>JAFIRS010000584.1:0-635825 GCA_018342105.1 Gonioctena quinquepunctata | reverse complement strand
TCAAAATGGCGCCGAGTTTTGTGATTATGGTCTGATTCTATTCAAAATTGGTATGTGGGGTTTTGATGTCAGTATTATGGTTCTTTTGTAAAAATTGAAAATTCAAGATGACGGCTTCAAAATGGCCGCCAAGTTCTGTGATTATGGTCTGATTCTATTCAAAATTGGTACGTGTGGGTTTTTGGGGTTGAATATTATGATTCTTTTGTAAGAATTGGAAAATTCAGGATGGCGGCTTTAAAATGGCGGTCGAGTTCTGTGATTATGGTCTGATTCTATTCAAAATTGGTATGTGGAGGTTTTTGATGTCGACTATTGTGGTTCTTTTGTAAAGATTGAAAAATTCAAGATGGCGGCTCCAAAATGGCCGCCGAGTTTTGTGATTATGGTCTGATTCTATTCAAAATTGGTATTTGGGGGTTTTTGTGGTCGAATATTATGATTTTTTTTTTTTAATTGAAAAATTCAAGATGGCGGCTTCAGAATGGCGGCCGAGTTTTGTGATTATGGTCTGATTCTATTCAAAATTGGAATGGGGGGTTTTTTAGGGTCGGAGATTATGATTACCTGATTTGATAAGATTATTCCATTTTTTATTTGCAAAAAAATAATTAAAATAATAGTTTTTATAAATAAACCACACTAAAAAGAAAGAAATAAATAATAGTTTGAAAAAACTAAAACAACACGCTTTTATAGAAAACCAGACTAAAAAAATCGAAAATAAGAAAAACATTTATTTTATTAAAAAAAAACGTGGGGTGCATGGCATCAATAATTATATAGTAAATTACACACCGAGGCGATACCATGTACCCCACGCTTTTTTTAAATTGAATGTTTTTTTTTTTTCAATTTTTTCAGTCTGGTTCTCTATGGAAGCGTGTTTTTTAGTTTTTTCAAACCATTATTTATTTTCTCCGGAAATAGTTTTGTTGAATGTTCGACTAATTTTCTAGAAACTTGTCTAGATTTTCTATTAACTGACCCAATCGTTATTTTTCTCCTTCCTCTTGGTTTAATGAAACTGATGATGAATTCGAATGCATATAGAAGGAATCGAACGAAAAAGTTTCCATTGCGGGTTGGTATATTTCAAAATAATACACATAAATCAAGATAGAACATTATTGATGAACCGATTGAAGTTTATGGCGTAGCATGCAATTTGCACAATTCAGAAACAATCATTTTCACATATTTTAGAATGATCATGTTTCAAATCACCATGTTTTTTCGAAGTGAAACATCTTTGGGAGCGATAAGAGTGAAATTCGAAGGTTGAATTTGAATGCACGTTCCCATGTAAGTTTTCAAAAGGTTTTTGAAAGGAATGCTTTTTGCGCAAAAAACACGGATAGTAGCCAGAGAGAAAAAAAAAACTTCAGTGCTATATACGGTACTGGCTTCGTTTTTGATTAGCCTTTATCAGCTACATGATTGATAATAAGCATCAGTGGTTCAGTGGTAAAATCCACACCCGCCACGCAGACGACCCGTATTCATGTCCGGGCCAATGCAATTTTTGTTATTTGAAGGTGAGTGATTTGTCAATGCATGTTCGTTCATTTTTAATTTCAATCAATTTCCTCATGATTGAAAATAAGGTCAGACTTCCCAAATACTTGAAAAAGATTCAAAAACTAAAAAAAACCGTGCCGTGCTATTTTGTTATAAACATGTTTCTGTTTTGTGTTTCGGTTTTGAAGAAAACAACGAATAATAATAATGATAGGTACATTCCGTTAAAACATTCGACACCTGACTAGGCTCCCAGTCATCCCAAGCAGTGGAGGTAGGTTCCCTGTGCTTTTTAGCGATATAAAAAGTGTGGAAAACATTTGCTCATTGAGCTGGACTCAGGGCCGTTTGGTTATACACTACCAAATCATAGATACTTATAATAATAAGAAGTTCATTCAAAATTAATTTGCAGAGTAACGTTACGTAACAATCTGAAAGTGGTTGGTGATAAACTAAGTCGAAGGTCAATTAGATCGTATTTCACTATATCTATTATCTATACTGTTATAAAATTGTAATTGTCTGTTTGTTTGTTTGAGCATCAGGCAAAAACTACTGAACCGATTTTGATAAAGCATTTCTGTTTATGCCTAGACTTGAAAACTAGTTTATATTTAATTTCGTTTCGATAACGGAAAGAGGATATGTAATAATAAAACCAGATTTCTTCACAACCAACTGCTACCAAATTCAAAGGGTTCAATTTCTCAGAATAATGGCCTGATTCAGTCAATTTGTAAAATACCTTTGAACGGCGTTTCGACATAGTTTTCGTCATCTTTAGGTTGAAACACATATATTCTATTCATATTTCTGCTTTTGTATTGTACGACTGTTGTATTTTTATGGAAACATGTCAGGATTTCTTTTCGTTATTGAGTACTATGAACAAAGATATAAAAGGCCTGAGTTTTTTATATAATTTCTATTGTAAAAAGTGTTGGGATTTTTTTTATATGTATCATTTCAAGGGATGTTTTTACTCTTGGATTTTTTCTTTGGTTGAAATCTCAACGTTATTAGTGTCAAAATGATGTTGATATCCGTTCATGTTTGGATAAGACTGGATTATTCAGAATATTGAGTTATATGAGCCTTTCTGTACTTTTATCGTGACAGTTTTCATGTTTACCAATGTAAACAGATTGTTTTTTTTTTATAAATGTGGCTCATGTTTTCGATATCATTTCGATTGTTACTACTGTTGGGGTCTTTGTTCATATGTATGATTTCAAGGAATGTTCTTAATCTTGGAATTTTTTCTTCAGTCGAAATTTCCAAATTGTTAGTGTAAAACTTATGTTGATGTTTTTTTCGTGTTTGGCTTAGGCTGTCATGTCAGTTTTTGAGTACTTGTATTTGTATGGGGTCGGCTTCCGAATAGCCCCAGGGTAAATCCTGCCTGTCGTAAGAGGCGACTAAAAGGATAACCGTAGGTGGAAGATGGTCTCATCGCCCGGTGAAATACCACCATATCGACTTTGTGTGCTGTGAAATGGATTCCATGTTTCAGTGTTCGGTCGATACTTTCCGGTCTCCCTCTTTCCTTTTCCCCGATTCCTCCTTTATTTTCAGCTAATAGAAATAATGATGAAGTCTCCTAGAGTAAAACACTCGGAAGAAAAAATACCTCTCCATTCGGATTTCCGGGCGAGAGGTACTCGAGGGACTCAACATTAAAGATTAATTTTGCAACATCCGTGGACTCAACAAGAACATCAATGACGTCCACCATCACCTACAGACGAAAAACCGGATATTCGCTCTAACGAAACACAAGTAAACCGTCCACCAACAAGGTCCATAGCTTTGTCCTGGTTACGAACCCATTCTCGATTCGGGGTTCAAAGGTGGAGTCTGCCTTTACGCAAAAGGCTAACCTTTCATGCCAGCGTGAAGGGGTTTGGAACCGAAAGACTTTGATGTGATGTGGTTTAAGCTATCTGATACCAAAGTGACTAAGTTCCTCTGCTGCCTTTACCTATCCCTAATGAACCTTCATATAACAACCTCTTTGAGTTTTATCACTCAAACTGGACTACATTCAGGAGAACCATCCAACAGCTGAAACCATAATCATGGGGACTTTAATGTACATAATGCTGCCTGGCTCAAATTCTCTAACAAAACAGATGATGCAGGTCGTCAAGCTGAGGCCTTCGCCATCACTCATGGTCTAGGAACAACTGGTCGAACTACCAACCCGCATCCCTGATGTCAAGAACCAGTCTGCCAATACACTGATCTTTTCCTCACCACCAATCCTGACCCGTATAGAATAGAAGTTTGTGCCCCACTTGGAAACTCTGATCCACCCTCATCTCCACAATATGCTCTTTCCATTTACCATCGAGCAGCACAATACCACCCCGTCTCATGTGGCATTACAATTCGGCCGACTGGAAGGTCTTCGCATTTTTTTTTTCAGCGTTTCCATGGAAGAGAGTTTGTTTCTCTTCAGTAGATCCAACAGATGTGCTGAGACAATTTCTGAAATCATCATGTTGGGGATGCAAACTTACATACCGAATACCGAAAGAAGAACATCATCCGATAAGACCTGGTTTAACAGAAACTGCTCTAGAGCTGTATGGCTTCCAAACAGGCAGCATACCATCGATGGCAAAAAATCCGGGACCTGAGACCAGAGCAGCATATGTTGAGGCTAGGGGGCATGCAAAGAGACAATAGAATGTTTAAAAGATGCTTATAATGCCAAAATAAGATCAAAACTTGTTGAATGTCCCAACGGATCCTTCATTTTGGTCTTTCCAAAGCTGTGGGAAGAAACTTCACTTCCAGCTCTTTTCCTCCCTAACCAAAGAAGATGGAACATAGCACGATGCCCAGGAAAAGCCAATATCTTTGCGCATCTATTTGCTGGAAATTCACTCTGGATTCTTCGGGAAAACAACCCGAACATTACACCTATTGACAGTCACATGCCGAGATCACCTTTCGCCAACGTACTATCAGAAAGATTTTGCTGGGTCTCAACACCAACAAAGCCTGTGGATCTGACGGAATCCCGCCGATTGTTCTCAAGAAATGTGCCCCGAACTAACACCTGTTCTTTGCAAGTTGTTCAACCACTCTTACAATTTGGGAGTATTTCCGTCCAATTGGAAAATTGCAGAGTACAGCCAGTCCTAAAAAGGCAAAAGGCCCTACCTAGCACTATAGACCTATCGCACTTATCTATCATTTCAAAGGTCATGGAAAAAGCCATCAACATCGAGCTCATGAAATATCTGGAAGACTCAGGAATTATCAATGATAGGCAATATGGCTTCCGCCATCAGAGATCAACTGGTGACCTGCTCGCATACGTCTCACATATATGGAGCTATCTATTGAAAGTATGGAAAAACTTTAGCTGTGGCATTAGATATCTCAAGGGGTTCGATCGAGTTTGGCACCAGGGACTCCTCGCCAAGCTTCCATCTTATGGCTTGCCCCTCAGTGTTTCTGCTTGCTAGTTTTCTCTCAAACAGGTCTCTCCATGTAGTGGTCGATGGAGTTTCATCTGACACTCTACTCATAAATGCTGGTGTTCCGCAAGGATCCATTCTAGCACCAACACTATTTTACTTCACATCAACGACCTGTTGAAAGCAACTTCATGTCCTGTACACAGCTTTGCCGATGATAGTACCTCCATACCGCTTTTCCAGGGCCTATATCAGCCCGTGAAACCAGAAATGAACGAGGAAGAAATGTTAAAAATATGAATATGGACTTAGCAACAATTCTGAATGGGGATCCAATAACTTGGTAGAATTCTAATGCAAACAAAACACAAGCATGTCTTTTCTCTAGAAAAGCCGATCTCACTGTGCCTAACATAACTTTGTCCCGGAGTAACCATACCACTAAAGTCATCCATATCGATGCTTGGTATTACTATCGCAATAACCTTTCCTGGAAAATCACGTGAGGTCCATTGCCAAAAGTGCATCCCAAAAACTTGGTTTTTTGTTTCGTGCCAAGAGCTTATTTCACCTCCAGTCAGCTGCTTATGATCTATAAGGCACAGATCCGACCTGTCCTGGAATACTGTTCCCATATTTGGGTGCGGCACCTAAACATATCCTGGAACTTTGGTTCTGTCAAAAAGGGCAATTCGTCTGTCGGTGATGCTCGCTTCAAACTCGCTACTTGTCTGGAACACCGTAGAAAGTTGGCGATTTGTCTCTATTTTATAGATATTTCTGGGCGATGCTCTTCTGAAATATCAACAATCGTTCCTCCTTTGGCAGTCTCTTCGAGATTAACCCGTCAAGTTCAGTCTTCACACCCATTCGTGGTCACTTTGGAGACTGCAGAACATCACTTTCCAAAGACTCATTCATCCAACGAACTGCGAGGGCTTTGGAACTCATTCCTAGGAGGTTTCCGGGCATACAACCTCCAGAAATTTAAGAAGAACACCAACTCCTACCTTCTTTCCCTTGGTTCCCACGATGTTCTCTGAACATTACAGGATATCCCTTTTCGTGGGAACCAGAACATATAAAAAAAAAAAAAAGTGTTGTTTTGTTTGACCTATATAGGTAACATGGTATTCTATGTACTGTATGAGTTGGTATGTTATTTATTACTTGATTCAAATTTGAGATAAATGGTGTTATTCGTATTTTGTAGTCAATGTGGAGTAGTTCGGTTGTGTTTTGTTCATTCGAACATCACGCAAAAACCACTGGACCGATTTTTATGATCCATTTAAGCTTATGGTTGAATTCAAAAACTGGTAAGTCATCTCGCTCCATTGACGGGAACGATATATGTAACAATAACACCACATAAATGAATATTTCTATCTACACTGTTATCAAATTTAAAATTGTTTGTTTGTTTGTTCGAGCATCACGCAAAAACATACCTCAACCGGTTTTGATACAATAATTATACTACATTTTTTCACAACCAAGTGCAACCAATATAAGATGAGCTTCCATTTCATGTACATTTACCCGTTGTATAACGGGGTAACTGGACAACAAGGAAACAGGATAACGAGATAACGCCATTACGGTATAACGGGGTAACGGGATAATGGGATATCGGAAAACGGAATAATGGGATGATGGGGAAACGGAATGATGGGATAACTGCAAAATGGTTTGACTAGATGACGGATAACAGGATAACGCGGAAATACGAGATAACTGCATACCGAGATAACGAAAAACTGGCTAAAGGGTTACAGGATAACGGGATACGGAATATCGAATGACCTCAAACGGACTAAGGGATGATGGGCTTGGATCCCAATGTGTTGGAACAACCCCTTGAATATTTGGATAATCTCAATCTATGCAGCTGTTAATGAAATAAAAACAACAGAACACTTAAATTTCATGTTTCATGTGACCCATCTAAAATGGAACCACCCCTGTAGAATACGCATTTTTCAGTCAATCTCGAGAATATATTTTTTCTAATATTAAGCATCAAAAACTGTATCTTGACACAAATTTTCATGACTTTAGTTTCATTTCCAAGGCACTCTATGGTTTTTTTTTTGTCAAAAACGGCAAAAGTTTATTGGGCAATTTTTTTTTTCCAAATTTGACTACACCACTGGATTTGTAGTCGTTATAGATGGGAATCATCAGAATTCCTTGGAAAAATATTGGTTAACAACGAAGTTACATCAACTTAAATTTTGGAAACAAAGTATTTGATTATAATTTTTATTCAGATTGCAGACATATTTGAAATCTGGCAACACTGCCGATTCAAAGTAGAGCACAAGTGAGTTTGTACAGCGAGAATCCGAAGTCAATAGCTCATTCCGTTCAACAGTTATAACTACTGAAAGTATGGTAATGTGAGCGACTTGTGGTGTACTAAATCACAGCCTACTATTGATTTAGTACAATAACTATGCCCAATGTATTAGTCCAGCTTTCCTCAAATTATTGATACCCTATCTGGAAGCTTGTTCCGGTTGAGTTCCGCAGAATAAAAAAAGAACACTTTTTTGCCCTGCTTTCTGTTTTATTATTGAATAAATAATTTTGATACTTTAAAACTTGATTCGGTTCATTTCGTTTTTATCGGCTATTGAAAACTGCATAACTTGATAATGAATTTTGAATTTTCTGTTATTTTCGAATACACCATAACCTAAATTGAAATAATGATTTTTAAGAGAATATAATTCACAAATCCAGTGGCGTAGTAAGATGTTTATCACAAAATCGCTTCCACCAGAAATCGCTCACATTACCATACTTTCAGGAGTTATAACTGTAGAACGGAATGAGCTATTGACTTCAGATTTTCGCTGTACAAATTCACTGGTTTTCTTCTTTGTATCGGCAGTGTTGCCAGATTTTAAATATGTCTATAATCTAAATTAAAATTAATATCCAATACTTTGTTTCCAAAATTGTTACTTCGTTGTTAACGATATTTTTCTATGAAATTTCCATGGTTTCCATTTTTATAACGACTACAAAAACCAGTGTGTAGTCAAATTTCAAAACAAAATTGCCTATAAACTTTTGCCGTTTTTAACGAAGAAAAAAAACCATTGAGTGCCTTGTAAATGAAACTAAAGTTATGGAAATTCGTGTCAAGATACAGTTTTTGATGCTTAATTTTCAAAAAAATTTTTTTTGGGAATGGCTGAAAAATGAGTATTTTACAGGGGTGGTTCCATTTTAAATGGGTCACACTGTATATATATATATACAAACATATATATATATACATATATATATATATATATATATATATATAAACTTAGAAATAACGACTGAAAATTGGTATGAATAGTAATAACGGGGATCTTCAGTCAGCACAAGTGTTGAACTATGAAAATAACAATGAAAGAATAATTTATTTTTCAATTCCTAATATATGAATTCTATCATCAAATATAATTAAATTATTCAAGAATGAAAGTAACATAAAAATCTCACAAAAAAATATCAAGACTGTTGGAAATTCAAATACGAGGTTAAAAGATCCCACACCAGATTTGAAGAAATCAAATGTTGTCTACAGCATACCATGTAACAACTGTGATTTGAACTATATTGGTACAAGTTCAAGAACTTTAAATAATCGTATTATCTCTCACAGAAGTGATATGAGACTCAACAAGAAGTCATGTGCATTAGCTCAACATGCTATTGAAACAGGCCATAAAATATCATTCGAAGAAGCACAAGTTTTACATTCAGAAAAAAAAATCTCTAAAAGATTATTTCCTGAAATGATTGAAATTAATAAATCCAATCAAAATAAAGAACATAAAACAGATATCGAAAATCTTAGCAAAATCAAGTATCTTCACAAATGGATTGAAACTGTGATTCTAAAAGAATATAATATTAACATTAACACACCCACTACATATTTTATATTTTTTCTGACAATAAGTCATAGGTTGTCATTTCAAATCCTTCATGTCACTAAGCGTCAAAAATATAACACCATTCGAATTTTTTACATATTTTACGTTTTTCTTTAAAGTTAATGTTCATTTATCATCCACTAGATTACTGTAAGTACTTCCTTCATTTTGAGTATTTTTTCACAATAATGTCATTTACATATTTTGGGACCCTGAAGAAGTTTCAAATGAAACAGAAAAGCTCGTCCATCGTATTAAAGAGTTTTTCATAGTTCAACACTTGTGCTGACTGAAGATCCCCGTTATTCCCCACTGTTTATATATATATATATATATTTATATATATATGTATATACATATAAATATATATATATATATATATATATATATATATATATATATATATATATATATATATATATATATTTATATATATATGTATATACATATTAATATAATAATATAATGAATCATGTCTTTTTTTTCAGTTTGGCCAAGGGAAAAATAGAACAAGCTTATCTTCTCATGCAGAGCGCATCAATTGTTTTGGTAGCTGTGTACTCCCCTCTGAATGCAGTTTGGGCCAACACTGTGATATAGAGAAAACACGATAAAATTGTGATTAGTTTTAGGTTCCTCCTCGATAATAATCTACATAAAATTACAAGATTTTTAGTAAAATATATTTTTTTTGGTAGAGCACTCATTACTAACACCTTCCTTTTGGAATTGATATCCTTCCACAATGTGAAATCCATCAGTTAAAAAGTCTGTGTTGTCGTATTCTCAATTGTACCTATCAGTAAAAATATTTCATCCAAAAGTACAATAAAATATTAACGAATAAAGAACTGAATCTCGTTTCCTTACCACAACTTGTGAATATCGATGAAATGCTTCAATATATGTAGGATTTCCGGCAGTACTTTCAACATGTCGCCTTTTGTAATGAATATTATTCCTGATAGGTGGTCATTGCTGACTAATTGGATGTTTTTTGTCCTTTACTTCATTTGGCGCGTTTAGTTTGAGTATAATTGTTGTCGCGCACGCGCACGGTTACGAAAATCCTACAGAAAGAAGTTAGCCAATAAAGGGGGCCAGTCTTGAGCGTGGTAAGAATAAACCGAACGGCCAAGAGAGTATCTTCTAGCTATAGACAAACGCAAGGTTCACAACATAACACAAGGTTATATATTGAGGTATTCCATGCACACTAGTTTCACGATAAATGCACAGTGGGGATCTGTTTTATTGGATAGGGCATTCACTCACGACGCGGACGCTTCGAATTCAAATCCTATCATTGTATTATTTTTTTTATAATCGATTCCGAAACAACCAATATTTTATTTATAATAATGATAATAATTCGTGTTCATCTTCTCGAAAGAATATCACATAGTAATAAGAGGCATGAGATGTTGTGGGCATCAGGCGAATTTTAGCTGAGAAGTTATTCTTACGCTTAACCTGTGCTATACTCATATTCAAGTTCTAATACTAAGCCTAAACCTGAAACATATATCTAGCTTGAAATTCACATGTTCACATGTCATCTCACATGAGAAGACTGATGTAATAAATTATTCTTAATTAATTTACGAAAATGCGACTGGTGTAATCCTGTGTATTCTCTTGGTAGTGAATTATAGATCATAACTAAATTGTATGTGAAACTTCTTTCAAACAGAGACGTAATATGATGAGGCATTGTTGATGTTTGCTGGTGTCTAACTTGTTAACTGTGGACATTTTGCTTGAAAAACAGTTTTTCTTCAAGATGAGCAGGGGTAGAACTCATAAGCAACTTATGTATGAAATTCAGGGAAAAAATATCTTGTGGAAGAGCTCATATCTAGCCATTCAAGTTCCCTAATTTTATGAGTCACATGATCATATTTTCTCAAATCGAAAATCAGATGACAACATGTATTTTGAATTTTCTGGATTCTGTTGACTGTTCTTTGTTCCAAACAGTGCTGAAAAATTGACAATACGAGACACTCATATAATTTTTTTTTCAGACCTGAACTCATTTTACTCTCATTTGCGAAGAGCAATCTCAAGCATAAGAGCGCTGTATTAGTGTCTTGACATGTTCAACAAATCTTCATTTTTCATCGTTGATGACGCCTAAGTTTTTCGATGATGTCAAAAATTCTAAACGTGTTTCCCCTATGTACATGCGAATACTTCGTTTCAGCTGTTCTCTCACTCCTTCGGAACAAATCAAGATAACACACTTTTGGTGGAATTCAATGTTGAATTATGCCGAACAGGATTATGGCAAATGGCTTGTAAATTGAAAGAAAGCAGGAGTTGGTGTTCTTCTTAAATTTCTGGAGGTTGTATGCCTCGGGGAACACCTCCCTAGGCAATGAGTTCCAAAGCCTCGCTGTTCGTTGGATGAACGAGTCTTTGGAAAGTGATGTTCTGCAGGTCTCCAAAGTGACCACGAAGGGGTGTGATGACTGAACTTGACGGGTTAGTCTCGAAAAGACTGCCAAAGCAGGAACGATTGTTGATATTTCAGAAAAGCATCGCCCATGGAAATATCTATAAAATAGAGACAAATCGCCAACTTTTCTACGGTGTTTCAGACAAGTGAGCGAGTTTGTAAGCGAGGCATCACCGATGAGACGAATTGCCCTTTTTTGGACAGAATCCAATAGCCTCAGGATATGTTTAGGTGCCGCCCTCCAAATATGGGAACAGTATTCCAGGACAGGTCGGATCTGTGCCCTATAGATCATAAGCAGCTGAGTGGGGGTGAAATAGCTCTTGGCACGAAACAAAAATCCAAGTTTTTGGGATGCACTTTTGGCAATGGACCTCACGTGATTTTCCCAGGAAAGGTTATTGCTGATAGTAATACCAAGCATCGATATGGATGACTTCAGTGGTATGGTTACTCCTGACAAAGTTATGTTAGGACAGTGAGATCGGCTTTTTAGAGAAAGACATGCTTGTGTTTTGTTTGCATTGAACTCTACCAAGGCCCCACTAAATTAGGTCCATATTTATATTATTAACATTTCTTCCTCGTTCATTTCTGGTTTCACGGGCTGATATAGGGGCCCTGGAAGAGAAAGCGGTATGGAGGGTACTATCATCGGCAAAGCTGTGTACTGGACATGAAGTTGCTTTCAACAGGTCGTTGATGTGAAGTAGAAATAGTGTTGGTGCGAGAATAGATCCTTGCGGAACACCAGCATTTATGAGTAGAGTGTCAGATGAAACTCCATCGACCACTACATGGAGAGACCTGTTTGAGAGAAAACTAGCAAGCAGAGAACACAGCTGAGGGGGCAAGCCATAAGACGGAAGCTTGGCAGGAGTCCCTGGTTCCAAACTCGATCGAACGCCTTGATATATCTAATGCCACAGCTAAAGTTTCTCCATACTTTTCAATAGATAGCTGCCATATATGTGAGACGTAAGCGAGCAGGTCACCAGTTGATCTCTGATGGCGAAAGCCATATTGCCTATCGTTGACAATTCCTGAGTCTTCCAGATATTTCATGAGCTCGATGTTGATGGCTTTTTCCATGACCTTTGAAATAATAGATAGCAGTGCGATAGGTCTGTAGTTGCTGGGTAGGGCCTTTTGCCTTTTTAGGACTGGCTGTACTCTTGCAATTTTCCAATTGTACGGAAATACCCCAAATTGTAAGAGTGGTTGAACAACTTGCAAAGAACAGGTGTTAGTTCGGGGCACATTTCTTGAGAACAATCGGCGGATTCCGTCAGATCCACAGGTTGTGTTGGTGTTGAGACCCAGCAAAATCTTTCTGATAGTACGTTGGCGAAAGGTGATCTCGGGCATGTGACTGTCAATAGGTGTAATGTTCGGGGGTTGTTTTCCCGATGAATCCAGAGTGGAATTTCCAGCAAATAGGTGCGCAAAGATATTGGCTTTTTCCTGGGCAGTCGTTGCTAGTGTTCCATCTTCTTTGGTTAGAGGAGGAAATGAGCTGGAAGTGAAGTTTCTTTCCACAGCTTTGGCGAAAGACCAAAATGAACGGGATCCGTTAGGACATTCAGCAAGTTTTGATCTTATTTTGGCATTGTGGGCATCTTTGAGCATTCTATTGTCTCTTTGCATATGCCTCTAGCCTCGACATATGCTGCTTCTGGTCTCAGGGCCCGGATTTTTAGCCATCGATGGTATGCTGCCTGTTTGGAAGCCACAGCTCTAGAGCAGTTTCTGTTAAACCAGGTCTTATCGGATGATGTTCTTCTTTCGGTATTCGGTATGTAAGTTTGCATCCCCAACATGATGATTTCAGAAATTGTCTCAGCACATCGTGTTGGACATACTGAAGAGAAACAAACTCTTTTCCATGGAAACGCTGAGAAAAACATACGAAGACCTTCCCAGTCGGCCGAATTGTAATGCCACATGAGACGGGGTGGTATTGTGCAGCTCGATGGTAAATGGAAAGAGCATGTTGTGGAGATGAGGGTGTGATCAGAGTTTCCAATGGGGCCAAACTTCTATTCTATACGGGTCAGGATTGGTGGTGAGGAAAAGATCTAGTGTATTGGCAGACTGGTTGTTTACATCAGGGATGCGGGTTGGTAGCTCAACCAGTTGTTCTAGACCATGAGTGATGGCGAAGGCCTCGGCTTGACGACCCGCATCATCTGTTTTGTTAGAGAATTTGAGCCAGGCAGCGTTATGTACATTGAAGTCTCCCATGATTATGGTTTCAGCTGTTGGATGGTTCTCCTGAATGTAGTCCAGTTTGAGTGATAAAAACTCAAAGAGGTCTTTATATGAAGGTTCATTAGGTGATAGGTGAAGGCAGCAGAGGAACTTAGTCAGTTTGGTATCAGATAGCTTGAACCACATCACATCACGTCTTTCGGTTCCAAACTCTCTTCACGCTGGCATGAGAGGTTAGCCTTAGCGTAAAGGCAGACTCCACCTTTGAACCTGAATCGAGAATGGAGTTCGTAACCAGGACAAAGCATATGGACCTTGTTGGTGGACGAGTTCACTTGTGTTTCTGTTAAAGCCAGAATATCCGGTTTTTTCGTCTGTAGGTGATGGTGGACGTCATTGATGTTCTTGTTGAGTCTGCGGATGTTGCAAAAATTAATCTTTAATGTTGAGTCCCCACGAGTACCTCTCGCCCGGAAATCCGAATGGAGAGGTATTTTGCTTCCGGAGTGTTTTACTCTAGGAGACTTCATCATTATTTCCTCACAGGTATTATTTGCAACAGACCGTTCCAAGTGATGCACAACTCAAGGTGTCGTCTGCATAGGTTTGAAAATTGAAGAATTTGATTTTTTCATGAATATCTGCTGTATGGATCAAAAACGATAGAGGGCCCAGAAAAGACCTTTGGGGAACACCGGAAACAATATGAGCTGGACTCGAAGTAACATAATTCATTTTCACCATCTGATATCGATCAAAAAGGCAGTATTTGAAAAATTTCACTGCAGACTTGGCAAACCCATAATATTTTGATTTACTGCACAAGAGATTATGATCCATACAATCGAAAGCCTTAGAAAAATCAAGGGATATCAAAATTCAAGCCATCTTCTTATCGCAAAATCCAAGTATGTCATCAGATAGATTGAGGAGTGAGGTTGTCATACTATGACTTTTGCGGAATCCTCATTGATGGAGTGGAAATATATCATGTTAATTTACAAAAAATTAATCTCGATTAAATACAATTCTTTCCAAACCTTCTGATAATACACATAACAGACTGATTGGTCTCAAATCAGTGACATTTTTTGAGAAATCATTTCATGCTATAAGGTTAATAATAGATTCATTTATTTGGAAAATGGAAAGTAAACTGAACAGAAGTATCTATAACCAAAAATTATTTTCGAATTCATAGGGTGAA
Organism: Gonioctena quinquepunctata; assembly: GCA_018342105.1. Lineage (NCBI taxonomy): Eukaryota > Metazoa > Arthropoda > Insecta > Coleoptera > Chrysomelidae > Gonioctena > Gonioctena quinquepunctata. The sequence continues at coordinate 621,053 of JAFIRS010000584.1, read as the reverse complement.
TCGAGTGAAATCTACAGGGTGGAGTCCATTTCTTTCAACAGAATGCCATGTTCATAAGCTCATCTTTTCAAGTAGTTTGATGACCTCCATCGAACCTACCAATATAATTGAGTATATCACAGTTCTCTGAATTTTGAAGGTTTATGCCTAATCTTCCGTTCCGAAATTCCGATATATTTTCTCTAATCTCCCTATTTAATTCATCAGCTCGGATTCTGTCCGCAGGAAACGGACTCATTTGTTATGCTCTCCTAGCGCGATTTTCTCCGCAGATAAGATTCTCAATCCTGAAAGGAAATTTGTCATGGAATTTAGGAGCTGGTTTTTTGTGGGAGAAATCCTCTCGAAATTTTTTTAATGGTATGGGCCAAAGTGTGTCGGCTCATCTGGAGCCAACACTTGATATTCATACATGTCACTGTGTTGCAGCAACCGTCTGTCATTGACGTTGGTTACACGACTACATTGCATGTGCCTAGCGTTCAGATCACCCATGACCAAAACGGGTTGATTCGTTTACATCGGGAGCACATCAAGTGCTTCAGGAATTGTTAGCACTGATCAAACGCATAGGACCACCCCTTGTGTTGAAAATTTTAACTACAGCTTCAATACCATGAGTATCATCATTGAAAATACCAAACTGAACATGCAAGTGACAAAGTTTCACCAGAATGGCAACACCGTCACCCGGACGTCCAATCCGGTCATTTCTAAGCTCTTTGTAGTTGGGAATTCTAACAGGTTCTCCATTAGGATGAGTCTCTTGCAGAAAAGCAACATCGATGTTGTTTTCTACAAGGAACTCTCCAAACTCAAGTCTATTCTGGAGTAGTCCATTACAATTCCATTACAATCCCAACTCACCGCTTTGATGAAATTCGAGAGCTACTATTCACCCATCAATTGGGATTGAAACCTAGTGAGAACTTTGCAGCAGCTTCAGCGAACTGCGCAAACAACATCCTCATGCGGTCTTGAGTGCTAAGGATGTCTTGAGGCGTTGAAAATTGAGCTGGTTCAGGAGAGAAACCCATGTCCGTTTCCTGTTCTCCAGGAAATATCGTCAATTCTGCGACAGTGAAGCGGGTTCCACCCTGCGCCTTATGCGTCGACATTTGGGACATCCACGATAGTTCGCAGTGTGATCTCCACTGCAGTTCGCACACATCGGACATTCCCGAGTGATATGGACATCCTCGCACTCGATGCAGGCGATGGTAGCACAGCAGTTCAGTTGGCAGCGGCCAAACCGCTGACATCAGTGACACTGGATCATAGAGGCTCTGGGCCTCTGTAATTTGGACTCTCAATAAATCTGTTATTTCGAAAAAAAAATTGTCTTCATTCAGGGGAACTGAAAGTAGTGATAGTGGAGTTTTTGTGTATGCATATTTTCATCCCTTACAATGATAGGTGGTACGTTCTGACGTTTCATTGTCTGTGGTGTCTGTTCTGTGGTTGGTACAGGAGTCTCCTGAGTTTGGTCCATGTTTATGTCTTCATTAGTGGAATTTTGAATGATATTTTCATTATTATTTTTGGTGTTTAGGTGGAATTTGAATTTTTTCAAATTTTAGTTAATGATTCGGATGAACTCATATTGGTAGATTTCGAACCTGTATTTGTAGGAATTTCGTGAATGTCACCGTCCGTCAGATTTGACAAGTTCTTGGAAGTAACAACAGAATTCGCATTTCTTCTAACAGGGCCAGTTTATATGACAATTCTACTGCTCCTACGGAAAGCTTCATGGGCAAGTAATGAGGGATTTGTGTTATCTTTGGGCACTGGAAGTTCCGGAAATGTCTCTTTTTTATGTATTTTTGCAGGAGAATCAGTCGATTTGGAGCTTATCAATGCACTTGAGGCTGGAATGTTTGAAATATCATCTCCCAACGAGGCGAGTAGGGTGCTCAGCACAGCTCCCTTGCTTACCAGGTTACTTTTTCCAGAGGCCTCCTCTAGTTCTACTGAGAGTTTGGTTTCAGATGGAATCTTCCATGGGATGGGTTCTAAGGGTTGCTTCTCTACTCTTCGGGGCACAAGGCGACTTTGGAGTTTGGAAGCACCTGGAATTGCGCAATTATTTGCGGAACGATATGCAGCGCGGCTTCTCCGGTTTTATGCAGGACCGGACTTTTTTTTCCCAGAGTTGGTATTTGATGAACAGAAAAAATACCAACCATATATACATTAAGACCCAAGATTGGAAAAGCAAATAGCGACCCAGGCCGCGAGTTCGGGAACGCCTGGACGGTGTTGTGAACTAATCGAAATTATGAACAGGAGACAGACATACTTTTGATGTTTTTCTTTCCGAGTTGTCTATCGTAGAGTGAATTCAGTATTGAGACAGCACAATGGTAGGAAGAGAGGGAGAAAACACGAGTGGACACGATGGTCATTGTGTGCAGCAGTGTCATGACATGCAGCGGTTGAAAGGTTACCTTTGATATGTTAATAAGTGGATATCTAGTATATTTCATTCAATTCTGTTTACCGTTACTTTGGAAAAATGCTTTGGGTACTTCACAATGGTGAAAGAAGAAAATATGGCGAATGATATCAAATTCATGATACATCTTGTGTATCGCTGTTCATTAAGTGAAAATATGACAAATATGCTGTCTCAGTAGTTAAGGGACTAAACACAACACAAACACAAGTCAAAGATCCATAGTGGATTTGTCTTTTAATTTTCACGAACTGGTTTCGGTTACAGAAGCAATGAGTCTTACATGTGTACGAATGTTGAATGTAATGCACTTCAAGTACCTAGATTGAACATCGTCACTTGTTCGAACCATACTTCACTTTGTTGACAATTAAACGTGTTAGAGAGGGTTAAACTTGTTATTATTATTCAGGGACCGTTCAACGTTCTCACATCCTTGCAAGGGTGAAAGTGGTATCCCATTTTCAACTTAAATTGGAAACCTCATTCCTTTTCTGATTATTATATTATTTGAGAACTCCATTGAATAGTTTTGCATTGAATCCGGCCAGGGTTATATGGGTAGGTACTTCTCTCAATTTGGTGAACTACTTGGCGCCCTCACTTTATTTTGGTTCTCCAGACGTTATAAACTTTCGACTTCAATAAACTAACGAGCACGCATATTACTTGTCGTACCTAAAAGTACACAGAAGTAGTTTCACTTTATGATATTCAAAACATCTATAACTTGATATGCATAACCTACAGATGTGGTGAACTTCCGTATCATATATACATACACATATATTTTATCATTAACTTTTTTTCACAACAGAAAAAATTCGATTCATTGGAACTAGTGGTGAACACAAAATTATTACATATTATTATTATTTAGAAATTGTTAATAAAAAATGTTACACAGTGAGTATTGAAAACTTCAGCTATCGAGTCACTAGAGTCAGTCTTGCTCACAGCGAATACTACTATCAAAAATATTAATATCAACATTAGTATCGTCTGATGAAATATGGGAATTGACTGCGAATTTGGTAGCCTTGTGGGGAAGAGAGCACCAGAACTAATGAATGAAATATTCTCGATACTATCATAAGGTAATGGAACATTGCTATCACCACCTAACACTCTCCACGGATTTGCTTCAATCTCCTATACCGGGTGACACAGGAGATCGGGCCACCCCTGTAACTTCGGCATTCGTGAACTGATTTTTCTGAAATACGGTACAGTTATATAAGCAACCATTTCGGATTTGATCACATTACAATCCCATAGGGCGGACTTCCGGTTTTTCTGCAAATGCCAGCAACTTTGTTTTTTCAAATGTAACACCCTGTATATTTTTTCATATTCAAGTTCAACAGGTCAAAACAAATCTAAACCCCATGTCAAATGTAATTTTTTTTTCAAGAATTGAAATAAGAATTGTTTTTTTATCTCGTGGATAAATGAGATTTGGTCGAAGCTATTTACAATGAGTCGAAAAATAACAGAAAAACTCAATTTTTTCTGAAAAATCATTTTTGTGTCATTTATTGATGAATCAATTCAGTGACATCACATTTTGGCTATGGGCCACCTACCTGTCTCTCTAGAGCATTCATTAGGGAAAAAAATTACATATCATTTTTGTATTTCGGTGCAGTAATGAATTGTATACATTCAAAGATCTAAAACTAGTTCATGAGTTTCCCTGCATTTCGAATAATTTTTCAACTCAGTAAGCTGTGGAAAACAACATTTCTGAATCTTGTCAACTAATTGTGTTTCGCTATCATCTTTTATCTCAACTCTCGAAAATTAGTTAACTTCCAAGAGAGAGTTTAGTAGAAATGTAAAATCATAATTATAGGTTCACAAGAAGTGAACAGGTTGATATGTTATTAATTTACGGAGAATGTCTTTCAAACAGTGTCGCCGCTTGTTATTTATACGCTGAACGATACCCATACAGAAAATAATTCAACAATGGAGAAGATGATCGTAAGTGAGGAGGCAGAAATGAACGTTTTGCTTATGTTGACTTTGATCCAACCGCTTCGACGCGGGAATTGGAACATCAAGTCGAGGAAACCCTAGAAGAATATGAAAAAAACAACATTATCGTGCTTATGAGTATAACACAATTAGTTGACAAGATTCAGAAATGTTGTTTTCCACAGCTCACTAAGTTGAAAAATTATTCGAACTGCAAGGAAACTCATGAACTAGTTGTAGATTTTTGAATGTATACAATTTGTTATTGCACCGAAATACAAAAATGATATGTAATTTTTTTCCTTAATGTATGTTCTAGAGAGACAGGTAGGTGGCCCATAGGGGTTCCATTTGAGAAAAATGAATTGGATTATAATGTGATCAAATCCGAAATGGTTGCTAATATAACTGTACCAAATTTCAGAAAAATCCGTTCACGAATGCAGAAGTTAGGGGTGGCCCGATATCCTGTGTCACCCGGTATATCGATAAATGGCTAGATATTGTGGATATTGGTTGTTGTTCTCAAACGTCATCATAATGGGTCGATCAATTTCACCTTGATCATTGGGTATATACCCATAAATTCTAACATTATGATAATGTATTTTAATGACTAGCGTACTAATAATTGATCCTATCTATTTATTGTTCCAGTATTATTTTATCCCCTATCAGCGATACATTTTCGAAATATCATTTCGAAATGCCTGCTACAACATAATGCGCAGGATATCATTGTTATGGATATATCGTTGACTACCCATCCATTCACTGAAATGGTGAATTTATATTATGTCTGATTATTGTTTCAATCGAATATACATGCCATTATATGGTTGAACTGGCACATTATTTTATAGAAAGGCTGATATCGAACAATTTCATGTTGATGTCAGTTCGTCACTAATGTACAATCAAACTGATTCTCAGTTATATTTGCACAGTTTCCCAAGAAAGGTTGAAAAATACCAAGACAAACAATAAAAATCGCATTTGTGAGAAACGATCAGTTCTATTTGGTGTGGTGCTGATTATTTTCAGTTGGCAGCTGGACTGAGAATGGAACGAATTGCAAATTTATGCAGTCACGGGCTATCAAATAATCAAGTAATAATAATGATAATAATCTTTATTTACAGAATAATAAAATTATAATTGTAGTACACAAATATACAAATATTAATTTGGCAGTGAAAATGGGTAGGTATTAATATTTAACATTTTGTGGTATCCAATGTGAACATGTTTATTTACCAATTTTTGTTACATTGATTGTGAATGGAATACTATGGGTACTTTGTTCAAATTCTAATGGTACAAATATAATGTATATTTGGATTTGTAAGAGAATAATAGTGATTGAACTAATTTTGATAATATTTACATGAGAATATTGAATATGTGAAATGACGATGATATTACAGTCATAGGTGAGTATGTAATGAAAATGGAGTTAGTTTTGAAAGAAAGATGAAAATTTTGGAACTAGACAATGTTTTGGGAAGCTGAACTCAATATCAAAGAGATGATGATTGATGAGTAGTGATGAATGATTTTCAAGTCCTCCGAATGGTCTGTTTTCGGCAACTCCATGTATAACTCTTCCGATAATATAGAATTCATGTAGGCTGTCACGACGTCAATCAATTCCTTTTCTGAATCTAGTTCAGCTGCCAATGCAATGAGGGCTTTCAGGGTAGATTGTCGAATCACTGGTGGAAATGTTTCATGAAAATATATTCCTTCCTCTTGATTTGAATATTTGGCTACAAGTCTTGTCTTGAACTTTTCAATTTCTCCATCAGCTCCCTCCTTGAATTTGAAGACCCATTTGATTTTCATCGTATTCATTCCATCAGGTACATATTCTACAACATTCAAAGTATTATTGACTTCATGTGACCTCTGCTCCTGGACTATAACTTGTTTTCAGTTCTCAGAATTGTCCCTTTCTAGAGCTTCTGTTGATGTCATGGGTTCTGAATAATTGGACTCATCTGATGAACTGGCTACACAAAGGTAATCTTGCAGGTAGGTTGGTGACTTACGATTTCTTTTTTCTTCTTCAATAATGCAATCAGTGCTTCCAGCTCCTCCTAGGATATGTGTTTGTTTTGCTTCCATTTGTCTGTTTTTGCTTTGTTCTTCTTATGATTCCATTTTCTATTCGCTTTGTATTTGAACACGATGGAATATGATTTTCTTAAAAAACTAAAACATTTCTAGAAATAACATTTTTTTCTTCGTTTTTGGTCAAACAATCTATACGTTTTCGTATTTTCTTCAAATCCAAGGAAAAATGCACTCCTCTGATTGTGAATCTAATTTTCTCCTTTCAACATCTGGGATTTGCACAAATGTTATGAAACCAAAAACTCGTAGGTAGTTTATATCGGGTTTTTCTCCGCTCCAAACTTCTTCGGGGGTGGAGTCGAGTGAGGAAATCGTTGGGGAACGATTCTTGAGGTAAACTATGGTACTGACGGCCTCTACCCAACATGTTCCATCGATGTGTGCTTCTCCAAGAATGCATTTTACTCGTTTGACTATGGTTCTATTAGCCCTTGCAGCTACGGGGGTATACGGGGGTATATGGCGCTGACAGTTGATGATAGATACAATTTTGTTGCAGAAATTATTTCGTGGGTTTGTTTAAATATTCTTCCTCATTGTCAGTTCTAAGTTTCTTCAGTTTCCTCCCTGTTTCAGTTTCAACCATCATTTTGAACTTCTTGGAACAACTTAAAGCTTAATTTTTCTGACGCAAAAGGTGAACGGTAGTTCTTCTTGACTTGTCATATATTAAAGTGAGGAAATGTTCTGCTTTTCCAATTGATTTCACTTCCATGGGCCCGCACATATCAGAATGCACAGGTCCCAATATTTCAGTTGCTCTTTTTCCTTTCTTGTTAGAAAATCAAACTCTACTGTGTTAGCCAGTAATGCATCGTTCACAAATCTCTTCATTGGATGAAATATTTTGGGGTTATCCTAAAACTAGTCCATTCTGGAATTTTTGCAGTCCATTGTTACTGATATGACCGAAACGTTGGTGCCATAGCTCCTAATTACTTGAAGTTTTTGTCACACATACTTTATATCTGACAACGTCGAGTGTGTATGAACCATCTTCACTTCTAGAGCCTGTTCCTGGAACTTCTTTGGTATCTTTGCTCCTTATAGTACACTTCATTTCACTGAAAGATAGTTCGTTTCCTTCATCAGCTATTTTGCTAACTGATAATAGGTGCATCTTCAAATTAGGAATGTATAAGGAGTTCTTGACGAGGATTCCTTCTGAGCTGCCATGGTTTTTGTGAACTGATATGGCGGGTTGCACCAGAATCTAAGTACCAGTTCACAACACTTCCTACTGTCACTCCAATCTCAACTGCTGCATATGCATGTCTTGGTTCCTGCTTGGATGTTGAGGGCTTTGTAGATGAACTGTTCTTTATAATGGTTCCTTTTGTTCCTGCACACTTTTGCTATATGGCCTAGTTTTCCACATATGAAACACATATTGGAATGCCGTCTTTCATTCTGCTTAGTACCTTGGAATGACTTCTTGGCATGGTACTGTATTTGCTTTCCAGAGCTGAGTCATTCTTCATAGAGTCTTGTTTTGCCTGGTTTCCTCTTGTGAAAGATTTTCGATAACGGAATCTAATACCAGTATCTTAGCACTATTTTTCATAGCTATGACTAATGAATCGTAATCGTCCCTTAGATTTGCCAGCAATTTGAACGCCATATGGTCATCGCTGACTTCCCTGTCAACACTTTCAATTCGGTTTGGATTTCTGCGTTTTTTGATGTAGAACTCAATTCTGTGGATATCACTCAGCTTAGATGAATAGAGCTGACGATTTAGTATGATTTGCCGCCAGAGTCCAGTACTCTCGAACGCTTTTTTTAATTTGGTCCATGCTTCTTTAGCGTTGTTTGCAGTTTTTGTGCTAACGTATATATCCGAATGGATGTTAATAATTATCGCGGCTAAAGCTTGTTGATCAGTTTCGGTATCAACTGTCTCACCTGCTGAGGGTTTGATGGCTTTCACAAGTTATCTCTTATGAGTAGCATTTTCGTAGCATACTTCCAGGTTCCATAATTCTTCACCCATTCCAATTTTTCGACAAGATATACTGACTAACTTGCCATACCAATAGTTTTTCAATTTTTAGATAATCTATATATGTTGAGCAATCGCCCATAACCTGATGAGTTATGATGAATATGAATACTGGACTGCACAGTGAATAGAAAAACATAAGTGTTTCTCAAATATGTCACACTGATAATTACTTAAACTAGAAACATCAACAACTTTATCAACTGTTCAGGATTTAAATGCGAAGGTGTCATGATACAATGAAATATATACTGAGTGTTTTATTGCAACAATTATAGATCATATGGTTATTGGTGACTCATAATAGTATATGACCCAATCTCTTCCATAAGATTAGTAACTTAACGCTCTTCAAGACGTCACGCACTCATGAAAAATTAACATTTCTGACAAAGAAGTGCTGAAGCCGTTGATAAACCATGTATTACTTATACCAAACTAACATATAATTTGGAATTCATTTTCAGAATAAGACAATTCGGAAGTGTCACCTATCATAACACATTACGGGTGACAGTGTACAATCTCTGATGAAATGGATCAATTTTCATTTGATCAACATCAGATATTTCCGTTTGAAGGTTTTATTGTTCATTGTTTTATAATTTGACATTCTGAGTCTTTGTCGCTTTATTTATTTTTGGTTTGCTTCTTTGAATATTCTATGGCACCTAGGATTCTCGATCTCTTGCTATAAAACTGTATACAAGGTGTATCTAACTTCTTGCACAACACTTGAGATTCCATCAGAAATTGAATTTGTTTTCATTAATTTATACTGTAGTCCTTAATAAACCAGAAAAAAATATGAAAAAATATATTTTACCTACCAAAACTCCTGCAGAACAGCGCAAAGTTCATAAAATTTGTAAAAAAAGGATTTTTGGAATTTATTTAATTTTCTCACGTAAACTGTACAACTGATATTCGCCTCGAAATGGCATTATCCGAATTAGATTACATCCTAGATTTTTGTGCTATGAATGTATTTCATTTCAAAAGATCATTTTGTATTGAGATTGTGGAAAGTTGTCGATATCAAAAGCACAAATGTCAAGAATCAGTATTCCTTCTCAAAAAAAAAGCTTCGAACAATAAAGTTAGCTTGATATACCAATTCACTACGTTAAGAAGTCTCTGTGGAAAATCATTGTGGTAGACGGCTAGGCAAACAGAGAAATAAATGATGATTGCTTCCAATCTCTGAATTTCCCAATAGAAAAAACTTACAGTATTTACATTTGCGAACGGGGCTTCGGTTTGAAGGAAATAGAAATATAGAATTTGGAATAAATTTCTTGGGAGCATGTGCCTTAAAAGCACAAACCTCCTCGATATCCGTAACTACTCTGGATTAAACTAATGAGAATATCGAGTTACTAGGAGACATGGGATGTATTGATAATTGAGAATTTTTTATACACGAGTCACACTCGCACTTGATCGCCTATTCATCCAAAACCTGACCATACATATAAAATTAATTATTGGGTGGGAATTATCCCAGATATTCTTTTATTTAAAATATTTAGATCCAAATAAGGTGAAAAGTTATGAAAATGAATAAGTTATGGAAAATGAATAAGTTATGGAAAATAGCCTAAATGGTCATGTAAATAAATGTCAAGGTAATCTGATGAATGCCAGTAATTCCTTCCAATTCATTATCATTTTTCTCATAACTGAGATTTCGAGACTATCAGTAATGATCAATTGACGTTATTTCATCCACTGATGATCAATTTAGATATTGACGAATTAATGTGATATAAAATGAAATTATTTCATTGTTTTGATTGGAAATATGAACAGGATGTTCATACAATCAAATGTTATTCAATGTAGTTTCTGTTAGATATTGCAAAATATAACTTCTGTATTGTCATACATTCTTCAGTTTTCAGAAAAACATTTCTATTCATTATTCAATTGAGAATGTTTCGCTTATCTAACAACACTAGTTCCGTCATAGACATCCAAGTTGACGTTCAAATCTTCTTAAAATGAGTGCTTATGTTTGATACTTTCAAATAAAGAATAGGGAATCATGAGAATCATAAATAACGGAATCCCATGAAACCCCTGGAAAATCGCTCTATTTGACCATAATAACGGATGCCCCCTCTGTATTGGGAAAAAAGAAAAACACCTCAGAATCACATCATATTCGGTTAGTATCTGAACTGCAGTGTTTGAAACCTAAGAGTTCTCGGTTTGGCATTCCAGGAAAAAATTATCTGTTTTCTTGTTGGGTCTCACGATAAACTATTAGACCAATCGATAGAGATTTTCATCTCCATTGATTCCGTGACAAAAATAGTACCAGGAAACTGACTGCCATCATACAAAAGACGATCTGTAGTTATATCTTGTTAATATTCCTTACTCGCAAACTGATTCGTTATAGACATTGAAGAGCAACAATTCATGTTTTTTTTCATTTTTCACATGAAAATTATGGAGCAATCTTCAACTTGTAGAGAATCAAAATGAGCCCAAGCACGACTCGATCGGATTATATCATTAGTAACGAAGAAAATCAGAAAAATCCAAAATTCATAACATTGACATTTCTGAAGTTGTAGCGCAGGCTCCACGCGACATAGTGATTGATATGTACTCCATGTGTAGAAAACTCAGGCGCTGTCATTAGTTATTGCAAAATTGCAGTTTGAATTTTTCAATGCACTTCATTGGAGTAGGCTTGGATGCGCCACAGGTGATCCGATTTCAATTTTGCAAGAAGAGATTGCAAGTGGAAGTATGGTACTACGAAACGTCTATGCTCATTTTCCGATAAAACGCTGCAAAATAGGTGACAAATACTTGCAAAAATGACCAAAAACGGGAGAGCGTGTGAGAGCGGCTGAGTTCTGGGATAGGGCAGCAGACACGGGAAAACATATATATATATATATATAGTAATACAAACGCACTGCCGGCAAGTTATGAATCTGCTGCTCTACCTCCACTATTCAGCCGTTTTCACGCACTCGTCCGATTTCGTGTTTGCAAGTATTTCGCATCATTCTGAGGCAAAATTAAAAAAGACATTGTAGTATTATACTTCTACTTGCAATATGTTCTTGCAAAATTGAAATCGAACCACATATGACGCATCAATCCTCACTCCAATGAAGTGCATTGAAAAATTGAAATTGCATTTATGCAAAAACTAATAATCTGGGAGCGCCTGAAATTTATACACCCACAGTGAATACAATTCACTACTTTGTTGCGAAAAGCATTTGCTACAACTTGAAAATTGTTGGCTGAATTTTCTGTGTTTTGCTCCGTTACTAATGAGGACCGTGCTATGGGTCATTTTTTCTTAATTTTGATTTTCAACAATTCGTCTATTGATAGCATTCAGATTGCTTCATTAGTTTCCATGTTAGGAGCGAAAAACGAAAGAATACACAATTTTTTGCACTCAAATGTTCATAACAAATCAAACAATGATAGTTGCGAGTAGAAAATATAATAGGTCAAACTACGGATTGTCTTTCGTAGGATGGCGCAGTCTTTTTTTCCCGATACTGTTGTCACGAAAAAATCTCTGATGATTGGCGTTTAGAAAAAAAACTGATTTCAAACTTCTGCATATACGTATTTCCGCATATTTAACAATGTTTGAAGCTGACATTCGGTGAAATTGCAGTGGATTTGCCAAAACCATTATCTGGTCACTTAAGGAATGTTGTGAGTACTTGTCTTTGTTAAACTCTAAGCTTTCAAGGAGATTGAGTTTTTGATCTTCCTTTTCTACATGCAAAGGTTCGAAATAATTAGCGAAGCATTGCTTTTCAGTAAGGAGATGGTTAGAGGAAGTAGAATTAGACCCAGTCTCAAAAAAAACTCTTTTTATGTTCGGATATGCGCTGCCCGAAACTTCCACCTGTTTGTCCTATGTATGAACTAGGACAAGAACAACAAGTTAGTTCATAAACATCGGATTTGTCGGACTTTTTAATTTGATCATTGTTGTTTTTTGATGAAATTTCCCATAGTATTATTTGTTCTGTGAGCAATATCAATATCTGTATGACATAAATAATTAGAAATGGAAGGTTTGCCGAATAAGTAATTACCTTGGCATTGACTTTGTATTCGAATCGGTTGGATAAACTTCCTGAATTGCTTTTTAATAGAGTTTTTGACAGAATGCTGTCAACTTAACTTGAGTTGAATCCGTTATTGGCTGCAATTTATTTGATTATATTCAATTCTTCATAGAAATTCTCTTCTGATAGTGGAACATTCACTAGTATGTGGTTCATACTATTATATGCGGCTACATTGTGTTGGTAGGCATGAGTCGAAGTACTATGTATTAATATATATATATATATAATAAATAATATATATATATATATATATATATATATATATAATTATGATGCGTTGATTGCGGTTCGTTTTTATTTTATTTAATTTTTGTTTATTTTTTCCACAACCAGACATCATAACAAAATATATAATTTTTGTTTTGTTTTGCTATTTTTTTGTTTTACTTTGTTTCACTAATATTTTCACTATTTTCAAAAACTTTAAACTAGTTGCCCTTTGCATTTAATTTAATATATATTGACAAATGATACCCATATAAATATTTAATATGTCCGGCCATGCATTTTACCTTTTTTCCATCTACTCTTTCGCCTTCTTGCCTTCACCTCAGCTAATTCAATCGGTACGCCTATGGAATCTCAGAAATCGGTTCCACTGTGGAGCCCTCTGGTCGTTCTTGAAGTAAATTTCAGGAAATGGCAATTTATTGTTGCTCAAACATTGAAAATAATGCAGAAATTCATTAAAATAATAGTTTTTTTCATTCAGGAAAAACTTACTACTACCTATTCTGCGATAAATAACCTAATTAGTGCTTGATAGCAAATATATACAGGAAATGTGATGTTATGTATACTAAAAGTGAAATTAAACCTACTTTTATAGGTTATGTGGTCAAAATAATAATTCATGAAGAGTTCTACCAAAAAAAGTCCTCAAAAGTTTTATTTTAATTGCACTGCAGTACCTTTCTATGGTTTCGAGAAGTACCTGTGACTTCTTGTGACGAGAATGTTCAGTGTTTTGGATTTCTTCCGTTCTTTGAAACTGCAGCCCCTCTGTCGACTGTGACTTCGCCTCGTACTGGTGAATCTCCAGTGAAAAAAGGTAAGATTAACTCTGCATCTGGGATCTTTCATCTGCTCTTATTCTTTATAGTATTTCCCATATTGTCTTGTCAAATAACTGTTTTACATATTGAATGATTTTTTAAAATTTCAATTTTCTTCATTCGGTTCTTCTAAAATCCTTTTCCTGTTCCCCCTCCGCTCAGCTTGTTGATTTCTCTCCCTCAATACCAACATTCTTCGTTTCCTTTTTGTTGCACTTTTCCTTATTTTCACCTTTTTGACAGTTTTTATTCACGACACATTTCTAACTACCCTACATACTATATACAAGACATGTAAAAATCATTCTTTTGAGGTTTCTGCTTTTCATGTTTTCAAAATTCCTTATTTTGCATCAAGATCTTTCCTGGCATCTCATTGGCTATTGTGTTCGGATCCAATTTCATATACAGAATGTTCGAACTTTTAACATTTTGTTATCTGCTTGTGCTCAAAAATAAATTAGTAAAATTTTGTTTCTATAATTTTTAAAATTATGCCAATTGCTTGTAATGTTGAAAATATGTTTATTTCAAAAAAAAAATATTAAATTTTTTTTAATAATAATAATCTTAAATAAAATATATATATATATATATATATATATATATATATATTTTCAATACATAGTACTTCGACTCATGCCTACCACCACAATGTAGCCGCGTATAATAATATGAACCTCATACTAGTGAATGTTCCACTATCAGAAGATCATTTCAATGAAGAATTAAATATAATCGAACAAATTGCAGCCAATAACGGATTCAACTTAAATCAAGCTGACAGCATTCTATCGAAAAAACCCTATTAAAAGGCAATTCAGGAAGTTTATCCAACCGATTCAAATACCAAAGTCAAATTTCAAGATTAATACTTGTCTTGGCAAACCTTCAGAAAAATTTATATTTATTTAAGTCATACAGATCTTGATATTGCTCATAGAACAAATAATACTATGGAAAAATTCAGCAAAAACAACAATGATCGAATTGAAAAGTCCAACAAATCTGGAGTAAATAAACTGATTTGTTGTACTTGATGAAGTTCAGAGCAACGCATATCCGACCATATAAAGAGTTTTTATTGAGAATAATGTAATTCAACTTTCTCTAACAATCTCCTTACTGAAAAAAACATTCATTAATTGACCAGATGGATTTGAAAAATTCGCCCCTTTCAAAACTTTTTACAGGAAATTGAATCATATTTCGTCCAATAATCACCTAAATACCTAATATCCAACTGACTACCTGCTCCTATTATTTATATCGAATCCCAGTAAAGGTAACTTAGTTCCGCTCCACTTGAGAAAGCTATAGAATACCGAAATACGTGTCGTGGGTTTTGTAAACCTTTTTTTTGTTGAAATCATAGTGAAAAGTGTTACAATTTACTTCAATTATGGATTTCCATCAAGTATCGGCCGCGTCTATTCAGAAAATATTCAATCCATTTCAGAATCGCTAGAGTATCAGGTTAAAAAATATATTGAAGAAAAACATAAATGAGCTTCAATTCAAATTCAACTTGATCAACTTGAAATTCAATAAATTGGAATGATTCGAGTTCAGAAATGTTTCTGATACAGGTTGAATTTTTGAAATTATTCAATATTTTCAAAGATGCGCCATAATTTCTGCAACCTCAGTAGTTCACAGCATTATACAGAAACGAAGTGTACCATTGCTCTCCAACCGTGTATTTCAAAATACTTCATTTCTTATGTATTATTATTCATTGAGTTATATCAGAAGAACATAGATAGATCTACATGTGAATTGAATAATTTTACATCATAGATACGATTTGTGTCATCATTAGTATTCAAAACGATGAAAAAAATGCTTTGATATACGATAAAATTATTGATCACACAGAACTCTAGCATGGAAACTAATGGAGCAATCTCAATGCCCCTGATATAAGCAATCAAAATGTCAAAAAAATTAGCCATAGCACGACTCTACCGTATCATTATTAATGGAACAAAATACGGACAAATCAGCCAACAATTTTCATGTTGTAGCGAATGCGCTTTGCGACATAGTAGTGATTTGTATTCACTTTATGTGTAGAAATTTCAGGCGCTGTCGAATTATTAGTTTTTGCATAAATGCAATTTACATTTTTCAATGCACTTCATTGAAGTAAGCATGGATGCGTCATGGGTGGTTTGTTTTCAATTTTGCAAAAATATATTGCAGGTAGGAGTATAGTACTACAAAATATTTTTTCCCATTTTTCCCCAAAATGATGCGAAATAGGTGAGAAATATGACCGAAATCCGACCAGCGCGTGCAAGCGGCTGAGAAGTGCGGGTAGAGCAGCAGATTCATAACTTGCGGGCAGCGCGATTGTATCTATCGCTTTCCCGTGTCTGCTGCCCTATCACAGAACTCGGCCGTTTTCACTAGCTCGCCCATTTTCGGTCATGTACTCACATATTGCGCAGCGGTTTAACGTAAAATGAGCATTGACATTTTGTAGTACCTTATTTGCAATATCTTTCTGCAAAATTGAAATCAGACCACCTGTAGCGCATCCAAGCCTACTCCAAAGTCATTGAGAAATTCAAATTGCAATTTTGCAATAACTAATGACAGCGCCTGAGTTATCTATGTGTTGAAATATATATATATATATATATATATATAAATACAAAGGTTTATGGAAAATGAAAAAATCTCATTTATTATTTATTTTCGTTTTGGAGAAATCTAAGAAGTTCACCGAATCATTCATTTTGATAAATTGGATGAGCGATGAATGCCACTGATGAAGTCAAAAATGTATTCAATTGTCTATGAGTTTCTACAAAGCAAGTCTATATAGTCCGGTCAATTCAGACATAAAAATAGTGGTCAAATAACAAAAATTCCCGAAGAGCCAAATATAGGTGGAGAGCTGAGGTTTACCATCACAAATGACGTTTTAAAAATCCTCATCGATCCTATGTGTGCTACAAAAGTTATTCGGGGTCAAAGGTCAAAATTTGAGGTTTTTTGAATTTTTTCTCAAAAACGGTGGGATTTATCAAAAAAAACCTTCGACCAAAGTTGTAGATCTCAAAATTCTCTACAAAAATGATCTCGATAGTTTTTCTCCTAAGAGTTACTACTCCTAAGATATCGTGATTCCAAAAGTCACATTATACATGATATGCACATATAAGCCACGTATATATATAATCAGGCACTTAAGACAAGTATAAATACCTATTTGTGTCTCTCTCATATATATCATACTATTCTGGAGACATTTATTCAAAAGATAGTCAGTCCCTAACTGAATCCCCTCTACCCACGTGGCCTTGAAAAACATCTGGCTATTCTATTGTCCGTAGGTCTCGATCATATACCTGTTTCTTTCAATGCTAAAGGTTCAGTTCAAGTTTAATGCAACAAACACAACAATTGTAGTAGGTGAAAATGTTGATTTGTTAGTACTACTTACTGCAAGGACTCCAATGGATGAAATTATTTATTTTCTGAAACCTGGAAGGGCTCAACAGCGAACAGAAATATATTCTCCAGAAAGTTTATCTGCTTATCCCAAATGCCAAAACTATATTTTATTTTTACATGCGATAACTGGCTGCGACTCTTCGTCAGCAAAGTCTTGCATTGATGAATACCGATACTTAACTTTTGTAAAAAATACGCGAAACAAGAAACAAGTACAACTATCATGTCTTCCTTCAACATCGACATCTGCTATTCATCACTTGTATCGAGTATACTTACAAATTCAAACATGGCTGGGCAATCAACTGAACCCAGAAGACTGGGGTTGGAAATTGATAGATAATACTCTGGAACCGATTCAAACTTTACTCCCACCTGCTCCAGAAAAACTCCTCAACACTATTTTTTGCAATTGCAAAAAAGGTTGTAGTGCCAATTGTGGCTGTACAAAAATCGGGTTGCTGTGTTCTCCAGCGTGTACCAATAGCCAAGGTCAGTCTTGCTCAAATGTCCAGTTGAGTACAATAGAGGAAGATTCCTGTGATTTTAATGAAGAAACCAATGACTCAGCCACATTTCAACAATTCATGAACATCCAACAAGAGGTAGAGGAAGAAATCGAAGAAGACATGACTGTTGAAGTAGACTTCCAAGAGTATGAATCTGATTAAAATATCTAAAGGAATAAAAAAAAACAATAGTTAACCCAATGATAAATAGCAATATCAATATCAATAATGAAGTAATATCTAGAACTTGACGGGTATTGTTCCGTTAAATTATCCTAAAATTGTCATGACAGTTAGTGGAGTAGGCCTTCAGGGGAAACCACGGTAAAAAAAACGCGCCGAGTACACTACTTCACAGGTGGCGTGGAAATGTGTGCATATCATATATAATGTGACTCTTAGAATCGCGATATCTCAGGAATGGTAAATCTTAGGAGAAAAATCATGTCAACCATTTTTGTAGAGAATATCTACAACTTTGGTTTGAGGTTTTTTTTTTATAAAACACCGTTTTCGAGAAGAATCCAAAAAACCTCAAATTTTTACCTTTGACCCCAAATAAAATGTAGCACACATAGGATCGATGGGGATTTTTAAAACTTCATTTGTTATGGTAAACCTCAGCTCTCCACCAATATTTGGCTCCCCGGGAATTTTTGTTATTTTAAATGTCTATATTGACCGGACTAATATACCAAAACCAGTTGAACTAGTTCTTTATCAACGAGTTGTTATGAATTTATTTTTCCAAATCATTCAAATTATCCCTACCAACACAAAGTAGCTGCAGATAGTAGTATGATTTACAGACTACTGATTGTGTTAAGGATTGATAGTTGTATTCTTGTTTTTGAATTATTTTAATGTGGACTGTAACTTTACATAAACGGAAAATTGTTGACAGTTTTCTTGACAACGTCAAAACACACAACTCTCTTAGATTCTAAATAATAATTGAACTAATTAACGAATCATCTCATACATGCCCCCCACCTTGAAAGGATTGATCTTTCAAAACAAAACAATTGAATTATTCTAGATACACAACTCGATATTGCTGGTTGAATTTGTTCAACCCTGTTAATATTCACTTGTCCTTCACAACAAAGTCTTCTCGTTGCTCGATTGGAAGAGGGCAAATTTTGGAGAATGCTCGCTTGAGGAGACCTTGTGTAGTGTTGATTGTCGCCACTCTCGCTTGTACCATCGATGCCGGGATGAAGTGTGGTTATTCTTCCCAGTAACCATTTCAAAAGGGGGTGCTCGATCATCCTTGATCAGAACTAACGCCCCTGGTTTTAAGACATGGTGATTGTCTCGCCATTTTATTCTTGTTTGTAGCTCTGCGATGTACTCTTGAGACCACCGCAACCAGAAATGTTGTTTTAATTGTTGAATGCGTTGAAAATAGGACAGACGAGATTCCTTGATTGACGTCAAGTCAGGATCTGTAAAGAGGTCATCGACTTGCCAATGGGGAAAATGTGATGGAGTCAAGGATGTGAAATCATTGGGATCGGAAGAGATGGGAGTAAGGGGTCTCGAATTGAGAACAGCTTCAATCTCTGTAAGAACTGTATAAAAATGTTCGAACGTTAATGGAGCATTACCCAAAACTCTGTTCAAGTGCGATTTACAAGATTTAACTCCTGCTTCCCAAATTCCCCCAAAATGAGGCGAATAAGCTGGTATGAAATGCCAGTTAACCCCGTGGTTTGCAATTTTTTCTGTAATATGGGTAGAATGAATGTTCAGAAATTCTCCCAGTTCCTTTAACTCATTATTCGCTCCAATAAAATTAGTACCGTTATCTGAAAAAATATCAGAAGGTTTTCCTCGTCGAGCTATGAAACGACGAAACGCTGCAAAAAATGCTTCGGTTGTTAGAGCACTTACTAGTTCTAAGTGAACTGCCTTGGTAGCAAAACAGATGAATAATGCTAAGTAACATTTCAATTTTTTTGTCCTTACATAAAAATGGCCCTGCATAATCTACGCCTATGGTTTGAAACGGGGAAGAAGGTGATACGCGAGCTGCAGGTAGAGCACCCATCAAAGGAGCTTGTTGCTTAGTATTGAACCTAAAACACCTTACGCATTCGTGCACCGTCTTCCGTGCTAAATTTCTACCACCTAGTGGCCAATATTTATTTCGTATGGAACTCAAAATTAACTGTGCTCCTGCATGCAGAAGACCTTGATGTTCATTTAAGAAGATTAATTTTGTTAAATGGTGTTTTCCTGACAAAAGAGCAGGATGCTTCTTTTCATAAGAATATGGAGAAAGTTGTAACCTACCTCCGACTCGTAAGATTCCGAAAGAATCAATGAATGGGTTCAAACTGAAGATGCTTGTAGATTTAAGAGATTTATTATTTTTTATTTTAAGCAATTCTTCAGGAAAGCTTTCTTGCTGTGATATTCGTACCAGAACGTTCAAAGAACATTCCAGTTCATTGACTGTTAAGGGACCTCTTGTCCTAACCTTGAGTTTACAATTATTTATGAATCGAAAACAGTAACCAAGTACCCTTTTTGCCCTTTGTAATGAGGAAAATTTGTAGAATGGGAACAATTCATTATGTTCAATTTTCAAAATAAAAATATTTGTTTTCATTTCTGGTACCTCTGCCGGCACTTGAAAAGTAGATGCAGGCCAAGTATCACGACCTTGAGATAACCATGATGGTCCCACCCACCATAACTTCGTCTCTTCAAGATATCTGGGGTCTACCCCACGAGATAACAAATCGGCAGGGTTATCGCCTGATCTCACATGATGCCATATTTGTATATCTGTTAGCGCCTGAATTTTTGAAACCCTATTCCCCACAAATGTTTGCAGTTTATTAGGTGATGTATTTATCCAGCAAAGACATATTGTGGAGTCACTCCAGAGGAAATATTCATCTACAGTTAGTGTCATTGACGTTTTAAGTTTGTTTATTATTTTAGATAGAACTAGCGCCGCGCAGAGTTCTAATCTCGGAATAGACACAATTTTCACTGGAGCCACTTTACTCTTCGAATATAAAAGACGTACCAGAATATTCCCGCCGTCGTCAATGCTTCGAAGATATGCGCAAGCGCCGTAAGCTTCGATTGAGGCATCTGCGAATCCATGAATTTCCACTCGATTGGTATTTAATCCAAGGATACATCGAGGTATTTTCAAATCATTAAGTTTTGCAAGATGAACCTTAAGATGTTTCCATTTTGATTCTAAATCGGACGGTAATGATTCGTCCCAAGTTAATTTTTTCATCCATAAAGATTTTATCATCATTTTAGCTATTATGATGCATGGACTCAGTAGACCTAAAGGGTCAAAAATTTGACTAATTTCTGAAAGGATAGTTCTCTTGGTTATGGAGGTAGAGCTTGATTTTATGTTGATATTATACATTAATTTATCATCTGTACATGACCAATATAGCCCTAACGTTTTTGTTTTCTCCTTTTCCCCAATTTTTAGCAAATTTGCACGAACATTATCAGAAGAGATCGCCTTTAGAATCTCGTCGCTATTTGAACTCCATTTTTGAAGTTCAAATCCAGCAGATTTTAGGAGGGATGTGATATCCTTACAAAGACTTAATGCTTCACTGACTGTATTTGTTCCCGATAACAAATCGTCCATGTAAAAATCATTCATAATAACCTGAGAGGCCTTTGGATAACTAACTATATTATCTAAACCTACCTGCCTAAGACAACGCATTGCCAGAAAGGGAGCAGACGCGGTACCGTATGTAACGGTTTGTAACTCGTAAGTCTGAATTTTTTTCGTAGGTTCCGATCGCCACAAGATTCTCTGTAGTTGTCTTTTGTGTTGGTTCGATCAGTATTTGGCGGTACATTTTTGTGATATCCGCGCTTATGACAATATTATATTGCCTGAACCTCAACACCAATGATACCAAATCATCTTGTATGTTGGGACCGATATATTGGAGATCATTGAACAGAAACGTTTGTTGTTGATTTGTCCGACCCATCGAAAACTACTCGAAGCTTTGTAGTTTGGCTCGTTTCATTTGAATCACAATGATGGGTAAAATAATAATTAAATGAATCATCTTCTTCGTCTACAGATACCATATGTCCCAATGTCTTATATTCATTTAGAAATCAGTATATAATTTTTTCAAATTGGATTTTTATTAAGTTTATTTTCTAAAGAATGAAACCGATTCAAAGCCCTTAGCTTCGAGTTCTCCCAAAGAGCAGGAGAATCCTTCAAAGGAATTGTCACCACAAACCGCCCATCTTCATTTCTTGTTGTAGTTTTGTGAAATATTTCTTCACAACGTAATTCATCAATAGATAAATTGAATTCATGTGGTGGTTCCTCAATTTCCAAAATTTTGCAAGCTGAGAGTGAATATCTTGATTTTTCGTCAGATGACATCGATTTACTGAAGGATTCATGCCAGATGGCATATTTCCACCCAAAACCCAACCAAATTTGGTTTTTGTAACGTTGGAAGATTGTATCCGAGTGAAATTTGCCCTATACACAACAAATTCAAATATAATCCTCCCCGATGAGATGTCAACATTACCCGGTTTATTAAAGGTGGGATCTGCCAATCTGATATTGTTTGGTATATTCCGATGAAACATTCATATTATGGGATGGATATTTTCCACTGATATGCGGGATCACCAAGCACATAAGATTTGTTTCAAAATGCATTATGACATGATTTGATTTGAATTTGACATTTATATTTCAAATATGATATATTTTGACCAATTCCCGCTATTGCTGAAAGTATTTCCAGTTTATCAACCCCAAGTTTGTCACAATATTCGGTCGTTATTAGGTTGCTTTGACTAGCACCATCTAGAAGGGCTCTGCAGACGTGTGCAGCCCCTGATGGTGTCACTACTTCAATTAAAGCTGTTTGTAATAACACATTATTATCATTTACAGTGGTGGAAATACTATTGTAGAATGAGCTACGAGAATTGTTCACCCAACGATTCAATCTTTGTGACCTACCGGTTAAATTTTTTTTCAAAAATGCAAAAGAGTGTGATGTCTCCCATTACATTTTTGCATAAACTCACATGGCAGGCTTTCGTTTGATGGTTACGTCTCAAACAATTGAAACATAGTTTGAGTTGTTTTACCTTTCTATTCTCAACTGAGTGTAAGCTTTCCGAATTGGACAGTTTTGTAAGAAATGACTATTCTTACAGATAACGCATGTAAAGATGAGAGGTATTTACAAGAATTCGTTTGGGGTTTTGATTTTTTAATAATTTGGATTCCCCAAATTTCGTATGTTTGGATAACTCTAATGTTTCCAAAAGATCTGCCCTCTGTTTCAGAAAACGTTTGAAGTCTTCCCAAGGATGGTAGTTCATCTTTCTTAAGACCTTTCGGATTGACCCGAAGCAACCTGACTATTAGTTATATTGCTATTACCTTTTAATTCGTTTGCCCCAGACTATTGGTTCTCCACTCTTCCCATTCACGAGCGGTCTTTTATCTAATTTCTGACTTAAAATGAAAATGAGCAGTGTATCCCAATACTCTGTTGGCTGTTTCAAAGTTTGCAAAGAGCGCAATGTTTCGATATTGTATCTAACATTTTTCTAAACTCGCTTGCCGATTCCACCTAGAACTGGTAACTCAAAGAGATTTGACATGATTGTGCACTAAAATACTTCGGTTATCATATCGATTGCATAAGGTGTCCCAGGCCAACTCGTAATGTTCAGAGGCGAATTCTATACTGCGTATCACCTGAGCCGCCCCTGAAGATAATGCCGCTCTCAAATAATGAAACTTCTGAATTTTTGAAATCCCCTCATTTGCATGTATCAATGATTCGAAGGTATCCGGAATTCTAACCAATTTTCATGTCACCCGAGAATTTTGGAAGCTCGATTTGTGGTAATTTTATACCTTTTTAAAGAAGTTTGATTTTGATTGGAGGAATTTAAATGAATATCAGGGAAAATCCTGTATCATTGTGGATGCATGATAGGTTTCTAGAATGATTTTGCTTCCGAATTCAAATCGTGATATACATTTTCAAATTCTGATTGCTCGTTAAAATTTCATCCACGTCATCGACATATTTTCGAGGGCATCCTGAAGTTCATTAAATTCCTTCATCAACTCTACATTTCTTTCTAAGCGGCTTTCTAAACCCACAATTTTTTCCTCATTTTTCAATGCCTTCAGTTGATATTCGATTTTGAGATCTAACAAATAGTTCTTGGGGAGTTTGGCGTCCTTTCACAAAACCGCTTTCTTTTAACGATGTTACTTCTTCCTGACTCATCTAAATTGTCTTAGTCTTACAGAGAATGAAAAGGAATAGGTTAGGATAAGAGATTTATTTGTACGAACACAGATGGGAAATTGGAAAGGACTCACATTTATTCTCATAAGTTGTTGCGGGTTACCAGCTGTATTGCTTGTCCTTCCTCCAATCGTCCGAACTGTATTGCTGTCAGCTAGTTTCCGTTACCGGCTGTAGTTATTCGTTTGGTCACTTGAGGTACCACTACCTGCCAGCGACGCTTCTTTGCACTTCGTTCTCAAAAAAGTCGAAGTTTAGTTGAATTTTTATTTATCCGTTTAACACTTCAATCACTTGATTCAATTCGGTTCGACTGGACCATGTTAAGGATTGATAGTTGTATTCTTGTTTTTGAATTATTTTAATGTGGACTGTAACTTTACATAAACGGAAAATTGTTGACAGTTTTCTTGACAACGTCAAAACACACAACTCTCTTAGATTCTAAATAATAATTGAACTAATTAACGAATCATCTCATACAGATTGTTTTTCTGTCGGAAGATAAGTTCAATAAAGAACTGAATATAATCAAATAAATTGCAGCTAATAACAGATATAACTCGAATTAAGTTGACAGCATTCTTTCGAAAAATGTCTACAAGAAGGCAGTCAAATCGAGAGGTTTCAACCTATTTGCAAACCTTCAGAAAAAATTCCTGATTATTTGAGACATTGAGATATTGAAATTGCATACAGAACAAATAATACTTTGAGAAAATAATTCAAAAACATTGAATATCGAACTGAAAAGTACGACAAATCTGGAGTTTCTGAACTATCTCGTAGAACTCGTTCAAGATTGTACATAGAACAAACAGGTAGAACTTTCAAGCAACGCATATTCGAGCATATAAATATTTTTATCAAGGGGAAATCTAATACAACTTCCGCTAACCATCTCCTGACTGAGAAGCATTGCTTTGCTAATACTTTTGCTTGTAGAAAAAAAAAGTCAGAAACTCAATATCCTAGAGAGCTCAGAGATTAACAGAGATATTTATTAAATGACCAGATTAATTCGAATAATTTTCCCTCTCAAATCTGCTTACTATAATTTAATGATTTTTCGGCAATAATTACTCAATTACCTACTATCCAATTGACTCCCTGCTCTGATTATTTATATCGAACCCCAGTAATTGTAATTCAGTTCATGTCCACTTGAAAAAGCTATAGTATAGCGGAAGACATTTTATTACCATAAAACTGATCTGATTGGTTCTCTATATATGAAATTTCGGTGATTTGATTGCTTTAAAAATAATGAGGAAAATATTCTATTCGCTGTGTGCAAAACTGGTAATGCCCTGTAGTGACTCGATAGCTGAAGTTTTTCCTAGTTTATTTCCAATACTCACTATGTAACAATTTAAATTTTTTTTAAATATCTAAATAATCTACCACGATGTAACAATTGTGTGCTCACTACTAGTTCCAGATTAATCGAAAGTATTTTCTGTAAAAGAAAGAAGTGAGTGGATGATAAAAAAAATATTTGTATTGATACAATAATTCACTGCATTTGGAGGTTATCCATATCAAGTTATTGATATTTGGAATATCATGAAGTAATGCCTACTCCTATGTCCTTTTAGGTAAGGCAAGAAATGTGCTTGCTCGTTAGTTTATCAAAGTGGCAGGTTCATAAGGTCTTGATAACATAAAAAAGTGAGGGAGCCAAGTAGTTTAACAAATTAAAGAAGTACCCATATAACCCTGGCTAGCTTCAACCTGACGGGAAACCACTAAATAACATCAGATTCAACGCAAAACTATTCAATAGAATTTTCAAATGATACAAAAATGAAAAAAGAAATGAGGTTCACAATTTAAGTTGAATATGGGATTCTACTTTCACCCTTTCAAGGATGTGAGAACGTTGAACGGTCGCTAAATAATACTAGCCCCTTCAACACTCTCAAATACGTATAATTGTCAACAAAATATTCTGTGTTGCTCATACAGTACAAGTAACGATGTTCACACTTAAAACTTGAAGTGCATTACATTCAACATTAGTTGACATGTAATGCCCACTGCTTTTGTAACCGAAACCAGTTCGTGAAAATTGAAACACAAATAATACTATGTGAGGTATTTCGATAGAATGCCGTTGTGATAGACAACTCGGACAAACATCAAAACTCTCTCTGTCCCCTGTTCATTAGGCTGATTGATCAGTTTACCATACAGTCCAGGCGTTCGCGAACTCGCAGTTTGAGTGGCTATATGCTTTTTATAACCGGCTCAACACCGTCTCATGGAACTTGGTCATTACTTTTACTGTCCACTTCTAGACGATCAGATAGAAAACGGAAACTATCTCAAATATTTATCGAATGGAAACCTCACGTTCCGGAATTAGAGATTGACATATCGTGGAATAATAGAACCCTTATCTCTTTGCTCTTTATGTGATGCCGTTGGAAATGAATGAAATTCACACGTACTATTTTTGCAATCGACTACCCATCAATAGCGAGGGCTCATCGTTATTATATGTATGTTGTTATACTACCCAACCATGACCGTTGCCCTACGATAATAATAATGTTTATTCATCTGAAGTATGGTACAATTTTTTTAAGTGATTCGTAAATAAACGGGGAGACCTCTGAAACTGAAAGTTTTCAGCTTGTGCTTGCCAGGATCATCACCTACTTTTGCCACCATGGGCGCCGTCATAGTTTCATCGATGTCCTCCAGCCTAATGCACATAGCGAATAGAGACCGGGCTCCACAATAACTGTGTACTCCTCAATTAATTCACCACGAATAAAAGGGAGTCGAAGTACGCTGACAGCACAGTATGTTGACAGCGCCACCGTTTGGTGATATTTTTGAGTTTTGGGGTACCTTGTTGTGTAGCCAGCATGGATTCCAGTGCAGTTTTTGTGACAGAAATAGATCTAAAAGAATTTGTAGCATCATTGTTTGCTCGAATTCTGAGTATAAGAATCCTAAGCTCAGTTTTCATCGTTTTCCGGGGATATGGTCTTGATGTTCAGTAACAAGAATCATTATATTGAAATACTATATTCTAATTTTATATAATGGAAACTAGGAATGATGATTCCATAATTGTTGGGTGGATTTGGTCCGTGAAATGTGAGTAATCCGAAATAGGCATAGAAATATTTGTAGGTATAACATTCTGTGTCTGGAATATATCAGAAGTAGGTACAATACTCAAAATTCCTCCGATTGCATATCGATAAGTATGTTCTGTTGGGTGATAAAATGATTATCATTGATATCTATTCAAAGGAATTTTTGTTTTTCATTTGTAAAGTTGTTGTTGTCAAATTTTTTATGGAGAGTTTTGTGAAAATACATGGAATCAAAAAAGTTGATATTATGATTGGATAAGAAAATTCGGAAATGGAGTGATGCATTCATTCTCATCAACTCGAGATTCACATCCTCCTTATTTTGTTCCATTTTTATTGTTTAGTAAATGGTTATTCATAAAGTGATTCGAAAATTTGTCAAAAGAAGGCTGAAATACGTTGAAAATCAATTTCCAATTTGGAAGATTAGGATCTTATAATCTTAATTGGTAGGATTAAGATCTTATATTCATTTGTAATGTTTGCAGAAGCCTTTTCCACTACTGCAGTTGCAATTGATCCCACGTACTGATCGATCGATATTCAGCTACAGAAGATATATTATATAATTAAAATTATGCTGCTGAAAATAAAATAAGATACAGTTTTCGGAATATTTATAATTATATTCTTGAATCGTTATGTTGTCTAATTTAAAAGATCAGTCTCTTGATTCAAATCCGAATGGAATTCTGAAATTTTCATTTATGGATCATTGTTATGTTTTTTCATTATGAGAAAATAGTATAAGGATATCCGAATCATTTCATGCCTATAATCTGTCATAATATCTGGTATAATTAGAAATGAAATGAAACGCACTGACATTTTTCATAGATATATGAACCATAACCTTAGATTATTTTTATAAAATATCTTCAGTACTTATCTGAACTAACCTCGACTGTGACTTCATGAAAAATCGTATTTGTTTCTGAACTTTGATCTCCGGGAGTTTCCCGCAAAACTCTCCAAATTGCCATCAGCTCGTTCGTAGACGTTGTCTATGTGGCAACTTTTCAATAAACCTGCCCCTTTTGCAAGGCTTCCTTTCCGAACAACATCCGTTTCCACTTCTTGGAATCTGCTGCGGATTATAATTGCTTTTTTGAATGACGTAAATAATGGGTTGGGTTGGCGGCCGTGAGCGTAGAGGCGCTGGCTGATGTCCAGATGGTCCGAGTTCGATTCTCGGCACAGCTACTGAAATTAAAATTAATTTATCTAGTTTCGTTGAGCAGAAGGAGATATGTGACCAACCAAACATTCTTGGTACCTATATATCAATCCTTCGGACTGTCGACGGTTACCAGCCGAGTAGTGCTTCGGATGACATTCAAAAAGCTGAGGTCCCCGTCTCCTCACTTCACACAAGTCTCTGACTTTCGAGAGTTGCTCCGCAACTAGGTTGGCGTTAATTTTTTTTCTCAAACAACAGAGATTCACATCTTATAGGTTGGGATTCTTCGATTTTGAAAACAAAACCTCTAGGAACGCTGTGTGTTTCCCGGTAGAGTTACTTCGACTCCCTATAAGGAGAGATACTTTTTATCAATTTGATTTGAATGAAGTGACATTATCACATTGCTATTCATACTACTTGAATAGATAATTGATTAAGATTATGTATAATGATATCTCATATGATAAAATTCATCAAAACAATTGTTTTCTCAACTCTGCTAATCTGTACTATCATGACTTTCTACATTTGAATATTTTTGCCAAACATTGAAATCAGACACGATCAGAAATATTCAAGATTTATTATGATAATCACAGAAGTCGTCTTTCCACCTCCTGCAATGTACTAATAGCTGATAGTCGTGAACTAGCTGAACACAAGAAGAGTAGTGGGGCCGGAACATTACTATTCAGAACCATGGAAGAACTCAAAGAGGGAATTGATTTCAGAATGAGGAAGGGTGAGTCAATCACTGTTGGAAAAATTATCAAATGCTTTATGGAAATATTCGTTCCGTCAGAAATTGGCAAGCACCAGTTGCTAACCTTTCAAACGTAGAATTCGATTGGAATAATTTAAAGAGTTATGAAACAGACAACAGACTTGTGCCCCGGAACAGTTAGAAAAAGAGGAATATTTCGTATAATTTTTGATATATTTTCTGTTGTGAAATAATCTGAAGACTCTTGATGACTATTCGGTTCTAAATCTATTAATAAATTAAAAATTTTGTCTTTCAACTTTTTGGGATCTTTACATTTCCTCATATCATCTAGTTGTTTGATGAATAGTTTTACGTAGCTATATAAAGGACTCTTCTCAGAAATATTCAACCAATGCCCTGGATAGATATAGTTTACTGACCTGGTCATGGATATTCGGTTGTGAATAGTAAGCATTCCTGTATATAAACAATATATACTCTGAATATCTGAAAGTTTTTGAAACTACCCCTACAAGACTCGGCCACTTTTCATTTCAAGGTGGCCGTTCAATATGGATTGTAAAACTAATCCGATAGAGGAGCCACCATGCGCTTTAGTGAATATTCATCCAAGTCTTCAACCGTGCAAATAACTGATTATAATCGAAACTAATTTCCACTTTGAGACAATAACCGGTGAACTGGCAGCGGCGAGCATTGTCAAATATAGTTCTACTCTTCTGCACTGTTGCCGATGAAGATACGTATTACATATGATAGCTGTCTTGTCAATTATTATTTGGATTGGAAATTATTCAGGAAAAAATTATTCGAGAAATAGTTATTCCTTTTTTTTTCAAATAAATTCCGACGTTGTTATATCCATTATTATGAGGTCTAACAAAGGCTGAAAAAATCAACCCAGAGATTATATTGGCGGGCTTGGCAACATGCCAGTTTGGTTATCCAGAGGAGGTCGAATCAGAAAATCTTCGATACGGATTTTATGATAGAATATATTTACTCCAGCGGTAGCGGCAGGAGAATTCTGATATTCTGCTAGTGAATCTTTTGGAAATCTCGCATTGTCAACCGGGCAGATAGTAGTTTTGAATCCCAGGTTCTTATGTATTTTGGATGCGACTTCTTTGTTAGTTTGTTTGAATAAGTCGTTGGGAATGAACCGATTTTTATGAACTCAATGAATAATCTTTGGATGCAATAATTCACTAGTTGAATTCTTACAACAGAAGATTCCAGAATTGAAAGTTGCAATTCATAATTTTTGAGAAAAATAAAAAAAATAAAAATATCTGCAAAACTTCGCCTAAATTTCACAAAAAAGTAGTATCTTATATCTGCGGCATTTCTACGGTTCATTCTGAAGGACTTGGATATTTCTCTTCCTCAATATTCGTTGAGAAAGAGACAACATTTTGTAGAGTAAAAAATTTTTTGGTTCCCACGTTGAAAATATTTTATATGGATTGTGTACTGGAGAAAATAATCAGACAACGTTTTCTGATGGATGAAAAATGTTACGACTCTCCATGGATAGAAGATGCTGTAGAATCACAAATAGAAAAATTTTTTTTTTCACGTCACATACTCTACCCAGAATATCTACCACGAGTGTATGTATATGACCAGGTTATATATTGAGCTATCTATTACAAACATACCTACACTGGAAAAACCATGTTTTTTAAGGTTTTTTCGAATTTCTTCTATGGAAGTATTTCCGAAACGGTCGGACATATTTTTTTAATTTGATAGGGACTTGGACGTCATCTGACCGTGACAGAACTATTTTAATAGGTTTGGTATAAACAATAGTAAATAGACGTAGAGCCAAGT
Source organism: Gonioctena quinquepunctata (assembly GCA_018342105.1). Classification (NCBI taxonomy): domain Eukaryota; kingdom Metazoa; phylum Arthropoda; class Insecta; order Coleoptera; family Chrysomelidae; genus Gonioctena; species Gonioctena quinquepunctata. Next base: position 590,139 of record JAFIRS010000584.1, on the reverse strand, counting down.
GGTCAGAAACGTACGTTTTGTTTTCCTTTTCGGGAGTGAATTTAGCCTAATAATTCAGATTCCGCTTCCCGTTATTCTATATGATTTAATCATATTTCCCGTCATCCTGTTATCCGATTATCCCGTTATCTCGTTTCCCGTTATCTCGTTGGGGTCGCATGATTGCTTTTACGAATTCACTACTTTCTATTCGAAGGAATTTTCAAATAACCAATATACCAATTTTTATAACCCTATCATCACCCTTACTTAAAAACTAACAGAACCTCCTCACCCCTCATTTCATACCTTCAGTGGTTGATATTCTGGAAATACTGAAATACATTCGTCATTTGTAACAAAGACCTCAAATACCAAATTCAATGACTTCAAGTTGAAATCTGACGAACCCCCAAACAAATATTCAACCCCCCTTTCACCTCTTCAGGCGTTGAATTTCTTTCCTTTTTTGAAACAAAAACACCAAATACCAATTTTTATAACTCTAACTTGAAACTAATAGAAGCCCCACACACTTCCACCCACCATTTCATCCCTTTGTGGATTGGATTTCCAAAAACGCATTATTTGTAACAAAGGCCTCACAGACATGAATTTTTCCCCGACCCTCACTCAAAATCCAACGGAGCCTCCATACAAACTTCTGATACCCATTCAACTCCTCATTTCGGAACATTAGGGGATGAATTTCCAAAAACACTGGAACAAGTTTTTCTTTGTAACAAAGGCATCAAATACAATTTTTTATGAACCCAACTCGAATAAATTAACGGTACACCTACATAAACTCCTAACCACCATTCCTTCAGGGTTGCATTTTCAAAAACCTTGGAATCCATCTTCCTTTATTTGGAAAGGGAAGCCCGAATGATATTTTACATGAGTCTTACTACAAAACTAACTGTACTTTCACTTTCATTCCCCGTTTTTCACCCCTTCATACCAAAAAGAGATAATTATCGTATACCTGTCATTATGGGAATACTCTGTAAAAATTGTATATCTTCGGGTCCAGCGATTTGGTCAAAGCATTGATCGTAATTCAATGTCTGGATATTTGATTATATACATATGTATAAAGCGGGGAAGAGCACATTTCCATCATTACTACTAGTTGAAATAAGTTTATTACCAGGAATAAACAGAAAGGGAAGGGGTGAAAAGTTGGCCAAAAAGTCTTTCCTTTGGAAACTTTTCACTCGGATTTTCCAGATGTAAAGACTTTAACAAAATCAGGAATACAAAATTAAGCAAATAGAAAACGTCGAATTTGGGCGATGATCGACTTTGGGGCCCAAAATTTTCAAAAATTGTATTTTAGTGGTGCGCCGCAACCAAATCGTTTTCCGCTTTGTCAGAGGATTACTGTTCACTTTCTCAACAAAATTAGCATAACGGCTGACATATAGAAATCGTCGAAAAAGTCGATAGACATTTCCCCTTCGTACGGGAGTGGACCCTGTTCGATTTAAAAAATCTGGGGTTTTCGAGGGATGGACTTCCATTTCACCAAACGGAACACGTATAGCTTCTCATCGCGGATTAGGACCCGCGGCTCTCTAATTATAACCGGAAGAGTCGTGAGAATTGAAGGAGGATCCTTTCCGTTGGGATAATAATTCTGTCGCATGATTTGAGAGCATTCGCTACTGAAGATGGTGTCTTCTTATCATCTGCTTCTTCGACAAGTTTCCATTTCTTCTTCCAGCGGCAGACTTCCTTGTCGGGACGCATACCCAAAATATAAAAGAAACGAGAAGCAAGACTCTCAAAATGCTTTGACATCAAAGCATTGAGAACAAACAACAAATCTTCAGCAACCGCTTCTGAAATAGGCAGGGGAGACCGGGAAATCTATGGACAGGTGTATGTTTTTTTTTTTTCGTACAAACGTGGAAAGTGCGGCTGCGTTGTGATTCGGTGTGTAAGAACTTTGAGCCCCCGTTTCGAAAATTGTGCTAGTGATGAATAAAAAGCAGAGGTGTCCTTATAAGGCTGCATCGTAGTGCTTACGTGAAATTATTGTCATGTTGAAAAGTATCTTATATTCGAGATGGAGCAAGTGCTTGCAACTAGGTTCAACTCATCAAAAGCCACATCGTTTTTTCGAGAATCAGTCTGTGAGAAATAGAACAGAATCAGTGCGTTCATGGTCAAGTGCGGAAAGTAAAAAAAAATAGGCATTAGGGACTGAAAAGTTGAGAATAATAAGAATGAATTACCATCGTTTCGGACGTCAATCGTCTTCAGGTGAATACTGAGTATTCACCTGAAGACGATTGCAGATACAAGCATTCGAAATGTCGTGAAAACCTTTCAAATACATGAAGACGATGGACGTCCGAAACGATAGTAATCAAGTTACCCATCGTCTACAACCATCAAATAAGAATGAAGTCATTGACCAAAAAAATTTTTTCTTTGTGAAAAAGCGCGAGGCGCTTGATATCAGTTATCTTAATATCATTATGACAAGTGAGTTAAGAGCACCCCAAGCTTTCTTTACATAAAAGGTAATTTTTTGGTAACTGACTTCATTCTTATTATTCTCAACTATTCTTATTGCTATATGTGCGTGTTTGTTCAAACTATAATTTCATTTTTAACTTTCTAGTCCGTATTGCTACAGAAGACTGAAAGAGACTACCGGAGAAAAACTCTTCGAATGATTCATCCACATGAGATGAAAGTTATCAATTACCGATTTTTGCCGAATATGCTGGGAACCAGTGCATTCGCCATATCTTTGAATTTTATATTGTGCTGATAACGGCTTCAGTGCATTCTCCGTATTTTACATTAACAATGAACCGCTGGAATTTGTTAAAAAGTATTTATATTTGAGGGTGGAATTTTCTTCCTCCACTTGTTTCCTGTAAATTTCCAGAGCAACCATCACTAAGGCAATTCGTCTAACTGGGGTGGCTGTGAACATCATGTGTATATCTGAGATCAACTCATGGCTCACTTGAACGAAACTCTACGATTCCATTATTTTGTCATCCCTTCCTAACTCCATTGGAATTTGGGAATTACGCTATGCTGACGCAATTGTACGAGTCCAGGTGGGTTTTCTCAAATGTTTATTTTCGCTTCCTATAACATTACATCGTCCGCCTGGAAACATCCACAACGAAACTCTCACTTCTCATTTTCAAAGCGTCCCTTTCATATCCTTCCACACTCAGATCAATGGAGGACTACAGATTACCAGAAATTTGTTTTTAAAGACTGCTCAGACTTGACAACGTAGCGTCTAAATACAATTGGGTGCTTCATCTCAAGGAATACGTTATATTTGCCGCAATGGCTGATCGCTGGGAACATTTTTTGTCAATCTGCTCTCTTGTATTTCTTCAAAAATTGACTTTTAAATACTGAGCTGGTCAGTTCGAACCAATCCTTTTTTCCACTCATATATCATAACAGGACACAAAATAATTTTGAAAATTTGGTTTTTTGAGAATTAGTTCTGCTCTATCGTTCCAAAATATTCTCAGCGCTGCAGCGATGCCGCTTACATTGAAAACAACTTTGATATATAAGATGAAACACCCAATATATCATTGCATGTTTTGCTTCGTTATTGCTTAACAATCATTTTTGTATAATACTTCTCTATACCTATCTCGGACAGTTTTCGAGAAATATATTGTTTTCCTTATTTTTTGTGCAAAACCTAGCTTCAATTGAATGTTCATTAATGCGGTATTAGGACTCGAACAAAGCTGGTTTTCTGGGTCTAGTTTACTATGTTCTGTGCATGCAGATGACTTTAAATGAATCCGTTCCCCATTATTCGTTCATAATTCGTGATTTTTCCGATAGATACAAAAATGTTGGAAAGTACATTTTTTTAAATAGAATACCCTGTATATTATCAAATATCCGGAAAGACAATTGAAGTTTTGTTCAAATGATGTATTATGTTCCTATACCTAAATAGTCTGGTTTCCGAAAAAAAGCAAGTTTCTACAAAAATCGGATTATTTTGCCATATTTTGTATGAAATGTCATGAAAATTAGACAATAAGTGCATCAATGATCAAACGTTCGCGCTTCATAACGAAAAATTTGATCGGTATAGAAATGTAATGGAATGCAATCACTAATCGAACGAAGTTTTGATGAAATTGTTCATCTTCATGGTCAATGTGACCAATTTATAGCGAGAACATGCAGAAGGTTCTGTGGTGTATTGAAGTGTATGAATAATAAGATGATGAACTGTTGGTAAAAAGAATGATCAATGTACAGGTATTCCAAACTCGATGGCCCATTGGACGTTTCTGGAGATCTGAGATATGAATATTGCAGCGTTGCCACATGTACTTCAACTCATATCAACTTTCGGATTTCAAATGAAACACCCAGTATTTCATTCAGTCCCTGGATTCTACTGATAAATACAAATACCTTCTACTGAACATGTCGTATACCTATCTCTACCTTTCATTAAATCCCAAAGTGCAGCAGAACCCGCTGTTTTCTTTTTCAGATAAGAAAACCTTGAGGCCTGAGGTTTTATCGCACCCTTGAAGATACAGCTGGAACTTGAATTTCTCCCTTACTCTCAGATGCAATCCAGTTTCAACATAGATTGATTGAAAAAAATTCTGAGGAAATTTTGGGAACACATATGATACATACTCGAAAAAAAGTCAGATTAGGGAGTAGAAACTGAAATAATATATACATGATCTGAAAACTAATTACTAATGGACGTTTTTTCGAGTATGACTCAAACCTCTTTCCAAATTTTACATTTTTTAATGAATCTTTGCCGAAAGTGAATTGCAACATCTGAGAGTTAGGAAAAACAAGTTTCTCCAAAAGTATGAACATATATTAGTCGAATCATTACCGATTGATTGATTTCTTGATCAGATCATTTCAATTGGGTGATATTACCTATTTCGATTTGTTATACTGGAAAATGGGAATGGTAGTAGTGTGTCGTGACCAGGAGAGAGCAAAACAATCTTTAAGTTTGACAAGCAGTGATTCTCATGATGTTTCTGTCAAAATGAATAATAACAAATATTCAAATACAGATATTTAATAAATTTTTATAGAAACTTGCTTTTATTTCGGGAATCAGACTATTTAGGTATAGGAATATGATACATCATCTGAAAGAAACTTTTGTTGTCTTTCAGGATATTTGATTATATATAGGGTGTTACATTCGTAGAAAGGTACTTTTCATCATTTTTGTATCTATCGGAAAAATCACGTATGTTGAACGACCGTGTATAATGGAGAACGAATTCCTTCGAGAATAACTAATGCACAGAACATTGGTAAACTGCACTCAAATTTCAGCTTTGTTGAGTCCAGATACTGCAGTAATGAACATTTATTTAAAGTTATGTTCTGCAGAAAAATAAGGAATAATGAATTTCTCGAAAATCTTTCGAGATAGGTATAGGGAAGTCCACACAAAAATGATCGTAAAGCAATAGCACAGCAAAAATGCAATAATATAGAGGGTGTGTCATTTGAAAAATCAAGGTTGTTGCTTCTTTTCAATATAAGCTGCAACGCCGCAGCGCTGAAAATTATTGATCGAAAAAACAGAAATAATTACCCAAAACACCAAATTTGCAAAATCATTCTGTGTCCCGTTCTCCAGAAACGTCTACTAGGCCATCGAGTGTGGGACACCATGTATATATATATATATATATATATTTATAAATATATATATATATATATATATATATGTATATATATATATATATTAACATCACTTTATTTTTTCAATGTCTCTCCAATAAGAATGCTTTTAGCGTCCACAAAAGTATGTTCGATTGTTTTCCCACCAGTAGGCAGCACTGAGTACTGATCACAGAAATGCGAAGTATATCGACCTATCATTATTGATTTACTAAACTTGCGAATTTATATTGGTGTTTTGAAGCGCCTTTCATCATACCACCATGTGAGCGTCCCCTATATACCTTTCATTATATTATGTTTTCTGCGTCCGAGGTTATTATTTTTGGACAAATTACATACCTTCAGCGTCCAGCAGTATTGCCATGTCGGTCTCATGGCGATTTGGATGATTGCGAGTGTTTTCAACAAGCTGTTCCATGGGGAATGACTGACAGAGATTGAACCAACAATCAACTTTCCGAAAGAACTGGGAAGTATGTAACAGCAAATTATATCGTCAAAGAAGTAGCTTTCAAAAATCATTTCGGTATCATAAATCAATTTAAAAATGTTTTCCCACCTTGTAGGTAGAAGAAATCGATATTTTATTCACAACCTCAGAAGGAGGCGCCGCCGAGAAAAAAGATCATGAATTGTTTTTCGGTAGAACCGATACCGAAGTTTTCGAACGAAATTTGGCAAAGAGATACGCGGACACGATCATTTTTCTGTTGAACGTCGTCGAAGCTATGTGTCCCCGTAAATGTTGGATACATGTGTAGAAATGGCCATTCAATTGTTGAAGGTAGGGACTTTCGTTATGCCTTAATCTTGAGCAGCCCCATTTTGGGAGTTGAACTTTGTAAATTCATTTAAGGAATGAAAATGATGTAATTGAACTCTAATTTTAGATTTGCCGGCCATTTTTCTCAACCCTATCACAAATTTCACATTGAGAAGAGTTACATAGGTCACGTATCCAGAAAAAACTCGATTGTTAAAAACTTCCTACGGGATAGGATCCCACACACGGCGGAATATTATTTGGGGAACGAATAAAACTGTCGTCACCCAGAAACGGGCCTCAGAACCACGGTCGTTGCACACCATACTAGTCAACAGAAAGGGAAGGGCGGCAAAAGCTCATAAGGTTAGATCTTTCCATTCAATATCATCAAAGTACCAGTCAGTAATTTTGCGACAAGATATCCAGACGTTTCAGTGTTATCATTTTTCCAATCATTATTTTTAACATAGTTTAGCTGAGCTTCAGCTAGAACTGTATTCCACTACAAACAAAAGTGTAAACCAAATATAGCTATTTATGGGTACCAAAAGTAAATTGTAAATGAACTTTTAATTTGCAACTCAAATAATTTCAATTAATCTATTTGTATGAATAAATCATATTAGTAAATCTCTGAACCCATCATATAGTTTAATTCATAACATATTGAATTTTCTTTCGGTTCTTAGTTCTGCCTTAAACTAAGTGGCGCCCAAATAGAAACCAAAAACTCATTTATTCAAATCTAGTAACATCATGCCCATTAGAACCAAGCCCGCTCCCGAGCTATGAAGAGAAGCCGCCGCAATTGTGCCCTGCGACGAGAAGAAACAGGGTTACAAGTATTATCATTCATTATATACTGATATTCAAATGTTGTGGAAATGTGACCCCACGATCAACTTCCCAAAACAACTGGGATGTGTTATCATTCATTATATACTGATTTCCATGAGTTGTAAAAATGTATTATGACTAAAATATTATCAGAAGCTTTTATTCAACTTGTATTGTCTGTCCCAATCTCTGTCTCCCACAAATCTTGCAATGTGATTTTTAGATTAGTTCTAATTGAGATAGTGCTTCAAAATTTCCATTATGTCATTTGTGTTTGGAAAAATGGTGGCAACTCCAAAATGGCGGACGAATTTTTCGATTTATGGTCCTATTTCATTCAAAAGTGGTATATAGGAGTTTTTAGGTTCGGAGATTTTTTGCTCAAGATTCAAAAACTTGATATGGCTAATCACAATTTTTTATAAAAATTCAAGAATTTAATATGGCAGATCCATAATAGCGGGCGAATTTTGTGATTTATGGTCCGATCCATTCGAAATTGAATCGAAGAAGTTTTTGGGGATGGAAAATGTTTTTTTTGTCAAATACGGAAATTCAATGGCGGTTCAATATGGGCGACGATTTTGATTTTGGTCCTACTCTATTCAAAATTGGTATTGGGTTTTCGAAATAGAAAATGATTTTTATTGTAAAAATTTTGGATTCGATATGGCGGCGCTAGAATGGTGAATATCAGGTTATGATCTCAGAATTTCCAAGGACGACTTGGTTTTGTGATTTATGGTTCGAATATCTCGGAAATTGGTGGCTGGATGGTTTTGTAGGCGCGGATTACACATTTTTCATGAATGACTTGGAAGAATTAATAAAATAAATATAAATAAAAAACTTTCTAGAATCAAGCTTTCAATCAAATGCACTAAGAAGGAAAAAATATGTATTTAGGTGTGTGACATAGATTGTTCCGACACTAACAGACTGAAAAACTTGCCGCGCAATGTTTTCAATTCGAATTAAAAATTGGTGAGCGGAATCTGTTACTCCCGAAATAATCTACGTCATACATCTGAAGATTATTTTCCTTTTCAGTGCTTCAGAATGATAGCTTGTTTTGAAAAGTTTTCATTTATATATTCGAGGAGTCCATTCGAAGCGTACAAATCAAAGTTATACGTAAAGTAGATTCCGAAATAAGAGCATGGGAATTGTGTTGTACTGAGGCAAATAAGAGAAATTGAACTTGAATGATTATAATATCCATCATTAAATTAAACATACCAAGTAAATTCATTGAAAGAAGTGTTTCAGGTGACCACAAGAGAATTTGAACATTATTATACAGGGTGTTTCCAAAGAACCTGGAGAAAACTCATTGAATGATTCATTGTGATATTTTATGAAAAAAGGTCATATAAAGTTCTTGGATTCCGAGATAGATATCGTCAAAACTCAATAACCCAAATGGTTAAAATTTATATGATTGATTCTCCAATCAATTTGTCTGGGAATTTTGGAGATTTTTTTCTGAAAAGTGGAAAATTCAAGATAGCGAACAATTATTGCAATGAGATTCCATCCAACATGAGGGCTTATTGGGAAAGGAATAACAAATCTTTTGACAAAATTCCAGAATTCATTAGGTGGAACGAGTTTTTGAGATTAATGTTCCCAATTAATGTATTTGAAATTTCTTGCAAGTGATTTCGGATGTGTGTATTACAAATCGTTCGTGAATAACGAAAAAAAAATAATGAAAAAGAAAATATAATCAGGAATATCTATAAAATTGTAAAGGGCAAACTAATCAGTTCACCCCAATGAGTTACTGCGTTCACCAAACTATATTTCCTGAAGAATAATTATTCAATTAGTCAGTAATTTGCCATATTCTGAATTTGCCTATCGGAAACAATTCAAAACATACTTTTCTATACGATTTGCGACTGACGTTTCGAAGATTGAATCTTTCCTCATTTTCGAAATCTCCTCGAATGGTTTGAAATAATAAAAATTATGTCGCAGAGTCTTCATCCCTATTTCAAATGACGGATGTCAATTGAAAGGGCCAAAATGTTTTGGATGTGACGTATGTGTTTATTTCATATATAGGGTGCTGTTCCAATAAGTTTATTAGCATTCCGCTATCTCTCACTTCTTCCCTAAGTAGAGGTAACCATGTGTGGTTCAAGAAGCAGTTGTTGTTGGATAAAAGAATACAGACAGTATCTTTCAATTTTCTCCTCTCCCGATGTGGTTTTCTCATCAAGATTTTCATCTTATTTCATTCAATCGTATGATCGCCATTGGATGGTTCTGATATTTTTGATCCAATTATTTATCTATTTAAATGTTCATACTGGTCTTGATATTCCACCTATAAAAATCACCACATGAACAAGATATGATGTAAACACAGTTTTTGATACTTTCTTCGAGGTTTTTAATATTTTTTTTTGTGTTAGTATCGATCTTGTATTGATTAATACAACCAATACGATAACTACCACCACCACCTATACATTTCACAACCTAACAATACCTTATGTTCCCGGATTATCCGAGGTACTGGACATAAGTATGATGTGAGAACATAATAACATAATTCAGAACTATAAACATACTAAGATCAATACTAACACAAACAAAATCATGGAACATCCTTTTTCTTCAAAAAAAATAATTTGGTGAATGCGCTATCTTATCGGGGTAAACTCGTTAGTTGCCCTTCTGCACCTGTTTGGTTTTTCTGATTGTATTATTATTTTCAGACTGTGGCAGGTTAACCTGGAAACCATGTCAAACGTTGTTCCTCCACAAAAAATAACATTTAATCAATGAATGTTTTTTTTATAAATAAACCTTTTATTCAAATGCACCACAAAAAAATAATTTCTCCAGAGTGTGATGGAGTATATTTTGTGAGTAACTGATTCAGAAGCATATCGCATATCGCATAAGTTTTTGAATCTGTTTCTCACAAAATAACCTAAGAGACACATATTAATCTATTAATTTTTCCTTTTGAGTACATTTCAAGAGAAAAATTTCAAAAAATTTGTATTATTCACATTTATTGATTTCTAAACATTGATTAATAATTCGTAATCCGCAACTCCAAAACCCCGCAGCCACCAATCCCAAATTAATTTGACCATCAATCACTTAACTCGTTTGGCCCTATGAGTTCTTGAATTTTCAACAAATGTTCGTTATTTTTCCACCCTCAAAAGCACTTGATAACAATTATCGAATCGGATCACAATTATTTTTGCCCTTTCGAATTTATCGATTATTTAAATATAATTATTATCTACTACCTCAAAAACCTTGAGATGTTTACTCCAAATATTGTATAAAATCGGAATATAAATCACAAAACTTATTATCCATTATGAATTATTGAATTCTTGGACTATGAGAGGAATTCATGATCTCTTATCCCAAAAATCCCTGGATACCAATCGGACTATAAATCACAAAATTCATCATCCCCCCTGATATCTGTATGAATACCAATTTTGAATAGAATTGGACAATAAATCACAAAACTCATCAGATATATTTTTTAAAAAATTTAAAAACCCCTTGGCAGCCATTCAATCATTGACAAAATTCATATAAACTTCGGACCCCGTATACCCCTAATTACCAATTTTAATAGAATGCACTAAAATAGCAAAACCCATGCACCATTTTGTTTTTATCTTCTTTAAATGTCATAATGTATTTTCACCCAGATGATGAACACCAATGAATTGATTGGATGACTGGTAGGGGTTCAAAATTGACTTGCAAGATTTTACCCAAATCCTCAAACAAAGAAACAAGTGAAAGCTTGTGAGGAAAGCGTTATGGCTAGTTTCAAATAGCTGAAATCATTACCAATAATTGAACACTCTGTATAATAATCACGAATATCAATCATGGATCATCCTAAAGACATAAACTGAATCGTCGATTTTTCCAGTACGTATATTTCTGAATTGAAAAAGTTAATGTGCCAGTTACAATTCTGAGAAGTACTATAGCCAATCCATCCATGTATATATGCATCTATTCATTTATCCATCCATCCATCCAACCACCGATCCATCTTGGTCGAAATGTAATCACCGAAAGGTTTAACGAAATCTAAATTATTCATGAAAAATCGTAATCCGCATTTCCAAAATCCCGCGATCACCAATTCTAAATGAATTTGAACCATTAATCACAAAACTCGTTCGGCCCTATGAGTTCTTGAATTTTAAACAGAAATTCGTTATTTCCCACCCTCGAAAGCACTTCATAACCATTCTCGAATCGGATCACGATAATTTTCGTCATTTTGAATTTTTCAATTATTTCAATACAATTATTATCCACTACCTCAAAAACCTTGAGATATAGACCCCAAATACCAATGTTGAATCAAATCGGACTATAAATCACATGACCCATAAGTCATTGAAAATTCTTGAACTTTGACAAAAAATTCATGATCCCTGATCCCAAAAATCCCTGGATATCAATCGGACTATAAATCACAAAATTCGTCATCCTTCTTGATACCTGAATACCAACTTTGAATAGAGTAGGACTATAAATCACAAAACTCTTTCGATATATTTTTAATTATATATATATATATTATTTATTTTTTTCTTCAAATTCTCGGAATAAAGGTCTGATTCAGTCAATTCATATAATTTTTCTTAACGACGTTTCGACATGGTATTTGTCATCATCAGGTTAAAACAGTAAAATAAAAAATATGGAGTTTGAGACATATTCAACTTAACACAATATTGAAATGTATGCATTAAAATAATTCTTGAAAAACATATGGTTCGAAATATAACACGTTATTCAACTCAATATAAATATATTTTTTTTATCCCGTTTTCCCGCGTTATTCCCTTATCATGTCATCCCGTTATCCCATTTTTTTGTTATCCCGTTATCCCATTTTCCTAAAAAAAGAGGGGTTGATCGTAGAAGGGTGAATCAAAAGTAATATGAATTTTTTTATTCTAAGTCATGACAAAATAAAAATAAAAATCCTGCCAAAAAAATAGGGGTTGATCGTAGAAGTATAAAATTTGGGATTGTATGTATTTTTGAATGCTGTATCATGAAAAAATTAAAACAAAAAATTTTGTCAAAAAAATAAAAAAAAAATTAAGGGGTGGACCACCCTTAACATTAAGGGGGATGATTTGTGAATCTAAAAGATCCAGGGTGCCACCCAAACGCATACAAAAAAAAATCATTCAAATTGGTCTAGCCGTTTAGGAGGAATGCAGTGACAACACACGTACAGTAGAATTATATATATATATATATATATATATATATATATATATATATATATATATGAAGATATATGCTTCTCAATAGATTCTTCATATTTTATTACTTTCTATATTTATATATATATATATATATATATATATATATATATATATATATATATATATATATATATATATACCAACACAAATTCATTAGTAAAAACCGGTGATTTTTTGTATTCGCACATTGTGTTGTTAGTTAGTGTTGTTTCTTCCTTTTCAACATTTTTTCAAAAAGGGAAGTGGTGCTCGGAACGAAATTTGCTTCGCCTTTCCTTCGATAGAGTGATGGATAATCAAGTACTCAACTGGACCACAACATTCTACAGACGTCCAGTTGAATACTTGATTATTCATTGCGTTGATCTCTATAATCTGATGGAGCCTGGGGGCCCCTAAGCGAAATATTTGTGTTTTTCAGAGTAATAAAATATGAAGAATATATAAAGAAGCATCCAAAATCATTTCTCCGACGCACCACACCCCAAAGAAAAAAACTCTCCGTTACAAATATACAATACATGGTTCTAGAATAAAAAACCACCGAATATATATATATATATATATATATATATATATATATATATATATATATATATATATATATTTTTTTTTCCCTAGTTTCTTGGGTTATTGGATTCCACAATTATTGATACGTGTATTTGTTAAAAGACGTTTCGTCCCGGGCCTGGGACTTCTTCAGTTTTATTTATTTCATAATTCTCTATAATAAACAATAACAATTTTCAGATTTTTTTTTTGTGACAAGAACAATTTTGTTATTTTGTATGAAAACATATCATCATTGATATGGGGTACGTACCTGAGTGATGTGTAGCGGTCAATTTATATTAAAAGAGTTTTCCTATTTTTGGAATTTTTCCACATAATGGAGTCCTATCAACATGTTTCTTGTTCTATAAGGAGGTCGGTAGTCGCGATTGCGCTGATTCAAGACATGCGCCGTTTGTGGTGTCGGTATTCAGAATTTGCAGATTGTTTCAATGGGGAGATGATCACATTTAGGTTTAGTTTGACATTGATATTTTCCGTTCGTTTTAACTAGGAGTTGTTTTATTATTATGAAAGGTTCAAGAATCTAGAATTTGTTAATTATATGAGGGTGTAATAGATTTGGCTGAGGTTGTTGATGTCAGTTCTGTCGTTCATGGCATTACTATTTTTTTAATGTGTATCATTTCTTTTAGTTGTCTTTTATAGATGTTGCTATCATTATCTAGTATTTTAGTATTTTTAAAATTAGGGTTGTGATTTTCTGAAATAATATGTTTATTCAGGGCTGTACTGTTTTTCATGTACTTGTGTCCTTTGATTCTATTCTCTAATAATTGGGATGTCATTCCAATGTACACTTCATTACAATCATTGCAAGGGATGCTGTAAATAACATTTGATTTTTTATTTGTCGGGACTCTACTTTTTAGGGGGTGTACCATTTTTTCAGTAGATTATGAGACTTGTAGCATACTAGTATGTCATGTTTTTTGAGAATGTTGCTTATTTCCTCTGAGAGATTGGCGACATATGGTAAGGTGATAATTTTTTCTGGATGTACCTTTGTTTTTTTTTTAAATTTTGATTTATTGTAAAATTTATAAGTTCGCTGTTTAATGATTTTGTTAATGAGGTGTGGGGGGTAGTTATTATTAATTAAAGTTTTCCTCACTTTCTCTAGAGCTGAGGATCTTAGTTCAGGGCTACTAAGGGAAATTGCACGATCAGTTAAGCCAATTATGACGCTTTTTTTTTGTGAGAATGGGTGATTTGAATTGAAATTTAAGTACCTGCCTGACCAGGTTTCTTTGGTGTGCCATTCAGTTAAAATTTTATTATTTTGTTTTATTAGGGATAGATCTAAAAAGTTAATTTTGTTGTTATTTTCTATTTCTATGGTAAATTGTATTTTGGGATGAAATGAGTTGAATGAGTTGAGGATATTCTGAATTTTATCAGTGGGTACAGCAGTGATGCAATCATCAACGTAACGTTTGAAGAAGGGTATGTCAAATTGGAGTTTGTGTATGATGTTTTCTTCTAGGTCTTCCATAACTAGTTGTGCGATGTAGCTGGAGATAGGAGAACCCATCGCACATCCTTCAATTTGTTGATAATAATAATCTTTGTACTGGAAAAAATTTGTTGATAGGGTTAGTTCTATGCCTTTTTGAAACTCTTCTAGAGGTAGTGGGGTGTGATTTTTCAAAATAGGCCATTTTTTTCGGATCACGTCTTTAACTAGACTGATAGGGATATTGGTGTAGAGTGAAATGACATCCAATGAAATTAGGGAATAGTTGTCTGGAATAACCACGTCGTTGATGAAGTTTTTGAATTCAAAGGAATCTTTTATGTAATACTCATTTTGTCCGGTGATATGTATATGCAGTTTGCTAGGTATTTGAAAGTTATAAAGATTGAATCTATACATTGGTCTTAATGAATTTTTTTGTGTAGTTTGGGAGTCCGTATATTCTTGGTGCGGTTGCATTATGAAGTGTTAATTTTTTGTATTCTTGTTCTGAGATAAAATTTTTTGTTTTCCATTTTTTTATGAGGTTGTTGTTACTATTTTGAAAGTTAGTAGTGGGGTCTCTTTTCAATTTTGTATAAGTAGTATTGTCATTAAGTAATGCTTCCATTTTTGTTTCGTATTCACTTGTATTCATGATTACCGTTTTGTTGCTTTTATCGGGTTTTAAAACAATTATTTGGGGGTTATTTTTTAAAAAAAGTGCAGTTCTTTTACTATTTTTCAAAATGTCTTTCTGTGTTTGGTTTAATTGAATTTTGTCGTTTTTAATTTTTAATTTATGTTTATCAATGGAGTTGACAATTTTAGTTCTAATTTCATTTGTGATTTCGTTGGGTTTATTTTTCAAGTTTGTTTCGATATTGGTTATATATTCAATGACTGGTAATTCTTGTACTTTGGTTATAGGTATAGCGAATTTGTCCCCAAATGCTAACTACCGACCTCCTTATAGAACAAGAAACATGTTGATAGGACTCCATTATGTGGAAAAATTCCAAAAATAGGAAAACTCTTTTAATATAAATTGACCGCTACACATCACTCAGGTACGTACCCCCATATCAATGATGATATGTTTTCATACAAAATAACAAAATTGTTCTTGTCACAAAAAAAAAATCTGAAAATTGTTATTGTTTATTATAGAGAATTATGAAATAAATAAAACTGAAGAAGTCCCAGGCCCGGGACGAAACGTCTTTTAACAAATACACGTATCAATAATTGTGGAATCCAATAACCCAAGAAACTAGGGAAAAAAAAAATATACAGGAAGGATTCAAGAAAACTATTACAAATATAGATATATATATATATATATAAAATATATTTGAATATATAAATTTAAATCATTTGAGTGAGATTGACTCTCATTTAATTTTTGTAGACAATCCTAATGTGAGGAAGAATCAACAGATTACCCCCATGAATGCAAATAACATAGTTTGATTATTTCAATCCACATCTCATATTCACACATTTGAATTCTAATCCATTTTGATGTCAATTAACTTTTATTCAAATCTATATATGGAAATATTCCATGCCAATGTAAAGTTCACTTGGTAACACTACTTCATTCCCAGTGGTCTAAGTTATCTGTTGTGTCAGTCTATTCGAGAATTCATTCAGTTACATGTCTAGTTGACAGCCCTTTCAAAGAAAAACACGATCCAAAAGTCTCATCTTAATAATACATTGTTTACGTATGTAATGTGGATTGTGGTTGATTCCTGTGAGTTTTATACCCATTTTTGTCTATATAATATTGTTATTAATTTCAACATCATCGCCGCATAACCTCACTTACACTGTAAGTTATAACTATCTTGTTTTTCTTCATTATATATTCATATGTATCTTCCTACTTTGTAGCATCCCTGATGATGATAATAAATATTATCAAAAGCTTGGAATCCGTGTAAAAGATTACAGTTATTGGCCTGCTGCATAACCCAAATACCAATCATTCATTAATTCGTATCTAGTCAGCAAATAAATTTAAAATAAATAAAATAATACAAATAAATCGTGTACTCTTTTAACACTATAATTCCGATATTTCGACAGTGGATACTGTTATCTTCAGGGAAGTGTGTTGATGAGATGAGACGCTATGGATGTGAGAATTGGGATACGAATAATGCACATTATGATTACATTTATCAATGAAGAACAGACGAACATTAAAGGAACGTCTAACAATTTAATTTTTTTGAGGAAAAATGGTGAAAATTACTTTTTTTTTATAAAACAAATGCATAAACGGTAAATATATTGTTGGTTAGGAATTAAAAAAATCATAACCAACTTCAAATTCAACTACAAACTTGGTCTGAACACATAATAGTTCTGGTTGACAGACCACATAGAATGATGGAATGAGGGTAAATAGCCACATTGCTACCAACTGTAAATGTGCATTGGCAGACCTGTGAGAGGGGATACTTAATGGAATAACTATTGAAGAAACTTTTCTAAGACAAGCTTTTATTCAAGCCGTGTACTAAAACGTAAGAAAGGGTTGATGAAAGTAGGTAACAATTAATTTCATTGGAATATGATTGGTTGGTAAGTAACAACTTGTCGAAGTATTGATTGAATTACAATTCGCGCGACAAGCTTTTTGAAACCAAATAATTCAACAAAAAATTATTAAATCATTTTCAGCGATGACTCAAATTTATTTTATAAGTTTCAGTACACGGCTTGAATGAAAGCTTGTCTTCAAAAAGGTTTTTTATCAGTTATTTAGTTTTTTGCCCTTCAGTTAGTTCGCCTTAATCTGTTCATTTCTAATAGAGCATCGTCATTGCAAGGTCTCTTCCCTGTAAGTTTCGAGCTCCAAAAATCCCTTAAATCAATTTTTAATAGAATCCGACCATAATCACAAACCTCATTCGCCATCTTGGAGTCGTCATCTTGAATTTATAGATTTTGACAAAAAATTGATAATCTGCGAACCTGACAACACCCATATACCAATTTTGAATAAAATATGACCATAATCAGAAAACTTGTTCTCCATCTTGGGGCCGCCATCTTGAATTTATGAATTTTGACAAGACATCATATCTCGACCCCGAGAAACCCCACATACCAATTTTGAATCGAATCGGACCATAATCACAAAATTCGTCGGCCGTCTTAGAGCTGCCATCTTAAATTTATGAATTTTGACAAAAAACTCATTATCCTCGACCCCGAAAACCTCGACATACCAATTTCCAATCGAATCAGACTATAATTACAAATCTCATCCGCCATCTTAAAGACGCCATTCCGTTTTTTTCTCAAACAAAAATTCCATAAAGCATTGTCACCGGAATTATGATCACTTGCGATATTTCAAATCAATTGGACGACTACAAGTCGATCAAAATTCACTTGTAAGATTTGACCCACGTAACAAAGGAACAAACTAACTAACAAGTGAATCTAAATAAAAGCTTGTACTGAATAGAAATAAATGATGCTTGGGCTATGAATATTAATTCTGATATCATTCATAATATCGGATTATTTGGCAATAATTTTTTAAATTGGACTCATATTCAAAATTCAAACATGTAATGCAATACACCACATTGGATTGTTCTGAGGGTGGATCTTTGTTTTTCAGTTTTGAAAATATTTCATTAAGTGGTCATTGATTTTTGTGAGCTACTGTGAAATTAGGGAATTTTGGGAAATTTTTTTCAGTGTGTGATTCAATGTGTGAGTTTTGATTGGATGGATCAACGATGAAATAAAACTCATTGTACATGGAAGTTTCACTGAAAATCAGTTTGTGAAAGGTTGGTTTCATGATTGTCTGGAAAAAATTTATCAAATTCAGTTATTAGCTTCGTTATTGAGAATATAAGGTTTATAAACCCTTGGAGGCCCAGCGTTACCACATGGTAACGTGAGAAAAGTACACTGCTATTCATCATATATATGTTCTTACGCATTTTGCCGAAAGTGGACGTAACTCAATCAGGAGTTGGAAAACCAATGAACATGTGTCATTTGAGTATAGTTTTTCCAATGTCAGGTTAATGAGCTGAGAAAAACCAAATAAACATGATAGCATTTACCGCTTTGGTTTCACATGCCAACCATAGGCGGATAATTTTTTCCTCTACGTTATTCGAATGGTCTCCAATATGCAAAGATGCACCACTACATACAGACTCAGTAGTCAGCGAAGCTACTGCTTGATTTTCACGTGGACACTGGTTCCCACTCAATTTGTTCTACTATATACTTTATACGGGAAATTATATTTATTCAACTTTTTGTTCACTTTCGTTATTCGACATTAACATTCAGGAATTTGAAACGAACCCTGAATTTTCAGTTGAGAATAAACATATTCAATTCACTTTGGAAATATATGAGACCAGATGATAAATATTTTTTGTTCTTGCTTTTGCGAAGGCTGAAATTTGAGAATTTGTTTCGTGACGAATTTTACGACGGATCTATAACTTGAGTGAGTATATTTTTCATCTTATCAGATATTTATCACTATAATTTAATTCATAAAAATGGGAAATACACAATATTCCATTCGAGTGATCAAATCAATGCTAACTTCGAAAAATTTTCTGTAGGAAGTATTTTTTGACGTTACCCCTTGGTAAACCTAGGCTATGGTGGGGTCAAAACTGTTATATACTGAACTTTTTTCAGGAAGATGTTTCGATGATATACAACGTTGACATGGAGGATATTCTCATCAAAACATCCAAGTCATACAAATCAAGAGACGAGAATTCAAGAAAAGAAAACGGTGAGGAAAAATTGATAACTTATTTGGGGCACAACTGCTTGCACCAACAGAAATAAGTGAACAGAATAGTCAACAGACATAAGATGTATCCAAGCACGAGTGGATCGACGGCAAATAAAAATAAATTACCCAAACATACCCAGAACCAGATTATGTATCAAGACCTTTCGCCAATTAAGATTTTCGAGATTTCATTTTCATGATCATTTTATATCTTTTCTTGATGAACAATCAACCCAGTATGCTTTCAACAAATATTGGCCTCACCCCAAAAGTTGATATGTTCATTTAATACAAAAAAGATAATTTTAAAACACTTTCTGTTTAATCATCATAATATATATTTTTTTTCCACATTACATTTAATTTCATTCATATTTGATACCAAGATTTTATTAAAATCCTGCTAACTTATTATGATATTACGTAATGAACAATCCTGAACTCGTTTTGTTAACTTTAGACGAGATTCTAGATTAAGCATTTGTATCACGTATATTTCATTCATGTTCAGATATAACACAGAATTTATGAAATCTGTATCATCAAACACAATGATTGTTTTCATTCCAATGACACGACAGGGCACTATTCCATAAGTCCCTCATATCCACAAAGGGCAAATCTATATTGGCGCTCACAATCCTTAAGGGACTACACAAACTCACTTAAACATGGTTTTTCGATCAAAAACTAGCAATATTTGGCCAAGAAGCACACGTTGAATACCGGCCAGCCTGAAGAATTGACACAGCCTCCAGCTTTCCACTAGACAACTAGGCATCGAAGAGAAAAATCCACAGCAGAATTACATCTATTTATGTGGTTATGCGATAGCAGAACGCCTCAAGAATACAGAAGTATATCTTCAGCAAAAGTACATCCATTTACGAGGTAGCAGAACCCTCAAACTTCAAAAAGTTCCTAAAGAGTCCAGTGGTACGTCAACAGCAGAGAGACATCCATCAACCCAAACAATCCAGGAGAACGTTCACAGCAGAAGTATATCTAACCACGAAGTACAGAATCCTCAGTCTTTGAGAAAATCGTTTAGAAGTATATCCATTCACGAGTTAACAGAATCCTCAAACTTTGATAAAATTCCATTAAAACTCCAGGAGTACGTCCTCAATGGAGGTAAATCCAACCACGAGGTAATCTTTCAAATTCAGAAACCAAGCACACAAAATGGGAAGTCTATAAACAAACTCGTTACCGAACAAGAAAATGGGGTAGCAAAATTTTGCAACTCTTGTAGAACATAAAAAAACCGACAAGCGGAGAAACTACATCATACATCCTGAACCGCATGAACACTTCCGACTAGCCTGGAAGAAAGTCAACAAAAATAATCCAAACAGAAGCTCCACCAACAGAAGGACGGTGAACTTCGGACTAGTTCAAGCAATGTTATGAGTCATACTGGCCATGTGAATTTCAAACGGCCACGCCAATTGTACAATCTACAGAGAAGAGATAGTCTAATACATGAAGCACGTGGGCACCGCCCGAATCGAAAGAGGGACATTCAGACTACAATAAACAGTTTGGAAAAAAGTGCAACTTGATCCCTATGTAGCCAGTATCATTTCAATAATCAGCATGGCCACGCTAGTGTTGCTTGCACGGCTAATATCCTGGGTATATTAACGGAAAATGAAGTCAACTAAGAATGGACAACCAAAAGACAATTTGACAACGCAATCCAATCCTACACAAACTGCAACGCATCGAACTGCAACCCGGGAAGAATGTTCAACCAACATGATATAATTTTTTTTCTAAAATTTTTCACTATTTCTATTCATATATTTTATTCATGATATCACGTGACGAACAATCCTGACCTTGTTATTCAACCTCAGACACGTTTTTAGATCATAACAATTGTATCACGTATATTTTATTCATGCCCAGATACAAATAACCAACATAGAATGAATTAAATCTGTATCAGAAAAAACAGTAGTACTCATTCCTAACGTCCCAACAGGGTACTATTTCATGAGTCCCTCACATCCACAAAGGTCAAATCTATATTGCCGCTCACAATCCTCAAGGGACGACACAGACTCCCTTCAACACTTACTGAACAATTCTATGATTTGAATGAGACGTGATGAATTTGTCCAAATCATGAAATATATGTACTATGATTTTCAGGAAAATGTCAAAATTTTTAAACTAAGACCATACGTCGATGATTGGAATTCAGAATTCCTTGCCCATTATAAACCATGATAATATATGATTATGATGAGAGCGTGATCAAATATTACGGTCGTCACTCATGTTAACAATGTATACGCAAAAATACTAGAAGTGGTCTATGAACTTTCAGACGGATAATTGGTTAATAGTGGAATTCATCAAGAAAAAACATCCGTCGTTCAGAAGAGTTCGGGATGAATTTTAAAAAGCATCAGCTCCAATTATAACAGTTTCAATTCATTGTATGTTCAGAGAACAATTAATATACCTTTTCTTGTGACAATTTGTTCACGAATTCAAGTTCAGTGGAACACCTGTATTTCAAAGGGTTTTAGTTACGGGTACTCTGAGTGAGGATCGAATACCCAAAAGATGTCCACTCACTCATGAACGGAACAACTTCTGAACCCAAATTACAGAATGGATCGATGACAATGTTGTTAGTGTTTTATATTTCATGGACCAATTATTGATGAGAACGTTAGCGGCGGAGGAAACGAGATGCATTCATTATTTGTTGCTTCATCTGGTGATAGCTTCGACTAAGTGGAATCTTCAAATTTCACAGATCGGTACGCTCTCATAGTGTAACGTCATCAGGGGTTGGCTGGATAACAACGCGAAGCAAATCAATTAGAGAAATAACTCCTTACCATACTGAAAAGCATTTCTCCTTCAATCTGGCACATAGACACATGACGTGAACTAATTGAAGGTTTCATTCCAATATATTAATATATATATATATATATATATATATATAAATATATATTCCAAAATTCCCTTCTTTGGGACTCTTTTTTATGTTCTATGATTACAAATGACGAAGTTAGCTTGTGTGCTCTATTGTCGTCTGAAAATGATCAGTTATGTTTTTCGAAATCGTCTCTTCCAGTTGGCAAGATTGCCACAGAACTGGACAAGTTTCCATATTGTGAATTGTCTTTTTGTGTGACATCAAGCGTTGAGAACGTGATTCATCATGCTGTGCTGGACTTGAAGGGTGGAAAGTGACGGGATCATAATACATGAGCTCTTTTTGAAAAGGAAAACATTCCAGATCTGATTTTATGAACGTCCTGCTCATCATTTCGGATGAATCAACATAAGTTATTTTCTTCAATTTCATACTTTATTCACTGCGTTAGGCTGGAAAACAAAATTTTATATTTTGATGGTGTTTGAAGTGTGAAAATGGTTGGAGAACATTTATTCGGGTTGAAAATTATTCAAATCTGAGATGTTAACTTTTTTGAAAAACTTATGATGAATGAGTGTTGACTGGAATACTCATGTGAAGGAATTACACTTATTTTTTTTTTCGGGGGTGTAAAAACTCCTTATTGACAGCTCACAGGTAGTTGGGAGTTTTGGAGTCCTTTTTATGCTTTCCTCTGAGTTATTCACTGAAAACTCCACACCGTTGGCTCGTCTGGATGACACTTGGGCAGTCTGGCCCATTGTATCCAGCCTGTTGTTCCCTTCTACAGCACCCATTCCAGTAGTCTCGTCTCATGCACAAGTTTGTACAGGTCCTGTGCTGTACAGTCTGGGTTCACTGATTGGTCATACGAAATGTGACCGGCCCGGGCCTTTGAAGTATTTTTTCCCGTGTCTGTATTGGGATGTCATTCCAGTATTGTTTGTATTTTACCTGGGCCCAGTCTTCTACTGACGCTCGTGCCGTGTGCTCCAGTACACCTGGTTCGATTTCCAATCCTCTTCTAGCGAGTTCGTCGGCTTTCTCATTCCCTGCAAATTCCCTGATATCTTGGCACCCAAAACAGCTTGACGCGGTTGTATTCTGATAGAATTCTCAGTAAAACTTTGCAGGTCTACACCAGTTGGGACGTCACTTCCTGGTCATTTCTCCCCCATTGTTTTTCTCCACATATTGAAGGATTGCGTGGACCTTTGCTTGGAATACAGAAGTATCAATTCCCAGTGAGTAGCTCAACTTAGTCATTGGGTTTCTGGAATACACCCCTGCACTTGCATCATTCTCCATCTTCAATTCGTCTATGTACCAGATCTTGCCCTGTAGAATGATGTTGAGCTCTGTGTGATCCCATACAATTCTGGCTGGTATAAATACCCTGTATGACTTGTCAAATGAGAGTCGTTTCGCGATATGGTCTGATCTCATGTCTAGCCCGTCTCTGGTTATGATGCTAATGATACGTCGTTCATTTTTGAATAACCTGATGCAGTCGGCGGATCTCCTCTGGTTATGACTTTCCAGGAGTATATCCGCTTGTTCCATTCATTGTAGATTTCCTCAATATTTGAATTTTCGTGATCAGCTTCACTCTTCATTATTCTAAATATTGTATTATTGCTTATTTCGCAAAAATGTTTCAACGCTTTTTGCGAATTTTTTCGCTGTGTCTTTTCTCGTTATTCCGGTGTGCCCGGAACACACCTTGCTTTGATTGATTAATACTCATAGTTTTCCTATTCAGCTCACCGCATTGGAGGCTGCTTGGCTAAGAGACAATATGATGATCTTTCGTCTGCGGTAGTTTCTTTTGATGATGAATTCAACACTTTTCTCGATTGTGTAAATATGACCACCCCACGTGTTTTGGAGCCATTTGTGACCCATTCGTTTGAATCCTCTCACTTCTGCAGCTCAGCTTCCAGGTAAATTCTTCCACGAAGCAGAACTCTTTCGACATAACGTTCTAAGGCTTCCCCAGGATTGATCATACCCGGGAAAGAGTGGAGTCTTTGTCTGATGATTTCCACTATTATTTTTATATGTGAATTTTTTCTTTCTATTTCTCTATCAAGATGTGTAGGGAAGTGAGTTTCAAGACCACCCCCATATCGGCCGTTGGCACGTTCTCATAACGGGCGCATGATAAGGCTAATCTTTGTATCCAAGAGAAACTGATTCTTCTTCTGGTGGTTGGATTTGACCTATCACCACATGCCACTGCCCCATTGGTGATTGGTTCCACTATTACTGTGTACAACCATTCCAGAGTTTTCAGGGTGAATTATGAGTTTTCTTCTGCAAGCAAATGGTTCAATTTGATTGATCGTTCAATTCCCATGAATCATTTCAGATTATGGAGAACGGGTAGACTTCGTATGCATTGGATAAGTTATCGTTAACTGTGTATAGATCACATTGATATGAAAACGACTCAAATGGCCTATAAAGCCTTCAAAATCTCCCAATTAATATTTCTCTCATAACGATTTCCTGTAAATCGATTCATTTCGATGAAAAATATGGCTCGATTTCCTGTCCCTCATGTTCCATATACTGTGACGAATGAAAAAGATGCCAGTGGGAGTATTTCTAAAATAGAAGGAGATATCAGGAAATGTCAAACAAGCCAGGAAGCAGGGTCAAGGAAATCAAAATAGCGTATTTTTAGTTAACTTCGATACTCCTCTGCTCCATCAACCCCCACTTCGGAAGATTAAATGGCACATTATCGAAAAACTTTTCACAAATGCTCTCAAATGGTACTTGATTTTCGAAGTGTGGTCATTTTATTGTCAAAAATAGTTAGAAAAATCCCACTTAACAAATGGATTCTGAAAAAAAGTATCTTGTACGCATAAGGTGAATCCTTCCTTCCAGTGAGGAGAGACACCGGTGTAGCAAACCAAAAAAACTCCAACATCTGAGAAATAACAATCAATGGAGAAACTGGAACATTTGAACAATCACTGATCGACAAAGGAACTGAAAAAAGGAATGCCATGAGCAAATTCGTATTATCAGGTAGGTATGCCGTTTATTGAGAGTTAAAAAAATCTGCTTATTTCGAAACCATATGGAAGAGTTATTAGACTGATCCTTTAGTTTTTCTAGTGTATTGCACTTCAATTGTGTGACGTTATTTTTGGGTTGTGAACATTTTAGCTTTGTGAATTTCTCAATTGATATTCATTGCTTGGTTTTGTTGGTTCGCAAAAATGGTTTATTCTTCGGATAAAAGAATTCAAATGATTTACCTGTATGCGGAACAGGATGGTTATTCAAGATAACTACAACTGTTTTTAACTAACGTCATCCAGAACAAAATATTAACTAGAATAAATACGTAACTTGGTGACGGAATTCGGGTAAACGGGCTCGGTAAAAAACAAAAAGAGAGCTTCATGTGTAATTGATGGAGCTGCCCCTATGGAAGTACTAGAACAATTTGCAATGGATCCCAAATTTTTGTTGTGGAAGGCTGCATGGTAAACCGGAATATGTCTGGAATCAGTGCGAAGAAATCTAAAGCATATAAAGTTTTCTTCATTTAAAAAAAAATTGCAAGGAAGAGGTGATGACGAACCTGACAGAAGAATGAAATTTTGTGAGCTGATGAATAACTCGATTGATGCTGCGCCTGGAACCTTATAAAATATTTGTTCTGGAGATGATTGTATTTTCTCTCTGGATGGGGGGGATCAGCAAAACTTACGTTATTGAAACGATTAAAATCTGCACCTCTTGAGAAACGGTACACGCAGCATCCTCAAACGTAAATATGTGAGCTTGAAATTATGGAGATGGTGTTATGGGACCCTTATTCATCAATGGCAGTTGAAATGAAAAACTGTGTCTCAATATGTTGAAGACAAGGCAAAGCCTTCATTTGTAGATCTGCTGGAAAATCAAATTGATCCGGGTGGCAATTCACTCCTTAATGACCATCAGCTCCCTCACCAACAAATGACCATTATAACAGTCCATACATTGAAAGGAGATGATCTATCGAGTGGCCTCTAAGATCTTCAGATTTGACTTCCTTGAATTCCTTCCTATGGAGTCATCTGAAATCTGTGGTTTATAAACTCGACCAGCCCCAATCGAATCCTTAGGAAATGTCGCAAGATTTCGAAAACAGGCTCTATAATCGTTTGCAGACAAACAGAAATCATTCCGACCAATCATTGTGAATTGTCTGGAGAATTCCTTTTGTCAGATTTGCTCAGTATTGCAGGAAACATTATTAAATAGTTTTGTTGTTTGGAAGTTTTTTCAATGGCCACTGTACAAGACGCCTGCCAAACTAACCAGGTAAGTTACTCTGAACTTAACTAATATGAGATAGTTTCAGATGGACAGCCTGAATTCATTATTAACTGAGTTTTTTAGGGATTTTTGAAAATAACATTCCCACATTCCTGAAATTGGGTACGACTGAATAGCGTTCTTGAACAGATTCACAACGATATACATCTTATGAAAAATTTAATTTTTTGAAGTGTGGGTTGATTATGAGGAGGGTGGAAGAATATCAAAGTTTGCTTATATGCTATTTCGTTTTCCCCGACCTTACTTCGGAATGGGTTTGAATATTCCCACTGGTAACTTTCATATTTGAAACACTGTATAAGGAATACTTAACCAAGATTCTCTAGTAGCCCGTGATAGCATGATAGTTTTGCTTCTTATCATCGCTGCAGCATACTCTCTGAACAAAATCAGATTGATTCCGTTCATCCACCAACATTTGGCAAACGGAACTCCCCATGTACGAGAGTCACACAGTGTTTAGTGATTTTACAGCTTACCCAACTAGTCAACCCAAACCAATCCGCCTATTCGAGGTAGTATTCTATGAAAACGCACCACTCAGGTGCTCTATCTAGTAGAATTGATATGTTTTTCCTTATATCCAGTTTATATCTTTCAAGAAAAGTGAAAGATAACTTTGCAAAAAATATACGTTTTTTCGACCTCTCGAATGAACATACACTTTCTCACATATTTCCAATTGGTAATCAAATTATCAACTGAACATTTTTTCCATACCGGTTGAAACAATTCAACTTTCTGCATGAAGTATTGTGTTTCGTGACGATTTCTTTGGCCTCTTTTTTTCTATAAATGGTATTTTCCAGAATACCTCTGAGAGTACGCCGTTCTACACGAACGAAAATGAAATTGTTGACATCCCAACCAGTCATACAGCTTCACACCGAAGGTAAATTCTCAACTCATATGGAACCTACTGAGGTGGCTTTTTCCCAATGGAATTTTCATTACCAATAAACAGTGCTTCTCAAAAGTCCCCCCCCCTCTTATTCCTGGAACGATTATACATAAACAAGTAAAATTTGGAAACTGAATATTGAAGGTTGTAAACTTCCATTTCACGGAATGTTTCTCAGTTTTGGAAAAATTATTTATCTTCTACTGTTGCTTTTATGGCCGGACGCGGCGAGAGAACATAGTTATCTTTATAGTACACTTTCGATCTCTATTCTTGCAGTGATAAATAGTGAAACAAGTTGATCAATTTTTGTTGATATTTTTCAATTGGTTTAATTTTTATACACTTACTACGGTTACATAGGGTGAGGACTTACTTGCTTCACTACCGCTCACAATTGATAGTACATCAAGAATCAAAATATTGTTACTCTGAAATATTTACTATAAGTCCCCAATGAGCTGAAATAAAAAAAATCACCCACCAAACCGTTGCTGTTTGATTACCACTGAATAACCCCAAATTCAATAACCTTCAACCCCATAGTGTCAATGACCGAACTGCTTGGTGGTTCGGTGCTTCCCTCCATTTTCCAATCGATAAGAACGAGTTCGATTTCTGCTAAATTGAGAATATGCCGTTTGTATCCACGTTTTGCCTCCTGAATACGAATTTCGAATCAAAATGCAGCTCCCTCGAATACTTTTAGAAGATGAACAAACACTCTTTTCAGCGCTATTTGCTGCCACTGAAAACACTCAACAATGCAGATGTTCGAAAACAATTCAATTTTTCAATGGAAACACATCATTGTCGAAGATTGCATGTCATTGCTCTCGATTGCAGGAAAGTTTCGAGTAGTTTACTGTAACAAAGGTTGGATAAAAAAACAGACTCATTTGAATGTAGCACCCTTTCAACACTTAGTTGCTAACGAAAAAACTCATTTTTGAGATGTTACCACCCTAACCTCGGACATAGCAGTGTTTCCTTGAACAATATTGTTACAAAATTTAAATTGTCGTTTTGATGACACATTTGCCCATTCATCCACAGACCTAATCTGCCTAATCTGATTGATCAAGAATTCGTATTGTATTTCACATTATAAAATATGTAAAAACGGATTAGAGACTATTTCATTGGATTGATATGACTGGCAGACGATCGTGAAGAATTTTGGCGTCTTTGCATTTTTTCAACAATGCTGAATAATTGGAAAAACTATTCAAATGAAATGGACAAATGAATCTCTCCTTATTCCTTTGATTTTATCAAACAAGGAATGAATAATGAAAAACAGTTTGGTTCCTATTATTAAGAACAAGTTTCAGCGACCTTCCATTTGACAGTTCCAGCATGGATGTAAGGATATCTCAATAATGGATATTTGTGTTTTGATTTTGATTATAATATAGACACTGTTTTTGAAATCATAATCAATTATGACGTCGGAATAACTTATGTTCGAATTGATTCTCATGCATATCGCGTACACAGAAAAAAACAAAATGTTGAATAAAATCAAGTTCATTTGAATAAAACAATTGAAAGTGTCATATATGCCCGTCAAAATATAATGTCGAGATAAGTAATATTATATCTTGGTTTTGCATCGAATTTAAAGTTTCAATCAATTGAAACTAATTTGCCTGAACCAAATATTTAATTCGACCAACTCTATTCATAACTCGTTCTGACAGAAATGTTGTTTCAACCATGTTATTATTTTGGTCAATCGAATAATCAAATCTTCAAAATTTGCTGATTGCTTTAACGAAAATATTCCTTTAAACAAGTATTCATGTCGAATTGATAAATTCAATAAAATGTCAATTCAACAAAATTCTGATTTCCACTAAAAATATTTATTCAAATGAGTTATCATTCTGTTTTTTGTTAATCCACTGAATCGACAATTATGGCAACCCAGCATGAGGGCCTATACCAGACATTTAAGTTGGCTTTCCTATTCCGTAACAATATCTGAGTCAGGGTCAGTTGTGCGCCTGCTCCACCATCTAGCGCATATAATTCTACCAACCTAATATTATTTCATTTGAATTCATCTATTTCTGATGTTCGAATCAAATTAATATTATATTTGTGTTGAAACAAATTTTCATTCAGTATGAGATGGATATATTCAAATCAAGGAAATGTTAGCATTGCATTGATAAATTCATTTTGTCACCGCTATATAATAAATCCATCTACTGAATACACCTGTGTTGTGGGATGAATTTCCATTCGAGTCGGGTCAAGCCAATAAAAGTGACAAAAAAAATTTGATTGATTTAACAAATTGTTTTTTTTTATTTTGACATTTAAAGTGACACTTTTCAAAACTCGTTGACGTCATCAAATCTTTTTATTTTCATCACTAGTTGCGAAAAGTAAAATTTTTCGCAACTGGTGATGAAATAGTATATTACATTACTAGTGCGGAAAGTGACATTTTTCACACGAGTGGGAAATATTGTTGCACGTGGCGTAAGCCGAGTGATATTTTTTTGAATTTTCTCATCGAAATTGAGAAATGCTTTTTTTAATATTCATTTCAAAACTAAATCATTTCTCAGTTTCATAGTGAAAAATAAAAAAAATCGTCAAGCGTCGGGATTCAAACCCTCCCAAACTTTTGAGATCCAGAGCTCAGCTCTCGCGCCTTAGACCGCATCGGCTAACTGGGCGATATCAATAATAATATCGTTTATTAATGCATGAAAAAAGTACATTTTATACATAAAAGGAAAAGGGTTAGCCAAAGGCTACTTCCACCCCTTCCAAAAATTATATAGTGTGTGTAAGGAAATAATGATAAAATAAAAAATGAAAACACTTATTTACTACCAAAACAATGTTGAGGAAAAAAGAAAGAAATCAATAAAGAAAGAGAAAAAAAAAAAAAAAAAATTAAGGGATATTAATATTCTTAATTCCATTGGTCAACTCAACGAATACATTAAAATATTATACATTGAATCTCATATTAGCACTGAGCAGTAAGCAGCTGTGATTTCATTTCTTTCTTGCATTGATGAATATTATGATGTGAAGTGGGTAAAGTTTCATTCAGATAACTAGGGGCAATATTTGAAAAACATCCTTCATATTTGAAAGTACAGTGCCTAGGTATATTGAATGAGTTGATTCCCAAATTGACCGAATTTATGTCAGGATGCCTGCTCAATAGACTATAGAAATAACTAGGAGTTTTAGTTTGGAGCAACTTAAACAGAATTTTTTTTATCAAATATTGGACTCTGAACCTCACATTCAACTTCTTCGTTTTTAACAAAAATGTCGTGACATGTTCACCATATGGAATGCAGCATACGAATCGCATGCAAGCATTTTTTATGCGTTGTACCTTCAATTTTTTATATTGCGGCAAAAAATTGTAATACACCGAACAACAATACTCGATAAATAAGAGTTTTAACTAGCCTGAGTTTCATTTCTCCAGATAACTGATACTCGAATTTAAATATCGATTTGAGTTTGGAGAACGATACTTCAAAAATGTTTTTCATATATTCATGGAAAGACAAGATTTTTAGAACTATCTACCCAGTCAATGTCTGCGTTATCGAGAGTGAGCTTAAAGTTTCTTTGGTTTTTACCTTTTGTCCGAGGTCCTATGCATAGAATCAAGGTTTTATTTGGAATAATTTTCAGTCCATGATGCTCTGAGTAAAGGAATGTTTTATGCAATTCTGAGTTTAAATTAGCCACGCAACTTTCTGTATCAGTGTTAGGGAAGACAAATATAACTGTATATCATCTGCGTATAGATGTACCTGACAATGTGATAGGGAAGTGGGGTAATCAAAATTAAACATTGAAAACATCAAGGGCCCCAAAATTATTTCCTGTGGTACACCTGAGGAGGTTTTTTTCATGGTTGATCATGAGTAATCATCCAGTTTAACCCTCTGTGATCGGCCTGTGAGATAGCTGGTCATCCATTTGAGAGAAATGTCGTCGAATCCAATGAACTTCAGTTTGCCAATGAGCAAATCGAAATTAACCAAATCGAAATCTTTGCTTTGATCAAGCAGTACTAAAATGGTGACTTCTGACTCATTTCTGGCTCTCGCAAGATCGTTGATCACTTTCAAGAGGACAGTCTGTGTTCCGTGGTTCCGACTGCTCGTTCGGAAGTATTCGATTTTTCCAGAAAAGCTCTTACTCAAGTTTCAAGTTCAAGTTTATTTATCTGAAGACCACAAGTGGTATAAGACATGTCAAGAATTTGGAGTAAAGAGACAATACAAAATTACAGAGTAAAAAATTAAATATTACAAGAATGAGTACAAGTGCACACAAAGTACACTACAATTTAAATATTATGATAAAAAAAAATAATTTCACATAGAGTACGACAGAATACACTAACATTAAATCACATCTCAAATAATTCTTCCAAAGTTTAGAAAAACGAAAAACATTGTTCTCGAATATTCTAGAGAATGAGGGCAGAATGCTAATAGGGCGCAGGTCACTAAAAGAGGTAGGTGCCTTCTTTTTCGGGATTGGAATTATATTAACAACCTTCCAGACATCTGGAAAAATACCCTGTGTGAAGGACTCGTTGAAAATATGTTTAACTCCATCAATACAGTGTGGTATCAGTAGGGAAATCATCTTGATATTTATATTGTCAATTCCTGAATCATTGGATTTTATTTCTTCGATAGCAGTCAAAATATCAGCATCACATATATCGGTAAGGAAAAAGTTCAAAGGAGCGTTCAATTTATCACTATCATAGAATGAAAGAGTGTCATTATTTACTGTTGATTGCCACATTTAAAAAATAGTCATTGATTTCTTCAGGTCTACCTAGTTCAACTAACAGGCTAGTAATTTGTGAGGATAATTTTGTAGTAACACCCCAATCTTCAAGATTTCTCCATGTCATTTTTGAGTTGTTTTTATTTTTGTTCAAAACAAATTGTATGTATGCTGTTTTTTCAAGTTTTACTGCATCACTGACGTAGTTGCGTAACGTAACATAGTACTGTCTAGTTGCTGCTGTTTTTTCTTTAAGATATTTGGCATGAGATCTATCACGGGTTTTCATCATCATTTTGATATTATAAGTTATAATGGGGATGCTTTATGTTTCCTGTTCACAGTACGAATAGGAGCATGTTTGTCAAATAGCATGATGATGCATTCATTGAGAAAGTTTACTTTGAAATTAATATCTTGCATAGTCACAATTTCACCCCATGGTAATTCATCAGTATCTGGGGAAAAAGGTCATTATTGAAATTCCTAAAATTTCTTCAAAAGATCAAGTCATCATGAGTGTCTTCTTGAAATCAATATCGCAATATACCATCAGGTGATCAGTTATACCATTCATATCAAGTGTATTAGAATTTCTTACCATTACATCTTTCACTAATGCAAATAACATCAATCAGGGATTCAGAGGTTGTTGCAATCCGAGTAGAATTTCCTACAATTTGGTTCATATTGAAACAAGAAACTAGGGCAGTTAATAGTTGAGTATCGCGAGAGTCGTAGTTCAACAAATTAATATTAATATCACCAACTACCATAGACCACCACCATAGATGTTTCCAAATACACTCGTTCCAGAACATCACGTATCTCCTGCATACAGACCCCTACATTTGTTCCTGATGGACGATAAACAGCTCCACATGCTACTCTTTGTTTGTTTATATTGGTTATAATCCATAGCTGCTCTAGACCACTCGTCGAAATAGAAGAGTGGTATAATTTGTAATTATACCGTGAATTGATGAAAAAATATACTCCACCACCTCTACCAGTACGGTCCATACGTATCAAGTTGAAGTTAGGCATGGTAACAAATTCATCTGGATATTCTGGAGCAAGCCAAGTTTCCGTGACTCCTATCATTGAAATTTTGTTATCATTAATAGAGTCTTTGAAGTCACCAAAACAATTATTCAAGGAACGAATATTCACGTGACTGAATCTCATGTTGAGTTTTTTGATTTGCTGATAGATGGAACGTCATAAACATATTTGATATATATGTCGTCCTCGCCATTTTGTTTCCATTCCTTGAGTTGCAAAAAAACCTTTTTCAAAATTTCACGTTGAAGAATTGTCTTATCGGTACTAATCTGAACATTAAAGTTGTAATTTTTTAGTTTATGTTTATTTTTCAATAACATGTTGACATATTCTCGTCTATTCAGAGTTACTTTCAGTGTTGATGACTGATCACATCTTCTGCCAATCCTATACGTTTTTACATCGTCAGTATTCACTGTCTGTGCAATAGCTCCAATTATATCTTTGGCACTTTTCATATCGGAGTCTTGGCCATCATCATCATATTAATTGCCAAACGAATTACCATACTCAAAGTGAGATATTTTTTTATATACTTTCATACCTGATACCTGTCAAAGGACCCCGCTTCCCAGCTAGCAAGTACTCAATTACATATCACACTATTCATACTCAAAATTTCAGCTTTCAGCTTTGCTAAAATGAGGTGGTTCGCCGGCTCTGGGATTATGTTTCTCGAAGAAACGTAACCAAGAATTTCCCATGCTTTTCGGCATAGTCGTTGAATATTAAAATTGTTTCTCTAATTTCTAGTGCGTTGAAACCGTGTTCTTCAGTTATTTTAAATATATATATATATATATATATATATATATATATATATATATATATATATATATATATATTTATTGGTGCCCCTTTTTACCCATTTGGAGCACGCCTGAGCGTGTTTAAATCGAACTTCAAAAAACGCGCGTTTTTTTAAAATTCCATGGCAACATCAACAAATTGAGAAACGTGGAGTCTAAATGACAAATTTTTTATTATTGATCTGACAGGAGTACCTTGTTACGTCAAATAAAATATTACTAACAACTCGTTCATTTATATGTGATACCACTTGCTCCTTCATCCATTTGATGAACTTTTCATATTCTTTTTTATATAATATCACTGGATTTTCGTGGTTTTAACCGCGATTCTGCCTAATTATTCAAAAAATCGATATTAGAATAATTTAATTTTTGAGCTCTGGTGACAAGAAATATTGATTTTTGATAACAAATTGCAAATGAATATGTGTTATTTTCATTACGATGACAACGAAAGGTATACTGATGTCACATCACGAATTCAACCATTTTGCATTATAAGTTCTTATTTCTATCTCTTGTAGTGATAATACCAGTATATATGATTTCAAAGTGCACCAATAAAAAAAAATAGCGTAGAGTATTCGTGGATAACTGGTCTTAAAAACACTTGCTCTATTTCGAGCACTCCGGCTGCGCCGTCGTGCTCGAAAAATCGCGCGTGTTCTAAAGCCCTTTTTATCCACTTATACTTCAATATACTATCATATCTTCAACTTAAATTTAAAAGGATCACATATAGAAAATGAAATGTTGGTGGGCACGGTGTACATCCTGATCTCATTGCTTGCACAATACAAACATTCAAAGTGGTAATAAAATCAAATAAAATTACGTGTCAGTTCCCTAGTGAAAGTGTTACACCTACATATCACTGTGGAGTAAAATTCAACCTGTAAGTCACCTCAATCAGCCTTTTCGTTGCATGTGTAGTTTGTGAAGTATCAAAATAAGTGATAAAATTCGTCCATCGCCCATATACGTGAGGTTGTAATTCTATTCCACCAAGAGTCGAGTCAAGTATGAGCGACACTGAATTAACCAATAATGATCTGTACTCAAAATTGCTTGGAGCCATAAATAATGGAAATGAAGTAACTAAGAAAAAAGGAATTCCTAAATAATGAACGGAAAGGTAGAAGAACAAACATTATGATAGTGGGCCTCGAAATTGATGTTAACGAAAACTTGGCTTCTTCTACCATTTCCAAATTAAATTCGCTGCTGGGTATGGACTTATGTCTGAGAGATCTGTTCAATATTTATCAGATCAAAATTAACGGGAGATAGCTATAAAAGTTGAATTTATGTCACTTTTGATGAAAAACCGCTTTTCAGAACGTACATAAATTGAAAGGTACAAAATATCAATTTTCCAAGACTTGTGTACGAGATCCTTAGACAATAGAATACTGGTCAAACACATGAAGGAAGCTAGATCAAAAAATCTTTCTGCTAGAATAAAAAATAATAAACTGGTCATCAACGGTGATTCATATACAGTAGAAGAACTGGAGAAAGGGAAAGCCGAGAGACAAGACATTTCAGAAACTGAGGAAATCAATCACTCAAAGAAGAGAGAAAGGAACGCAAGTGCTCCATCGACGCCATCAAGACGGGATGATCCACTTTTCTCTGAAGAACCCCTAGAAGACACTAGTAACGATCTCTTGAACACATCCATCAAACCGCAACCTAAGAAGCCTAAGAAGCAATTCCTGAGCAATACCGATACCATCGATGGGAAAACCCGTTCCAATAGAGGATCTTCATCTCAGAAAAGTTCGTAGATCTATCTTTTAGCTTATATTCGCAACTCTCTGTTTTCTTTATCTTCTCAAATCAGTTCTAAGATTGATTTTTAATCGTATTAATTGTATTCACATTTTTATTATTTAAAAAAAATATGGATAAACATTTGAGTTGTCTTCTTTTGAATATTAGATCGTTGCTCAGTGGCTTCGATATATTCAATGATTTCATGAATAATGAGAATTATGATATTCTTGGGTTGTCCGAAACCTGGCTTCATGAAGATATATACTCTGATACCGTTGCAATTAAATCATATAATCTCATTAGGGCAGACAGAAACTCTAGAGGAGGAGGTATTGCTTTCTATGTTCACAACTCAATAAATTATAGAATCGTTTTCTCGTACCTTTTTGGAATTTTATATCGTCCACCCTCAGCCAGCATTCTAGCGTGTCTCGATGAGTTGGAGGAAACAATAGCCAACTTGATACCTGAATATGATTTCATTATATTTGGGGGCGATTTGAATATTAATTTGCAAGATAATGATAGTCACTGCGATCTTCTCACGAACTTCATTGAGACATTTAACTTCACTCAGTTGGTGAACGAACCCACAAGAATTACTTCTCGCAGTCAAACTTTGATTGATGTTTTAATAGTGTCAAATCCGGAAAATATTTCAAATAAAGAAGTCTTAGACATCAACAGAATATCAGATCATCTAGCGGTCAGTTGTAAAATTGACTGTCACAAATCTAGAAGACAACCTAAGATTATATCTTACCGTGATTTTTTTAATTTTGACGCAACTCTTCTCAATGAACAACTGATAGCTCATAACTGGAGTATTATCTTTGAATTGGAAACTGTGGATGAAATGATTGATTACCTCAATAACGGTTTGATTGCACTCCTCAATTCACACGCACCCCTCCGAACTATACGAGTCACTAAACCACCAGCTCCTTGGCGCACTTATAATATTAAAGAGATGATGAAACTCAGGGATAGAGCTTTCAGCAGGTACAAAAAATTGAGAAACTCCGCATCTTGGAAAAGTTATACCGATTTGAGAAATTACACTACTGGGGCAATACGTCGCGAGAAAAAAGCATATCTCGACCATGTCCTGCGCAGAAAAAATTCTAAAGAAACCTTCAACACACTTAGGTCACTTGATATTCTCCGTCAAAGGCAATGCCTTGTATTCCAGACCAACTAAAAAATGTTAATAGAATAAATTGTCACTTCAATCGTATAACGAACCCAGAAAAATCTGATATACTACTTTCCCTTCTTGATAAATATAAAAATCAAGTTAATGATCCTGTATTCACTTTCAAAGATATATCTTCAGCAACGGTAAATGAATATCTGAATAAGATAAAAAGTAATGCAGTTGGAACAGATGAAATCTCCATAAGTATGATAAAATTGGTACAGTCCCATTTAATCGAACACATTTCATTTTCAATACCGCTATAAAAATGAATACATTTCCTTCGAATTGGAAACACGCAAAATTATTCCTTAGCCAGATGCAATTCCCCTACCGAGCTCTCCGACCTAAGACCTATAAGCATCCTGCCTTCGCTTTCCAAAGCCCTTGAAATGATAATGAAAGATCAAATGGCAGATTACAGTTACACACATCAAATAATCACACCTGTACAATCTGGTTTTCGTACTGGTCATAGCACTACTTCCGCTCTTTTGGCCATCACGGATGATTTTTTTTTTTGGCTTTGACATTTCGTCATTCGGCCAGACACAAGTGGAATATTATTAAATAATTACATCACGGATGATATTTTCAAGGCCGCGGATAATCGTGAAGTCTCCTGTTTGGTTTTATTAGATTACAGTAAGGCCTTCGATACACTGGATCATTCTATACTATGTCTCAAACTTAGGTACTTTGGCTTCTCAAATGGAGCTATAGAATTCATACGAAATTATCTATGCAATCGTACCCATCGTGTTGTCTTAGAAGGTATTGAGTCTGATTCATTGTCGGTTGCTTATGGTGTTCCCCAAGGGGGCCACTTCTGTTTTCTTTATATATCTCCGATTTTTTTGAAATTATAGAGTTTGCTAAAATTCATCACTACGCCGATGATACTCAGCTGTATTTATCTTTCAATGCTCTGCAACACAACGAAACACAAAATCATTTAAATGAAGATTTGAATAAATTGTACGAGTTTTTCACTGCTCATAATTTACTCTTAAATTCAAAAAAATCACAGATCATGTTTTTCGGTTCAAAAAAGAAGATGGAAAGTGCTTGTGAAGATATGAAAATTACAATCGGGTGTGATATATTGCCTATAGTCAAAGAATGTAAAATCTAGGATTGTGGCTCGACTCTGAGCTGAGATTCACCAAACATGTAAGCTATCTTTGCCAGGCATCCTTCAACATCCTTTGACAACTTTAACAGACACATGCTTTCCAAGCACTTGAAGCTTTCTTATGGAATCATTGATAACGTCCAAGCTATCTTATTGTGATAGCGTCTACGGACCTCCCTCCTGAAGTCTGACCAGTATCGTCTGCAAAGAATACAAAACTCTTGCATTCGATTCTCCTTTGGTATTCGGAAAGTTGACCACATAAGTACGGAATTCGATAACTCTAGTTGGCTGAGGTTGAACGATCTTCGAAATTTACACCTACTATCAATAACCCACAAGTTCTTAAAACGAAAACTCTAAATACCTTTTGAAAAATTGAAGACGTTTTCAGCACTGAACGACCTCAGAACCCGAATAGACACATTCTTGTCATTCCTCCCACTCCACTACAATTTACACAAGATGTTTTTCATACAATGCTGCCAAATTGTATAACCAGTTACCCAATGAATTCAGACTGTACACACTAAGTAATTTCAAAAAGAGACTGAAACTTCAGCTAAAGAATAGGCAGTTTTTGTTCTTACGTTGATAGATCCCGCTTCTGATATATGTTTTGAGATGTTGAGTAACACTAACCAATAAGGTATAAAACAGTAACGAACTTATTATTAACTTTTTTTATTTTGTTATATGCTTAAGTAGATTATTTGTGATGATTTTACCTTATTTATTACTTTTCTGTTTGTTTTAATTGTTTTTTTTGTTTTTGTTTTATCTTTTTTTATGGTCGAGTTGAAAAACAGCTATAGCTGACACTACGCCTTTTCATCGTTCACTTTCTGTCCATTAATCAATACTGTTGAATTTTTCCTTTGTTATATGTAGAATTTGAAATGATGAATAAAGCCGCTTTATTATTATTATTATTATATGAAAATAAAAATAAAAATGTATGAAACACGTTGCGAAACCCTATTTTTCGTAACTCGCTTCCTTTTGCGAAACTCGCTCATTACGAAAAATAGTGCTTTTTCCTGGTTGCACAAATAACTTTTTTTCGTGTAATATTTTCAGATTACATATTCAGCGCTGGAGGCGCGTGTGCAAATTTCGAACCTGCCAACGCTGCACAATTGTCATGTCTGGGTCCCAATTGCCCCCTATATGTGCCAAGTAGCATATTGTATTTGTGTTCCCACAATAATTTTTTGATAACTGTGATTTGTCGATGGCTTCAAAGTATGATGACTTCATCCACTAGTTCTTCATCTATCAGTTTTTTTATTACCTAGATTTTCGTTACATTTGTTTCAACACTTATCGTCGGTAGCCTGCATCAAATGTTAATAAGATTTTCCAAACTTTCTACATTTCTACAATCAGTTTAAAATTCCACATATTTGAATGTTGATTGTATCTGGCAATTACCAGTGTTTCCTTACGGCTTAGAATATGTTGGGGATGCGTTATCAAAAATATGTTTAAATTTGTTAATTTTTTTTTTCGGACACATTAACTTGATAACAACAACGAATGGCATTACATACACTAGATTCACGCGAGTTATATTACATTCCATATATGATATGTAAGTAGGTTACATCCTTTGTTTTCAGAGTTGTGTTGAAATATGATCTGATATCGATTTCATTTGTGCATCAGTCCAGAGTGGTATTACTACCAGTCCCATGGGGAGTTGTTTTCTTTTTAAAGGTTCATTGCTATACTGTCAATACCAACTATGATTCATTATGCATCAAGTACATTTTGATCGTGAACCAGTCGACAGAAGGAGCCAACATAGTAAAAAATGTGTGTTGCATATTTTTTCGTATTCAACATAGTTGAAAATTAGTGTTTCCATATTGAAAAATCTATAGTGAACTCTGCTCCTTAAGTCTGGATATACGGATGGCTTCGATAATTTTAATTTGTTTAATGATTTCTCTCCATTTTATTCCTGAATGTTTGGTTCAGCCTATTCTCTTCAGGGGAAGAGTCTCGATACCAATATTGTGAGCTGTTTTGCTCCTCGTCATTTTGGACCCATCAATCAAGTTTCGTTGTTCTTCAGATTATTCGAATAGATTGATTTGATATAACACATACATTTTCTTTTGAAGTCCAATACCAAATTGGATAATTGAAGTAAGTGAAAATTGTGACAAACATTTCAATTCAAGAAAATAACCATCGATCCTGCCACCTCTGGTTATCTAGTCCATGCTCTAACCAACTGAGCTGACGAAGACACAGGTTCCACTGCGTTTCAAAAATATCGTTAATGTTAGTTGTTGTGGGATAAATTGAAAAAAAAAGGTCGCATGTACTTACAGAGGCCATCAAGATCAATTTTACCTTTTCCTTGTCGCCGTGGATCGACGGCTTCAGCCAAGGGTCAGGCGCTGATCTCCGACCACTGAACAAAGTTGCCAAATTTGAATATAAATCCAAAGATAGAATAAACTTGCTACACATCTCCAAGGAAAATATTTTCAGGGTGAAATTTTTCATAAGATGTGCCTGACGAAAGTTTTTTCTTTTTCAGTATCGATGCTATCATTGGACAAGGAAGGTAGAGAAGTAGAAAAGACGGCTCCAGTTCCAGAAGACAAATTCTATTTGGTGCATATAGTATTTTTCTTCTTTGGATTGGGTGGAATAATGCCAGGAGTATTTTTCATGACCGCAAATGACGTACGTATAAAACTTTTTTTCTTAACTCATGATCATACCCCACTACTATGAAACGCATTATACATGGTTAATTATTGAAATATCTACTCAATACTAAGAACACTTTCAGTGAGCCATTGGATATGGCGAGAAATTGATGGGTAAATCTTGACAATGGGACGACGATATATCACGTTCAAAAAATTCTGTTTGAGATCGCCTGTCAATAATTTTTCCAATCAACAATCAGCTTTCAAGGAGATTGTTAGACTGAAACAATTGAAAAATATACCATTTTTTGTAAACTTTCCATCCGCACCTCTTCTTCAGACCTTCTGAATATTTCTCAATCGAAGACAATTTTCACGAGAAATGTTTAATTGCTTGACATGTTTTTGTCAAAATTCATGTATACTCTATATTGGATGCAAGAATATCTTGCTGAACTTCAGAATTGATATGAAAATTGCCGAGTGTTTAAATAGCAAAAAAATAAGAAAAAAGGTTTTTCAGTCGAAGTGGAAGTGTTTGCTGTCATTATCAAAAAAGGAAAAATGTATCGCTTCTGGGTTGTATTTGATAGATACCTGATAAAAAAGTGGATATTTATATTATATAGGGTGGCATTCGTCAACTACTATTACCGATCTAGCATTTTATATTGTCTGGTAAAAATTAGGTTTTTCAGACATATTATGACTATTACTGATGAAACATGATGCGTATGTGCTACAGCTGCTACATTTATTGAGCGTTAACTACCATTTCAGCAATCACCGATACTTGCATGTCCACTGAAATGGATTCCGGATCACATCCTATGGCAGTATGAACACTTTTATTGAATATTCGTCACCTAGTACTCTTAAATGCAGGATAATCAGGAGAAGTATTTCATTTCTTCCGCAGCGTAAGAATTTCCATCAACTTCAACGAAAGTGTATTTCACCAAATATTTTTTTCAATAAGACGAACATGAGCCTTGGTATCTATTGGAATTCGATAAATGTATTGGTAGAAGTGAACAAAACACTTCAACAGATTTGTACTAAATATATTGAGATTGAGAAATCACTCAATTACTTCAGATTCATTGAAATACGGCTCCTGTACCCTAGAAAAGAGTAGGCATATTGAGTGAGGCAACAGTGTGGAAATACTCTTTTCCTGAATGATTACACCCAAAGAGTGGGATTATTTTTTCCCCAGTGACTACATCAGAGAAACCTCGGTGTTGTTTAACCTCTTTCTCGATTGACTGACTACCTCGAATGATTGAACAGTATGGGAACTCATTATGAAATGAAGTGATCATACGTAGGGAATAGGCAGATATAATGCCTCAGTGTGGTATTACTACTTCCCTGTAGTGACAACACCAGAGAAGAGGGCAGATTGGAACATTTTTAACACCTGGGGAGTAGGCGAAAGCCTCAAAGTGGTCTCACTTTCTTTCTGTTTCTAATCCATTTTTTCATGCTTTCAAAATGCATTGAGATTTTTACACGCTTCATATTAGTTTCACTTGTATGTTTGTTTGTTTGTTTGTTTGTTTGCTTGTTAGTTTGTTTGTTTGTTTGTAACCGACTCCTTTGGGCGCGATTCTGACCCACTACCAGACGTCCGAATGATTTGAAATTTGGGATGTGTACATAATTCCGGTGACAATGCATTGAGAAATTTATGTGTGGAAAAAAAAATGGCGGCTCCAATATGGCGTACGAGATTTGTGATTATGGTACGATTCGTTTGAAAATTGATTTCTGAGGGTTTTTGGGGTCGGAGATGATGATTCTTTTGTCAAACTTGTGAAATTCGAGATGGCGGCTTCAAAATGGTGGGCGAGTTTTGTGATTATGGTCTGATTCTATTGAAAATTGATATCTGAGGGTTTTTGGGGGTCGAATATAATGTTTTTTGTAAAATTGTGAAATTCAAGATGGCGGCTTCAAAATGGCGGCCAAGTTTCGTGATTATGATCTGATTCTATTCAAAATTGGTATGTGGGGGTTTTTGGGTCGAATATTATGATTCTTTTGTGGAAATTGAAGAATTCAAGATGGCGGCTTTGAAATGGCGGCCGAGTTTTGTGATTATGGTCTGATTCTATTCAAAATTGGTGTGTGGGGGTTTTTGGGGTCGGAGATTATGATTTTACCTAATTTGATAAGATTATTCCATTTTTTATTTGCAAAAAAATAATAAAAATAATGATAAAAAAAAACACGCTTTTATAAATAAACCACACCAAAAAGTAGGAAATGAATAATGGGTAAAGAAACTAAAAACACGCTTTCATAGGAAACCAGACTAAAAGAATAGAAAATAAGAAAAAAAAGCATTTTATTTAAAAAAAAGCGTGGGTTGCATGGTATCAATAATTATATAATACTTCACACACCTAGGGCAGTAAAGTGAGAAATGTGTCAGATCACAGGTGATTATTGGCCGAGGCGATACCATGCACCCCACGCTTTTTTTGAATAAATTTTTTTTTTTTTCTCATTTTCTATTTTTTTAGTCTGGTTTCATATAAAAGCGTGTTTTTTAGTTTTTTTAACTATTATTTATTCAATTTCTTCACACACACATCAATCGAAATTTGAAGTTTTTGAAAATACCTCTCCATTGAAATCTATCCAAACCTGAATTAACCCATTAACTCCCAGGCATAGAAAAATATAAAAACACGCTTTTCGGACAAGATATATTTATTATTTCACATTTGTAGAATGAGTTTTTGAAATAAAAAAAAATTAAAAAAATCAAGAACATAAAAAAACATGATGGTGCGTACACGCACCACTGGTAAGAAAAGTAAATATTTTTTTTTGATTTCTAAAAACTAGCCATAAGCAGACAAATCTTCATGAAAGTAATAACTATCACTAGGGTACAAAATAAAATAGTTGGGCCCGATCAAGA
This sequence comes from Gonioctena quinquepunctata, assembly GCA_018342105.1. NCBI lineage: Eukaryota > Metazoa > Arthropoda > Insecta > Coleoptera > Chrysomelidae > Gonioctena > Gonioctena quinquepunctata. The sequence continues at coordinate 546,172 of JAFIRS010000584.1, read as the reverse complement.
TGATAAATAACAAAGTTATGTCAGTTTGCTCTTTGGTGCACGAACGCATCACTGGTAAGAATTAACAACCAAATTATCTACCTTTGGTGATATTTTGCGAAGCATGACACGTGTTCTTTACATTTTCCACAAATATAAATTGTCTGGTTATGACATACTCTACATCTTCTTCGTGCTTTAGTTTCATGAGTTATGAGAATATGACCAATGTTATCAAATCGAATTTCAGCAACAGGGCGAGGGACATTTCTTACTACGTATTCCCTTTCATTTTTCAAGAGACATTTTTGTTTGATTGGCTATGTTATAGAGCTTCCAAGCATTCACAACCATACTATCTAGAGCATTGCGAAATATGGACCACCACCATTTCTTCCCCAATACTCTACACCTATAATTTGCAATACCGTTGTCATGGAGGTCAACCCCTCCCATAGATCTATTATATTTGGTAATGGCATGAGGCTGGGATACCTTGATTTTTTTTTTCTTTTCGATTATATCGTTTTACATGAGTTATTGGTTGTACATTGAAAACATTGCTGCAGACAGTAACCGTAGAGTTATCATTCCAGCGCACGGGGGAAAATTTTTGTGTTTTCCTCAAATGCAGAAACATAAGAACCTCGCTCCCGCTTAGAAAATTGTTTTGAATTTCCGAGTGGGCAGTGGTGCGTTCTATTACCTCGTATTGTTCCTGTTGCAAAAAATCCTTCATTTTTCAATTGTTGAAATAGTTGGTATGACGAAAAAAAATTATCGAAGAAAATTTGATGCGACATAGGACTATCAATCACAGAAAGAAGACTCATTACAACATTGCCACCAACACCTAATTTTGAGTGTTTCTCACTAGCCCCAGCCTATGGAAGAGAGTAAAATAAATAACCATTGTCTGAACAAATGCACCAAAGTTTGAAACCAAACCTCACTAGTTTGTTTTTTATGGACATTCTGCAGGAATGTCTCCCATAATATGGGACCATTTGTTCATCAATAGACAGATTGTAAGAGAAAACACCCCATTGTCTGAGCTTGTCGATATATCGCTAGAGCTCACGCACGATACCAGTGATGCGCGAACGCACCAATCTTTTTTTTTATTGATACAATTATCCCATTGTTCATTACAACAAGTTTATGTGTGATATATCATTGTGTCACTAAATGACTACACATTGATGAAAACTGAAATGAAAATCTTGAATCTGAGTTATATTTTGTCAGTGCCAACAAAATGTATACAGCCAAAGTAATTTTCACCCCACTTTAGAGTGCACTAAAATCTGAGATTTCCTTCTGATCTAACGTTACATATTTTTATTCAACAGTATTAGCATATTGAAAGGTAATACCGAGTGATTTTCGCGATATCAACAATATCTTGCCCGCCAAAAAATTTTAAAGTTGCGATGCATGAACGCACCGCTGGGAGGTAATGGGTTAATATATTCACCCTGATTATCATTTAATATATAAGATATTATAAAACTTCGATTTACAGTCAGAATATCAAATTTGAATTGTTTGAAAAAATGAACAGGATGTTCATGAAATCAGATGTGGAATCATCTGCGAACAAAACGATGGAAGAGAGTGACTGAAGTTTATCTTTCGATCGCAGATGATTGCACATTCGAGTTTATGAACATCCTGTTCATATTTTTTCGAACGAATCGATCTATCACATCCCATGACAGGCTTCAATGTCAATAAATACGAATTTCAAAGTTTCGCTCCAACAGAAAACTTTCCAAACATTTTTCCATCTTTGCAAAGCGAGATTGATTTTAGAAAATGTGTTTCTCAATTCTCTCGGTCTTCCTGATGATCGTGAAAGCGTGAAATAGATTTTCGTCGACAAAAATGTATTGAAGACCTAGTGAATGCGACGCCTCTGTTACATCAAAGTTACAAATCATTTCTGGTAAACTCACTTTTGGGAAACATTCTTCTTTGCCTCATTCATCTATAAGAGTTCCTAATTGGGACTGGAATAAAAAATCAAATAACTGTCTGAATGAAAATGCTAAATTTCAATTTCAGTTTTTTTTTTCATAGGGTCCGTTCTCATTATCCATCAGATGTAGGTCAATGTTCAGCGTGGCTTCAGCCGAGGAAGTGGTTGTTCTCTGTTAGATATTCAAAAAATTACTTCATTTTTATCGTGGATTATTTTTATTTATAGAAAAATATCTCTATTCAATATTTAATTGAGAATGTTTTCTTTTTTTTCCAACATAAAAATTTAAAATTGCATTCCAGTTCTGTAAACCACCATTTGATATCCTGAGCTATAACATCACAGAACGTATATGAGGATTATGAATGAGGTATTGTCATGGAAAATTGAATGCATTGCGCTCCACTATAGTTGATGGAGTGTTTTCTGAAGCCGATAAGATTTCTGGGATTGCTGAAATTCATTCATATGAAACCATTGAACCAGGTGCTGCTTCGGAAACAGTGGTATATGCAAAACAAATATTGATTTTTTTTCCTGATTGTTCTAATAATTGCATTCATCACTGTCATTCATTATAAGATTCCTTATTCGGGAAACACTTGTTCGAAATTTGACTAGTGAAATTATTCCGTGGGAATATAGAACCAATATTCTGAATTACATTTCCAATTTTTTTTTCTGTTATTTGTCGAATCTATCGTTTTTGAAGATATTTCGCATGGATAGAGATATATAAGGAATCATGTCAGATCATATCGACAAATCACATTCATAATGACTTTGCATCCATCACTTCATTTCAAAAACAGAAGTTGTTTCCCACCTATGGGATTCACCTGAATTGCCACACTGAAGAAAAATTATTCAAATCAAACAAATAAAAGTGTCGTATATGCACGACAAAATATAATCTCAAAATAAGTACAATTATTTCTGGGTTTTGCATCAAATTTAAAGTTTCAATCAACCGAAACGAATTTACATGAACCAAATATCTCACAGAAATATTGTTAAAACCATGTAATGAGTTTGTTGAATCGAATAATCAGATATACAAAATGTATTGATTACTTTACCAGAAATATTAGTTCAAACAAGTATTAATGTCGAATGGATGGATTCAATAAACTGTCTATTCAACAAAATAAGCTGAACTCTTCACTTGAAAAATTTATTGAAATGGTAATCATTTTGTTGATCTATTAATGCGAATATGGCAATCAAACATGGGAGCCTACACCAGACATTCAAGCCCAGACGTCGCAACGATAATAAGTTGGCTTTGCTGAAAAGGGAAACATTCTCAATTGAATATTGAATGGAAATAGTTTTCTGTGACATTATCTGAAGCTGGGTCAGTTGTGCGAACCCTTCGCCATCTAACGCATATGATTCAACGAATATAATATTGTTCTATTTAAATTAACCTATTTCAGTTGTTTTATTCAAATGAATATTTTATTTGTGTTGAAACAAGTTCTCATTCAATATGAGTTGGATATTGTTTCAATAGATGGACATATATTCAAATCGACTAAATGTTAGCATTGCAGTGAGAAATCCATTTTGCAAACGCAATATAATGATTCCATCAATCGAATACACCTGTGTTTTGGGATCAATTTAATTAAGTCATGACAAGCCAATAAGAATGACCAAATAAATTTGGTTAAACTAACAAATCCTTTTTTCCGTGTATTATTTATAATAATCAGAAAATCATTTCTGCATCATAGTTGGGCAACCCTGATCATCTAACATTATTTTCATTTCCTCATATCATGGAGATGATGTGTTTCTGTGCCATGGCATATAAGTTATATCAGACTTTATTGTTGGTTTTCTCATTTTCCATATAATATTGAAATTATTATTTCGAAAAAAAGATAAGCACTGGAGGTGGCGGTAGGCTGTTTTTTTCAATATATCAATTAAACACTGGATACAGAATTCTAATTTCGATAATTTCATTACTATATGGGGAATGGGAAAACTGATGAAACATATATGCGATGGCAAAGAAATACATCATTTCCATGATAATGAAATGAGTAAACGAAAATTATGATAGGGGATTGTTTCGCCTCTGGCCAAATACAGGGTGTTACGGTGCAACACACCACACTTGCAACACCACTGTTACGCCACTGGTCTACTATTGAGGGATCACTCCTTCATAGAAAACCAATAAACGCAAAGGAATTTACAAATATCATGAATATATCACTTTACTTGATCATTCCTTTGTTGTTTGGTTGAGAAAATGAGTACCAAGAGCATCGACTGTCTGAGGATTGTCAAACCGAGATTATCTCACTGGAGCGGCCTACAGGGAAAATATTTCTTTCCCTTACTACAGGGGAGTATGGGGTGTTTACCGTACGGTACGTTTCTCAGAAAGTGTGAAAGAATACTTTTGGGAATGCGTTAGAAATATACATATATATCTCAATGAAAAATACAAATGCCTTTCAATTGTTCTATATAGGAATAAATCAATGCATTTGTCACAAAATAGTGGTGAGTTCACATAAAGTTAGTTTTTGTCAGTCTCAAAGTTAAAATTGACTGAATATAGGTAAAAATGACATCAAGTGTCACAAACGACCATTGATAATCATTATTTGAAAACTATGGGGACACAAAATACGGAGATACATTTAACAACACATAAAATCGTAAATGGTTCAATTTGCCCAAGCACAGGATACAGAAAAATATTTGAACTCACTACAGAACACCAGGTTTCAACACTTATTCATTAGATTATTGGTTTTATTATTTAAATCAATTTCGCGGGAATTGTTCATTCACTTTTATCTTGTACTGTATTTCAGAATGAAGAGAGATGGATAGTGTTTTCCTATTAAGTCGTGAACTGTCGACTAGAGGTTTTTCGTTGACTCATCTCGTTCTTGAAGCGTTGATAAACAAAAGGTTAATTTTGGAAAAAATACTGTTCACTCGTAATTCACTTGGGGCTGTCAATACTCGGTTTAACTCGATTTGAATATGATTTTTTCTCAATAGCTCCTTTTGAACTGTCGGACGACTATATTCGTACTCTTCTCATCCTTATTTCACTATATTGTAATCGAATGACGAGAGGACTTGTTAATTGCTTCACGCCTGTAAACCGAGAGAAAGTTTGTCCGAAGAGTCGCGCTTTTTTATAATCCGCTACCCGTTCACGTGATGGCTTTGATCGTTGCGGGTCAAAAATTCTCAACATCATAGTTATCTTCACCCTGTCATAATGAATCAGCAGCTTAATAATCAATGGCGTGTTACTGTCATTAAAAATGTATAAAAATCAGATTTATGGTATTCAGTAGTCGGAGTGCACTTCAGCGAGCTGTCGATAACTATTAATTTATAGCGTATTTGTTACCACAATGAATTATTTAGATATGACTATCACGGGAAAGTGGTAAATTGTGTATGACTCATTTGTAAAACGGTGATTTTTTTATATTATGCATTCCTATGTCATGCGGGTGACAAGATATTTATAACGGGCCTTGTATATCAGTTTTGATCGCGTATTCGACTCTAAATTTATTTTCCTTCTAGTGGATTTGTGTTCTGGCTATTAAGGTCATATTCGGTAATATCGTGTTGTTTCTTATGCTTGCTAGTTTTTCTGTTATTATGTGGCATGACAGAATCAGGGTTGCTAAACTTTGGTACAGAAATGATTTTCTGATTAAAATAAACGATAGCATCAATGTGAATCTCATTAAAAAAAACAACTTATGTTTTTGAAATAATGTGATGGATTCATAGTCAGGTAATTTCACGATATGATCTGACATGATTCTTGATATATTTCTGTCTATTCAAGTTATCTTTGAAATTGATAGATTCGACAAATAACAAATAGAAATATATCTTATGATTTTTGGGAATGCATTTCAGAATTTTGGTTCCGTATTCCCACAGATGAAAAAATAGGAGGAGGTTCTCTAATCGACGAGAATATTTTATGTTTTAATACGCATAACTTTTCACAGATTCGATCGATTTCAATACTTCTTTTTTCAATGGATAGAAATAGTTTGAAGTTGGTTATATTTGCATGAAAGAGAGTTATCTTCAATGGTAGCAAAATAGGGGCTATTTATCGTTCACCCACTGATTTTTCACCCGTTAACCGATTTTACCACTCATAACTTTGTACAGGATTATCCGATTTGGATTTTTTTTTTCTTGATTGGATACAGTTCACTTCAGAGTTGGTCGTATTCGAATTTCGAAGAGGAAAATCCACCCTGAGGGTAGAAAAATAGAGGAAGATTGATTAGAAACTTGGCACACATATGTAGTTCTGAAATTAATACCCGGAGTACGTAATAGTGGATATTACGAGAAAAAAAATATCAAAGAATCAATCTGACGGAGGAATAGACTAGAAAGCAAATAATGAATTAACCTGTTCAGTGTTAATAATAACTGAGCTCCTAAACTTATGTGAGAAGGTAACTGATTTTGAGTCGGCGGAAAACAAACAATCAACGAATATCATCCATGAAAAAATTATCAATACAACGCCGTGCATCCCGCTGACATCATTTTACGCTTCACTCAATTCAATTATTAGTTTGTTTGGTGCCGGCTCAAAATTAGTTACTCACATTAATTTAGGAGCGCAGTTATTATTAAGACAGAAATTTATTCCATTTTTTGCTTTTCAGTTTTTCATTCGTCAGATTCGTTTTTTGTTGAAGAGTTTTCATCATTTGCCAGTCAAATTCTGAACCAGTTTTGAACATACTAAAGTTTCAAGTGATTTTTGAAGAAGGAGTATAACAATCGATGATAGTGATGAATGCGCCTATTGTAACAATCGGGAAATAAAATATTTGTCTGTATTCCACTGTCTTCAAAACGACTCCTAGTATAATGGATATATTCTTTCAACTGAAAACGTTCAACCTCAAGAAATACTGCAATGAGTCGATAAAAGATCCATTAAATATGAATGGCTTTCAGCGAACCCACAAATACTCTCGGCAGCCAAAAATATTCCATCAGCTATAGTGAAGCGCAAACCATCTCATTTATTATGATGATACCTCTATGATATTCCGCACATTCGTTCGGTGGTATCATTGTTGTAGCCCAGGATATCAAATGGTGGTTTACAAAACTGGCGAATAAATCCATTTGTATTCGAATAGGTTTCCGTAGAAAGGTGTTTCCAAATACTCCAAACTCGTGTTGAACTGGCTATAGGAATTTGAAAATTTCAATGTATTTTGAAACCATGAAATAAATATGGATTACGTACAGGTAGAAAATGATTTCACTCCGGAGCTTCCCCATGCACTCCAGATGTAGAAAATGGTTTAATCTGCTCTTCCTCTAGTGTAGTCAGTATGGATATAGTACTACCACATCCAGGCTTCTATCTGCCACAGCCTGGGTGTGATCATTGAGTGTGAAAAAAAGTCATTACTTGCTGCCCAATCATTCCATGTAGTCGTTAAAGGCAAAGTTCAACACTGAGGTATCTTTCATGTAGTAATTTGTAGAGAAACTTCCTCCACAATCTGGCTACTCTTCCGGTGTAATTGTTGAGGAAAAAAGTATTAACAAACTGTCTCAACCTGCCTACTTTTCTGATCAAGTAACTCAGGGAGAAATAATTCAACACTGAGACTCCATTTGTCAACTCTTCTGGCGCTGTCACTCCTAAAAGGAGTAATCCCACACTGTTGCCTTAATATGCACACTTTTCCATAATTATTCCAATGAATCTGAAGTACTTGAGTGTATTGTCAATCCAAAAATATTAGGTTCGAATCTGCTAAAGTATTTTGTTACCAGTAGCTTTGTTGAATTCCAATTGAGACCATGGTTCATTTTCCTCTCATTTGACAGAATGTTTGGGCGATTTACTGAAAAACTTCAAATTTTACCATAGAGGTATCAAATGTTCCATCAATTGTAGCGGTTGATAAATGCCACCCTGTAGGAGAGAAATAAGAAGTTTTCAATTATTTGCCTACCTAATAGTACCCAGAAACGGATACATTCTGCTATTTTGAATAATGACGGTAAACACTCGTACCTCGACTGAGAAAACATTTTTTCGTCGTCATGACGCCATCCACATAGGCATGATCCAAAACCCACAAATTTGCTACATATGTGCTGGAAGTTGAAATATAATGATAAAATATTATGTAAGCATAGTTTTTCCTGAAAGATGTGTAATATTCGAGTAAACGCGGCTCCAAAACCCTCAAATTCAGTGAGACATTCAAACACAGCATTACTTCCGCTTCTTTTGACGTTACACGTCCACATTTGACATCTTTCTGAGTTGCAATTGTCATTTCGAATAAAAAAATTGAAGCAGAAACCTCTCCTTCTGCAAAAACTTGTATGTATCATTTATTCATTTATTTGTTCCATCCAAACAGACCTATCCGTTTTATTACATGGATAACTAAATATATCGATGTTATATAGTAGTGAATATAAAGATTCAAAGAATTAAAAAAATATATAATACGGAATAAAAATAAAAACATATAAATATATAAATTGTGATTTGCTGGTTTTCCAAATCTGATAAAAATTCACCACATTTGGTAATAAATCCCCAGCAATTTTGGTAATACACTCCGGTGTTGGTTTCATACCAGAAATGTCATATCAGGAGCTCTCAATTTGTATATATTCAATAAACGATGGTGGTATTTTCCCATTATATTTATTCATCATTTAAATACTATAAACACAGAACTAACCCAAAGTGAACAAGCATCCAAAACATAATTTCGAATTGTAACTTCATCATATTGCGTGAATAATGTTGATGGTAAACCATCAATTTTGATAATTACGAAACGAAATTCATATCCAACCCACAGTGTCAATATTTAAAGGAGCATAGATACTATAACTGGTTAGCCAAATTTCCATAGCTGTGCCTATAAGTAAAAAGAGCAGAAAACAAATAGAAACCATTTCAACCTCATATGATGTCCAGTGTAACTTCGTTCCACCCAATTGATTCATGTGACTGTATAGAACGATAAAATTAAAATGAAGGCCTATGAGAAAAATGCCCCGTACAACAAAGAAGAAACTTATGTCTCCGAGACCAGTGTAGATGAATCGGAACTGTCTTGAATTAACTTCTCAATATTGTCGACCTTCACAAAAATCCTTCCATTTCTGGACAATGCCGCTTGTCGACCAAACTCTTTTTCAACTTCCACTAGTAATTTGTAGGATCCCTCTGTTAAGTTCTCATTGAGGATTTTCAATGGTGATCGTGCACCAATTATTCCATTTCCCTTCCATAAGGTAAAAAATATTACGAGAGTAATATATTTTGGAGCTTAGGTTCTCACTATTCTCTTCTCTGATGCCAGTTAAGGTGAGCGAATTTTCCTTCGAATCCTTATTCATCAAATTGATCCATCCGTTCATCTTCTCTAGACTCTCCTTATTGACTTCAACATCTTTTTTCAGCGCTGTTCTTTGTTCAATGACATTCTCCAGGTTAATTTCCATACCATCAATTTCCTTACCTATTGATATGTTCTTCAATCATGGATATCAATTTTGATGCCAGTTCATTGATAACTGATTCAATCAGGCTAGTAGCCTCAGTATTTCTACCTCTTCGAGACATTCCACTGCTTGAGTTTAACCGGCAACAATGCAGATATGTTTCTCGATTTCGATTGTTGTTGTAATGGTTTTTCTGCAACAATCATTTTTCGAAAACTAATGATGCAGTCTCTACCACTAGGGTTTCAGTATTTCACTGGTTTTGAAAACAAAAATGCTCACACCCAAAATACCACTTCGCAGGTAAAATCTTACGAGAGCTTCACGTGTACGACGTTTACAGAGCCATGCCCTCATCTGACAAAAAAAGTATTAAAACCGCATGCAACAATGCCAAGAAAATACAAATGAAAAATGGGTATCCCTTCAGTATATTTTCATTCATGAATCTGTCATAGAGGTGAAAACTTTCGGAAAATCAGTTTTTGATAGGAAAGTTTTTGAGATAGTAACCTCTATTTCCTCATACCCTTTTTGTTCATGATGGATATTTGACTTACTGTATTTGTTTATGCACATCAATGATTCCAAAATAATATTATAACAAACATGAATCGATGAAATTCTGAAATGTGTTAAAAAGGAAATCAAATCAAGCAATGTGCCACTAGACTCACCATGCCTTATGTCTTCTTCGATGTGATCATCAGCGTCATCTGGTGAGTAATATGAAATTGTTTTTCATCAAATAATTATACAAATGATATTTCTATATGATTTTTGTCTGATGTAAAATGAACCATTTAGGTCTTTGCTCATGTGACATCACATAGAACGAACACGATTTGATGAATTGAAAGAGTTTCATGACCCTCCAACACATTTTGTTTTCTCGAAAAGTTTCATTAATAATGATAGAATGATTTGTTCGAAAGTTAGTGAGGGGAGAGACCATTTACACACGCATCATTTGTTCTTGCTGGATATATAATGAAATCGTGTGATATACTTCATTTGAAATATTTTTCGAAATGCTTTTCAATACGCTTTTATTAGCTTCACTTGTAATCAACAAACAATGTAAGCAAATCTTGGAATTCAATTTTACCCTACTCGGAGGTGAATGATGGGACTCTTCAGTGGCTACTAGTGAAATATGTTGAATGCACTGAGCAGTTCTCAGCAATTTTTGATCTTACATGCCGACCATAGGGAAATATTTTTCCATTCACCTTCTGTGAATGGTCTATAATATGCCATGTTGCACCAATACATACAGACACACAAACACATGCGAATGTACACCACTTCATTGTTCTAGTCACCGCAAAACCATTAATAGGATGAAAATCATATGTATGGTAAATTATGCAACAAGCGGTCAAGTTATTGACTGGTTTTGAAGTGGACAGAGGTTTTTACTCAATTTGTTATACAATATACTTTATACGGGGAATCATATTCATTTAACTTTCCGTTTTCCTTCGTTATTCGACATTATCATGTACGAATTGGAAATGAACCCTATATTTTCAGTTGAAAATAAACATATCCAATTCAATTTCGAAAAGCTATAGTCCCACAAGGCTCTCATGGATATGAGTAATCTCGTCATCTATCGAAAAATAGAATAATCAATCAGTTCATCATCAATCTCTCATACATGACAATGTTATCGTGCTACACCATTGAATTACTCCTTGCTGTTCTTGATTGCTTCCTGCTAGAAGACCGCCGAATAATATCATTTGACTTTGGATCACAAAAAACTGAGAGTAATCACTGTATTCTCTTCATGAATGTTCGGTAAATTTTCACCAAGTCGGTTTTCACAATTTCATCTCCAGTAGTTCATATGTTGAAGGGGGTAATATATGTCGTCACCAATCAAATGTAAACATATTACATTATTCATTCTTCCAAGAGCTTTTGGTTGTGGAAGTAACAATTCATTCAACATTTCTTTCACAAAAGACCATTATCCGAAATTTTTTAATACCTCCTACACCAATAATCAAAAAGTTATAATCAGCATCAGCCGAAGCAGATAGAAAGATGCTGACTGTTGAATTATAATTCAAGAATTCCTCTTGGATTCTGTAATATAACATGTCAACTATTATCCAAAAGAGTGAGAAAAATTTCAAAGGTGCTCATAATCCTTGGCTACTGCGGACCTATCGAATTGGCTGGTGGGTATCGAAAAATAATGAAAAGGATTAACGAATTAACTTTCAGTGTTGATCCATCTACGGATGTGATTCGAGCAATCAGCTCACAGTGAATATGTATGAAACTGATGTTCAACTTCATGAAAATCTGGTTCGAGATTAAAAAGACTCAGGGAAATACTCCTTCAGCGATGAGACAGTAAAAGTAACCCAATCTCTTAATGCAACAAAAATAATGAAAGTTCCAGAATGGAAAAGCCAGATTGGTGAAGGCATTCATTATTATAAAACAATCAAGTTCGATGACAAAAATTAATGCTGTTCAATTGCCAAGTTTATATTGAAAGTTAGGAAACCATGAACTCTCCATTAGTTCTACTGTTCAAGTGTCAATTATGTCTATAATTTCCAAAGCAGGTCGAGATCATAACTCCTATTAGTAACAAAATAATTATACTGGAAACTTTCAACATTAATAGCCATCATGTGGTGGTTTAACCAACGAACTCTCGTTTCTCATAAGTTTCAGCTGCGGCCCCTACTCCTAAATTATCCCTACCGACGACATAGCCATATAAAAATATTATTCACGACTTCTGGATTTTATAGAAAAATCAATTCTGACAATTGAACCTACTCATCTGAATATGAGTTTTCAACACATTCATCAGTTTTTGTCATACCGCTGGAACTGGAATACTTGAAGATTGTTTTGAAATTCGGATGTTACTGACAATCTGTTTTGTAAGATTTTCGAAGTATTTTTTCATTATTGTTCTATAGAAGTAGGTTTTTTTTCTTGTGAAATTGTTATATTGTCTCTTTGTAGGTTCAAATCACTCGGTAAACTGGCATCCCTTTGGACTATAAACTGCTGGCTTGAAATAGTTATTTGTTTTACTAGGCAGCAATTGAAATATAATTTTTTCTCCGATTGTTTATAATGATATACGTAGGATATTGTATTTGCAAATTATTACAATTCACAATCTTCTTATTTTTTCTGTAGTGATAAATAAAAATCGCAATTGTTGGAATGGTTGGTTGCTATCAAAACGTATATGTCCATAATAATTATAGTTTGACAACTTATGAAATTTCTGATAGTTTTGTGGAAGAATATTGGTATCTTTATATTATGGACAGTGATAGCGACTTACTCCTCCAGAAATAAGGGAGGTGGCAAAAAATATTGAGTTAAATTTGTTGCCGGAGAAGTTTCGGATGAAATATGAAGGAAATTATAAACGATTTATGGATTATTGCATGGAGAAAAATGCGAAGACTTTTTCGGAGAATGTTTAATTCCCATTGAGAATAATTATTTTGCTGCCTAGGCAGGAAAGTCCTTACTTTGCTGCCTAGGCAGGAAAAGTACTACTTTCATGATTTATATGTGTCTGCAAAATTAATATTTGCTGTCAATCAGAAAAAAAATATTTTATTCACCGTCTTCTGTTTTGAAAAAAAAAAATAACTTTTTTATCGCAGAATTAATTTAAATATGGGCACTTCCAGCTAACTCCTCATGATTTTATTCCAATTATTGGGAGCATCACGTGTTTTTGTTGATCGTCAGTTTATCGAAATGAAGCTTGTTTTGGCTTGCTTCCATTCGCGGCGCAGCTCGCAATGGCAATGTTATATGTCTGTACGGAGCTCAATGCAGGATTTCTTAATAACATGCTCAAATTTAAGGAGGTTATTTTTGGGTCCAATTTGAGAAAAAAAAAACTTCAAATGAACATATTTCCTGAAGTTCTCAACTTTTTAATTACAGGGTGCTGAAGTTTCAAGCAAAAATCATTTTTTTATGATAATATTGGTATGACCCTAGATATTTTGTATGACCCTAGGCATTTTCAGCTGTAAAATATACTTTCTTATTCTTGCTGATGGTGTTCGTGCGGGATTCGCACAGAATCATTATGAAGAGAAAAGTGATACGCCACTGCATTTTACTTGAAGTTTTATTTTTGGAATCTTCATTCCTTTCTGAGCAAATGTGGTCCCATTATTATTTTTCACTTGATGTACGGTTTTCGCATAAAAAAAAATTAATTCAATTGTTCTGAAAATGGGTATTATCAAGGATTGAAAATTGTAGTGGTTCCACCCTTTGTGTCCGTACGCCTATGGTCACTATTGCAACGCGAGTGACAAGTGGGGAGTGCTGAAAGCCACGTTATTTCGAGTTTTATTTTGCATCTTTAAATATACCTTTTCTTTTTGGAATATTTATGTTTACGAGTAATACAGTTGTATCCAGTACATGAGTGGTTCATTGCTAACAACTAATTGCCCTATAAAGAAATCACTACCTGGGATAATACTGAAATTCAGAGTCTCAAGTGCTTTTAGCCCCACCTATCCATTTTTGGCGCTCAACTCGTGGCTAGAGGTGATTCAGTTGTTAGTGGAGGAAATCCAACGAATCCAAAATGCTGGAAATACTGCAATTGGCGTCAGAATAAATAAGAAGCAAGTGCATACCACCAAATTATTCTGTGTGGCGGGAATCGTTGTCGGCGAGGCCATATAGAAACAGTGGCAGGCAGCTAGCATCACACTGATTGGTCGAGACCGGTCGAAGGTCAAGAATTGTATACATACACAACAGGTCCAGAGGCAGCGTTGCCAGTTGTTGCATTCGTCCGTTCATCGAGGGAAAACCGGTGAGAACTTTCTAATTTTAAACGTTGTGATCCTTCAGGAAGGGTTCATTGACATTGAAAACTGTATCGACGTTCGATATCGATGAGATTTTTTGCATATATTTTCATAAACCGGTATTGTTTATTTAGAGATACTTTTTTTCAAGGTTGTAAACATGAGTTCTAGGAAAAATAAGAAAAATAAGATTGGCGATCTCGATTCAAATTTGGATCTTGAGAGCATTTTACAAATATTAACTTTATGAATTACTGAGCTTCAGCAGACCGTTTCAAATTTAGCTGTCAATGTTGATAATATAGAACGACGAAAGAAGTCGCGGATAACGAAGCACCCACCTCTATGCCGGGTCAGCAAAATATTCAACGAAATGTGTCCTCTATGATACCCATAACTAATGATCGTAGATACATTGAAAACTGGAGCGGATTGGGGGGTAGTAATTTAACATTTTATCCGAATTCAAAAATGCATCCGTTGACATTTTTGAATAAATTGAATAATATATTGAGGGAAGCGGGAGTTCCCGATGAATGTGAAGAGGGCCTCGCTTCAGCATGTCTCAAGGGCACGGCTGCAGATTGGGGGTCGATTAAAGAGGATAGTTCCACGACTTATGAAGATTTTGAGGAAGCTTTTAAAGATAGATTTAGGGGTGTGGAAAAACAGCAAGAACTTTTTCTAGAGCTTACTTATGGTAGATTTGAACCCGGTAATAGATCAGAATATTTTTTAAATTTGGTTCGTCAATCTGTGTCTCTAGACGAGAAAATATCAGTTGAAAAATTGATATGTATGATTGCTGAACATTTTTCCGCGGATGTTCAAAGAGAGATAATAACTTACGGTTTTACCAAGTTTGGAGAGGTTGAAGAATTTCTTCTGAAAGTCGATGATACTTATGAATATGATTCACGGCAAGAAACGAGGAATAATCTTATTGATCTGCGCAGGGGATATTCGAATGCAGGACCGTCAAGGGACTCCGGTGCAACAATCACTAGAAATCAAAATAATAATTCCAATCAAAATTCTTCGAATAATAATCAAAATTCTAACGTGTGCTCCATAACTTCTTTCAATCGGGACATTGAAAATTTTTAAACCGATTCGGACAGCGAAGTGGAAGAAAACAAAATGGTGTCGCCAACCATAAAGATTCGTGTAGGAGAACAAGAAATTGAAATATCGCTTGATAGTGGCTTGGACGTCTGCGCTGTTTCAGAACGATTTTATGATTGTTTGAAGCGGGAGATGCCAAACATACCTATTCTACCGGTGTCAAACTTATATATAGCGGTTGCTGTAGGGCGTAAATTCCAGCGTGTTGAAAATAAAATTTTATTATCAATCAAGATTGCAGAATTTGACATGGATGTCATCTGCTTGGTAGTTCCTAATTTAAACTGTTCTGTTTTATTGGGATCGAATTGGTTTTCCAAATGCAAGGCAGTCCTTGACTTTGACAAGTCAACCCTATGTTTTCGTAGTGAATATAATTTTCATAACATTGATATTGTTTTTATGTTGAATTCCATATTACAAATTAATTTGTGTGAAAACGAGGTAGACAATGTCTATTCCGAATTTATGGATGAAAAACAAAACAATGTGGTTGAACATGCATATACAGTTGTAGATTTCGAGTCGGCAGTGAGTCAGGCTTATGCTGAAGATTCGAATTAACAAAAATTATTGAATATTTCAGTTGGAAGTAGAAACGCGCTCTCAGAATGTCTGGATCCGGGACAGAAAAACTGTTAGGTTCACGAGATGGAGTTGAACGATGAAAGTGTTTTCAACGCACCATCCGATCCGATACTGTTTATTTACAGAAACTTAATAGTTCATCCTCATATGAAACTTACTTTTTATATCCAAAGTGATAGTTCGGATTATGCCCTGGGGGGTAGTTTGTACCAGATGACTAATGAGGGAGAACGAGAGATGGTTTTTCATACCAGTTCCACTTTCAACGAAGGTCAATTGACATACCCTCATTCGAAATCGAAAGCTGAACGGCAATTCGACGAGGCAGATAAAAAAATAAACTTGAATTCGGTCACCAGGTCCTCGTGAGAACCCATTACCAATATTCAGCCGGAGCAAGAACTACAAAGAACTTCTTCCTAATATATAAGGGTGTCCTCTCCACATTCTACGCAGAGCCGGCCCCAACTCTTATGTCATCGGTGATGAGAAGGGTGTCGAGGTATCTACAGAAAATATTATTAATTTGAAGGCTAATGAGGTCCTGCTGAACGACTTGAATCCATCAGTCTAGTAATTTTTCATAAATATCTGAGTGTGATTCGACATAAGCAAAAAGAAATTTTATTACTATTATTATTTTGTATGTTCTGATAATATCAATATGTCGGTTTATTTTGTGCTGAACTTAAACAATCTGTATTGTAATATCATTGTTTGAGTTGAGGGGACATGTAGTGGATCTACCCTTTGTGTCCGTAAGCCTATGGTCACTAAGGCAACGCGAGTGACAAGTTGGGGGTGCCGAACCGTTCGGGGACAGTCGTGGGCTGGACTGTAAACGACAGCCACGTTATTTTGAGTTTCATTTTGCATCTCTAAATATACCTTTTTTCATTGGAATATTTATGTATACGAGTAATAAGTGGTTCATTGCTAACAACTAATTGCCCTATAAAGAAATCTCTACCTGGGATAATACTGAAATTCAGAGTCTCAAGTGCTTTTAGCCGCACCTATTCAAAATGTATCTAGCAGGTGGGGAGCAGATTTGGTTCTGTAAACAAAAAGAGTTTTGTTAGTTGTCTACCTAGTCTTGTTGTCACGAAGTTAAGTCATAAAATTACCAATATTATTAAAAAAAACATGGTCTAATTTACGAATTCCCAATTTGCAGATATGCATTTCATATATGGGTTTGCTGATGGTAACGCACTGGGAGTCAGGCGGCTGTATGAAGACTGCTTTCCGATTAGAAATATTCCGCATGCATCATTCTCAAGCATGCATAGGAGGTTGTGCAAAAAAAAAGTTTCGAACCAGACAATCATCTAAAAGAAGTTCACGGTACTGTGAGAACACCAGAAATGAGGTAGCGGTTTTGAATACAATTGTGGAAGATCCCGGATTGAGTACACAAAAAATTGGGGACAATTTGAATATCTCACATATTCCTGTTTGAGAAATTCACCATGACTTTTTATAATATCCCTACGATATCCAAAGGGTTCAGGCGCTACTCCCTCGCGACTTCCCTCACGAATAAACTTCAAAAAGGGTATGAAAATCGATCAGTTGATACTAACATTCTATTTACCGATGAAGCTGATTTTGCCAGGAACGCCATCCAGAACTTTCACAATAGTCATTTTTGGGATGAGAAAACCCACATGTAACCTCTGAATCCCGTTACCAGGTGCAGTTTTTCGTGTGGGCTGGAATATGGGGTGTTTATTCAATTGGACCCTATTTTCCTCGTGCGAGGTTGAATGGGCACAATTACCGGCAGTTTTTCGAAAAAGAATTTCCAGCTTTGATGGGAGATGTTTCCATTTTAGTAAAAATCCGACTGTGGTTTATGCACGACAGGGTACCAGCGCAATTCAGTGCTCTGGCGCGCAAATATTCAAACCAAAGTCATAATTATAGCTGGATAGGTCGCATAGGACCACAGGCATGGCCACCCAGGTCCCCGGACCTCAATACTTTAGATTATTTCCCGGGGGGTCATCTCTAAACATTCGTTCATAGCACACTAATTCATATTGAAGAGCAGTTGGGAAATCTCATCATAATTTCCTGCGAAACTATCAGTAACAATCCCGACTCCATGAGAAAAAGAGCTGAGGCACGCATATTTGCAGGTTCACATTTTGAACATCTCATTTAATTTATTTCTTCGAGCGTTCAGGGTAGGTATTTGTGTTTTAGCATTCCCATATATATTCAAATACTTCAATTCCATAATTTTATTGTTCAAAAATCATTCACCGAAGTTACATGAATTGTTCTTTCTCGTAAGTGCTCTAGCGAGATGCACAAGAATAAATTCAATTTTGTATGCGAAAACCGTACGTCTTAGGAAACAATCATTTGACCGGATTTTCTCAGAAAGAAATAGAATTTCAAAAATAATCTTCACTCCAAGAGAAAACAGTGGCGTATCACTTCTCTGCACCAACGCCACTGGCAAGAATATAAAATTGTATTGCACAGCAGAAAATGCCTTTTGATGCATAAAGGATGCGTAACTACGTTTCGCAAAAATATCTATGTTCATACCAGGGAATTTTTTTTTTAAACTCCAGCATCCTGTAGTTCAGAAGTTAATGCCCTAAGGATATCTCCATATGAATTGTTTTTTTGCAAAATGGACCCAAAAATAACCTGCTTGAGTTTAAAACACCGTGTATATGGCATCATGTGAAAACACTTCAACTTTCCAATATGTAGAACAGTAGCAGTATTGTCATTGATTCTGTGTATTATTTACGTTAATCAGTTATACTTCCGATATTATTTTCAGTATTGGATGTACAAATTCAAGGATCCATCTCAAGAAAACTACGATTCCCATAATAGGACCAACCTCCAGGCGAACTTTGTGGCAATTTCATCCATGACTCACTCAATACCAAATTTGATCACCACCATGATTTTAACATTTTATGGTCATAAGATTCACATCAGGATAAGATTTCTAGCTCCGCTATTTTTCATTGTAGCTACTTATATTACATTCACGGCTTTAGTGGAAATAAATACGGACTCATGTAAGTATGACCTAGGAATAATGGAATATGTTTTTTTTATTATTTTCCAAAGTAGTTTGGGAAACAGTGTTAAAACCCATCAAAAAAAATTTTTTTTTGTGAAAAAACCACAATCGACAAAAAAATTACAAAATTATCCAGCTAGACTGATATATCTGTTTTTTTCACGCCTTTATTAGTTGATAGCTGGTACCCGCGACTTCTTCCGTGTGGAATTTGTAGTATTTTCTGTTTCTCTTTGTGTTGTTTCATTCAGCTTAGGCCTGTGGCTTTGCTCACTTCCAGTTATCCCCTCACAATGTTATTCCGTTTTATCACGTTCTTCAGTTTTCCGTTATCGTCACTCATATATTTCTGTAAACGTCCGAATTCTCAAAGTGAAGTACGTATGAATACCCGAAAGAAAGGCACGAAGTCATCTCCACAAGTTTAATGAGGACAGATGGTAATTCCAGAAATTGTTAGTGATAATAATACATGTTTCAAACCTTCAAAGGTTCATCCCCAGTCGTGGATAGTGCTACAATACAAGAAAAACCACAATAGTCACATAAAGAACATATTCTTGAACAAGTGTTGGAAGTACCAACAACTAGAGTTATGGTGAATAATAATGTCAAATGAATGAATAAAGTGATGTGAAAATTACCCAACATTTTGGTCAGATGAAGTTCTACAGCAGCGCTGCCAAGTGTGGAAACAATGAAGCTATTCATAAGTTTTTTTTTTATTGTTTGGCCAACTAATATAATAGCATTGAAAAAAAGGAATTTATTTCCAACAGGGATACCCAGTTACAGGAAATGCTATCATACATACATATATGTATATATATATATATATATATATATATATACATATATATATATATATATATATATATATATATATATATATATATATATATATATATAAACATATATTTATATAATATATTATTATGTTAGGAAATGTTATAAAATAATTAAACTTATAATTATTATTATTATTATTAGGTAATTCAGTTGTCGTGGTTAATGCTATGTTGTTTTGCAATTTTTCCTCACTGTTTTATTATTCTAGAATCTTATACTATGCTCTGGTCGATGAATATGTATCAAGGGGTCAGCATTATAGTAGCTTTGTTGTCAAAAGTATGTGACAAATAATACATCTCATTAAAATTCACAATTTAAATCATATAAAAATTGAAATTCATAGAAAACATTATATTTAAAGTAGATCAACTGATATATAAGTTCGGAACATCCTGTATGACAAATCTCACCAACAGGAAACCCACCAATCAGATATCGACAGAGTTGTGTGGGAAAAGAGTGATGAAATATAAAAGATAAGAAAGCAGAAATTGTCAGAAATAAATTTTATTCGAATTTGTAAATAGTATATAAGATTTGGGATTAGTTTTCATCAATAAAATCATGAATAGTAGTCAGAATGACAAATAATTAGCTAGAAAGCTCTAAAAATCTGTGAAAAAGAAGAAATGTGCGTTTTGCCATTGAAGAAAATAACAAGATTGAGAAGATCGAAAAAATTTAGAAAAGGGGAAAAAAAAATTCCAATTCAAAACAAACCCGCTAAACGATTCCCGAACGAGAGCAAATCCGATAAGATACAACTAATTCATAACAAAAAATTTGCTCCGGATGCACGAAAGTTGTCATTCCGATTTCAGAAGTACTTTCACGAAACTAGGTCACATCACAGAAAGAAGAACAACAGGTATTCTATCCACAAGAACTCACTAAAGTGCATCGCTTCAGTTTATCAAATAACATTGAGTACTGTGTTACTTTTCGATTGAACATTCCACAACTATTTGATAAAAAAGGACTGACAATAACTTTCAGACTTTCTTTCTTCTGGTATAATCACTCATATTAATTTGCAACCTATCACATTATTGTTTTTATTATAGTCCATAAGGTAGTTCTCGCAGAATAGGTCAGTTTTTGAGGCTATATCGGAATAAAAACATCCAGTTGACTATTCCCTGCAATTTGTGTTTATCTTTGGAACATTAAACCACACTTTTCCCCGAACAGCATTTGATATTGAGCCGTTCGACAAGATGGCACTACTAAACTTGCTAATTTAGAGAGAAGAGACTCATTGTTCATAGGCGTACCGACTGAGCTGGGATAAGGTAATAAGAGGTTTGAGAGAGACATAGCCGGAGTTTTCATTTTGTTATGATAGGGATTCATTAATAGAATGTATTGGAACAAATAAAAAAATATATAAAACACTCAAATCAATCCCATCATTACAACTGTCGCCCAACGTGGTGCATGTATATTTGTGAGCGAAATAGCAAATAATCATAACAATATATATATATATATATATAATAATAATAATGTTTATTCATCAATACAAAAAAGTATAATAGTGTATATAGAGGTACAATAAACAGATTGGCTCCAAAAGTCGAGACTTGTGCGGAGCATGAACAAGGTAATAATTAGCATCATATAAAATAGTAGACTATGGACATATGATGAATATTAATTCAGTTTAGATCGTGAAATATATAAATAAAATAAGATAAGATGGACTAAAATTTAAATAAAATTAAGTTGTAATAAATAAAATAAAGTTGTAAAGTTATTAAATAGTGAGTTATATATACAATCTTAATTTGACTTAACTAGATAAGTGTGAGATAGTGTATATAGTGTATAGATAAAAGGGAAATAGTTGATAAAATTAGACATTGGGAACATTCAAAATATTAGAGATAGGTGATAGAATCATGTAGTAAGAGATAGTGTAAGGTAAGTCTTCAAGGGTGTGATTACGGTATACAATTGATTAAGGTTAGAGGTTGGGTTGAGTATAGGATACTCCACATTTTTTTACCGCGTTTCTAGTATGTTGTGGATGGATTCACGTGTTTGAGACATGATGAATTTTTTCAGTTCTTTTTTGAATTTTAAGGGTGATTTGATATTTTTGATCATTTGGGTAAATTATTGTAGAATTTTGGGCTGAGATATTTGAAGCTTCTTTGTCTTAAGGCTTTGAACATGAAAGGGGAAGTGTATTGTTCTTGTCGGTTTCTGGTATTGTAATTATGTTCATTTTTTTGTAGGTTAGGTTCAGATTCATATTGTTTAATGTTACAATTCTTGAAGAATAATTGCCTTGGATCTAGGAGTCCGGTTTCAACATAAAGTTCGTCTGAAGGGTAATCATGTTTCTTCCTAAACATTATTTTTAAGATTTTTTTCTGAGTGGTTTCCAATTTTTTAAGTATGGTTTTTCCAACTCCGCCCCAAGACAATATTCCATATGTAATATGGGATTCCACTAGCGAGTAGTATAATATCTTCAATTGGGACACATTCTATATATCTCTGAGGATTTTGAACTTGAACATAAGGTGCTGAATTTTTTTTATTATGAAACCTATGTGTTTTTCCCATCTGAGATTGGAATCTATAATTACACCTAGGTATTTCATTTCCTTACATGATTTTATATTCATGTTTTGATCTATATACAGATTATGGAAGTTTGGAATGCTTTATTGTTGTAAAATGGTGGATAAAAGGTCTTATCGAAGTTGATTGTTAGGAGCTTATTATCGAGCCATTGTTTGATTTTCTTGAAATCAGTTGCAACTATGTCCAATTTTCGGAGCTATAAAAAACTGCTGTATCATCAGCATATGTTGTTATTTTTCCGCAGCTCTGGACAGAAAATAGTCCGTTCAGGTATATATTGAAAAGTATTGGTCCTAAAATACTGCCTTGTGGTACGCCATACTCTATCACTCGGATTTCACTCAATGTATTGTTTACACGCTCTGGTGTCGATTCGATAGGTATGATTTGAATAAGTTTAGTTGATGTCCCCTGATTCCCATATCTTCCATTGATTCCAGTAGTAGAGTATGGCTTACAGTATCGAAGGCTTTCGATAAATCAATAAAAACACATAGTGACGGTCTACTCCTGTCCAAGCTGGAGTAAATTTCTGAAGTGAGGTTCGAAATTGCATTTTGGGCAGAAATGCCTTCTCGGAATCCAAATTGTTTTTCAGAGAGTAGTTTATACTTTGTGAGGTACTCTGAGAGCCGTAGTTGCAAGATTTTTTCAAATACTTTGGCAAAGTTAGTTATCACCGAGATGGGTCTGTAGTTGGTAACGTTTTTGTGGTCTTCGTTTTTGTATATTGGATACACAATGGTATGTTTAAATTTTTCTGGAAATGTACCCGCTATGATACTTTCATTGATGATGAAAGCTAGTGGTTCCGATATTGATTCAGTGATTTGTTTTAATGATTCGGATTTGATCGCATCCACTCCGGGTGTCTTATTGTTTTTGAGAGATGTTATGACTCTTATTATTTCTATAGAATCTGTGGGCTTGATGAACATGGAGTTCGCTATAGCTATTCTTTTTGGATTATTGGATTGTGGATTTGTGACTATTTGATTTGCCAAATTTTTGCCAACTGAGATGTAATGTTCATTGAATGTGTTGGCAATGTGTTTGGTTTCATTTATTTCCTGTCCATTATTCGTTATTGTCTTTATTGTAGAGTAATTCTTGAGAGATGAGGGATATCACATATGGTGTTCCCCAAGGCACCGTCTTGGGACCTTTGTTATTCATACTTTATATCAATAGTTTGTTGTCCATGAACACCAAGGGAACAGTGCTCAGTTTTGCAGATGACCCTGCGATAATTTATCAAGCAGAAAACTGGAATATTCTTAAAAAAAAGCAGAGCAAGACTTTAAATTAATTAAATCATGGCTTCAATATAACAAATTGACATTGAATATAGAAAAAACGAAGTATTTACCTTTTACATCATATACCAATAATTTACCAAATCTAGGATCACTAAATATTGATAAAGATACAAACATTCCTGAAACAACATCAATAAAGTATTTAGGGATAATAATCGATCGACACTTACGTTGGAACCTACAAATGAATTTTATTGCAAGAAAACTTAGAGGACTTTTGTCTCGTTTAAAATTTTTGAAAGAATACCTAGATGTTGAAAAGGGAAACATTCTCAATTAAATATTGATAGAAAGATTCCACATCTGATTTTATGAACATCCTGTTTATAATTTCAACAAATCAATACCTAGATATTTCTCATCTGCGAACTTTGTACTTTTCCTTAATACAATCTCAGCTATCATACGGAAATATTGGATGGGGCGGAGTCCTTGACTGTCATCTAGAAAAAGTCAATGTATTACAGAAATGGCTAATTAGGATAATATACAATGAGGACAGATGTTATTCAAGCAATGATCTGTTCAACGGAAGTGGATTCCTCGATTTGAGACAGTTGTACTGTCAAAAAATGATAACAAACATTTATAGAAAAAAAGTAAAAATTTCCACAATCGGACACTCCTATGAAACAAGAAACAGATCCAATATTATTGTACCGAAATGCGATAAGAATGTCCGACAGCGTAGCTTCGATTTTCTAGGTCCCAAAATCTTCAATATCATACCAAATAATATAAAAATAGAAACCAATTACTTAACTTTCAAAAAAATGATCACAAAATGGTTACAAAATGCACCAAGATCAATAATTCATGACATAGTAAATAACAGGATGAATTGATTTGAAGGAATGGAATGTCTGAACAAATTATTTCGCATGTCCCATGAATTAGACTTAGTATTATAACATGTGTTTTTTATAATTATGTACCGTCATATGTATATTAATTCTATTATGTAACACAACCCGATTCAGACGATGATCCCCATTATGACCGAACTCCCTGAACCTGAGATAATTTCCAGATTTTGACATAATTCACCTTATCATGAGTATCAAACAAATTATAATGCAATTTCAAGCCACATACAAGCTGTATTTGCAATACAGCTTCTGTGGTTTTTCCATGTTTATTCTAAACCATATCATATTTCTGTAACTGAATTTACTGAATAAACATTATTTATTATATTATATATTCTGAGAACATATTTCTTTCACTGTGTTCCAGAGGCATTCAGTATTTTTTGCATTATTTTCAATTTTTGTTTTATAAAAATTACATTTGGCTTGTTTTATAATGAATGTTAGTTTGTTTCTATAGCGTATGTATTCATTTTTGAAATTGTTATTTAGTGGGTCCCTTAGTAATTGTTGGTACATTTTATCCCGTTTATTGATAGATTTATGTTTTTTTTTTTTTTAATTTTTCTAGTAGATTCTTCAATGTGATTGTTGACTATGTCAATGAAATTATTTGTTGCAGTTTCAATATCCTGTGATTGGAGAACTGGTTCCCGGTTTTTAAGTTTTTGTTATTGTAATCTATCATGTGAATGGGGCTTTTATTGTTGCTTTGTTGTTGTTTAGTTTCATGTTGTGGATTATTATTTGTAGGGTAACGATATAGTGGTCCGTCAAATTAGTTTCTATCATATATGTATATATATATATATATATTTATATATATATATATATATATATTTATATTTATATATATAGTTACAAGTGCAACGAATAAATGAATATTTATACACGTAAAAGAGGATATTAAATTGAATGGAGTATATAACACTAAAAATATTGCAAAGTATCATTATAAATAGAAAAAATATTATACAATTGATAATTCGCGAAGATGTTTAATCAAGCTATATACTAGGTATTCATTTACATAAAATTGAGAGAAAAAAAAAGAAGAAAGAAGAAAGAAATAAAAAAATAAATTGAACAGAATAAATAACACTAAAAATTAAAGTAGCAGCATTGAGATGAAAATGCATGAGATTATCATAGGTGGATAACAATACATGTTATAACAGTGTTCACAGAGTTGGAATGAATGTCATCAAGTTCACAAATTTTATTGAAGCTACTACACAAGAAATTCAACGATGATCATAGCATAATGTTTGTTCGTGACGCTTCGCAATAGAACTTTATATTGTGTCGACCACCAATTCTAGGTACTAAGAAATTAATATCGTTCAAAAGAGCGCTACCATCAATATTATTGTTAATTAGTTTATTTAAGAATTTTATACCAAGAATAATTCTCCTTGTTTTCAGTGATGCCATTTCATCGACTTTCAGGAATATATATTTCAGGAATTTTCTCTGAACACATTCGATAGATATTCTTTGGTCATCGCAAATTGGATTCCATATCAAAGAACTATACTCCAACTTAGATCTAGCATACGCAAAATATAGTAATTTTATAGTGGCAACATTTTTAAAATTTTCACTTTTTCTGTGAATCAAACCAAGCATCTCATTTGCATCAGCGACCGTATTTCTGATATGGATGGATTGTTTAACAGACGAAGGGAGAGAGAAAGTGACAAATTCATTCAAACATAAGAAATTCCCTCATAACAACATTAAACGAACGAATCAACTTTGATTGTGTCCCTTTCTTCAATTATCTACAATTTCTATACAAATGATTGTCTCCTTACTCTCAATTTGATGTTGAAATTAATTTGTTCCATTTTCTCCCCCTTCGTCTGTTCAACGCTGTCACATTGGATGGCGGCACAATAACCATAATAACCAACGTTCCGGTTAGATGACGTTCTACAGTAGCGCTGCCAAGTGTGGAAACAATGAAGCTATCTATAAAAAAAAATGTTTATTGTTGCGCCAACTAATGTGATAGCACTAAACAGACAAAGGGGAGGTAAAGTGATAAATTTATTTATATACAAGAAATCTCCTCATAACAACATTGAACAAACGTTCTAACTTTGATTGTATACCTCTGTTCAATTCTTTACAATTTCTATAAAAATTGTTGTCTCCTTACCTTTAATTTTATGTCCAAATTTATTTTATTCTTTTTCTTCCCCTTTGTCTGCTCAATGCTATCACGTTAGATGATGCACCAATAACCATATTAACCACTTCATCTTATGAATAGCTAATATGGAACATCATCTGACCGAAATGTTGATTAATTTCCTCTTCCGTTTAATTTATAATAATTTGGCATGATCATTCACCATAACTCTAGTTGTAGGTAATTCCACACTTCATCTTGTTCACCTTCAACTTTTCATCAAGCTACTTCAACATGTAATTATTCCATGTAATCTTGTTGGTTTATATGTGAATATTGTGGTTTTTCTTGTATTGTACTCTATCCACGACTAAGGATGAGCCTTCAATGGTTTGAAACATGTATCATTAACAATGTTTGGAATATCCCTCTGGGCCACATTCAACTTGTGGAGATGACTTCGTGCTTTTTTCGGATATATATATATATATATATATATATATATATATATATATATATATATATATATATATATATATATATTTATACATATATACATATTTATACATATATACATATATACATATATATTCAATATATAGGTTAACGCGATCTATATAAAGTACCAGATGCACCATGGTTCTGAAAATTTGTAGAGACAGTGATAGAAACTAACTAAAATATATTTGTTATTGTGACACTTCCGGTTTCTCCAGAAATGACGTCATTTTTTAGTGTTATGCAATGACTGAATTATGAATATTGAAGGTTGAATGGGTCGCACACCATAATCACATCCACTGAATAACTCACTGGGTGCGCAGAAAGTGGGTGCAGAAAGTGGATGAGAAACATTGAAAATCTATTTTTTTTTTTATGAAAACCCAATTTCTTTTCACGTTTTAATTCTCTCGTTAAAATGAGCCTCAGTTCACTTCAAACAAAACCCATATTTTCAGAAATATCCCATCATAATACTTAATTCGGCATTCGACCTGCTTGACATTTCCATTCATCTAGAGGGCTGTGCATATCTATCGAGAAAGTTCAAGTTTTTCAAGTTTTCAATTTCCAAAAGTGCAATATGGCTCGTGTTGGGTATAATAATCAAGAACTCGTAAATTAATCAGTGATTTATAGCGAATGTAATGAAGGCTTCACAAGAACATGTGATATGATTTCACATGATAATCCTATTTTCAGATTATCACTGAATACTTCGGTTAGAAACTCAGTGCGGGAATAGAAGTGCTGACAAAGGAAAATGAAAAAATATTGGAAAAACTGGAAAACCAACAATCTCTAATAAACACTTCAATGAACAAACAGAAGAATCATGAGCGATACATTAGAAGGAAAAATATTCTATTCTTCGGCGTTAAAGAGGTGACCAATGAAAAGTATGATGAGGTGATTTTCGAAAAAGTAAACAAAACGATGAACCTCAACATGAACAAAACCGGTATTGAAAACTGTTACAGAGTCATCACTCATGACTCGTCCAAGATGAGACCGATAGAAGTTAAACTATGCAATAATCCACAAAAAAGTGAAATATATAGAAGAATTTTTTTTTGATAAACACGGGAATCGTCGTGAGAGAAGATCTCACCCACGAACAACTTCTGTTCAAGGCTACTACTGAGAAAATTGGGGAAAACGGAAAAGTATGGACAAAGTTCGGAAACATTTCTATGAAACTCAATACTGGTGATATCATCATAAAAACAAAAAACTTGGAAGCATTGAAAAACTTTAAATGATGTGATTCTGAAACTTGGCAATATTATTATTATTATTGTTTTTTGTTCTTTATCTAATTACTGCACAATATAAATATTATTACATTAATGTATCTATTTGCTGGTTCAAATCAACATGTAATATTGAGCTTCACAGCACCATGGGCAGTTGAGCTGCACCCACGTATATTTTTTATTTATTTTCATCGCATCTCAGTGATATATCAGTAGAATTTCTTCATCAATCACTTAGGTTAGTTTGAAATATAAATAAGGTTTTTTATTATTCAGTTCATCTTCTTTATTTTTTTTTCTTGCTATGAATATGTCTTATCTCAAAATAGGATGTCTGAATGTCAGATCATTATAACCCTCTTTACGAGAAGTGAAAACTGTAATAGGTTGGACATATTGATGATTTGTGAGTCATGGCTAAATTCCACTATGAGAGATGACTTACTAATTATCTTGAGTTATACTCTCTTTCGGGGTGACAGAAATGCTAGAGGAACGGGTTTATGCTCTCATGTAAAAAACAATTACAACTGTGAAGTCCTAATTCCTAGCACCAATTACTACTGGGAACAATTTTGGTTGAAATTGACCCTCAATTAACAAACTTTCGCAATAGGGGTTGTCTACAAAACCCCATGACCAATGAATTTCTAGATGAATTTGTGTCAGTTTTTCCACTGGTGGATGAAATTGTATGCATGGGAGATTCAAATATACATTTTTTGAAAAAAAATATTTTAAACGATCAATTCAACAAAATATTGGAGCCTTCTGCTCTAACGCAAATGGTGAACATGCCCACAAGAATCACAAATACTCCAGCTACTCTATTAGATCTTGTGATAGCCAACAAAAACAGTGTTGACAATTCCGGTGTCATCCATCATAACATATCTGACAATCTGCTCACCTTCTGTGAATTGAATGTTAAAAAAAATTATGACCCCAAAGAGTGTACCTACAGGGACTGCAGAAATTTCAATAACGAATGTTTTCAGACAGATTCAAGGAGTTTATCGTTTTTCGTATATTTGATCGAGTGAATGTAGATGAGAAGGGACATTACATGGTCAACTCTCTCATTTATCTCTTTGATAGACACGCACCTTTTGTCACATCTAGGGTTAACAGAAATAGGGTCCCTGGTTAACATACGCAGTTGAACAAATGATTGAAGAAAGGGACAAAGCGTTGAGAAAATACAGGCGTACTAAATCTGATAGTCAGTTCCAGTTGTATGAAGACCTGAGAAACTACACTAATCAAGCAATGCATATTTTCTCCACCAATTCAATAACTGCACTCCTGAAGAAATGTGGTCAACTTTGAGAAATGATAAAATCATTGGAAATAAAATCCCTACTATTCCTGCAATAAACGATTTCTTAGTTAACTCAATCCCCAGTAGTGAACCTCCAGTCCGCCTTCATGATTCCTAAAACATAACCAACCTGATCCGACAAACTTTTTTTTCAGATTAGGTTACGATATGTTTGTGCAATCTACTATAAGTCAGATTAGGACACATGCACAGGGATGCGACGAATTCAATGTCAATCTCATTAAATTATGTTGCCCACAAATCATACCGTATATTACTCATATACTGAACTTCTGCTTAGCAAACAATGTTTCCCCAATAGGTGGAAAAAAGTAGACATAATAGTCTTACTTAAAAAGCAAATGCTCAGTAAGTATCGAAATCTGCGTGGCATAAGTATATTACCTACTATGTCTAAAATCTTGGTAAGTTACAAAAAAATTGTGTTCATGAACCAAAATATTAATCAGGCACTAGAACAAGAGTATACTATTAAGTTGAGATAATTAGACGGGGACCACACGTCTTTCAGTGGGCACAACTCTCTCAGATGAAGATAAAGTTCAATTATTCTTTCAATCGAAGAATTTTCAGAGATATTTCGAAATAGGGCGGCAAATTCCCTTTTCCAATCGATAGGCCAGGTAATTCTCAAAAAATTGAATTAAAGTTCCTGCTTTTGGTGACAAGGTAGTGACTGAAATTGATTGATTCTACAACGATCAGAAAAAAAAATAACCCTCACGGTGAATTGATGAAGTAGAACGATAAAAGAAACTGGTAAAATGTGAATCAAAATCTATGCTTGAGGAATATATTAGCAATCAAGTGTTCTGAGACAAGTTAAGCCAGAGGTACAATCCTCTCAAGAAGCAATTTTTTCCCCAAGAGAAAACCAAAATAATCTCATAAACGTATAGTTATGAAATAAAAAAAAATACTTACCAGAGGGATGTTCTATAAGGTAACTGCATTACTGTCCCAGAATAGTCGAATACACCCTTTGCAATCGCAATCCTTTGAATAATCCCCTAGTACTGTAAGGTGAGCGCTAGTCCACTCGAAATTCCCAATTATCTGTTACCTAAAAATGGGAAAAGCGTAGAACTGATTTCTAAAAAAATTTGTCGCCAATGGTCTTAGCGGATACTACGTCAGCCACATAGACATGTGCAATAGCTCGGATGCGGTAAATGCTTGCCAAAATGGCCGAAATATATTTATTCATTATTCCTTGACTTAAATCCAAGACATAAATCAGGAATTAGCCAAAGATAGTATCATATACGATATGTAAGATATTAAATAATATGAAAATAATTCAATCGAAAATTCACTGATAATTCCAAAGGTGACGGAAATCTGACAGGATACAATTTATACTTGACCTTCAACAATTACCATGCAATACCTCCAAGAATTCGAATATTACAAGTAGCTCAAAAGCAAGAAAATATGTTAATCAACTACAACATTGATTGCAAAATAAGGAAAATAATCATACTCCACTAATACCAACAGTGATAGGCTATTAAATTCAAAGATCGTAACGTACCAGAATCAATTCACTCAGCACACCTGCATATATCGAAGTTCAATCGAGGAAAGAGAACGATAATCCTCACGGTTCGACCAAATCATCACTTCTCGGTTTTTTCTCTAGTTTAAAACACTTATGGCAAAAACAAGCGCTCGACTTGACATGAACTCGAGCTGTCATGATCACATTGTCAGGGATCGATAATAAAGATTGCAGTATCGCTGTTTACGACCTGAGCAGTGACTACTGACTCGCACCACCGTGAAGGTAACCGGAAAAATTATTAGAAATTGATTATGTATAAGGAAGTAACGAAAAATTCGTCACAAATTATGGAGCTCTTCGTGGATTACAGCAGAATAAGATTGTATCAAAGTACTACATATATTTAATGAAAAATAGACAATTTATATATTTTAGTGAATGTTTGCTTTTATATTCTCCATAAGAGAAAGGAGACGTAGTTAAGGAAATTCTACATTTAGATGCTTCGGTAAAAAATGATTGTTTGTGTTAAAATATAAAAACTAACGTAGTAACAACATGTGTTTTTGTAAATCTCGAATTTTCAAGTACATATTATATGGTTAACTGTTAATAATAAATGATTTTTATCCATTAACTTATAGAATAAATTCGACATAATCAAAATGTAAATGTCATTTTACCTAGAGACGTCAAAACATTTCCAAGGTAATCTCATGCTCCTCACCCCAAGGAGGAGAACAGTTTTCGGAAATTTTCTCAATTGCTATGGTAACGATACAAAATACAGGCTTTCAATTGGTCGAAAATGTTGGGTGTGGAATTTTCGTTGTAATTTACTGGGTAATTGATTTTTCACAATCGGCCCCTGGCGGAACGTTTACCTACAAACCAGTCCCATTGTTTTGGGCCGCTATCAGTATCAGAAAAATTCTTACAGATACTTGAAAATTATAACAGATTTCAGTACTCTGTATCAGCTAAACTATGCTGACTCATCTTGTAAATAGAACTTATTCAATCCAGGATAAAAAAGGGTTATATGAAACGAGCGAAGTGAAGAGTAAACTATTTCTAATATTTCCTAATGCTATAACAACTATTTCGCAGATAAATAAGTATATATAATGATCCAACTGATATATCACTATTGATTCAAAACAAACAATATGGTTATACTTTTCAAAACTTTTTTTTTTTCATTGAAATCATTGTAGATAATCCGAGTCATCACTGAAGGATGATATGTGGAAGATTAAATACTGGAATTATTATTATCAAAATTTATCATAATTTTTTCCATTTCAGGGCAGTTTGCATTCTTCATATTGACAATTGTGGTGTCCACCCTGATAACCGGTGAGTTTATCTTTCCCACCATTAACCCTCTAAGGTGAGGTAACATGAGTGCGATACGAAATTTTGTTCCGTGTATGTTCGATGTATCGTGGTTCGTAAATGTATATCAAAATTCAATATTCTTGACTTTGAACTCGGTTATTCTTAAATTTTGACTTCAAATCAGGAATTAATAGGCACTTGTTTTATTTTTATATCTCATTTGCAATTTCTCAGTTCAAAGTCGGAGGTCTGATTTGATTTCAAAACAAAAATAAAACTCTCAGAAAAATATTTGAAAACCGATTTCCATTTGTATTCTTCTTCATCGATCCCATCAATAATGACAAATGTGATTCATTTCCTCAATAGTATTGCAGATAGTCTTCCAATTCAGTAATCTGGCACTGATATCAAGATTTCCAAATGCCTACATCAAGAGCCAGATGTACGGAACAAGTTCAACAGGAGTTGTGAGCGCCATCATACAGATCATCTGCTTGGCCGTAGGAGGAACTCCAATTCAAGCAGCTCTTCTATACTTCCTCACTGGCACTTCGGTGTTGATTATAACACTTATCCTAGCTTGTGTTAGCAAGTATTTACCATTTTTTCAACATTATCTGGGAGACGTCGAAGCGGATATAAAACGGCCTATTTATTCTTTAGTTGAAATGAAAGATGTAGCAATAAAAATATGGCCTTTGATGGCCATAATGATGGTTGCAATTGGAACTATGTGTATGTCTCATCAGACGATAACAATTCTTGTTGTTTCTGAGGGGTATGGACATGGAAATCAATGGAATGGTGAGTATTGATTACCAACTGACTCGTTCACTTTTTTCACGACTGAGTATACAATGTGATTTACGTAGGCTGTGCATTGAAGGTTTTCTTTACAGTTGGATCCGAATTTTGAAATTCGGTACACTGTATGAGTTATTCAATGAAAATCTAGATGAGCCTCATCTTGTCAAGAGATTCTTTGTCGTTTCGTGTAAAAAAAAAAGACTATTTCAATAATTCAAACGGAAATTTTGATTTCCATTCGATAGGACTATGGCTGTCATTAATGAACAAAAACAGTGTGGACAAACTTCTTAATGATCAATATGACAATATGACATCGATAGATTGCGTAGTATCTCTGATTCCATCTCCATTCCAAACCGGACTGAAATGTCAAAAAACTAAGATTTGTAGATCTTGCAGGCCACAGAAATGTTCTTCGATTTCTCCACCAACGGTGATAAAAAAAAGATGTCAATTTGGTATCGACAGTTCTTGTATTGTGCGGTGGTGTCTCATCCATCTGGTACCATGAACGTGCAGATCCAACCAGCAAAAAATTTTGTCGAAATTTGCTACGACACTTCTTTTAATTACTTAGTATCTTCCACCAATCAAATTTTCATAGTTTATAAAATAGCGCAACTTAGAATTCATTACAAAAAAAAATATTAGAAATTGTACTCGATTTCTAACTCCGAGTACCATATATGGACTTTCAAAAAACCAAAATGTTGATTTGGCTGAGATATATTTGCCTCATCAGTCCAAATGATGTTTCCTGAGAATCTAGCGTGCTCTTGAATTTCGAATAATAAACCCTAGGGAAACTATAACCCACATGGAAAGTCGCCTAGATGTGATTTTTGCAGTATTATAAATGAAAAATAATGTAGATATCGGTGAGAATAGACTTGAAAATATCCGAGAATGATAATGGGATCATCTCCATTGCCAGTTGGTGGTTTGACTTTCGTAATGGGTCTTGCCCCTTTCCAAAAAACAAAAAAAAATATTTCTGTCTTGAGACCTTTCCCATGTCATGTTCGATAAGTTTGGATATTCCGAATTGAACTCACAGACAGTCCGCTGAAAAATGTTTAGGCACATGCACAAACAATTCTCACACAACGTAGTGGATGCCCCCACATGCTATAGAACCCACACGGTGCTGGCAAAGGAGGGTACTGTAAATCGGGTAGGTTTTCTTCAAAATGAAACATGATACCTTCATAACAACTTTTGAGGAAAGTATATCAATGCTCGTCAGGGCACACTTTCCGGCCGCAACAATTCTAAACGACCCAGTAACGACGAACAGTCCACGAAGAAAGCGACGAAGGCCTGAGGCCACGGACTGGAAACTAGGTACATAGATATCAAGGCTAAACAGAATTGGGTGGGCTATAGATGAATTCCAACCACACAAATCCCTCGGAGACGATGGAATATATCTATCCCAGTTCTAAAGGGGCAGCAAATATCAATCCCCTTCCCATGTGAAATATTCAAGGCTTGTATTGCCATGCGATACATACCTACCGAGTGACAGGAAGGGAAAGTCATTAACATACTCAAGATGGGTAGATTGAATGACATACGACCCAATCAGTCTAGTGTCCTTCCTGCTGAAATATCTGCCAGGCAAGTCAACGGATTTGCTACTGGATGATCTCAACAGGTTACTAACGAAATTTCTGGAGGACAGAGAGATAGCCGTGGCAATTTTCGTCGATATTGAGGGTGCTCTCAACAACGCATCTACGAAGTCAATTACCAAAGCTCTAGGAAATAAAGGGGTCCTACCCCTCCTGTGTCAATGGGCAAATGCCAGTTTGGTGGGAAGGGTGATCAGCCATAGGTAAAACTACAGTCACAGCTAGAGCAGATGGAGAATGCCCACAAGATACAGAACTATCGCCTTTTCTGTGGGATATCCTTGTAGACGAACTACTGGTGAAGCTAACATCCAAAGGCATGTATTGCAAGGATATGCCGATGAAATTTCAATTATTATAAGAAGCAGATTTGCAGAAACCGTCTTAGAGCATACGCAAAATGTTCCAAACTCAATAAATAAGTAGTAAGGAGGGAAAATCTAACTGTTAACTTTCGAAAAAACACATTAGTAGATTTTACAAAAAAAAAATACTGAGAGGACTCAAGCCACCAGTTCTGAACGGGGTAGAAATTCCAATTGCACAAGAGGCAACATACTTGAGAGTCCTCTTCCATCACAAGCTGACATGGAATCAACACCTACAAAAAGTAAAAAAAAACACGGTTGCCCTCAACCTATGCAGAAGAATGTGTGGAAAAAACTGGGAACTACAACCGGAAATGATCATTTGGCTGTATAGCAGGGTCATCAGTCTCATGATAGCACACGGTTCGGTGACATGGTGGCCAAAGACTCATCAGACTGGGGCGATCCGCAGGCTAAACGGCATCCGAAGGCAAGCCTCATTGGCTGCCAAGAAAGCTATGATGACCACCCAACAGCCGCCTCAGAAGTCTTGCTGAACATACCTCCACTTCATGTATACAAACATGGCAAAGCCAGGTCTATCGCCAATAGATTGACCAGTGGGCAAGTGCCCATAAGTAGACTAAACGGCAAAGTGTATAACGATCTATGCAAAGAGTTGGAAACCGACTCCATAATGGGAATCCCATCGAACGAGATGCTGCTCAAGTATAGCTCCTAGAAAAATTGTTAAACAATCATGGCAGACAGAGAAGCATGGAAGGAAGTACGTTCAACCAATACACGGATTGCCTGCTTCACAGACGCCTGAAAAACAAAAAAAAGGTGTTGGAGCAGGAATATATTAAGCCAAGCCAGAGACAGGAGACTCAATGTGTTGAGGCGATAATGTGACAATATTCCAGGAAGAAGTTGCAGCAATACATCACTTCGCTGGAGAGTTGCCAAGGCAAGAGTTTGAGGAAGAGACCATTGCCATATACTCTGACACCCAAGCGGCTATTCAAGCAATCAGCACCATGCAAGTTAACTCTAAACATGTCTAGGACTGCTTGGAAACCATGAAGAAGGTGGGCAGTCAATACAGACAATTCAGGCCACACAGGCTACAAGAACAAAAAAAGGCGATTAATTAGCTCGAGAAGAAGCACAATGCGCCTCAATTGGCCCAGAATCTTTTTGTGGAACAGCGAAAGCGCTTCGAACAACACAGAACAGTACTTGGTTGAAAGAGCAATCTCAAGAATGGTATGACAAGTGAGTGAGGCCATCGATGGGACATCAAGAGTTAGCCTGCACTTCCAGCTAACTGCTCATCAAATTTGGTATCCTGTATAGCTCCAGGACTGAACAGAACAAACATGATCGATCATGACAGCTACTACAAGCTGAAAAACCTCTAACACACGTCCTACGTATATATCCGTTTCGGAACGATAGCTCTAGAGCTAAGGCATTATTTCTTCGGGAAACGTAATGAGCAACGACTTTGGGTTTGTGTTTATGTTATTCATGTCCTTATTCGCCTGTCTGGATTTCTCCACCTATTTTAAAACCCTATGAAGTATTGGATCAAAAGTTGGTATCCCATTTCCTTCGAAATAATGGAATAATAACGAAATTGAATAGAAATCAAATAATTTTCCACTATTTGTCTCAAAAACAATCACACAATCACGTGAAACCGGTGATTCTAGCGATTTCATTATTGATCACAAGATCTCAATAACTTCTACTACCATATTAATAACGACTTATTTTTTTCAAACACGATCTTTATTGAGTGTCACTTGTTAGTTCGTTTGTTAGTTTGGTCAAATTTGCAAGTAAATTTTGACCGACTTGTAGCCGTCTGATTGATTTGAAATTCATAATTCCGGCTTCAATGCATAACGGAATTCTTGTTAAAAAAGCAAAACGGCGGCTCGAAGATGGCGGACGAATTTTACTATGTGGGGGGTTTCGGGATCGGAGATTATGATTTTCTGGTCAAAATCCATGAATTTAAGATGGCGGGCCAGTTATGTGATTATGCTCTGATTCGATTCAAAATTTGTATGTGGGGGTGTTCGGGGTTAGAAATTATGAATTTTTTTTCAAAATTCATTCGGAATGACGGCTCCAAAATAGAGGACGAGTTTTGCGATTATGGTCCAATTTGATTCAGACTTTGTATGTGGGGATTTTCGGGGTCGAAGATTATGATTATTGTGTCGAAATTCATGAATTTGAGATAGCGAGAAAGTTTTGTGATTATGGTCCGATTTGATTGAAAATTTATATGTGGATGTTTTCGGGGTCAGAAATTATGAAATTATTGTCAAAATTCATGAATTCGAAATGGCGGCTCCATAATGGAGGACGAGTTTTGCGATTATGTTCCAATTCAATTCAGAATTGGTATGCGGGGGTTTTAGGGGTCGCAGATCATGAATTTTTTGGCGAAATTCATTAATACTGAATGGCGGCCACAAGATGGGGGACGAGTCTTGTGATTATGGTCCGATTCGATTCAAATTCCATATCTTGTCGAAATTCATCAATACTAAATGGCGGCCCCAAAATGGGGGGACGAGTTTTGTAATTATGGTCCGATTCGATTCAGATTTGATATGCGGCGGTTCCCGCAGTCAGAGATTTGGAATTTGTGTCAAAATGAATAAATTCAAGATGACGGCCCCAAGAAGGAGGACGAATTTTCTGATTATCGTCAAATTTCATTCAAAATTGGTATTTGGAGGTCTTCAGGTTCGGAAATTATGAATTTTTTATCAAATTCTATGAACTCAAGATGGCGAACGAGTTTTGTGATTAACGTTAGATTCTATTCAAAATTGGTATGTGGGAGTTTTTGAAGTCGGAGATCATGATTTCTTTCAGCTCAAACCTTACAGGGAAGAGACCTTGTGATAACGATGCTCTAGTAGAAATGATCAGATTAAGGCGAACTAACTGAAAAGCAAAAAATTGAATTGAATTATTTGGTTTACAAAATCTTGATGCGCAAATTGTAATGAAATTGATAGTCGACAAGTTGTTACTTACCAACCAATCATTGTACAATTAAATTAATTGGTACCTACTTCTATCAACACTTCGCGCGACAAGGTTTTTGAAAACAAATAATTCAACAGAAAGTAATCAAATCATGGTCAGCGATGACTTAAATGTATTTTATACGTTTTAGTACACGGCTCAAATAGAAATAGTCTTCAAAAAGGTTTTTTATCAGTTATTTTTTCGAATAATACTTCCCACACATGATGGAGAAGTCAAAAATATCTCAGATTTCTCAGATATTCTCACATAGTCTTGGAATAGTTTACCAGAAAGATATTTCAACCAACAGGGTCAATTTTTTTTTTCACCGGAATTTTACTCATTTCCACACGTCTCATTTACTTGGAGTTTGGCATGTTTACTGGTTATATTCTAACTCGTTGCACTAATGCTTAAAGTTTATAGTCTTCTGAAAAAAACATATTGTGTCCAGGAAAAATCACGAGAGATAAATGATAAGAGGAAAATAATATTATGAATTTGGTCTGAGTTTAACTCACCTACCAAAGTTTGACTACTGCTGAAATAAAATAACACCGCACTGAAATTTCACCATGAATTCAAAACGTGACACCAATCGGGTCAGTGTCTCAAAGACATCACTGTTACTCGAATTGTGCTTTGAAAATGTATCTATGAGGTGGGTATTCCATGATAATGATCAATTTTGAAATAATAGTAGATCAGTTTAGGATAACAGACCTATCACAACATCATTCATTTCAAAATAAGTAGCTGACGTGATTTCAATGAATTTGGTTAGTTATAATTCTGGAAGAGAAGAAAACGAGACATTTGCCAGCAATGCTCATATATATTATATTATTTTATGGAATATGCGCCAGTAATGTTATGAAAGGATTTAATGAAATCATTACATACCTAAAAACAAACAATGGCTCTATTACGTCCATTTTCATGAGATGTGTGTTTCTAATCACATATAGAAAATAAAAATTGTAACATTCCCACAAGAGATTTGTGTTCATGGTCTGATACGATTCAAAATTGCTATTTGGGGGTTTTTGAGGTCGAAGATTATGATTTTTTCGTTAAAATTCATAAAATCAAAATGGCGATGCCAAGATGAAGGACCATTTCTGTGAATCGGAATCGATTCTATTCAAAATTGATATGTGGGGGGTTCAGGGGTCGGAGATCATGAATTGTCTGTCAAACTTCATCAATTCAAGATGGCGGGCGAGTTTTGTAATTGAAGGGTGCCATATGCATGCAAAAGGTGGTATGTGCAAATTTAGACATTTTACAGGATCAACATTCATATGTTAGGACCCCCAGAATTCTTATAACGTTTTGTATCTTGTCGAACAGTGCCAGTTCCTTTTTTTCTTTTGGCAGATATATCTTCAGGAATATCTATTATATTTGGAATTAGAACTCATTTTGACGAACGAAATACAACGAGCTCCGCTCTAAACGTCTTTTCTAGGTTATTTTGATCCCGTAATATTTTCGATTTTTATTGCTCAAGTGAACCATGGCATATACTATCTATTTAACTCGAATTCCGCATTTGACAAAAAGTGGCACTTACCATTTCTGCCCATGGCACCCTTCAACTATGGTCTGATTCTTTTTGAAATAAGTATGTTTCTGTGATCGGAGATTATGAATTCATTGTCAATATTGATGAATTGAAGATGGCTGCTTCAAAATGGTGGACGATTTTTGTGATTATGAACCGTTTCTATTCAATATTGGTATGTCGAGGTTTTTGGGGTGGCAGATTATGAATTTAGTCGAAGATCGTTGATTTTCACAAGTTTTTATTTAGTTTCACCTGTCCCTATGTCTGGCTGTGGGTAATCAAATCTTACAAGTTGAATTCGACCAACTTCTTGTTGTTCGATTAACGTGAAAGTTGGCAGGTGGCATAATTCCGGTGACAAAGCAATATGCAAATTTCTAGAGAAAAAACAAATGGTTTTGTGATTATGGTTCGACTCTATCAAAAATTGGTATGTGGGTATTTTCGGGAACAGAAATCATGAATTTCCTGTCAAAATCTATAAAAACGGAGACCTTGATTTTTCTGTCAAAATCCACGAATTCAAGATAGCGGTTCGAAGATGGCGAAGTGTTCCGTGATTATGGCCCGATTTCATTGGAAATTAGTATCTGGAGGTTTCTGGGGCCGAACAAAATTCATGAATTCAAGATGGCGGATCCAAGATGGCAACGTTTTCTGTTATCACGGCTTGATTCCATTCAAACTTGCTATGTGGATTTGTTTGGGGTCGGCGATTATACATTTTTGTCATGATTGAAAAAAATTACGGATTTCACAGATAACTGAAAAAAATTGTATCAGATGATGAAAAAAAATTGGTATACAAGCTTTGAATAGTGTGATAT
Source organism: Gonioctena quinquepunctata (assembly GCA_018342105.1). Lineage (NCBI taxonomy): Eukaryota > Metazoa > Arthropoda > Insecta > Coleoptera > Chrysomelidae > Gonioctena > Gonioctena quinquepunctata. The sequence goes on along the minus strand of JAFIRS010000584.1, from coordinate 505,136 downwards.
GTAGTTGAGAACGTATGCGAACTTGTAAGCTTGAGAGCGGGACCCTTTTACAGGTATCAGGTACAATAGTACATAAAAAACTTCCTCACACACGTTAAAGTATGGCAATTAATATCGTCCAGTTAGCCGAGCGGTCTGAGGCGCGAGATCTGAGCTCTGGATCTCAATAGTTTGGAAGGGTTTGAATCCCCACGCCTAAAGATTTTATTTTTATTTTTCACTTCGAAATTGAGAAATGATTCAGTTTTGGGATGAATATTCAAATAAATAATGAACATTTCTGAATTTCGATGGGAAAAATGGAATCTAAATCGTCAGACGTGGGTATTCGAATCCTCGCCAGTTTTTGATATCAGAGCTTAAACCTTGCGCCTTAGACTGCTCAGCCAACCGGACGATATCAATTGTGTCAAACACATTACGATACATCAATGTAAGTGAGAAAGTTTTTCATGTACTTTGTTAGTTTTCAGTGCGTTGAAAGCGTGTTATCATCCTTGGAGAGACTTCCATGGTAAAAACGAAAATTAATGCCACATAGAAAACTACGTTGTCAGCTGGAATCAATATCACCAATTATTCAAATTATGTTATTCATAATTAGAATAAGTTTTTATCATACATATTATGAATTGAATTCGAATTAAATTTAATCTTCATCGAATGAACAGATAATATAACAACAATGAAGAAGGTCTTCAAGTAGTTTAGCCTCAAAATTATAACAAATTTTATTCCTGTATTTTTTGCAACTGGTGGTGAAATCTTCTTCTCATCACCAGTTGCGAAAAATTCAACTTTTCGCAACTGGTGATGGGAAGTAAAACATTTGATAATGTGAACGAGTTTCAGAAAGTGTCACTTTGAATGTCAAAAATAGAAAAAATAATTATTGAATTGTTTGACCTACCTAGGTTATTCTGTGTGTAGCAGTTTCAGAAGCTTACTGCGAATATAAAAAAGGTATTCTTGCGCGGCAAGATTTTCAATCTGTTACTTACAGAATAACCTAGGTCAAACAAGCAAATGAATATGTTTTTTTTATTGCATTTTTATGAAAGCTTTTTCAAATTTACAATCATTATACAATTCGAAAAAAAAATTAGGCTAGTGGCCACACCAACATTAAAATAAATTTTTTTTTTTTTTTTTTCGAAGAACATAGTGATATTAATTATCAACATTCGCATGTTTGATTAATATATTTTCCATGTAGGACCACCTGCACCTGAGAATAAATTTCAAAAGATATATTTATAAAAAACTGATAGACTTTTGTTTTCAATTGAATACAGTACCTCAGCTATCTGCTTGAGATTACTATGATTCACTAGTTTCCAAATGTAATAATAAAAGAAGAGCCCGCTTCACTGAAAGAAGAGAATCAAATGAGGATTACTCCAGTAGACAGGAGCAGCATGGAGTGTTTTCATTCGAAGTAACGTATTCTATTTGTTAATCGATTTTGCAAATCGTGGTGAGATGAATTGTATCTGATTTCAGGAAACATGGTCGACGATCAGTTCAGATCACCTCCATTCTGCAGCTCTGTGGAGGGCTATCACAGATATACTATAGATCGAATTATTCAAGCTCGAGGCTATGAGGCCATAAGCTCATACTCTTTTTTTCCATGACTCTACTTTTAAAACCAACAGAACCCCCACACAAGATTAAACCCCCATCTCAGCCATTTGAGGGTTGAATTCAAAAAAATTCCAAATTGTGATTGTGAATTTTCAATAAGCTATGAAAATTCTAATGATATTCAAAACGTAAGGCACATGCAATGGATATCCGGAGCATGAATAGTTCACCTGACTCACTAAGAATTGTAATGCACTGCAATTGACTTGAACTGTTTTTGTGAGTTTTCTCAACGACAGCACACCCTACACTCCTTACTCCTTATTGTCTATTGCTTACTGTCGATTTAAGTTCTGATTAAAATTAACAATCACAAATTTTCAGGGAACTCTGTATGGGGTTTTGAATATATATGGAGCTGAGAACAATCATTTTATAGCTTTCAGTTCGTTTTGAAAACGTGGTATATTTTTTGTAATCAAATAATAATTTCCTGCTCTTGAGACTTGTATGTGTGTGTGTGTTCGAAATTTTGCATTCGATCATAAACACACATATTAGTACGAACAAACCTACATATAAGGTAGCGAGTTGATATTGCATTGTCACCCAATTCTGTTGGTCAGGAAAAATCAAAAAAATGTTGCAACGTGTGTTTAAATAACTGGGGGAACCAAACAAAAAATTTTGTCCTAAGGTAGGTATCTATTCGTTGCATATGTACGTATCGTATCACCGAATAGTTTTATTTTGATACGATACGCTGCAACGTGGTGTCAGTTTTTTCACAGCGTGCAATTAGAGTGTATCCCTATCAATGGCGCGAACGTGGGTGATACAAACCAAGTCAGCGGTGTAGCTTTATTTATTCAGTTCTTCCCGCATCGCAATGAGTATACCTCGGCAAGCAGCAGCCGCGTTCACATTTATTCATTATTCTCCGCTGAAAAATGAACAAAAACCCCCTCGTTGGTGGATGTCAAAGTTGTATGCAAGCAGGGAGCAATGTAGCTTCATAAAGTTTATTGTCTCGTCTTTATTCCACATAATAGTAATTATGCACAAACTATCTACCACCACAGTAAAAATACGTCCACTAACGTATAGTATTTCTAATCCCAATCGGACCGACATAAAAAGTTTCGAGAAGAAATTATCTTCCACACGACTGAACTTTTTATGATTGTACCAGGAACGCTTTGAAAGTAAAAACACTGGTAGTATATAAATTTCCCATTTGCCGGGCAGTGCATATGAACACTCCTCGTAATGTTCTTATTTTCATTGCCGTTTCAATTGGGATTAGAATAACTATACATCGAAAATAAAATTCTACCAACTAAATGTGCACAACAATAATATGCAACGGCTCCTTAAACATCCCGTCCACATGTGACCGTCTTCGTATTGTATAATTTTTTTGAGGTATCAGCGAAAAACCGACAAGTGGGCGATCACGTCCGTTGCGTTTCTTTATATCATATTTTGATACGTCACTTTTTTTTTTTTTTTTTTTATGTTCTGGTTCCCACGAAAAGGGATATCCTGTAATGTTCAGAGAACATCGTGGGAACCTAGGGAAAGAAGGTAGGAGTTGGTGTTCGTCTTAAATTTCTGAAGGTTGTATGCCTCGGGAACACCTCCCTAGGTATGAGTTCCAAAGCCTCGCTGTTCGTTGGATGAACGAGTCTTTGGAAAGTGATGTTCTGCAGGTCTCCAAAGTGACCACGAAGGTGTGATGACTGAACTTGACGGGTTAATCTCGAAGAGACTGCCAAAGCAGGAACGATTGTTGATATTTCAGAAGAGCATCGCCCATGAAAATATCTATAAAATAGAGACAAATCGCCAACTTTTCTACGGTGTTCCAGACAAGTGAGCGAGTTTGTAAGCGAGGCATCACCGACGAGACGAATTGCCCTTTTTTGGACAGAATCCAATAGCCTCAGGATATGTTTAGGTGCCGCACTCCAAATATGGGAACAGTATTCCAGGACAGGTCGGATCTGTGCCTTATAGATCATAAGCAGCTGACTGGGAGTGAAATAGCTCTTGGCACGAAACAGAAAACCAAGTTTTGGGATGCACTTTGGCAATGGACCTCACGTGATTTTCCCAGGAAAGGTTATTGCTGATAGTAATACCAAGCATCGATATGGATGAGCTTCAGTGGTATGGTTACTCCTGACAAAGTTATGTTAGGCATAGTGAGATCGGCTTTTCTAGAGAAAAGACATGCTTGTGTTTTGTTTGCATTGAATTCTACCAAGTTATTAGATCCCCATTCGAGAATTGTTGCTAAGTCCATATTTATATTATTAACATTTCTTCCTCGTTCATTTCTGGTTTCACGGGCTGATATAGGGGCCCTGGAAGAGAAAGCGGTATGGAGGGTACTATCATCGGCAAAGCTGTGTACTGGACATGAAGTTGCTTTCAACAGGTCGTTGATGTGAAGTAGAAATAGTGTTGGTGCGAGAATGGATCCTTGCGGAACACCAGCATTTATGAGTAGAGTGTCAGATGAAACTCCATCGACCACTACATGGAGAGACCTGTTTGAGAGAAAACTAGCAAGCAGAGAACACAGCTGAGGGGGCAAGCCATAAGACGGAAGCTTGGCGAGGAGTCCCTGGTGCCAAACTCGATCGAACGCCTTGGAGATATCTAATGCCACAGCTAAAGTTTCTCCATACTTTTCAATAGATAGCTGCCATATATGTGAGACGTAAGCAAGCAGGTCACCAGTTGATCTCTGATGGCGGAAGCCATATTGCCTATCGTTGACAATTCCTGAGTCTTCCAGATATTTCATGAGCTCGATGTTGATGGCTTTTTCCATGACCTTTGAAATAATAGATAGCAGTGCGATAGGTCTGTAGTTGCTAGGTAGGGCCTTTTTGCCTTTTTTAGGACTGGCTGTACTCTTGCAATTTTCCAATTGGACGGAATACCCCCAAATTGTAAGAGTGGTTGAACAACTTGCAAAGAACAGGTGTTAGTTCGGGAGCACATTTCTTGAGAACAATCGGCGGGATTCCGTCAGATCCACAGGCTTTGTTGGTGTTGAGACCCAGCAAAATCTTTCTGATAGTACGTTGGCGAAAGGTAATCTCGGGCATGTGACTGTCAATGGGTGTAATGTTCGGGGGTTGTTTTCCCGATGAATCCAGAGTGGAATTTCCAGCAAATAGGTGCGCAAAGATATTGGCTTTTTCCTGGGCAGTCGTTGCTAGTGTTCCATCTTCTTTGGTTAGAGGAGGAAATGAGCTGGAAGTGAAGTTTCTTCCTACAGCTTTGGCGAAAGACCAAAATGAACGGGATCCATTAGGACATTCAGCAAGTTTTGATCTTATTTTGGCATTGTGGGCATCTTTTGAGCATTCTATTGTCTCTTTGCATATGCCTCTAGCCTCGACATATGCTGCTCTGGTCTCAGGGCCCGGATTTTTTAGCCATCGATGGTATGCTGCCTGTTTGGAAGCCACAGCTCTAGAGCAGTTTCTGTTAAACCAGGCCTTATCGGATGATGTTCTTCTTTCGGTATTCGGTATGTAAGTTTGCATCCCCAACATGATGATTTCAGAAATTGTCTCAGCACATCGTGTTGGATCTACTGAAGAGAAACAAACTCTCTTCCATGGAAACGCTGAGAAAACATTACGAAGACCTTCCCAGTCGGCCGAAATTGTAATGCCACATGAGACGGGTGGTATTGTGCAGCTCGATGGTAAATGGAAAGAGCATGTTGTGGAGATGAGGGTGTGGTCAGAGTTTCCAAGTGGGGCACAAACTTCTATTCTATACGGGTCAGGATTGGTGGTGAGGAAAAGATCTAGTGTATTGGCAGACTGGTTGTTGACATCAGGGATGCGGGTTGGTAGCTCGACCAGTTGTTCTAGACCATGAGTGATGGCGAAGGCCTCAGCTTGACGACCTGCATCATCTGTTTTGTTGGAGAATTTGAGCCAGGCAGCGTTATGTACATTGAAGTCTCCCATGATTATGGTTTCAGCTGTTGGATGGTTCTCCTGAATGTAGTCTAGTTTGAGTGATAAAAACTCGAAGAGGTCGTTATATGAAGGTTCATTAGGTGATAGGTAAAGGCAGCAGAGGAACTTAGTCAGTTTGGTATCAGATAGCTTGAACCACATCACATCAAAGTCTTTCGGTTCCAAACTCTCTTCACGCTGGCATGAAAGGTTAGCCTTGGCGTAAAGGCAGACTCCACCTTTGAACCTGAATCGAGAATGGAGTTCGTAACCAGGACAAAGCATATGGACCTTGTTGGTGGACGAGTTTACTTGTGTTTCTGTTAGAGCCAGAATATCCGGTTTTTCCGTCTGTAGGTGATGGTGGACGTCATTGATGTTCTTGTTGAGTCCGCGGATGTTGCAAAAATTAATTTTTAATGTTGAGTCCCCTCGAGTACCTCTCGCCCGGAAATCCGAATGGAGAGGTATTTTACTTCCGGAGTGTTTTACTCTAGGAGACTTCATCATTATTACTATTAGATGCACCTGAAAATAAAGGAGGAATTGGGGAAAAGGAAAGAGGGAGGAACGGCTCCCGTATCCACTGATACGCAACGGTGATACGATATGCAAATTTGCAACAAAAGGATACAAACCTTTAGGTTCGTATCGGCGTGTGTCCATTCTTGAGTGGCAAAGAATAATGGAAGAGTACTATTACATAAAAAGGATACAAACCTTTGGGTTCGTATCAGCGTGTGTCGCATTGTAGAGTGGCAAAGTATAAACATTTTATATATATATATCACAAAAAACGTTCTCTAACTTATTTTTGTATCACTTTCTCGAGGATGTTGGTGATTTCATATTAGAATCTATCAAAATGAAGCATTATAATGAATTTTCATGTATTTGTATTTTCAATACGAATTCAGGAATGCCTAGGTGGTGATGAATTCTATCTCGATTGAAATGCAAGTTGAAATATTCTGGATAATTTTCCGGAATATCAACAAGTTTTTAGTCAGAGAAAAAACTGCATTATCTTTCCAGAATTATAACAATTTTTCTCCAGTATGAGATGATCTTCCTCTTGCATCCATTTTGAATATCTTGATTATCACTTTTTTCCATTTCAGATAAATATTTTGTTCCCGTTGTAACCTTTCTATTGAGTGATGTCATGGCATTAGTTGCCAGGTTTTTTGCGATACCTCTTTTCACGGTGAGTATTTCTTTGATGTACCCTATGGAATCAAATAGGGAATATAAACAAGATTTTCAGTGATGCTGATATATTCAGTGATGCTACTCCCAACTTCAAAATACTCTGACATAGCTCAGCATAACACGCGTTCTTCTGGAACCTAAACTGCAGAATGTTTGGAATACCTAGATATTCTGTTTCCATACAAACTTTTTTGTTTCTTCTGCATTATAGCTATTCTATAACTTCGTCCATGAGGATTCGACTTCCTGCTGTCGTGGGGGACAGACGTCAACTATGCGGTCAGGAAGTTAGGTTGAATTTGAGTTTTTGTACAGCCCTTCCACGTGCATCGCAAAGTTGAATTTTTTGTTGTGAAAGTTCTGGGCATTCGTGGTATCATTCCGTGTGAAACAATCCCGGGTGCCCCCCGAAGGGAAATCGAAGCCTACAAAATACGTTCTGGGGTGAAGTGGATTTCGGAGGCTGTCGAATTATCTGTAAAGGCCATAGAAAACAAGCCAGCAACGATCGTCATTGCATTCAATGAAAAAGTTCCCGATTGCTAAGGTTTCAAACATTCATTATGGAATGTAAAAAGTTAATGGAGCATTTTTTATTTCATGAAATCGGTTACAATGAGAATTATAAGATTTGAAAATTACCTACATTTAATCATGCACAATCGAGATCATACAGGGTATTTCAACGGAATCGGACGTTCGGATTGCATTGAAATTAATTAAAGGGATCTCAACATATATTATTATTCAAACATGATGAATTATGTGATTTCTTTAAAACTCCATAAGAATGCTAATTTCAATTTCACATATATTTCAGTCAACCCACTGACTTCTCATCACTCTCTCATGTGGAAACAATATCAATTTAGCTTCCAAAACCGATAATGATGTGAAGTATCTCATTGAGAACAAAGAAGATAACAGCAATGAATCTGACAAATCGGACCATTCTTCTCTTTTTGGGCTTCTTGATTCATTTCTTCTCTGAACTATTTTGAAGTACCTGTCATTGTACAGTTTGTCCTACTGATTATGTTTTTTTTGTGGATTTTGCGAGAATCATTCATTCATTAATTCATTTATTAAATTCATATAAGTTATCCAACAGACAGCATCACCTGTACAATGACAGAGTAGCAGAAGATAACAAAAGATATACAAGTGGTTAGTCTGTAACTGAAAAATACCTGAAATTAGGTCACAAGAATACAAGATGGAATATCAGAGTACAGTAAGATATCAACCGACTATTGAGATTTGTCAAGAACTCAGAATTTGCTGGAAAAATTGTCCAGATCTAGATTGTTGCCCACAATGGAGTCATAGGATCGAACGCATATGTGAAGTGGGAGATTGAGAACAAAATCTGTTCTACTCCTACCTGTAACTAGGAGTGTTCTGTTTCCCATTGTATTTGGTGTACAGTACATGGTACAGAAATTAAAAGAGTGTGGTGAATCAATGAAGTTGGTGAGCAGTTGTGAACCAGACAAATATCGAAAAAAAATCGTATGAGTTCAAGGTGTTCTAGTTCATACAATCTTAGGTTGAATTCATATGAAGAGTACTGCCGTTGTCTGCGATATCTGTGATTCAGAGTATTGATGAATTTCGAAAAAAAATCGTATGAGTTCAAGGTGTTCTAGTCTAGGGGTAATATTCGGATTCAATCAGATTTGTTTACAGCGATATGGAGGGAAGATTCAATATTTTCAAAATTTCAGTAACTCAAGTTACGAGTCTGGGATTGTCAGGTTGACGAAAGTCTATTCATATGGCCGAACGCACTGAGCCGACAGTGTTAAATGCCCTTACGTAGCGTAGAAGATACGTAGGTCTACATCGAGCTCGAGATAAGATGATAGATATTTTCGGGAGTCGTGAGTCAGAGTGAGCAGTTGAGTAACTCCTCCTTCGAACAACAGATTCGGCAAATTTCGTTGAATGTCTGTTCCCGGTGTTTGCCTGGTCCAGAAATAGTCGAAGTCAATGTAATGAAAGACGCTCAAGATAAAACATGATTCCGAAGATTTCCGAACAACTTTGTCAATATGAATCAAATGCCAGTTTAGTTCAAACGACTCGCGTCATTTATCGATCATTGAGTTAAAGTTTTCCGTTCAAGGTCGGAATGGGTAATTCCGGAAAATGATTATCATTTCAAGATGGAGATGATTTGACCAAACAGTATGCGGAAATTAGTGGCAACTCAACGCAGTGTAATCCTCCGACATAGCAGTTTGTAGAATTGCATTCGCTGAAGATATTTTAACATTATCAAAACACGTAACATTCAGAAATCATCAGGAGAATTCCAAGGAGAACCGAATCCAGTGATGTAATCCGAGACGTGCGTTGACAAATTACTAGGATAGACGTGTCATTGGCGATATTTGTCAGAACAGTCGGTAAATGAGGTATCTGCATGATTCTGTGAACTGTTGATAGTTAGTCAAAGTCTATCGCGAGGCCATGATAAAGGTTTATGGTTTTATTTAAAAGAAGATTTGTGCAGATGATTCAAAATTTTTCGGGTTCAGTACGCGATCGTACGTTTTGGTCACTATCGCATCGGTATTGGAAGTTCATTTTTAAACGGTTCAGATTTGAGGGAATTAATTCGTGCAATTGTTAGCCGCAGATTTCGGTATTGAGTATAGCCTTTGTTATCGTTGTCGTTCAACGCATTTTCTTGCCTGATATTCACTGAAATTACGTTCATTGGGATTGTGCTTGTAGCTTTCGAAACGCCGTGGAAATATCGAAATCACATCGATTCGCCGTTAACGCTGTCCGAAGTGCCACTTATTTCGCTTTTGCTATCTTACTTTTCAGAACTATTTTGTTACGTCATGCTTATTCGAGGTTCTAGTTCTACCGTCTTGTAAGTGACGGCTTCTTTTCCTATGTTGTTACGGTTTTATTATATGAAAATAAATAAAGACGACACAATTAATTATTGTTATATTCAAAGCATTTCAACGGTTGTTAATTGCCGAATATCGATAATATATATAAAATATTTATATATATATATATATATATATATATATATATATATATATATATATTATCGATAAATTCCAACGATGCAAATGTCTCTAACTAACCGTTGAAATATTTATATAGCTGAATATAGCAATAATTAGTAATAGTGATTGTCGTCTTTTGTTTATTTTCATATAATAAAACCGTAACAATCATAGGAGAGAAGAGTATATGAAGCCAGTCACTCTATACAAGTTGGTACAGAACTAGGACCTCGAGAGAAAGTAATCAAGGCATGACGCTGTAACAAAATCAGTTCTGGAAAAAGGAGTAGAAATACGAGAAAATAGGCGAAAATGAATAAGTCAGCCTTCCTTTATTTTCAGGACGAAGTCGCTTCCAACAGCGAATCGATTGGTGAACTGTTTTCGGAATATTTCCACAGCGTTTCTGAACCTAACTTATTAAGCTCACAACACAAATCCCAATGAACGGTAACACTTTCAATAATTTCAATTTGAATATCATATACAAACAAGATATCGTTGAGGCAATCGATAGACTTGATAATAACAAAGGGCCTGGTCTCGAAAGTATACCCCCAATATTCCTGAAAATCTGCAGCTAGAGCCTTGTGGCACAGATTTACATAATTTCCCACAAATCCCTGAACACGGGTGATTTTCCAAAAAATGTGAACTTGCCCAAATTATACCGATTCATGAATCCGGTGATAAAAGTGATACAGCTAACTACAGGTCCATATAGTAACTGGAGCACCAGGAAAAAATTCTTGAAACAATCATCTGCACAAATCTTCTTTTTTAAATAAAACATACCATAAACCTTTATCAACATGGCCTCCACGGTGAAAGATCTATTTTGACTAACTAATACAATCCAACAAGTTCTAGAATCCATGGACAATGGAGTCCATACCTGCGCAGTGTTTACCGATTTCTGTTAGGCTTCTGACAAAGTTGATCACCCGACACTTGTCGTAGAACTTCTATGCTTGCAGTGCTCCCACCTGACAGTCCGTAGGTAATTTGAGGCAATCAACAACCGTCTCAGTTACGGTCGGTCACGTCTGGAGTTCCTCAGGGTTCTCACCTTGGAACACTCCTGTTGAACATTTTCCTGAATGATATCTTCACGTGTTTTGATAATGTTAAAATAGCTCTTCAGGCAGATGACTTGAAATTCTACAAAACACTTATATGTCAGGAGGATTACACTGCGTTGGGATTTGCCCTTACCAATTTCTCCACATACTGTTTGGTCAATAAATCACATCTCCATCTTGGGAAATGTAATGAAATCATTTTCACCAGATGCAATTCACCCCCATTCTCCGACCTTGCAATGAACGGGAAAACTTTAACTCAAGTTAGTTCATTAAATGACCTTGGAGTCAGTTTGGACACTAAACTGGCATTTGATATTCATATTGACAAAGTTGTTCGGAAGAGTCTTCGGAATCTGTGTTTTATCTTGAGCGTCTTTTTCATTGCTTTATTGAGCTTCGGCCTATTTCTGTGACCAAGGCCAAACACCGGGAGCGGTGAGCACACATTCCCCCCCCCCAACCGGAAATTTTGCCGAATCCTCTGTTGTTTCAGAGGTAGGGTTCTTCAACGAGCTCAACATCTACGAGCTCAGGACCGCCATTTTAACGACTCCTCCGAAGGCATATCTATCATCTTATCTCGAGCTCATTGATAAGACGCCTGCAGCTGCGAATATGCTACTACGCTACAGTTATAAGGGCATTTAACGCGCACCTGACCCCCATACAAGTGATGAACGCGTTCGACGTTGCTTGGCCCAGATATGGATAAGACTTTCGTCAACCTGACCAGTCACCGAACCGATGCCCTCGTCTTGAGGGTTACTGAGAATTTTGAAAATATTGAATCTTCATAACCCTCCATAATGCACTTGTAAAACCAAATCTGGATTTAGGATCCGTAATATGGAACCCCTGTTACAGTAACCCCACCATGAGAATTATTCTATATTAGTATATAAATATTTCAACGGTTAGTTAGAGACATTTGCATCGTTGGAATTTATTATAATATATATATATATATATATATATATATATATATATATATATATTATATATATATATATATATTTGAATATGTATTCTTTTTCAATTAAATCTATGAATTCTTTCAAAAATTCAGTTTTCATTCATTTAAAATTATATATTTCATAAAATATAGAAATTTACCTCATGAAGTTGAATGTTCAATTAACGTTGATGGATTTCTCATATTGTGACATCAGAACACTCAACTCGTTTTAATCGTTATCGAGATGAGAATCAAGAATAATGTGAAAAAAAACAATGATTACATTTTGCTTTCTCTGATCATTCAATCTGAATTACGAATGAAATTCATGTAGTAATTTTCCTAACATTATTCTCATTTCTTCTTCACCTAGTTTTATCCTTCAAGAAATTCTTACTGATGCACATGACTGGGGAACTGATGAAATGGCGATTTTTGTTCAAGTATTATCATAAATTTTTTGGCCACTCATGACAGAGCTCATAAAATAAAAATAATCTCTGAATATCTCACAACAATGTATTCTTGATGTTATGAAATTTCATTACTTTTTATTTTACGATCATGCAAGTGCCAAAAATTAGTTACACCACCCTATCATGAGGTTGTCAATAGAATTATGCAAACCACTGTAGTTGTATCTCGTTATTTTTATATTACTTGAAACAATATATAATATTACCGAACTGTCACTGGTCATTACAAACGCCAGGCAACTATATGGGACGTTCTTTGGAATACTCGAAATTTTTATGCATTCTATGTTTTCAACTGATTATTCATTGACATCAATTGATTCGAAAAGGAAACAGTCATTTGGTGGAATCATTATAATGTGAAAAAGTCAATCGTATTTTGAAGTGGAGTAGGATGGAATTTCAAAGAAAACTCTCAGTCATACACCACAAATGATTATAGTTTTATGATGATGTTAACTTGACCAATTTACGTTCACAGAAAAAGAATGCAAAATGGTTTGCAATCTTTGAAGTCGTGAGAACACTCTGTATGGCACCCCTATTCCTATTCTGCAATGCACTACCCAGAAAACATCTACCAGTATGGTTTCCGCACGATTGGGAATATGCTATACTAATCAGTCTTCTTCAGCTCTGCAGAGCTTTCATGAGCACTAGTTCATCTCTCAGTATGAGAGTGTAAGTATTGAAATAACATAGTTCAGTAAAACATAATGTGCTCCATCAAAGATTCAATTATATTTGTGGAGAAGCATATACAAAATCGGGTTCTATTAAAAAATGTACTGGGTGGGAAAACATTGTCCGAATATAAGATATATACCATTCTTGTAGCATAAGTTATATATCCGGAAATGATGAACAAAAAGGCACTAAATATATTGTGTGTACATCTAATGCTCAATTTTATGATACGTGGGAAGTAATCACATATAGAAATAAACTTTGTCGAGCAAATATATCACAGAAAGAGATAGAGGGTGCACAGGGGTGCCTGCAAGCTACAAAGCTTCATCTATATCCAAGCTATCGACTAGAGTTTTTCCAAAAGTTAGGTACATTCTGAGAATATTGGAATTTATATACAGGATGTCCCAAAATAAAAGACAAAACTATGTTCTGTTTCTTTAAACGACAACCACCATTTTTGTTACATTTTTGGATCCGCCACTGAATTTTCGATAAACGCACCCAGGTTTCTTAGAAAGTTTTTGACTTGTGTCAATTTATGTGTCAAATAGCGTCGTGCATAGACCCACAGAAAATGTCATGACTTCAGAACCATCCATGATAACTGAACCAACTTTGATCCAGTCGATTTTTTGTACGTCAACACATGTTTTGAAACTTCATCGCCTACTACGATTTTATGAAAATGACAAATTACAAATGGCAATATTCCGACTTTCTCAGATACAACACACTGTATTGGAATGCATCATCGCATGACATTTTTCGAGAGCTATTTGTGGATATAGGGTTGTGAGGTCTACTTCGTGAAGTTTGCGAGATTTGTTGCAAGATAAGAAATGTTGATGGTTTATTCGAAAAAAAAAAAAAGAATCGAATAGGCCGCTGTCGTAAAAGTTAACAAATCCGCGAACTATCAATAATTGTAGACGGCTAATTGTTAATAATGAATTAAACTGGCAATGAGTCATTGTAATTGGTCCACTGTTTCGGAGATGCTGATAGTAATCCGTTATTAGCAAGCAGAATCTACCATAAAAAATATGCAGGTGCAAAACCGTGGAGTTCTTGTACCCTCTATTCTTCATTCCAAAAGTTAAGGGGTTGGTCTGAACTCACTGGTAGTGTGTCTTATACCAAAAGAAGGTTGTTGGTGATTGAATCAACAACGAAAATGAATTGCCAGTTTTATTGATGCTACAGAAAAATAATCATTCACAAAGAAGTGGGAACAGAATAATATTAGAACATAAGTTCCACCCTTATCATCCGAACCTACATCAAGAATTGTATGGCTATGATTTCGCAATTAGAGTCTCGTTTTTCAATCAGATGGATGGCATGATTGACGAGGATTATACTACTCCAAACAAAATTCTGATAAAGCAACGTTCAAGAACAAAGGGTCGGTCGAAAGACGTGCCTTATTATGCAAACAAAAATCCTCACTGGTCGACTGTTGATTACCAAAAGCGATAATCGCCTGATGTTCAGGAAGGAATTAGTGAAAATCACATTATTGAACCCTACTCTTTCGACTGTGCTGTATGGATAAAGGTATTTTCATTTTCTTCGCGTAAATATTCCCAGAATGTTCAAAGAAGTGGATTTGAACACCAAAAGGACCATGTGGTTGAAAACACGATGGTGCTGCAGTATTTAATCATAGGAAAGTGCGAGAATGTTTAGATCAGTCTTATTCTGATCGCTGGATAGGCAGAGGAGGTACCCCGTGTGATCCTCCTCAGACCTTACTTCTCTGATCTCTTCCTTAGGGGGTATGTGAAGAAGAGGGTCTTCAGGTTCTTACTACAGATGATATGGAGAACAGGAGCACGAAAGTCTTCCGTTCAACTGATTGTTCCATCAGTTGCTTCATGTTTTCCAGATTTCAGGGCTCATTTACTATTGAAACCAGCATCTTGTGGGAACATGATGGTGCACCATTTGAGCATTTATAGGTAGCTTTTCCTCGAGATTTTTATATTGTATTTCATCAATTATGCTTTTGTGTTTTTGTAAAGATTACTAGGATTGTTTTATTTGTGATGTAGTACTCCTGTCTCTATGACAATTTTATTTTGTTGGAAGATGTTCTTCTCAGAATTGTATGGATGTGTCAAATTTTGCGACCAGGGCCAAGTCGATTTTGTTTTTCGACAAAAACATCAAGATTTTCCAATTCACAACAAATTTCGAAAATTTCACACAGTAGGCCCCACAATAAGCTACCAAAATTATCATGAAATGTTACGGTATAATTTGGGTGTTACAATTGAAAAATTCAAGTTATTGCCATTTGTTATAAGGCGATGTAACATCGACTCTCAGTTTGCATGCATTCCGAGAAATGCAGTGGTAGACGAGGAATCGACTGGTGAGAAGTTGGTTGAGTTATCTTGAATAGTTCCGAAGCTACGAATTCAACTGATGGGATATGCACGACGCTATTTTGAGGTAAGTCAAAAATTATCGCAGATATGTCTGAAAAACCCGGGTTCGTTATATCGACATCTGAATTTTTTTCCAATTGAAAAAACCAAACTAAGTTGTGTATCCCATATTGGGGCATCCTGTATATTGATGAATAAAAATATTTTCAAAATGTGCCTCATTGTCAGGCCTACCGTTTGAAGTTATGAAGCTTGCACCCCTGAGTCAATCTGTATATGTGGAACCATAAGAGGACTCCCTAACGGGTAGAACATATGGTGCCCAGTGTATTTTTTTTCTGTGGGTCTTCCAATTCCTGAAATGGGTTCTCACTCTTCAATTGAGAATATTCATTCTACTATTTCTTCCTAGCACAAAGTTAGAGTTCTGAGGAATCCCGTGTACTTGGGCACTTTGCTCGCCAACATGTTCTGAGATTCAGCTGCGCACGCCTATTCCTATAAAAAAATTCAGTAATATCCCGAACATCATCTCTTTGATAGTCATTCTATTGATCCAGAGGTTGGTTTTCCTCTGTGGCACCAGTGGTGGACACTCAGTGAGGATGTGCGATGTTGTCTCATTATCTTCCAGGCAACATATATATAGGGGCTCATCTGTGATCTCGATTAGTTCCATGTGCCTGTTGGGGTGATTGTGGCCCTCTAGGAGCCCTGTCAGGGTCCTGATATCCTGTTCAATGAGTGATAGGATTTCTTTCATCAGTTTTTTCGATGACCCCTCCATATGGAGTTTCGGTTGTTTTATGCATGGTGCCTCTTTCCATGTTTCAATGAACTGTTTATTCTGTCATGCTGCTTGTATTTCCTAGAATGGTTCCGGAGTCTTTCCCAATTTCAGGAACACATGGTGCCCATTAGTTTTCGCTGAATATTCCATGGCAAAATCGCACACCAATTTAGTTGCGATCCCATTTGATACTAATGTTATATTTGCAGCTTCGCAGCCTCCGCAGATAACTGTAGGTTCTCGAATTCCTTCGTTGAAGTTCGCCTTGATACGGTTTAGTATGGCATATACTTTGACCTGGACCACCAAGGCTTAAGGGAACTGAGATTCCTCTACTTGTTTCTACTTCGTATACCCCTGCACCAAATATCCCCTTGGAACTTGATCCATCTGTAAATCAGAATGATCTATTCGTACAGGGTATACGTCAGTATCGATCCATTCGATAGCTTCGTGGTCGATGACACAGTGCAGAAATGCTAGTCCTAGTAGAACTTCAAGTGCTCTCGTTGGCGTCCTTCTCATGACACTTGTCATTCCGAACCAGCCAGCTGTTATGATTCATCTGGTTTATTTCTGGACTTGCTTTCAGTGGAACCAGTTCACCAACTGACGGTTCCCTAGGTATGCTCGTTCCAGGTCATCACGTATTCTATTATAACTCTTAGGTAATAGTTGGCTATTTCTATGGAAGGAGTCCTTCTGGAATAATTATCTCTGGAAGCACAAGTATGCTTCCTATGGGTTGACTCTCAATCCTCCGGCGGAACACCACAGTTCTACTCTGCCAAATGCTATGGTGATAGTTCTTTTCCGAAGGTTAACGGTTGGTCCTGAGCCAGCAGAACAGACCTATTCGCGTTGTTTCACTTTGTGAGAAGCTCGATGACTACCAGGCACCATAAGAGGGGTGACCATACTCCTCAGAGAGAGTACTCTTCTGGTACTTCGACAGCTACAGAACTCCTGTTTAGTTCTCCAGCCACTCCTTTCAAAAGCATAGCCGGACCAACCCCATGCTGCATCGCAGATGGACTCGAATAACGTGATGTCATTTGTGGATTATCAGCCAATCAGTACTTTCTCAATGGAATAAATAAGGTGGTGTCTGTCGATTTCTCTGCTTGGTTGGCATATTGTTGCTTGTGCACTGAATTCTTTTGCAGCAACTGTACGCTGAATTGCCAATCCATCAAGCTCTCGGAAGTTTTCATAAGGAAGGATTTTTAGCTGAAGGGTTGGTGCACTTTGGCCTGGAAATAGTTCTTAGGTTTTGAAATTTAAATTCTGACTGATCTCCGTCCTTTTGAAATACAGCCCACAGTTAGAAAGGATCGAAGTATTCTTATGAACATAAGTATGATAACAACCGGCAGAGCTGGAAAAATGCCATCCCCCTTCAGTGATTTGAATGGTGAGGTCTTCACGACCCATTCCATCTCTTCGGAACTCACCACTTCTGGAGCCGCTTCGTAGTTCACATGAGATTTTATCGTTGAGCTCCTCTTCATGAATGATAATTTTTGTGGAGATCAGGTATTGCGGTGACCTGCACAACGTTCTTCCTCCCGTTACAAAATCGATAAAGCAATATTTTTCTACAAGAAAGAATGCAGTTCATGTTCATTCAACTCATATGTTGTAGGTTTCAAAAATGGATGTTACTATTTCTCTTCCAGATAAATTCATTCTAATGGCCATGATACTCCTTTGCTATCGTGAATATTCTTTTGAAAGAATATAAATATATTTTCCACTTGAACATTGGGCAAAGTCGTTTGTTCTCCCTTTCTCAATCGAAGAGGATCGCGTTTTTTCTTCTATTATTGGAAATAATAAATATACATGCACATCATATCTCATTCGGACAATGGATATATCTACTGGTAGAATCTATAATGAATGTTATCTAACACAGAGAAATCAGAATACATATTTTCCTTTCCTTTTCTAGTGGATAAAATTATATTCTCATCATGAGTTTCCATATTCATTTCGTTTTCTTGCTAATAATTCCATTTTTATTTACAGGCTACTTGGTGATAAGGCTGAACTTGGATTTCTTATCATGCAAACAACTGGAGGAATAGTTGGGAGTATTTTCTCTTTGCTCAACACAGTATTTGTTAATATATTGTAGTATATTTTGACAATTTCCTTCATCAAACCTCAATGTTCAGGAAAATCACGACTAACGATAAGAACATGTATAACAGATTTCGATAGCATTGTTGTTTGGAGGCAGACTGACGCGGTAGGCGGAGGTCCGTTCGCTATAAGCAACAAGATTTATTGAGTTTTTGAGTATTTATCAATTTTTGTTTTTCGATAATTAGCAGAAGGAAATCTTTACAAATAACCCTCAACTATTCGTAGTTTTTTTTTTAGCTAATTATTGAAAATCGAACAAATATAAATACTCAAGGTGCAATTACCAAAAAAAAAAACAATTAGAAAAGTTAGGTAAATGAAGATCCAGACGTGTTAGTTTCTATAACTGGTGAAGATGTTTTTTCACGCATGGAGTCGATAATTTGACTATGATGTCCTTCGTCAATATTTAGTGAGGTTCCATGAAGTTGGCATTGTTACGACTCGTAATTTGTATGAGCATTTTTCATCAATCGACGGACCGCGGTCGATCTACAGGAGTGATTATTATTTGTTTCCCTTGGAATTCGAGCTAACTGCTTTGGCAGACGATTCCTCCAATTTTGAATCATATTTTTCTGATGGGCATATAATCATACCACCAATCATTTTCAGCTTTCCAGTGACGATTTGTTCCCATGAAGAGTATGTTGGTTTCGAAATTCTGACCACTTTTTGACAAACATGTTTTTAAATAATCTTAGTTTTCTATTGAAAATTTGCTTTGTGTACATATTCTCGAACCATATAATTCTACCACGGCTATGTGGCTATGATGTGAAGTATTGTCTGTGTGCTCTGCCAGCCCTGTTTTATTCGTTGTTTCAGGGAGGTTTTCAGGTGTTTTCGAATTCAATTTGGTGAAGTGTTTTTTCAAAATTTTTCCGTTTTTGAATGCTATGTTGTAAGGGACACCTTTACATATTTTTGTTTTCAACTTATCTGAGAGACTCGATACTTGAAAGAAATGTATTTTCAAGATATTTTTGATGGAATGTAGGGTGTGATAACCGTAAAGCTCTGTATTCGAGATTCCGAATCATGTTTCATTTTTGGGTAAATGAGTGTTCAGAATTGGAGTTCAAGAATCTCTCAGAAGAAGTCGGTTTGTGGTACCAATCTGTAATGATGCTATTCTTGTTCACTTTCATCATAGTGACATCTGGAAGGAAAGCGTGGATGAAAGCTATTAAATATTTGTTGAGTAAGATCTTTCGTTTTCTGGTATAAAGGTTATAATATCGTCTACGTAGCGTTTAAAAACGCTAATTCGAAAGGCAGTTTTTTACAGTTGTCCTGAAGTTCAGACATGACCATATTTGCGCAACCTGGAGATAGACAGTTGTCCATACCAAGGCCATACGTTCGTTTGTAAAAAGTGTTTTCGAATTTGAAATAGTTGTTTTGAATACATGGTTTAGCAATTTCTAATATCTGTCGAATTTGAGTTCAGTATGAAGTTCAATTGAAGGCCATATTCTTTCAACTAGTCTCACGATTAAATCAGTAGGAATATTAGTATACAGCGAAACTACATCTAGCGAGATTATGACATAACTTTCTGGAACAATGATATTCTGAAGTTCTTGAAAAACTTCAAAAGATTTTTTGTATATCAACAGTATTTCTCAAAAGTATAGTTGAGTTTACTGATATATCTTGGAAGGTTGTTAATAGGAGATCCGATAAAGCTCACAAAAGGTCTCAAATTGTGAATTTTTGAAAAGACCCCATTTTAACATTTCATATATTTTTTCCCATTAGTGATGATGTTGTCCTCATGCAATTTCTCTCCTGTCAATATTGCGTATGTATATGAATCCCCAAATAGATTTTGTGCTTTCTCGAGATATTCTTTTCATTAAGAATCCTTTTGTTTTAATTTCTTTTTTCAATAGAATATTTTTTTAAATTGGCCTATATCTACTGGATTTATCAAAGTAATTTGTAATAATATTGATAGATTCGTTCCTTTATCCGTTTGGAAGATCTTCATTGTTCACATTTTCGACAATACACTCTATATATGTGTTTCGTGTATCTTGGTAGATGAGATTTTGCTCTTGAGGTTCATCTATATAGGCGTCTTCCTTGAAAATACGCGATTTTACAGCAATGTATAGCGCAATCTCGTAAATCTTTGAGGAACTTGCATTAATGCTATTGGAAGTTAGCCTACTGGTTCCTCTGAACTTTGTGAGATGGCATTATCTGAATACGAATAACCTAGTGATATTACCGAATTTGGGCATCAAATCAATGTTATACAGTGCTAGTCAAAAGTCCCCTCCCCCCTTCGTATCTTTTGAACGGGTATACTTATAATAATGAAATTTGGAGGGTGGAAATAAACGGATGTAGGCTTCTCAACTGGTCATAACAGGTGACGCAATAGTCATAAATGACGTCACAAGGCCACTGTGACCAATAATTTTAAATGGGACCCTATAGCAAGTGACAGCTCGTTTGAAAGGTATTGAAAATACCTATTCAGTCATACCAATTTTGTTTGGGTTTCGGCTGATTTTGATTGATAAATTGAAGAAATACGAAAATTATAGTTTCGCATTTAATTAATAAAGATTTAAGAACCAGTTCTTATAATAAGTGTTCAAAATGTGCTCCATCTACTTCCTGGCAGTAATGCATCCTATTGCTAAACTCTTGTCGTACTCGTCCCAGTGTGTCATCGGAAATTGCCCTACATTCTTCAACAATTCGTTGTTTCAGAATACTGTAAGGTGCTGTAGCAAGTACCCCCATAGAAAAAAATCTAATGGTGTAAGGTCCAGTGACCGAGCTGGCCATTCGATCGAACCTCGTCGTCCAATCCATCTACCACGATATTCTTCATCTAGGTAACGTCTTACTGCACCGTAATAGTGTGCAGGAGCACCATCTTGTTGAAACGTTATTTCCAAGTTGTCGAATTCATCTGGATTATCTTCTAGAATTTCAAGAATTAACGCCTCAATATCATTTTGTAACATCTCCAGATACAATTCACCGGTTAAGTTAGCATTGAGAAAAAGAGGCCCAACTATGTGGTTTCCCAAAATACCTGCCCAAACATTTACTTTTTCTGGAAATTGAGTATGTTTTTCACGAAAGATGTGAGGATTTGTGTCACTCCAATACCTCACATTTTGAGTGTTAACATTTCCATTGAGAAAGAAAGTACTTTCGTCACTAAAACAAATTGTCTGTATGTAGCCTGGTTGTTGGTTCATTTTATTGGACTTAGTTTCACAGAATTCTAGTCTTCGGTCGGGGTCATCATCTGAAAGTTGGTGCACCATTTTTAATTTGTATGGATGAAATTTGTTGTTAGCCAACACCCTATGTACTGTCCTTTGACTGACTTCACAGATAGACGCCACTTGGGCTGTGGAAGAAGTATGGTTTACTACCATTTCTCCAATTATGTCAATTTTTTTGTCATCACTAATTGTTGGTCGACCAGATCGTTTGGCATCTTGAACACTACCTGATGCTTCAAACTTCCGAAGAAGCTCCCTCAAATAAACCCTCGATATAGGGCGATCGGGGTACCTCTCATTAAACAGTCGTTCCGCTGCATGGAAATTGTTTCTACATTCACCAATTATTAAGATAGCTGCTACTTTGTCGGCTACAGTACGTACCATTTTGCCTATGTAAACACTTAAACGTCTCCTTAAACAATAGCTTAGGTAAATTTTCAAGGTATAAACACTTTTGACAAGTAGAGAATTCAAAAACGTCAACCTTTTTGACAATTAACCAGAGGCGTACTTTAAAATCTTTATTAATTAAATGCGAAACTATAATTTTCGTATTTCTTCAATTTATCAATCAAAATCAGCCGAAACCCAAACAAAATTGGTATGACTGAATAGGTATTTTCAATACCTTTCAAACGAGCTGTCACTTGCCATAGGGTCCCATTTAAAATTATTGGTCACAGTGGCCTTGTGACGTCATTTATGACTATTGCGTCACCTGTTATGACCAGTTGAGAAGCCTACATCCGTTTATTTCCACCCTCCAAATTTCATTATTATAAGTATACCCGTTCAAAAGATACGAGGGGGGGAGGGGACTTTTGACTAGCACTGTATATGTTTTTCTTTGGTTGGTTCAAGAAATTTATACGGTTTATTTAAAATGTGTATCTGTAGCCAACATGTGCACTGGGTGAGATTGCAAAATACTCATATGTGATGAGTATGTGATCAGTATCTAAATAAGAATCTTCTGCTGAGAATAAAAACTATTTAACAAAAAATCAAACCTACGAAATACGGAACTGAAAAGTGAAAAACTTTTTAATAAAAAATTAAACCGACGAAATAAGGAACTGAGAAGAAAAAAATATTATAAACCTTCTCAGTCTCGATAACCAAGCTCCTTAACTGATGTAAGTAACTAATTTTGAGTCAGCGCCAAACAAACAAGCAAATGATTTAGGTAAGGCATGAAATGATGGCATCGAGTTGCGCGGTGACATTCTGATATTTTTTTTTGAAGTAATTTGATGATCTTCGTTGATTGTTCGGTTGGCGCCGACTCAAAATTGGTTACATACATTAGTTCAGGAGCTTAGTTATTGAGACCAAGGAGGTTTATTTTATTTTTTAACCGACGAAACCAAAAAGGATGAGGTTCTCTAGTCGACGCGTATATTTTTTTGTTTTTATATTTTTTTTTATGTATGATCACGCATCACTTTTTACTGAGGCGTCTGATTCCGATAATTATATCTTCAGTGGATAGGGTGTACTTCGAAGTTGGTCCCATTTGAATTTGAAAAATCAAATCCATCCCTAAGGGTAGCAAAATGAAGGATATTGATCACTCATCCTCTGAATTCTGGTCCGTTAACCGATTCTATCAGGCATAACTTTGTACTGGGATCTTGGATATGGATGATTCTTCTTTAATCAGATAGGGTACACCTCATAGTTGATCATATTTTGATTATGAATGGAATTATCTACCCTTACAGGTAGAAAAATAGTGGATAATTGATTTTTCACTTGTGAACATTGGCACACATATTCAGTTGACAATAACAGATCGCTAGTGTCATTATCACAATCATTATATTTTATGAGAGGATGGGATGATATACAGAGTAATGAAATGAACTACCCAGAACAACAAAAATAATTTATATCACAACAAATAGTAGAAGTAGATAATCATATTATTTAATTGGTAATAGTTGAAGTAAGGTGAGTAAGTAATTATTTTGGAAGTAATTAAAAAACAAGCAGTTAGTAATTGGTAGATTTTTGCCACAAAAATTAAAAAAATAAACAAAAAATTAAACCGACGGAATACGGAACTGAAAAGTGAATAAAAAATAAAATAAACCTTCTTAGTCTCAATAACTAAGCTCCTAAACTAATGTAAGTAACTAATTTTGAGTCGGCGCCAAACAAACAATCAACGAAAATCATTAAATTACTTCAAAAAAATTATTAGAATGTCACCGCCCAACTCGATGCCATCATTTTACGCCTTACCTAATTCATTTGCTTGGTTGTTTGGCGCCGACTCAAAATAAGTTACTCACATTAGTTAAGGAGCTCAGTTATTGAGACTGAGGAGGTTTATTTTATTCTTCACTTCTAAGTTCCGTATTCCGTCGGTTTAATTTCCAGTTGAAAATTTTTTTTTACTTTTCAATTCCGTATTTCGTCGGTTTAATTTTATGTCAAAATTCTTTTACTTTTCAGTTCCGTATTTCGTCGGTTTAATTTTTTGTTAAACAGTTTTTATTTTTTCATTTTTTGAAGCTGAATTCTACTAATGACTACCTACTTGTTTTTTTATTACTTCCAAAATACTTACTCACCCACGGTAATTCAACTATTACCAGTTAAATAATATGATTATCTACTTTTACTATCTGTTGTAATATGAATTATTTTTGTTGTTCTGGTTAGTTTATTCCATTACTTTGTATATCATCGCATGCTCTCATAGAATATAATGATTGTGACGGATGTGGAACAAAAATAATGACAGTAGCGATCTGTCATTGTCAACTACATATGTGTGTGCCAATGTTCACAAGTAAAAAATCAATTATTCCCTATTTTTCCACCCGTAAGGGTTGATAATTCCATTTGAAATCCAAATATGAGGTATACCCTAACTTTTAAAGGAAAAATCATCCAAATCGAAGAAGTCAGTACAAAGTTATGCCTGATAGAATCGGTTAACGGACCAGACTTCAGAGGGTGAGTGATCAATATCCTTCAGCTTAGGGGTGGATTTCATCTTTCAAATTCAAATGGGACCAAATTCGAAGAACACCCTGAAAAGTTATGCGTTATCATACAAAAAAAAATTATAAAAAAAGTATACGCGTCGACTAGAGAACCTCCTCCTTCCTGGTTTCGTCGTTTAAAAAATTATTTTGGTTATGGGATAAATTGAATTTATCGCCATAACCAAGAAGTTCAGATACGTTGTCAGGGATACATCATCGGTGAAATTCAAAAACCATTTATCACTTGTCGTAATGTTTTGAATATATTGATTTGTTGAAAATATGAACAGAATCAGTTGTTGGATTTTTCTCAGCCAAATTCTTCAAATTTGTGAACACTCCCTCGCCGACGTTCTGTAAGAATCCCATAAAGTCCTAGTCAACATATCTCAATGTTGTCTCATTTTCTGAAAGTTTTATATAACTTCCAGATTATTTTATATTATTATCATCGAACGAATGGGCCATTTTTTGTTACCCATGTTACCCAATTGCGTGTTTTGCGGGTTATCGTAATTTCAAAATATATTGACATAGATGGAAAATAACTTTCCAAAGTCAAGACAAGTCTAGGAAACTACATACTTCGATGAAAATTGATCACAGAACCACAAAACATGCCATAAGGGGCAAGAAACATTCATAATACTCTGCCCATTCTTTCACAAGGCCCTGGACGAAAAGCAATAAAACTGTCTTTATGCCGAAAAAGAGCTTGCACGGTGCATCAACCCCCTCAGACAGATTACGATGTACAATGTACCAAGCGGCACTTAGAAGATACATGTTCTTGTAGATAAGAGTGAATTACCGCAGCATTATATCTGAGCAAGTGCTGTGTTACAATATACTTCACTAGAAGTTAGACCTTATTGTGGAGAACGGAAATTGCAGTTAGTTCAACCGGGTGAGTCATTTCAAAAGGATCCACACCGATCGTTCTGTTTGTTTCAGTTTCACGAGCAATTGGATAACTGAAATATTTTATTGCCAATATTTCGGAGATGAATCCCAATTTTCAGAGCTGTGCTATGGAAAACAAATAAGTACAGAAACCTCTGAAATTCAGAAAAAGTTAATATAATGTATGAGGTTTCAAATATGCATTTTGACATTTACAAAAAAATTCATCAAAGTATCGAAACTAATTTTGTTTTTTGTGCTAAGCAAAGATATAATATTTATAGGCAAGGGGGTATGGTTAGTTATTATGATTCGTGATAGTTGAGTAGTATTCAACTTATTATAGCTGCCTGAAAAAAAATATGGTTAAGATCACAAGGTGACAAGTTGTCACACATATAGCAGGGCGATGATGATAGATCAATTCTGTGTAGATGCGTTGGAAATTTTCAGTGATTGTGTTTCAGGCGTGTAATTGTGACTGCATATTTTCTTAGTAGGTCGAATTTAGGAGGGTGAGGATTATGGAGTGGTAATATGGGATGTGTAGGTGTTTATTGATTTTTTAGTTTGTAGTGTATTATTTCCATTGTCTTCCACAACTAGTGCGAATTCTGTTCTTTGCTAGATTGACTTTGACATTATGAGATGATAAGTTGTTGAATTCGAAACGAATTTCTGCTGTTTCGTTACCTATTACAAATAAATATAAGTTTCCAAATTGATACATTTTTTTATGTTACATAGGTGTTCAGAGCTGTGACTTTGAGAAAAATTCAATTGCATGATGATTTAGGAACAGATTTGGAATCGGGAATTATAATCGCATTTTTTCAATTGATAGCATATCTGCTGAATACACCAAGCAAACATTGGTAATCTATCATAGATGATTATATTCACTGAGAGGAATATGGAATGCAGAACTGGTTTCCTGTATGCATTCTGAACCATCTGTTCAAACACAAAACTGGTTAGCATAACGACTCAGAACAGAGTCAAGGCGTACATGATTGTAACAGGTAATCTCGCTGTAATTAGGAAACATGACAGTTGGTTTCAGCATTATTGCATCAAAGTTCGAACCATAAATGGAATATTCATCGACTGTGATAGCTAAGTTCATACTTTCATTCATGAATGAATCTGCCAATATTGGACTTCTTTGCTTCTCTCAATAATTGTTGAAATTATTATCTATAGATAGTCGGTAAATACTATGAAGTATGGGGTTACCAAAACAAGAAGAATTTGAGTTTCATTATTTTCTTTGGAAGCTAGATAGGTGCGCCTGATTCCGAAGAATGGTTCATGAGCTTCTACCAGCATTTCTTGGACTGATGCCAGAGTTTCGTTTATTTCAAAAGGCCTACATAGGTCTGGAATACATTTTCGTTTTGTGTCGTCAGTGGAGCGCTATCACCTATCAAACTATTTCTCGGTGTATGTAAATGACCCAAAGCCACCATCTAAAACAACCATTCAATTAAATAATGATGAATCTCCCGTATCTTTATTTGCAATTGAAATTATATCTGGAGGAGTACAAATATTCTCTACCTCACTATCTGAACTCGACATTTCCAACAACTTGGAATTAATTTGTTTGGAAATATGAACAGGTTTTTCATAAAATCAGATGTGAAATCATCTGCGACTGAGAGATAAACTCAAGTCACCATCTTCAATATTCAATGAGAATGTTTCCCTTTTTTAATTCGGAATTAATTACGGAAATTACCACTCTGAGACGCCATTTATATATAACTATGAATATGCTTTCGTTAGTAACAATATTTAAAATAAACAAACTTCGAGTAAAAAATGGTTTTTTTTTCAATATCAAACAGTAACCTTTTGAGGAATATTCAATGGTACCTAAGTACCTATAGTTACCATGTTTATTCGTACACTCAATTATCTTCAGAATAAACTAGTGATCAACAAAATATTGAAGTTTTTTAGCACTAGTGCAAAAGTTGTTGACAAAAATAACAGATTCAAGCAACAACAAATATTGAAATATTTGGAGGTAGTTTCAATAAGCCCAACTTTCAATAGTCTGAGAAATTCATGTATAGGTGAATCAAGTTCATCAATATATTTTGCATGGAGCATTGTAGGAGAAACTGATTCATATTGTGGGAAGAAACAGTGAAATAATTTGTCGTAAAGAAATATTGTATATCGCCTCAACGGCAGAATATGTGAGCTTCTAGGTAAGCAATTTGTCAAAAAACTATTTTTCCGAGCATTTGGCAAATTGGTCTCGTTTTAAAAAATATAATTGGCTTTCCTACTTCACGCATTGGAATAACGTCTGCCGATTCCCATGTCAAAAAAAACAGTTGAACAAAAGTTCTTGTACAGATTCAAATTCTTTTCGAACAAGATTGAAACAGATCTACAGTAATAATAATAATTTCGTTTTTTATATCACATATTCCCTATGCTTCAGAGTTCTGTTCATGTAACTCTTGAAATATAATTGATCAACATTTTGGAAAAAGAACTTACTTTGTTTTCAATCAAATGTGCCATTGGACTTTTTCATATTTGGTTAGCCAGCCACACTGAGATAAATGTACTAATAATAATAAATTTATTCAATAAGTAGGCTTAATTTCAATTCATGTTACTGTGAATATATTCAGTAGATATACTACGATACTAACTGAAACAGACCAAATTCAGTGCTCCTGTTCAATCTTTTTCACCCATTAATTCATTTATGTATTGTATTTCATTATTGCCTTTCAAATCTACCGCGTATATCATGTTGAAAATCGCACAAATCCAATCGCTCCTCTGGTGAGGAACCGAAGGAAAACCAGTTGAACGAAGACTCCGCACGAATAGTAGTGATTTAAAATTGCTGTTTTAACGCTTTCGCTATTTTCAATCCGCAAAGGCAACGCTTGCTGCTAATTCCGCCACACGCTTACGCAACCTATATACAGTCCACATCGAAGAAGAGTTGGAAGTCGCCTAGAAGAGGGATCAAGGTGAGTGCATTTTCAACTGACGATTTTCTTCTCTTAATTGAACCATAACTTACGCGACATTTTGGTCCATTCGACCCAAGGATCGCTCCGCAGCTATAAGGTGAAATACGTTTCTTTCTAAGACAATATATTGCATTATACATTATCACAAATCTTGAATATTTTCAAATTCATATTCATTTCTATTTAACCATATTGTAAAAAAGGGTTTGGACGACGAATAAATTCAAGGCCATTCAATACAGTACACCTGGGTTTCTTTTTGCTTGCTATTTGAGGACAATAAACTTTGCCATTTCTTGTTGGATATTCCACGTTCCAATATTATTGTTCATTGAAAACAGCTGATTGCAGTGCAGGTTTCCCAATATTCACAAAATGTCAAACGCAAATAAAGTCAAGCAGGCTAAAGCTCTCAGAAAAATGTACGAAAATCAAGTAGCCGAAATGAAGGAATTTGCTGAAAAGGCAGAAACTGATCAATCTCTACGTGCTCAGTTCAAGAACTTATGTCAGAAGCTCGATATATGCCGCGATGAATTCAAATCTCAGCATCAATTACTCATTACGCTGATGGCCCTCGCGGATGAGGACATCGCTGCAGATGAGGCAGTTAGAAAAGTATTCGATCTTAATTGCTCCTATGTCGAAACCGTCTATCAAGATCTATTTGAAACAAAACCCGTAATTACTCACATAAATAAAACTATAAACGTTCATAACAATTCAGTCTTAACAAATTCGCTAGCAATTCCTGAACCTACACCAAGTACATCCAACATTCCAGACGTTTCTATATTTTCTGGAATGGTCTCATCCCACGTAAATGTTTTACTTTCAACCGCAAGCGTAGAAATTTCAGATATCTTTAATAATTATCAAACAATTCGCGCCATATTAGACAGTGGTTCACAATCAAGTTATATTTCTGAAAAATGTGTTAAACGACTGAAATTGCCGCGTTTCAGCTATTCGCTTTCAATACGCGGTGTAGGGACCATGAGCGAGGTGACATCCAGGGGCGGAGTTAACTGTAAAATAAAACCTGCAGGGAAAATGTCTCCCGTTCTTACAATTGACGCAATTATTTTACCAAACATATGTACCAATATGCCCTCTTCTTCAATAAATTATTCTCAATGGCGTCATATAGAACATATCAAACTCGCTGATGATTTATTTTATGAGCCTGCGCCAATTGACATGCTGTTAGGGGCAGATATTTTTCCGCATATTATACAAGAGGGACGTATCACCTGACATGTTTGTGAGCCGGTAGCCATTAATACGATTTTCGGCTACATTCTCATGGGCAAATGCAACCCTGATAAAAAACAAACTGCTGCAAACACATGCACATGTTTTATCATTTCAAACAATGACTCTTTCGCAATAGATAACTTAATCAAACGTTTTTGGGAAATTGAAGAAGTACCGTCCATAAAGGCTCTCTCACCTGAAGATACGTTATGTGAAGGTATATTCGTTAAAACTCATCAAAGGGATAAATTCAGGCGTTATATAATCAATTTACCATTTAAAATTCCGAACCTTTATTTAATTTTCAAGATATTCGCTCGATTGCCTTACGCCGCCTTTATTCACTCGAACGCCGCCTACTCAAACAACTGAGTGTGTATAAAAATACTGCGAATTTTAAACGAATACATACAAAATGATTTCATGGAGGAGGTGGATGATATGAATAACGATACCTTTATTGCAATGAAAAATATATTTTACTTTACCTCATCATTGTGTCTTGAAAATAGTACTACTACGCAACTTAGGTGGTATTCGATGGATCTACAAAATCACAGGGTATGTCATTAAATGAAAGCCTCTCAGTGGGGAGAAATTACAAAAGGATATTTTGACATATTATTGAAATTTAGAACTCACTCAGTTGTTTTTACTGCAGATATAAAAAAGATGTTTCTACAAATTCTGGTTACTCCAAATCATCAGAACTATCAAAGGATATTATGGAGGTTTTCACCAAATGATCAAGTTAGGGATTATCGCATGAAACGTTTAGTTTTTGGTCTATCATCTCCTCCATTTATTGCTAATCGAGTAATTTTACAATTAGCCGAAGATGAACGTGATAATTTTCCGCTAGCCGCAAATATTTTAAACGAGGATATTTATATAGATGACGTTTGCTCGGGATCTTCTAGTGTAGCTGAAGCTAAATTGATTCGTGACGAATTGATAAATATTTTGAAAAAAGGTAATTTTGAATTGCGGAAATGGACTTCTAATCAACAATCACTATTAGATGACTTACCGATAAACTATAGGTATGATCAATCAACAGTTTCTTTCGATGACGAAGATAAATGTATTGAAATTTTAGGATTGCAGTGGCAACCTTCTTCGGATGTCTTCCTTTATGCAATCGACTCAGCTGTTCATGGTTACACAAAAAGACAGATTTTGAGCGATATCGCAAAAATCTTTGATCCAATAGGATTTCTCGCACCTTTAACATGTTCCGCAGAATTACTCATGCAACGCTTATGGACTTTGGGACTTAACTGGGACGACCTACCTCCAAATGAACTTTGTAACAAATGGTTCAAATTTAAGTCATCATTTGCACTTTTATCAACGTTAAAGATTCCGCGTCGAATACTTGTTGATAATTTTCAGTCATGTCAAATTCACGCCTTTTGCGACGCCTCTGAAAGGGCTTATGCTTCTGTAATCTATTTCAGGGTGGAACGCAATAATTTGTCTAATATTTTTTTTGTATGCGCAAAATCAAAGGTTGCCCCTTTGAAAAGTATATCGGTTCCCAGGTTAGAATTGTGTTCCGCTGTATTACTTTCGAATTTACTTTACACTGTGCTTCAGATTTTCGAAAATAAATTGATTTTTTCTGATATATATGCTTATACTGATAGTATGATTACATTACATTGGATCAAATCATCTCCGCATAAATGGAAAACTTTTATAAGTAATCGCGTTACTCACATTCAGAATAAAATTTCACCAACATCTTGGTATCATATATCATCGGGAAATAACCCCGCCGATGCGGCTTCCCGCGGATTGTTACCGGATGAAATTTTGGACAACGAGATGTGGTTTTCTGGGACAAAATGGCTACAACTTCCAAGACAACAATGGCCTCTTACTACTTTTGATCCGCTACTTAACTTATCATTTAAGGAACATACAGAAGAGAAAACAATTTCTCTTATTACTTTGAACACGCCAAATTTTATTGAATTAATTATTCAAAAATTCTCTGCGCTTTCTAAAATAAAACTGATTTTTGGATATATTTTACGTTACTTACATAATTCACGCAACCCCAAAAATAAAAGAACTGGTATGATATCTTTACAAGATTTGAATCAGGCATTACTGGTGATTGTGAAATACATTCAACACCTACATTTTGAAATCGAAATTCAAAAATTGAAAACAAAAAAACCAACGTCAAAATTCCTTCGTAAACTCAACGCCTTTCTTGATGATAATGACATTCTCAGAGTTGGAGGTCGCTTGAAAAATTCGAGTTTATCTTTTTTGAAAAAACATCCTGCAATTTTACCCAAAAGTAGTCGCTTGACACAGTTGTTAATTCATGATTTTCATATAACTTATCTACACCCTGGCGCACAAACTCTTCAATTTTTAATTTCGCAACAATTTAGGATTTTATCCGTAAAGAGTTCAATTAAAAAAGTAGTTTCAAATTGTAAACAATGCTGGCGTTTATCACCGAAACCCTACCAACCTTATATGGGAGATCTTCCTAGTTTTAGAGTTTCACAAGTCAAAGCGTTTTCGATTGTTGGTCTGGACTATGCCGGCCCATTTTCAACTTCATCAGGGAAGTTTCGCGGTGCAAAAATATGCAAAGCATATATTTGTCTATTTGTCTGTATGGCTACAAAATGCATACACTTGGAGCTTGTCTCAGATATGACAAGTGAAGCCTTCATTGCGGCTTTACGGAGGTTCGTTGCACGTAGAGGACGTTGCGATACTATTATATCGGACTGTGAAACTAATTTTGTAGGTGCAAGTAGGGAAATTTCAAAATTAATGGAACAAGCCGCCGAACGCGAAACCATTAAATTCAAATTTAATCCGCCTGGAGCACCGCATTTTTCAGGAATGGCAGAAGCTGGGGTGAAATCCGTGAAAACACATATTTATCGTGTGATCGGGGAGCAAATAATGACGTTTGAAGAATTCTATACTCTTCTGACTCAGATTGAAGCACTATTGAATTCTCGTCCACTATGCCCATTGAGTAACGATCCTAACGATTTGTCAGTTTTGACACCAGGACATTTTTTAACTCTGGAACCACTGAGCACGCTGCCTGACCCAGATTTAACGCATTTAAAAACAAATAGACCTAATCGATGGCAAAATTTGCAAAATATCCTACAATCATTTTGGAAAAAATGGTACAATGAATATTTACATACACTTCAACAAAGAAGTAAGTGGTTGGATGCTTCACATTCAGTTAACATTGGAACTGTAGTCCTTATAAAAAATGAACAAGTCGCTCCTATGAAATGGCTTCTAGGGCGCGTTGAGAAGTTATACTTTGGAAGGGATGGTGTAGCTAGAGTTGCCGATGTTCGAACAAAAATGGCACAGTGAAGAGAGCTTTGGTAAAGTTATGTCCTATACCAAATGCCGAGTTTTCAAGTGATATTTAAATTATTTCATAATTTAGTGGGGGAGAATGTTCAATCTTTTTCACCCATTAATTCATTCATGTTTTGTATTGTTATTATCTTTAATTGGAGAGAAACATATTTCATTTTTATAGTATTGTATTTCATTATTGCCTTTCAAATCTACCGCGTATATCATGTTGAAAATCGCACAAATCCAATCGCTCCCTCTGGTGAGGAACCGAAGGAAAACCAGTTGAACGAAAGACTTCGCACGAATAGTGAGTGATTCAGAATTCGCTGTTTTAACGCTTTCGCTATTTTCAATCCGCAAAGGCAACGCTTGCTGCTGATTCCGCTACACGCTTACGCAACCTATATACAGTCCACATCGAAGAAGAGTTGGAAGTCGCCTAGAAGAGGGATCAAGGTGAGTGCATTTTCAACTGACGATTTTCTTCTCTTAATTGAACCATAACTTACGCGACAGCTCCAAACCAACCAAAGAATGAATTGTTACCCCGTTTTTCCACATGGCTTCGAGAAATACTGAATTATCTAATTACTATTGAAGCTAATACCTCATATAAAGAATAAGTCGGTGATTTCCTACTGATGAAGTCGTCTATATTTTGAAATCAATAGCTAACCTTTCTTCTGCATATAAGCCAGGTAAGTCCACAGACTCGGCACTGGATGGCCTCAACAGGCTACTAACAAAATCCCTCGAAGACAAAGACAGCCATCGCGATCTTCGTCGATATCGAAGGTGACTTGAACAATGCATCTACAAAGTCAATCACCATTGCTCTAGAAAATAAAGGGTTTCCATTCTTACTGTGTCGATAGGTGAACAACAGTTCGGTAAAAGGGTTATCATATCAACCATAGGTGAAACCACAATCTCAGCTAGGGATCCCAAGAGGTGGGGTACTATCATCCCTTCTGTGGGCAATCCTAGTAGAAGAACTGCTGGGAACGCTTACATCCGAAGGCATGCATTGCTCAGGATATGCCGACGATCTTGCAATTCAATAATTGGAGCATACACAGACTGCTCTAAACTTGATAAATAAGTGGTGTCAGGAAGAGAAACTATCAGTAGATCCTCAGAAAACCAAAATGGTTGCGTTCACAAAAATAAAGTACTGAGAGTACTCGAGCCACCAGTTCTGAACGGGGTAGAAATTCCAATTGCACAAGAGGTAAAATATTTGGTAGTCATCTTCGACCACAAAGTGACATGGAATCAACTCCTACCTGCCTGGCTGCCACGGGTCCTATGATGAAACCCCAATAGCCGCTTCAGAAGTCTTGCTGATCCAACCCCTACTTCATGTTCACATTCAAGGCGAAGCCAGGTCAGTCGCCAGTAGACTGACCAGAGGGCAAGCGCCCATAAGTAGACTGCACGGCAAAATGTATAAGAGTTGGAAACCGACCCCATGATGGAAAGCCATCGGACGAGATGCTCCCTTGGTATTGCTCCGAAAAAAACTTCAGAAGAGTCATAGCAGACTGGGAGGCATGGAAAAAAGGACCTCCAGTCAATGCACAAATTGCCTGCTACACACACGACTCAAAACCAAAGAAGGTGTAGGAGCAGGAATATATTGAGCCCAGCCAAAGACAGGAGTATCACCAAGCTTAGGCAAACATGTGACAATATTTCAGGCAGAAGTTGCAGCAATACACCTCTGCACAGAGGAGTTGGGGCGAAAGTTTGAGAAAAAGACCATTGCCATATACTCTGATAGCTAGGCCCAAACTTGTATGGGACTGCTTGGAAACCCCTGCAATGTGTGAGCGGTCAAAACAGACTGTATCTGGCTCGGGTGCCAAGCCACACAGTCTACAAGGGCAACAAAGAGGCAGACTCCTCCAATATATGGAGCACTCGAGGTCCAGCCTATGGAGTCTAGTAACAAGGACGGGTCTCGACAGGGACATAACAAAGGGTCATAAACCATGGATCTGCAAAAATCGCAGTGGAGTGGCTCCTAGCCCATGAGCCTCGTACAAATCTAATCTAACCTGTTCTACAGTATTTTTTTTTTTTTCAGAAACTACGTCAGGAAATTTCAATTCCCTAGATAGAGCAAATGACGTAGGGAAATGACCTTTTAAATATAGATGTCTTGTGTTTAGGAGTCGTCGGTCTATCTTCATGATGTGTGTTGATGATATGTTCGTCTGCGCAAAATTTCAGATTTCGGTATGAATACACAGGTGTTTTAAGCTTAAGTACATTATAAAATAAATAACTACTATGTAGGAATCTCCGTTTTTCAATACTCAAAAAAATATAGATAATTTCTCCTGGATGAGAAATATCTCCGAGAAACATGGTGATATCCGTTCTTGTAGAACAAACTTTCCATCGTCTCAACTTTTCCCAAAATAACTTCAAATCTTTTTAATTATGCTCCAACAAATAATAAGTATGCGCTTTCTTCTGGCGATTTTCATCATTATTTGAGTAATTTTTCTCTTTATCGAAAAATTGTCTAGCAGCTTATGTGGTTTCCATATTCATCATTCAGCTAAATCATCAACGTGGTTATAAGTAATATAGAGCTCCAAATTGCGTTGTGTTGTGACTGGTCAAAGAGGAAAAAAAAACTATTGACGGATTCACTACATACGTTTCATACGTTTTCAGGTGGATGTTTCCCAACAAATCAGTATCATTCCAATTTCAATTGGCTGCGACTTTAACAAATTCATCAAATCAAAGGCACATGTATATTCTTGGTAACCAGTTCTTATCTATCGAGGACTCAGTATTTTTATTTATCTAATTGAAATTATTAACAATTCGTTACAATTCGAATATGGACAGATTTTTTGAAAGACTTCTAATAAGCGAACAAGAATATGACAAAATACAAATAACATCTCCACCCCCTTGTGGAACCCTCTAGTGAAAATTAATTGAGGTTTCCGTATAATCAGAACACGATAGACATTTCGCCTCTTTTCCCTGTTGTTGCAATCTGTTATTCGTCAGCGGTGTCTCCCCAAACGAGTTCTTTTGTAATTTATCGTCGAATTCCAGGAGCGCTAATAACGGCAATCTGTGTGCCACAAATCTTCTTTGAGAATATCGAGGTAGTTTCAGGAAGGATATTTGGATTGGGAATGGAAGCTATTCCTCGAGAAATCACGATGAACCAACGTAAGTTTTTGGAACTGAGGCAAAATGTATTGAATTGCTGTGGCAAATTCTTTGGGGCAATCACTCAGAGCACGGGAAAAGCGAATACATTTGCATAACACAAAAATTATGGGCGAAATCATTCATTCCCGCTATGAATAAGTTCGATTGGTGGTCTACTCGATTCTATCCACTTCTGTATGATCATTTGGGAAATCGAAAATGTTGAGGTTATCAGAAACAGCGACAGTGATTTCATTCAACAAAAAAATTTGCTTTTTTCATTGACAATTTTTACTATTAATTCACTCACATGAAATTATCAACCTTCCGTTACACGCGCGCGGACTCTCAGTCCGCTCAAATTTGAATATTGCCGCCATCTCGGAATGCACCGCTTCCGCAAGCCATCTTTCTCAGTACCTTTCGAACATGAGCTGTCATGACTTAGTTTCCTGTGTGCCTTTGGAACGTGAAGACGTTACAGAGTAATTAGTGATTGCGGACTGTGAGTCCGGCACGTGTAGATACGTTACAAAAATTTGATATTAGAAAAGGTAAGATTTTTTGTATTTTTTACATAGGTTCATAATCTAAATATGGCCAGGTCAGGAGAAAAGGTTAGATATAATTTTCCATTTTGGATAAACATTTTTTTTTTCAGGATGTGTAACGAAAAAGAGCAGGAATATTCACATAAATTACTGGACGATGCAATATTAGAGGATGATGTTGTAGACATTGAGTATGATGATGGGGAAGATGATTTAGATAAAGATCATTTGGAAGAACAATTGGACAATTCAGATTCAGAGCAGGAAATTTCTGACACTGAACAAGAAACATCAGAATTATTAGACGGTCCATTTTTCATAGGAAGAGATGGAACTACTTAGTGGAGACAACACCAACCGCCAAAAAATTCTAGGACAAGGGCTGGAAATTCAATAAAACAGCTACCCGGGCCAAAGGCATCTACCAAGAATTTGACAGATCCATTTGAGATCTGGAAATTCTTTTTCACTGATGAAATTTTGAATATCATTGTAGAGCATACTAATAAACGCATTAGTGCAACTACAGCAAATTATACTCGAGAAAGAGCCGCTGCTCTTACAAATGTATCTGAGATTCAAGCATTATTTGGGTTACTCTACATGTCTGGAGTTCTCGAATCTAGTCGGTTGCATGCGAGAGAGTTGATTAGTAATAATGGCACTGGGGTGGAGATATTTCGTTTGGTGATGTCAGTAGACAGGTTTCAATTCTTGCTGAAACATCTGAGTTTCGATGATATTCAAACACGGGATGAGCGGAAAAAATTAGATATATTAGCTCCTATTAGAGGAGTGTTTGATGCTTTTGTCAAAAAATGCAAAAAGGCATACACACCTTTCCATTATGTTATGATTGATGAAATATTGGCGACTTTCCGAGGGCGCTGTGGCTTCAGGCAATATATTCCCAAGAAGCCAAACAAGTATGGTATAAAGCTTTTTGCCTTAGTGGACGCAAAGTGTGTAATCTGGAAGTTTGTGTCAGAAAGCAGCCAGATGGTCCTTATGGGTCAACAC
The DNA here is from genome assembly GCA_018342105.1 of Gonioctena quinquepunctata. Classification (NCBI taxonomy): domain Eukaryota; kingdom Metazoa; phylum Arthropoda; class Insecta; order Coleoptera; family Chrysomelidae; genus Gonioctena; species Gonioctena quinquepunctata. The sequence goes on along the minus strand of JAFIRS010000584.1, from coordinate 467,211 downwards.
TGGTCCAAGTGCTGTAGTTGAGAGATTTGTGAATGTTTAAATGGCTCTCGACGAAATATTACAGCCGGCAACTGGTTTTCCAGTATACCGTTATTAGAGTCGCTCCGCTCTAAGGAACTAACATTGCTTGGTACAATCCGTGAGAATAAAAGGGAGTTACCAGCAGAATTTTCCAGTCATGTTGAAACGCGACCTGTTCAATCTAGTATGTTTGCTTTTCGTGAATATGTAACGCTGGTTTCCTACAAACCCAATTAGAATGTATAATTAGTATCCAGCCTACATCATGACGACAACATTGACCCGATTACAGGAAAACCAGAATTGATTATGGACTATAATAATACTAAGGGTGGCGTCGATACAGTTGACAAGCTTTGCGCTTCATATGATTGTGCAAGAAATACCCGGAAATGGACAATGGTCGTATTTTTCTGTTTGCTAAATGTTGTTGGCATCAATATAATGGTGATTCACAAGTTTAACGGTCCCAATAATATGACAAGACGGGAGTTCTTGAAAAATTTGTCTTTTCATTTAGTAGACAATCATTTACGTCAACTGGCTCGACTGACTTGCTTGCCAAGACAGATATCATCAAGAATCAGAAAATTTATCGAATATGAGGAACCAAAACAACGTCTAGCAGCAGTAAATGAAAACAATGTTCTCAGACGAGGCCGTTGTGGTTTTTACGACCGAACAAAAAATCGACCTACCAAATACTCTTGCATAAGGTGAGAAAAATATATTTGTCTGGAACATTGTACTTTCATATGTTCAGAATGTATTAAAAATGACACTGATTGAATAAAAATGATCAATAATACTTTTTTCTTGATCATTCACTTCCAAGGTTTTATTGGTTAAAAAACTACTATTTCTCAAGTTGCGGACTCTAGTCCGGCGCGTGTACTCTTGTTGAAAATTGTTACGCGTGTTCCGGAAGGTTGAAAGTATAATGTCTTCCAACTGAGATCAGGGAAGTGTTCCTTGGTTGAATGAATAACTAATAAAGGAAGTAGAGAGGCCATATAACTCAGTCTGCTCGATTAAAATGCCTATGAGATGTTTTTCCCAAGTGGACCTGGAAAATATTTAGAATATCCCTATGAGTAACCATTTCAAAACGATTTTATCTGTATTTTCAGGAGGAGAAAACATTTTGGGACAAAACAAATAGAAAACGAATCGACGAAGGATTGGGCGGCGGGACTGAGGAGCATGTTGGCTGTTGAAATAGATTCAGAGTGGTTGAAATGAATTTTGGCTCTCCCTCTCTTCTCCTTTGCACACGGTGAGCTGGTTCTGGAGAATTACATGAAACTATGCATCTTTACTTGGACCCGTTGTGCGCCTACGTGATCTGAGAATCAGCTGGGCATGCCGATTTTTCTGACGAAACTCAGGAATTTCTTCAGTTGAAACTCTTTGTCATCTCATTGATCTCGTTACCTTTCAGGCACCACCTGCATACGGGATCGTCTGTGATACCGATGAGTTCCATAAACCTGATAACTATCGTTTCGGAAATCCATCGTCTTAATGTATTCAAAAGGTTTTCACGACGTTTCGAATGCTTGTATCTGCAATCGTCTTCAGGTGAATACTGGCAAGTTTAGGTGCTACTTACCAATTTATATGACTGTTGGCGCAATGATCGTGCAATTCCGCCATGTGCAGCGGTGCGTGTAATTTCGCGCGGTGTGGTGGTGCGTGAAGTTTCGCGCCTCTACAACCCGCCAGAAAAAGCAATCAGGGGTATCCATACGTTCTTGATCTCATCGCTTGGTTGACTAAAGGCGTTATTGGCTTCGATGTAGGCGGCTTCTTTGAACTTCCGTTTGAACCAATGCTCCTCTCTATGTAGAACACTTACGTCGTCCCATAGAACTCGATGGTGCTCAGTCCAGGCGTGGTCACCGATTCCCGATTTTCGATTTTCCATATACCTGTTCAGGTGAATTTGTACAGTTAGGAGCCCAGTCACGAACCTAATATCTCATCTGTTCAGTGACATGATCTCTTTTAATATTTTACCCGATGGACCCTCTATTTGTAGCTTTGATTGCCTCATGCATAGCGTCTCCTGATGTTATCTCCACGTTTGAAATGGCCATGCCACTGGGTATTCCCGAAATTGGTTCTGATCTGAGTGGTGTTTTCCCCAATCCTTTGCTTGGCACTCTGTCTGCCTCTCTGTTCCCAGGAACACTGTAGTGTCCTGGGACCCTTATAAGGTTAACTTTCCTTGTTTCTCAGAACTGTTTATGGCGTTCTCATACACAAACACCAATTTGGATGCGATCTTGATTTATCCTAATGCCATGATTGCTGCCTGGCTGTCCAAGTGGATGACAGTAGGTCCTCGACTTCTATCGTCGAAAATTTCCTGGACGCAGGTGAGTATAGCATATACTTCGGCCTCAAACACTGAGGCATAGCGGAAATGAGATATCTCCTTGTTTTTTCTCTGTATACTCCTGCGCTGGACGATTTCTCAAATCTTCATCCATCCTCATATCAAGTTGAGAGTAGACGTTGGGGTGGATTCTGCCGAGTGCAGCGTCTTCCTATTCTTTCCTCGTGGGGATGATAATTTTTTTTTCAATTCAGAACCCGGCGAGATCTCTTTGTATTAGTAGAAGTAGACAGCCCTCATTTGCCTTCATCCAAATAGTGGAATGTCCCTGGTCTGCATCCAAACTAATCCATAGAATTCTGAAGGCAGTACGCATAGATCAATGTTTGAAGACAGGTGCAGAAGGGGCGGACACTGGTGGGTGTCATCCCAATGGCACCTGTCATTTTTAGCAAGTCAGTCTTTGAAACCCATCTGATTTATTTCTGGACTGGCCCTTGGTGGTGCCGATTCACCAAAAAATGGACGTTAGGGTCATGCGAATGAGGGCCGAGTATATTCAATGTAGGGTTATTGATGTCAGGCCCCATGTCTTCCTAGTTTATTGTATGTATGTATATATGTATGTATGTATGTTTATTGACATATATGGTACAGTTAAAATAAATAATTAAAATGTATAAAATAAAATTTAGTACTTAAACCTAATCTTATCTAACGAACATCCATCGAAAAAAATTCAGTAGATGATTCAACATGTAACAAAAAAATTAAAAGTGATTTCACTTAAACCTGCTTATTTAGCGAATATCCATCGAAAAAAATTCAGTGGATGATAATATGTTCAACATGTAACAAAAAATAAAAAAGTAATTTCACATATCAATAAAAATCATCATTGTATAATTATGGCATCACAATCAAAACACGAAATCAGTAAATTTTTAATCAGGGATTGTCAATTAATTCATGTATTTCTCTTCTTGGCCTACTCATTATATATTTTTTTACTTCAGTCTTAAATCTTTTGACTGTATTTTCCTTTTTGGTATTATCTGGCAGGGTGTTGTATAATTTAGTCCCTAAGTACAAATAACTTCTCTGTCCGATGTATTTGTTCATAATGGGTGTAACATACTTTTGTTTATTTCTAGTTTCATAGACATTGTGTAATGCACCTCTGTTCAAGTATTGTCTTATATTGACGTGCAAAAAAATATATCTGTTTTTGGGTATCTAATACTTTCGCTTCGGCATATAGTTGATCAGTAGGATACCTATGGTGTTTGTTCAATAGTAATTTCAAAATGTATTTTGTGAAACCTGTATTGCATTATAGTGTGCTCTTGAAACACCTCCCCAACCTATGATTCCATAACTCAAATGTGATTCCACCAAACTCTGATAAACTATTATTCTTTCTTTTTATTCAAAAAAATTCAAAATTTTTTTATATCTATATAAAATGCACCTAATTTTTTTGATAGGTAGTCCACATGAGTTTTCCATCTGAAAGTACGATCCAACATTATTCCCAAATATTTAATTTCATTTGCTGGTTTTATTGTGAAAGAATTTTGTATGGTTATTGTTGCTGCTGAAGATTGTTAATTGTTTGTTTGAGTTGAGTTTACTTTGTATATTTTGATCACTTGGTATGAGACTAACATGAAACTTGTCGAGTTTGACAAGGATTGTCAATAATAATAAAAATATAATTCAAACTGAAAGTTGTCAGTTATTAAAAAATCACAATTCATATAGAAAAACTGGTTTTCTATTGAAAATATAAATACTGTAAGCATTGGGGCTTACATTTGGTCCTTGAGCACAACTGAATAGTCCTTGAGAGATGTCCGTTCCCAGACGGAGTGAGCGACTGATGGAGAAGTGTGAAAAAAAAGCAGAAAGAAAAAGCAGTTTCTTCAAAGAAAAGCGATAAACCTGCAATGGAAAATGGGCCAGGAACTCAAAAAGGCAAGTCTATGGCAACCTCGAAGTCAAAAAGGAGTTTGCAAAGAATCGAAGAACTCAAAGCGAATCTCGAATTGAAAAAGGCAGAATTAGAGGTAAGGCGATTAGAATTAGAGTTGAAACAGGCAGAAATATGCAACTCACATTCAGAAAATGAACAAGTAGAAAGCATAGAAATCTTAGAAAATGTATATGCAATACAAGGTGCTACCTCGAGTAAAAATATCAATCAGGTTCAAGAGTGGGTGAATAACATACCAATAGAAAAATCCATGGCGGGTGTTGTGTCTGATAAATCTGTTTTTTTCTAAGAGTTTCAAGGAAAAGAATCGGTGCAAAGTGTCCGATCTATGGAAAATAATAGATTTGAGACATTTTCGGCAAGACAGCCAGTAAGTAAAGAACTTCCTATATTCTCAGGCGATCCTACAGAATGGTTACGTTTCATCACTCAATTCAGGGAAACAACAAACATATGTAACTTTAGTAATCGGGAAAATATATCAAGATGGAATTGGATTTCTACCACGCAAAATGTGGCTGATGAAGCAACTAGAGACAATAAAGAATGTGACTTCTCGTCAAAAAGCCGTTGGTTGAATGGTCCAGATTTTCTCACATTAGATGAAGAATTATGGCCTATTGAGAAAGAAATTATGGTATCAGCCGAATCTATATCCGAAATAAAGCAGGAGTTTGTAGCCGTAAGTGTGAAATTTTCAAAAATAAATTTGTCAGAATCTTTACTCAAAATTGAGAATTTTCTTCGATAATGAAATTATCGAGAACCACGGCATGGACAATGCGATTCATAGATATATGCAGAAAGAACATTTCCAAAACGGACTTACCATTGGAACTTTTTCCAAATGAAATCAGAGAAGCAGAAACACTGTGGATAAAGAAATCACAAGAGGAAAATTTTGAAGAAGAAATAGATTGTCTACAGAAAAAGCTATCTATCAAAAGTTCGAGTAGAATATACAAATTATCACCGTTTCTGGATGACGATGGTATTCTGAGGATAAGAGGAAGGTTGAAAAATGCAGAATACTTGCAGAAAGATGTGAAAACTCCAATAATTGTGGATCCGAGGAATCATTTCACGAAGCTGTTATTACGTTTTCATCACGAGAAAGCAAAACATCATGGTCAAGAATTCGTTGTTAATGAATTGAGACAGAAGTATTGGATCCTAAATATACGGAATGCAGTGAGAAGCACTTGGAATTCCTGCCAGTACTGCAAAAATTTGAGAGAAAAACCATTATCGCCAGAAATGGCTCCTTTACCAGCTTGCAGATTGAACAGCTTTGTCAGATCTTTCACCTACACAGGTATGGACTATTTTGGTCCGATGAACGTGTCGGTCGGAAGAAGAAGGGAAAAGAGATGGGGAGTATTGTTCACCTGCTTGAGCACCAGAGCAGTTCATTTGGAACTTGCCTCATCTCTTAGTTCCGATTCTGTCATAATGGCAATCAGACGACTCATTGGAAGAAGAGGATGTCCCGAAAAAATATATTCGGACAATGGCACAAACTTCCGTGGAGCGGACAAGGAACTCAGGCAAGCCCTCAAGGGAATGCGGAAGGAGTCCATTATTGCAGAAATGACCTACAGGGGAATCGAATGGCATTTCATTCCCCAGGAACACCACATATGGGAGGTGAGTTGGGGAGCGACTGTGCGATCAGTGAAGACAACTCTGAAGGTTGTTCTGAAGGAACAAGCTCCGCGCGAAGAAGTTTTATGGACACTGATGGTTGAAGCTGAGCACATTGTGAACTCACGACCTCTGGTGCATGTATCGATCGATCCAGAAGATGACGAAGCTTTGACACCAAACCATTTTCTAATTGGTACCTCTAGTTCTGTCTGCCTGTTCAGATCGTTTTCAGAAAATGATCTTGTTTCGCGAAAACAATGGAAAATCGCCCAGTATCTAGCTGACTGCTTTTGAGGAAGATGGCTCAGGGAGTACTTGCCCACGCTGACCAGAAGAACCAAATGGTTCCAGAAAGATCATCGGAAAGTAAAAGTCGGTGACGTAGTCGTTCTCGTCGACAGTGAACTTCCAAGAAATCATTGGCCCAAGGGGAGAGTTGTTTCAGTATTTCCCGGTTCTGATGGTCAAATCAGAATGGTGGATGTCAAGAAAAAATCAGGCATATTTCGACGTTCTGTAGTGAAGATATGTGTCCTAGACGTTGCAGAAGAGAAGAAAGAAGAAAAAAAGAAAGAAGAAATAAGAAAGTAATGAAGCGAGTTCCATTATCGAGGGGAGTGTTGCAGCTGAAGAGTAATGAAGCGAGTTCCATTACTGGGGGGAGTGTTGCTGCTGAAGATTGTTAATTGTTTGTTTGAGTTGAGTTTACTTTGTATATTTTGATCACTTGGTATGAGACTAACATGAAACTTGTCGAGTTTGACAAGGATTGTCAATAATAAAAAATATAATCAAACTGAAAGTTGTCAGTTATTAAAAAAATCACAATTCATATAGAAAACTGGTTTCTATTGAAAATATAAATACTGTAAGCATTGGGGCTTCAGTTATATCATAGTTTGGAAGAGCTGTCTCAAGGCTACCGAAGGTAAGTAAACCGTTTTTTTGAAATTCACCGATAATAATCTGTAGTCCAGCCAGGTTTTAATTTGGGCAAAATCCCTTTCAATCTTAATTTTCAAATTGTACCAGTTTGTGTCCTTATAGATAACCACAGTATCATCGGCAAAGCTGATGATTTGACCCTCTTTCTCCAATGAAAATATGTTATTCATAAAATAGTGAATAACAAAGGACCCAACACCGTTCCTTGAGGGCACACCACATGATATTTCCTTTGTTTCGCTAATTTTAACATTCATTTTGACCTGTTGTTTTCGGTTTTTCAAATAACTTTCGAAAAAACTATGCTGACCTCTTATTCCCATGTCCCTAAGGTTTCCAGTAGAATGGAATGGTTGACGGTGTCAAAGCCTTTGCCAAGTCAAAGAAATATACCGATTATTGATTCACCTTCATCTTTGCATCCGTAAATAGTGTTTGCTGATAAATGTATTGCATCTTGAGTTGACTTGTGGTTTCTAAACTGAATTGAGAGTTTAAAAGTAAATGATGCTTTTCCAGGAATTTGTTTACTCTAGCTTTCACAATCTTTTCTAGTACTTTAGCCAGGCTTGTTATTATGAAATTGGTCTGTGATTTGCCACATCATTTCTATCTCCAGCTTTGAAAATTGTATTATAATACTGTTCTTGAATGCTATTGAAATTGCCCTGTCTCGAGTGAATTGTTGATTATTGCAGTTAGGGGAAGGCTTATATAATTTTACTATAATTTTGAGTGTTTCGCACTGATCTTATCACCAAGAGGGTTTTTGGGTTTCATGTCGTATTTAATAATTTTTTCACCTCATTCCAGTTGCTGGATTCAAAAATAACGAGTGGCAACTCACAGTCCTCTTTTCTTTATAGTTATGAGGTCGATTGATTTTACTGGGTGAATTTTCACCAACATCGATTAAATATTTATTGAATATATTTGCCTTTTGCTCTTCGTCGCTGATTGATTGGTCATTGTATTTGATACTTTGAATCTTCTCCCTATCGCTTTCGGAAACAACCTCATTGACTAGTTTCCATAATTTTATCGACGATTTTTTTTCTTTTTCCACTTTTTTGTTGTAATAACTTCTTTTCGCTTTCTTTATTAATTTTTCTGTTGCACTTTTACAATTCAAATATTAAATTTTTTTGATATTATTGTTAGGATTTTTTTTGAATTCAACATACAAATTATTTTTTCTGTTAACAGATTTTACCAGCGAGGGAGTAATCCATGCTTTTCGTTTTTTTTCATTGTGTTTTATCCTTGTGTAAATAGTAGATTGTTGTATTGCTTTCTGTATAATATTTATTAATTTGTTTGTTTTGGTATCAAGATCTGGTTCCAGAAGGATGTCATTCAAGGGGGCGGATTGAATATTTTTTAATAGTTTTTTGTTATCAATGTGTTCAATATATTTAATGTTATAATTGTTATTTCTTCTTTTTATTTTGGTATTGAGAACGAGTTGCAATAAAGTAGTATGATGGTCAGTTATAGATGTGGCGATTGCCAACGGTAGTATGTTATCATAATTATTTGTATGAATAAATATATGGTCCAGACATGTGTGTGAATCATTTTGTACTCTAGTGGGAATATTGATTGCTGACCTGTAACCATGTTCACTCATGATATCAAGATAGTTTTTTGTTTCCTTTGTTTCTTCTAAAATGTTAATATTAATATCCCCTAGAAAAAATTTATAGTCACATTTTTCGTTATCATTTTCTAATATGTCATTTAACTCATTGATAAACGTGTTCACATCACTAGAAGGTGATCTGTAAAATGTATTTATTATGAAGACGTTATTTTCACAGTTTAATTTCAGTCCAAGAAGGTTACTCTTATTCAATTCTATTAATTGGTGAGAGACATACATTTCAGATTTTATGAATAATACCACTCCGTCATTTTGATTGTAACTGCCCTTATTATACAAAGTTCTGTATCCATCAATATTGAATACATTAATATCAGGTATCTGTCTTGTTTCGGTTAAAACTATGCAATCAATACTGCTCTCTAGGCTTTCGACAAATACCAAAAATTCATCTAGATTGCAATCTAAACCACGTATATTGCTGTTAACAATTTTAAAATTTGGGCTAATCTCATTAATTTCCAATACTTGTTTCAATTCCTCAGATGTTTCAAGGTCATATGTTTCAATTTTTTCAACGACAAAGTCTTTTATATATGGGTCCATCACAATAAATAATTATACTAATCAACTGATTATTTTTAAAAATAAAAATGAAGAATAATAATATTAATCATACTGCTAATATTTAAAAAATAAAAATAAGGATTAAAATTAAAAATGAAGGAAATTGCGCTTTTTTGTGGATGTATTTATGCTTTATTTTGGGATCTTAGGGATGGCTTCCTATCTTTAGGCTGTTGTAAAACTGAAGAATTTTTGTCTTTGTTTCTATTTTTAGTTTCCTCTTCTCTATTTCTCTTTTCATCAGCGAGGTCCCTCTTCCGTTCTTCTTTCTTATCTTCTTTTTTATTATTTTCTCTTTTGTTCGTGCCTGTTTCTATTGGTCCTTGTAGTTCTGCATAGCTCTTGGATGGTGTTTGGGGCTCGCTCGATGGTCTTGCGAAGAAGCTTTGCTCTTTCTTTTCTTCGATTTCCAGTAGATCTTCGACTGTGAATATCTGGTTGTTTCTATATAGTTTTTCACCCTTAATGTAACAGCGGTCTTGTGTTGTATTCCTGATGTCCTTCAAATGATTTCTTAAAATTTTGTTTCTTTCTTGTTGTATTTGTGTCAAATCTGGAACTATGCTAATATTCGTGCCCTTTAGTTTCTTACAATTTTCTAGAACGGTTGTTTTTGATTGATACAAAATGAATTCTACTTTAATTGGACTTTTGTCAGATTTTCCTATTTTATATATATTATTGATTTCGCAGTCACTGATTGTTGTGCCTAGTAGAGTATTCAAATTTTCACAGAATCCTTTTACTGGGATTCCATTTTCCTCATTTCGTATGCCAAAAATCACGATGTTATTTTTTTTTTACCTCTCTCTAGTCTTTCTACCCGTTCTTTGAGTTCCTTATTTTCTTTTTCTAGTGTGCGTATTTTCTCATTCAACATTGTTTCAATTTTCAGTTTAATATTTACTTCACTTGCCTGTATACTCTGTTGCAATTCCCTTTTACTGATCAGAATTTCTTCTCTCAGAGCTTCCATATTCCGCCCTAATCTGGCAACTATGTTTCTTGGCTTTGCACCATGTACATTTGGCTGATGGTCAGATTTTGGGATTGCGGTTATGTTATGATTCTGATTTTGTGTATTAAGCTGACTTTGATTTAGATTATTTTGATTCAACTTGGAGTAAATGATGACTCCAAGCATTTCTGGGAGAGTTTTTTTTCTGCGTGTCTTGGTGGAAAATTCTAAGTCCGCTTTTCTGGATTGGACTTTCAACCCTCCAGTGGAACACCACTGTTCCATTCTAACAAAATATTCTCCAATTATTACTCCTAGCACGTTTAAAGGTTGATCCTGAGCCAGCATGACCAAGTCATCTGTATAAGCTTGTGTATAGTCCTGACTCATTGAGATCCGTGAGAAGCTTGTTGACTAGCACGCTACATGAGAATTTTGGCTCATGAGAAAACAAATGGAATAGAATCCATGGTACTCACTTGAATTTCAGTTTTTCGGTTCCAAAAAGAAGTGGAATCGGTTTGCATATGAACGATTTGCAGACGAGAAGATCATATTCCAACTGAGTAACCGAAGCATTCATGCACTATGGGAGTAATCGAAACTATTATTTAATCATTGGGGAGAGAATCGGTTATCCCAATGATGAAAAAGGGTAGTACGTTGAAAATTTATTGGTATGTCGATGTGGAGAATGATTCGTTCATGAGAATTATCCGATTTGTTTTGCCACGAGTCGAATAACTTTTTATTAAATTGCAAGGAGGGTACATCTGAGTAAACCTTACCAATAAATATGTTTATGTAATGGATGTAAGAATCTTGAAACGATTTCAATACCGTAACATGGAGATACTTTGATCAATTCTCGTTCTCAAATCGGAATCACTTTGGTTCCTTCACAGATAGATATATAATGAGAAACACAAATTATTGGTTTTACTCTAAAACATATTCTGAGAATATAAAATTTTAAAATATAATATTTTCTGAGAAAAATAATTAAAATGATGTCATTGGAGATGTAATGATTTTGGGGATATTCTGATTGTCGTTGTGTTCTTCACGAGAACCAAATATAGCTACATGAAAATGAGTAATGAATTTTGATAAATCTGGAGTTCATATTCAAGGTACTTGCTTAGAGCATATTTTCAAAGTGGAAGCATTGATCAAATGAAAATATTATTTTTACTGAATAATTAATTCAAATTGCAAAATACTAACTCATTATTGAGGTCAAGAATGACGCAAAGGAACAATGAGGAACAAGAAAGTACCATCAATTGGTATTAAAAAAAAACAAAATGGAAAGGAATGAAAGATAATGAAAATTATGTAATATCAAATTCAAATTCATAGTATACATTCATATCGGAGTCGAATTTCTTTCGAATATTGGCCTGGATCTCAATTATATCTCCGTTTTTGATCACGGACACATCGCCAACAATAAATTTGGAGTTTCTCCGAATTTTTCCAATGGATTTCTTCCCAACGAAAACAATATCTGGATCGATTTTCATTATCTAACGCATACATTTGTATGTTTTCCTTCTTTGTTGCGGAGAAAACTTTGCCAAAACATACTGACCGATTTCAAAATGTCTTGTAGAAGTTTGTTCATCGATTCTAGTTCAGTGTCTGACATAGATGCCCTTTGATTATCGTATGCCTCATTATCAATTGCTATGGTAGCCATTGATTTTCTACATCTAGATGCAACATCTTTGTATTCTTCAAATATCTGCTCTAAAGACAAAGCAGTTAATGCACCTTCGACCTGAATTGGAGGATGTTCTTCTCCTACTTCATGTAGGAGTCTTTCAACGCATAGATCAATGTTTGAAGACAGGTGCAGAAGGGGCGGACACTGGTGGGTGTCATCCCAATGGCACCTGTCATTTTTAGCAAGTCAGTCTTTGAAACCCATCTGATTTATTTCTGGACTGGCCCTTGGTGGTGCCGATTCACCAAAAAATGGACGTTAGGGTCATGCGAATGAGGGCCGAGTATATTCAATGTAGGGTTATTGATGTCAGGCCCCATGTCTTCCTAGTTTATTGTATGTATGTATATATGTATGTATGTATGTTTATTGACATATATGGTACAGTTACAAGTTGAAATTTGAAACATTTCAATAAACACATATAAACCACAGAAACTATCTGGGCGACAGTTTGTACGTGGTGAGGTGATTAAAAATAAATAATTAAAATGTATAAAATAAAATTTAGTACTTAAACCTAATCTTATCTAACGAACATCCATCGAAAAAATTCAGTAGATGATTCAACATGTAACAAAAAATTAAAAAGTGATTTCACTTAAACCTAAGCTTATTTAGCGAATATCCATCGAAAAAATTCAGTGGATGATAATATGTTCAACATGTAACAAAAAATAAAAAAGTAATTTCACATATCAATAAAAATCATCATTGTATAATTATGGCATCACAATCAAAACACGAAATCAGTAAATTTTTAATCAGGGATTGTCAATTAATTCATGTATTTCTCTTCTTGGCCTACTCATTATATATTTTTTTACTTCAGTCTTAAATCTTTTGACTGTATTTTCCTTTTTGGTATTATCTGGCAGGGTGTTGTATAATTCAGTCCCTAAGTACAAATAACTTCTCTGTCCGATGTATTTGTTCATAATGGGTGTAACATACTTTTGTTTATTTCTAGTTTCATAGACATGTGTGTAATGCACCTCTGTTCAAGTATTGTCTTATATTGACGTGCAAATAATATATCTGTCGGATATCTAATACTTTCGCTTCGGCATATAGTTGATCAGTAGGATACCTATGGTGTTTGTTCAATAGTAATTTCAAAAATGTATTTTGTGAAACCTGTATTGCATTATAGTGTGCTCTTGAAACACCTCCCCAACCTATGATTCCATAACTCAAATGTGATTCCACCAAACTCTGATAAACTATTATTCTTTCTTTTTTATTCAAAAATTCAAAAATTTTTTTATATCTATATAAAATGCACCTTAATTTTTTTGATAGGTAGTCCACATGAGTTTTCCATCTGAAAGTACGATCCAACATTATTCCCAAATATTTAATTTCATTTGCTGGTTTTATTGTGAAAGAATTTTGTATGGTTATTGTTGCTGCTGAAGATTGTTAATTGTTTGTTTGAGTTGAGTTTACTTTGTATATTTTGATCACTTGGTATGAGACTAACATGAAACTTGTCGAGTTTGACAAGGATTGTCAATAATAATAAAAATATAATTCAAACTGAAAGTTGTCAGTTATTAAAAAATCACAATTCATATAGAAAAACTGGTTTTCTATTGAAAAATATAAATACGAAGCATTGAAAGTTGTCAGTTATTAAAAAATCACAATTCATATAGAAAAACTGAATAGTCCTTGGAGATGTCCGTTCCCAGACGGAGTGAGCGACTGATGGAGAAGTGTGAAAAGAAAGCAGAAGAAAAAGCAGTTTCTTCAAAGAAAAGCGATAAACCTGCAATGGAAAATGGGCCAGGAACTCAAAAAGGCAAGTCTATGGCAACCTCGAAGTCAAAAAGGAGTTTGCAAAGAATCGAAGAACTCAAAGCGAATCTCGAATTGAAAAAGGCAGAATTAGAGGTAAGGCGATTAGAATTAGAGTTGAAACAGGCAGAAATATGCAACTCACATTCAGAAAATGAACAAGTAGAAAGCATAGAAATCTTAGAAAATGTATATGCAATACAAGGTGCTACCTCGAGTAAAAATATCAATCAGGTTCAAGAGTGGGTGAATAACATACCAATAGAAAAATCCATGGCGGGTGTTGTGTCTGATAAATCTGTTTTTTCTAAGAGTTTCAAGGAAAAAGAATCGGTGCAAAGTGTCCGATCTATGGAAAATAATAGATTTGAGACATTTTCGGCAAGACAGCCAGTAAGTAAAGAACTTCCTATATTCTCAGGCGATCCTACAGAATGGTTACGTTTCATCACTCAATTCAGGGAAACAACAAACATATGTAACTTTAGTAATCGGGAAAATATATCAAGATGGAATTGGATTTCTACCACGCAAAATGTGGCTGATGAAGCAACTAGAGACAATAAAGAATGTGACTTCTCGTCAAAAAGCCGTTGGTTGAATGGTCCAGATTTTCTCACATTAGATGAAGAATTATGGCCTATTGAGAAAGAAATTATGGTATCAGCCGAATCTATATCCGAAATAAAGCAGGAGTTTGTAGCCGTAAGTGTGAAATTTTCAAAAATAAATTTGTCAGAATCTTTACTCAAAATTGAGAAATTTTCTTCGATAATGAAATTATCGAGAACCACGGCATGGACAATGCGATTCATAGATATATGCAGAAAGAACATTTCCAAAACGGACTTACCATTGGAACTTTTTCCAAATGAAATCAGAGAAGCAGAAACACTGTGGATAAAGAAATCACAAGAGGAAAATTTTGAAGAAGAAATAGATTGTCTACAGAAAAAGCTATCTATCAAAAGTTCGAGTAGAATATACAAATTATCACCGTTTCTGGATGACGATGGTATTCTGAGGATAAGAGGAAGGTTGAAAAATGCAGAATACTTGCAGAAAGATGTGAAAACTCCAATAATTGTGGATCCGAGGAATCATTTCACGAAGCTGTTATTACGTTTTCATCACGAGAAAGCAAAACATCATGGTCAAGAATTCGTTGTTAATGAATTGAGACAGAAGTATTGGATCCTAAATATACGGAATGCAGTGAGAAGCACTTGGAATTCCTGCCAGTACTGCAAAAATTTGAGAGAAAAACCATTATCGCCAGAAATGGCTCCTTTACCAGCTTGCAGATTGAACAGCTTTGTCAGATCTTTCACCTACACAGGTATGGACTATTTTGGTCCGATGAACGTGTCGGTCGGAAGAAGAAGGGAAAAGAGATGGGGAGTATTGTTCACCTGCTTGAGCACCAGAGCAGTTCATTTGGAACTTGCCTCATCTCTTAGTTCCGATTCTGTCATAATGGCAATCAGACGACTCATTGGAAGAAGAGGATGTCCCGAAAAAATATATTCGGACAATGGCACAAACTTCCGTGGAGCGGACAAGGAACTCAGGCAAGCCCTCAAGGGAATGCGGAAGGAGTCCATTATTGCAGAAATGACCTACAGGGGAATCGAATGGCATTTCATTCCCCCAGGAACACCACATATGGGAGGTAGTTGGGAGCGACTTGTGCGATCAGTGAAGACAACTCTGAAGGTTGTTCTGAAGGAACAAGCTCCGCGCGAAGAAGTTTTATGGACACTGATGGTTGAAGCTGAGCACATTGTGAACTCACGACCTCTGGTGCATGTATCGATCGATCCAGAAGATGACGAAGCTTTGACACCAAACCATTTTCTAATTGGTACCTCTAGTTCTGTCTGCCTGTTCAGATCGTTTTCAGAAAATGATCTTGTTTCGCGAAAACAATGGAAAATCGCCCAGTATCTAGCTGACTGCTTTTGAGGAAGATGGCTCAGGGAGTACTTGCCCACGCTGACCAGAAGAACCAAATGGTTCCAGAAAGATCATCGGAAAGTAAAAGTCGGTGACGTAGTCGTTCTCGTCGACAGTGAACTTCCAAGAAATCATTGGCCCAAGGGGAGAGTTGTTTCAGTATTTCCCGGTTCTGATGGTCAAATCAGAATGGTGGATGTCAAGAAAAAATCAGGCATATTTCGACGTTCTGTAGTGAAGATATGTGTCCTAGACGTTGCAGAAGAGAAGAAAGAAGAAAAAAAGAAAGAAGAAATAAGAAAGTAATGAAGCGAGTTCCATTATCGAGGGGAGTGTTGCAGCTGAAGAGTAATGAAGCGAGTTCCATTACTGGGGGGAGTGTTGCTGCTGAAGATTGTTAATTGTTTGTTTGAGTTGAGTTTACTTTGTATATTTTGATCACTTGGTATGAGACTAACATGAAACTTGTCGAGTTTGACAAGGATTGTCAATAATAAAAAAAATATAATTCAAACTGAAAGTTGTCAGTTATTAAAAAATCACAATTCATATAGAAAAACTGGTTTTCTATTGAAAAATATAAATACTGTAAGCATTGGGGCTTACAGTTATATCATAGTTTGGAAGAGCTGTCTCAAGGCTACCGAAAGGTAAGTAAACCGTTTTTTTGAAATTCACCGATAATAATCTGTAGTCCAGCCAGGTTTTAATTTGGGCAAAATCCCTTTCAATCTTAATTTTCAAATTGTACCAGTTTGTGTCCTTATAGATAACCACAGTATCATCGGCAAAGCTGATGATTTGACCCTCTTTCTCCAATGAAAATATGTTATTCATATAAATAGTGAATAACAAAGGACCCAACACCGTTCCTTGAGGCACACCACATGATATTTCCTTTGTTTCGCTAATTTTAACATTCATTTTGACCTGTTGTTTTCGGTTTTTCAAATAACTTTCGAAAAAACTATGTGCTGGACCTCTTATTCCCATGTCCCCTAAGGTTTCCAGTAGAATGGAATGGTTGACGGTGTCGAAAGCCTTTGCCAAGTCAAGAAATATACCGATTATTGATTCACCTTCATCTTTGCATCCGTAAATAGTGTTTGCTGATAAATGTATTGCATCTTGAGTTGACTTGTGGTTTCTAAATCCGAATTGAGAGTTTAAAAGTAAATGATGCTTTTCCAGGAATTTGTTTACTCTAGCTTTCACAATCTTTTCTAGTACTTTAGCCAGGCTTGTTATTAGTGAAATTGGTCTGTGATTTGCCACATCATTTCTATCTCCAGCTTTGAAAATTGGTATTATAATACTGTTCTTGAATGCTATTGGAAATTGCCCTGTCTCGAGTGAATTGTTGATTATTGCAGTTAGGGGAAGGCTTATATAATTTACTATAATTTTGAGTGTTTCAGCACTGATCTTATCGTACCCAGGGGTTTTTTTGGGTTTCATGTCGTATTTAATAATTTTTTTCACCTCACTTCCAGTTGCTGGATTCAAAAATAACGAGTGGCAACTCACAGTCCTCTTTTCTTTATAGTTATGAGGTCGATTGATTTTACTGGGTGAATTTTCACCAACATCGATTAAATATTTATTGAATATATTTGCCTTTTGCTCTTCGTCGCTGATTGATTGGTCATTGTATTTGATACTTTGAATCTTCTCCCTATCGCTTTCGGAAACAACCTCATTGACTAGTTTCCATAATTTTATCGACGATTTTTTTTCTTTTTCCACTTTTTTGTTGTAATAACTTCTTTTCGCTTTCTTTATTAATTTTTCTGTTGCACTTTTACAATTCAAATATTAAATTTTTTTGATATTATTGTTAGGATTTTTTTTGAATTCAACATACAAATTATTTTTTCTGTTAACAGATTTTACCAGCGAGGGAGTAATCCATGCTTTTCGTTTTTTTTCATTGTGTTTTATCCTTGTGTAAATAGTAGATTGTTGTATTTTTTTTTTTTATTTGTTTTGTTATTGTTTTTTTTGGATTTGAGACAAGGTGCGGTTTATTATTTTTTGTGTTTTATCAATGTGTTCAATATATTTAATGTTATAATTGTTATTTCTTCTTTTTATTTTGGTATTGAGAACGAGTTGCAATAAAGTAGTATGATGGTCAGTTATAGATGTGGCGATTGCCAACGGTAGTATGTTATCATAATTATTTGTATGAATAAATATATGGTCCCGACATGTGGTGAATCATTTTGTACTCTAGTGGGAATATTGATTGCTGACCTGTAACCATGTTCACTCATGATATCAAGATAGTTTTTGTTTCCATTGTTTCTTCTAAAATGTTAATATTAATATCCCTAGAAAAATTTATAGTCACATTTTTCGTTATCATTTTCTAATATGTCATTTAACTCATTGATAAACGTGTTCACATCACTAGAAGGTGATCTGTAAAATGTATTTATTATGAAGACGTTATTTTCACAGTTTAATTTCAGTCCAAGAAGGTTACTCTTATTCAATTCTATTAATTGGTGAGAGACATACATTTCAGATTTTATGAATAATACCACTCCGTCATCTTGATTGTAACTGCCCTTATTATACAAAGTTCTGTATCCATCAATATTGAATACATTAATATCAGGTATCTGTCTTGTTTCGGTTAAAACTATGCAATCAATACTGCTCTCTAGGCTTTCGACAAATACCAAAAATTCATCTAGATTGCAATCTAAACCACGTATATTGCTGTTAACAATTTTAAAATTTGGGCTAATCTCATTAATTTCCAATACTTGTTTCAATTCCTCAGATGTTTCAAGGTCATATGTTTCAATTTTTTCAACGACAAAGTCTTTTATATATGGGTCCATCACAATAAATAATTATACTAATCAACTGATTATTTTTAAAAATAAAAATGAAGAATAATAATATTAATCATACTGCTAATATTTAAAAAATAAAAATAAGGATTAAAATTAAAAATGAAGGAAATTGCGCTTTTTTGTGGATGTATTTATGCTTTATTTTGGGATCTTAGGGATGGCTTCCTATCTTTAGGCTGTTGTAAAACTGAAGAATTTTTGTCTTTGTTTCTATTTTTAGTTTCCTCTTCTCTATTTCTCTTTTCATCAGCGAGGTCCCTCTTCCGTTCTTCTTTCTTATCTTCTTTTTTATTATTTTCTCTTTTGTTCGTGCCTGTTTCTATTGGTCCTTGTAGTTCTGCATAGCTCTTGGATGGTGTTTGGGGCTCGCTCGATGGTCTTGCGAAGAAGCTTTGCTCTTTCCTTTCTTCGATTTCCAGTAGATCTTCGACTGTGAATATCTGGTTGTTTCTATATAGTTTTTCACCCTTAATGTAACAGCGGTCTTGTGTTGTATTCCTGATGTCCTTCAAATGATTTCTTAAAATTTTTTTCTTTCTTGTTGTTTTTGTCAAATCTGGAACTTGCTAATATTCGTGCCCTTTAGTTTTTACAATTTTCTAGAACGGTTGTTTTTGATTGATACAAAATGAATTCTACTTTAATTGGACTTTTGTCAGATTTTCCTATTTTATATATATTATTGATTTCGCAGTCACTGATTGTTGTGCCTAGTAGAGTATTCAAATTTTCACAGAATCCTTTTACTGGGATTCCATTTTCCTCATTTCGTATGCCAAAAATCACGATGTTATTTTTTTTTTACCTCTCTCTAGTCTTTCTACCCGTTCTTTGAGTTCCTTATTTTCTTTTTCTAGTGTGCGTATTTTCTCATTCAACATTGTTTCAATTTTCAGTTTAATATTTACTTCACTTGCCTGTATACTCTGTTGCAATTCCCTTTTACTGATCAGAATTTCTTCTCTCAGAGCTTCCATATTCCGCCCTAATCTGGCAACTATGTTTCTTGGCTTTGCACCATGTACATTTGGCTGATGGTCAGATTTTGGGATTGCGGTTATGTTATGATTCTGATTTTGTGTATTAAGCTGACTTTGATTTAGATTATTTTGATTCAACTTGGAGTAAATGATGACTCCAAGCATTTCTGGGAGAGTTTTTTTTCTGCGTGTCTTGGTGGAAAATTCTAAGTCCGCTTTTTCTGGATTGGACTTTCAACCCTCCAGTGGAACACCACTGTTCCATTCTAACAAAATATTCTCCAATTATTACTCCTAGCACGTTTAAAGGTTGATCCTGAGCCAGCATGACCAAGTCATCTGTATAAGCTTGTGTATAGTCCTGACTCATTGAGATCCGTGAGAAGCTTGTTGACTAGCACGCTACATGAGAATTTTGGCTCATGAGAAAACAAATGGAATAGAATCCATGGTACTCACTTGAATTTCAGTTTTTCGGTTCCAAAAAGAAGTGGAATCGGTTTGCATATGAACGATTTGCAGACGAGAAGATCATATTCCAACTGAGTAACCGAAGCATTCATGCACTATGGGAGTAATCGAAACTATTATTTAATCATTGGGGAGAGAATCGGTTATCCCAATGATGAAAAAGGGTAGTACGTTGAAAATTTATTGGTATGTCGATGTGGAGAATGATTCGTTCATGAGAATTATCCGATTTGTTTTGCCACGAGTCGAATAACTTTTTATTAAATTGCAAGGAGGGATACATCTGAGTAAACCTTACCAATAAATATGTTTATGTAATGGATGTAAGAATCTTGAAACGATTTCAATACCGTAACATGGAGATACTTTGATCAATTCTCGTTCTCAAATCGGAATCACTTTGGTTCCTTCACAGATAGATATATAATGAGAAACACAAATTATTGGTTTTACTCTAAAACATATTCTGAGAATATAAAATTTTAAAATATAATATTTTCTGAGAAAAATAATTAAAATGATGTCATTGGAGATGTAATGATTTTGGGGATATTCTGATTGTCGTTGTGTTCTTCACGAGAACCAAATATAGCTACATGAAAATGAGTAATGAATTTTGATAAATCTGGAGTTCATATTCAAGGTACTTGCTTAGAGCATATTTTCAAAGTGGAAGCATTGATCAAATGAAAATATTATTTTTACTGAATAATTAATTCAAATTGCAAAATACTAACTCATTATTGAGGTCAAGAATGACGCAAAGGAACAATGAGGAACAAGAAAGTACCATCAATTGGTATTAAAAAAAAACAAAATGGAAAGGAATGAAAGATAATGAAAATTATGTAATATCAAATTCAAATTCATAGTATACATTCATATCGGAGTCGAATTTCTTTCGAATATTGGCCTGGATCTCAATTATATCTCCGTTTTTGATCACGGACACATCGCCAACAATAAATTTGGAGTTTCTCCGAATTTTTCCAATGGATTTCTTCCCAACGAAAACAATATCTGGATCGATTTTCATTATCTAACGCATACATTTGTATGTTTTCCTTCTTTGTTGCGGAAAACTTTGCCAAAACATACCTGACCGATTTCAAAATGTCTTGTAGAAGTTTGTTCATCGATTCTAGTTCAGTGTCTGACATAGATGCCCTTTGATTATCGTATGCCTCATTATCAATTGCTATGGTAGCCATTGATTTTCTACATCTAGATGCAACATCTTTGTATTCTTCAAATATCTGCTCTAAAGACAAAGCAGTTAATGCACCTTCGACCTGAATTGGAGGATGTTCTTCTCCTACTTCATGTAGGAGTCTTTCAAACACTTGTTGACGATCCGATGGACAAATACCAGAAATTAACAAATACGGAAAAAAGTTCAATTGCTGATTGTTGCTTACTAACCCGTGCAGATGCATCCATGCTACTCAGAGTTTTTAACGAGTAGAGCTTTGTGAATACCAACGATAGTTTCTCCTCTTTATAGTTATCCTCATAGCGAATATCTGTGTGCAGAATAGTATATTAAGCAATGATAATGTAATGATAGCTATTGATACACGAGCAGAAGGTTAGTTACGACACGACCCGAAAGTGACTGTCGTAATGTGCGAGTGTATCAATAGCCATTAGATGATCGTTGCATACACTATTTAATCTACAACAAAATATTCTTATCTGCTCAACATACTTATAGGTACTTCTGACGCTCTTCGATTGAATGTCAATTGAAATTGAATGTAAAAAAAGTATGTAGAAATATACCACTTGATTATCTCCAAGTACGTGTTTCTATATGTAATGTTGACATTCCAGATTTTGAACGAAACATATTACTACTTAAACATTTATTCAGGTGCAAAGTGATCACTTTCCAGCTGGGTGAATATCAACGTTCTTGAATAACTAAAATGGTTGTTCCAAATTTATTCTATTGCTCCAATATTTCATTTTGTACATATTTGAAAATATTATTAATAATTAACTTGATTTCTTTTATCAATGAATCATTTTTATTGATCTCATAATGAGTATTCAAATTGTGACATTCGATTGGTTATAAGCGACAACGGGAATTGTTCGTTCATGCTGAAATGTTATCGTTGGCATTTCGCCAGATATTCTTGTGGTAATTTTAACCTGAAAATAGAAAATTGACTTATCGGATTGTGGCCGAATGGCTGGCGATTGAATTCGTATGTGCAATTCATTTGGAACGTCTATACATTCTTCATTATTCACTATGAATACTCTCGACTGGTAGGTTTTTGATGTTGGAATTTCCATGTGAACCTTATTTTCTACGATATTAACATCAGTCACTTTCATTTTATTACAAGCTTTTATTCAACCTGCTTCGTTCGTATGTCACTGTTTACGGTTCAAAATTTGTAATTCATTTTTGGAGCACTTGTCACCATCCGAATGAGCTGAAATTTGGCAGGTGTCCAAATTCCAGTGAAAATGCATTATGAAATTTTTGTCAGATAGAAAAGCAGAATAACGGCTCCAAGATGGCGGTCGAGTTTTGCGATTATGGTACGATTCGATTCAAAATAGTTATGTTGGGGTTTTTGTGGACGTGTTACATCCCCAACTATTATTTAGGAATAATCATTATCTCCACCTAGGCTAAACTACGGTCAAGCCGTTGTTTCGTTATCAAAAGATTAACCCTCTTGTAACGCCACTGGGTTGGGACAAATCGTTATTCCATATAATTAGCCTAAGACGCTAAGGACGCTTCTAGTATAGAAAGCCTATACTCGATTAGTCCTTTGTTGAAAAGTTGTCTCGAAAAACTACAACTTTGTTGGGTATTAGCAGCAATTTATAAAATAATTTATTCGCACTGAAGTTAACGGACATGAGCGGCTATATCCAACCTTCTTTCTAACACAGGAACATAGGTTGTTTATTTAGGGGTATGTACTGTTCGTTGAACCCCTATATCAATAAAAGGCACTGGAATCATAAAACTTATATTCATAAACGAAATTATACACAAGATAAACAAAAAAAACAAAAAAGACACTTTACACTGTTATCCTTAGGATGCAACTTTTGTGGTAACTTTCAAAAATAAAAGAAAACTGTTAATAATGGGGATAGAAAAATACAATAAAATAACAAACAAAACAATAACTGCACCTCCTATAAGCGCTTTCGTTCATTCCTGTATAACCCATTTCTATCTTTTATAGACTGAGTCACCTTTTACCAAAAGTACATTGTCAAAATTAGTGTATGGACATAGATAAACAAACAATAAGAACACCAAGAAAACATTTGATATAGGTAACAACATGCCAAATTATTACTTGTGATTTCTCGGTAACATGGATTGTGAACTTAAAGGCAAAGGCCATGGATTAGTACTTTCGACAATGTTTCGCTTTTATGGGAGAATATATGTATGCATACATGTATATTACGAAAAACATATACTAGTAATAGAAAACCAAAACATTAATTTCACAAGGAATTCATTACCTAGGTCGAATTGTCCAGTTTGCCTCCTTGGGTCGCACTCGAAGAGTTCCACGATTAACCGGATTATTATTTCAGACGCTTGTCATGGTTCGTTACCGGATCAAGTTACAGGATGAATTATTTGCTCATTTTTATTATTTAAGGACATCAGCAAACAGACGTCATTCGATCGAGATATCGCACAACACTGGAAAAGTAATTTCGAATGGAGTACTTTTGTGTTTACGACGCATGAAATGAACTATTTTAGAGTGATTAGACTTTCCCGTAATTATGCTGTGAAATATTGTTTTTACACTGACTCTCTATTTAAAAGGATGCCATGTTAGTATTTCTTTACTTGAGATGATTTTCACACGTGGAGAGATTTTATTTCTCGTGACATTTTTCACCGGTACATATGAATGCATATTATATTTCTTCTCGTATGATATACGTGATTACCTCCACGAACTACCGTTTTGAACTAACTTAACTCTTATGCTCTCGTTGTCTTTATAATATCTTCGATCGAAAGCAAGGGACTTAGTGTGTTTTATGAGTTTTAATGAGGGACATCGTAAAATGATAAAGATTCTGTTTGTCTAACCCGTTCTCGCTTATCTTATGTTATAATTGATAATATTTTACTGCCTGACAGGTAGTTGTCGGTTAATCTGGGAAAATGACCAACAAGTGTGTTTATGAATTTCTCGGTGGCTGTCCCTTGTGAGTTATGAGTTAGATACGGCTCTTAATGATGTGGGCGGGCGTGCCAGGGATTGTTTTTATGGCTTTGTTTGTGTTATTTTACTTTGGACGGGTGTTAGAATTAGGAATCGTTTTCGGTAGTAAAATAAAACTGATTGTCTTATCTATCAGTGACGTTGAATAGTGGATGAATACCCAGTGGCAAGTTTGAATTTTTGTTTAAAGGATTGATCATAACAAATCGACTCGTTCTGTTAAAAAGGTCTCACTCTGGAATATTAGGACCTTTTGTTTCGTTATTGAATTAAAGTATTTGGTTCCATGTTTTATGGTAGGAAATCACCTTTGTTGTTACCTATAAAAATGATAGTCTGTGCTGCGTGTATGGTATTCATAATTTCAGAGGTTTATTATAACTAATAAAATAATAAAAGTAAACAAAATACTATACACATAAAGCAATAAGTTAGTATGTACGTAGTTTGGAAAGAGAAACAATGTTCGTTCACTATATAAGAGTTCATAAAACTAAAAAATAATAAAAGTGATAAGTACACAAAAAAAAAAACTTTTACAACTGGACCTGCATAAAACTTGAATAGAAAGTTCTGCTCGTCACCATTTAAGAGTTCAGGTGAGCCTGAGGACGGGCATCTGTCACTGGTCGGAGTGACATGGCGATGTTGAACGCCTGAGTGATTATGCTCGAACTGGCAGCTAGGGCATCACTCTGGCTGTCATCCGAATCATCGTCCGGGGAGGTGTAGTCGGCTACAGTTCTTGAGACATAGCTGGCGACCTCGGTTGGGGTTAGCTGAGTCCAGCTATTCTTCCTTCGGGGTGGTGCGTCGGTTTCTGATCGTCGTTGCAAACCTGACAAGTGCATACGGGCTTCGCAGGTGTGTTCTCAGTGTTTGTCATCGGGCCAGGGTTTTCGGTGTGGGTCTGCAAAGCCGGTAATTTCGGTGGTGCAGTGGAAACAATCACACTGGGTATGTTTCTGTGTCCAGTAGTCTCATGTATTCCGCATGATGGCGATTAAAATGCAGAATAGAAAATGCGATGTAAGTGCGCACGTGCTCGGATGGCGGTTTCTGCATCCACGTTTTCACGTCGTAGAGCAGATTGTTTACGGATGCCTTCAGATGCTTCGCTTCGTGTCGAAACTGGAAATTTCTTTACGGAGTCTAGCAGCATCTCCAGGGGTAGCTGGTGTTGGTAACTTTGAGCACGACTGATTTTATAAACAAAAGATTTGTTGGCTGATTGACGTGGTGTTTCGTGTAAGAGTTCGGAGCACAATAATGTTCAATCTAGTCCCACGCACGTATTTATAGAGAATCGATATCTCTTTATTTTAATTTCACTAGGGGTTAATGTTATGGGGTCAGCTTTAACGTCCTTCGGAGTTATCTTATCTTAGGAATGAGGCACTTATTTTTAATATTCATTGGAAAAGGGTCCCTTTTCTTAGCTTCACTATCGCGAACTGGGAAAAGATTATTTTATTTGTGACGGGACGAGGATCATATTTATGTAATTTATTCAAGCGTCGCGAGAGGTAATAAAATGTCCTTATTTATTTTGATTATATATTTTCGTTTCTTGGGTCCAAGATAGGCCTTTGAATGGATGTGATTTTATCGTCGCATAAATTGCTTTCTTTCGGCTGATGGGGTGGTATCTCAATGCCAGTTTGGGTAGGTTGAGATTCAATAACCGTGAGATTGTTATCCGTCGACATTTCTGCAGGAACTTGTCGGGGTAATTTATGGTTGATTACAAGTAGAGTCAACGTATCCCAGAAAGCTGCGTTTAAACATGGTAGGTACATCCAGTGATTCTGTGTATGGCTATCATGTTTATGGCTTTTCTATACAGAATTTTATTATCCTTATGCAAAATATATCCCTAAAAACTGCTGGTTACGTCTCCAATGAAAGTGAATACTCCATATAATTTTTCATAGTGCTGTTGGCTAGTTTTTCTATCTCCTCGGGATTGAACAGGTTTAACGTAGAGAAACCCTGATTTGATACGGGCATTGACCATTTTGTTTATCAGAATATTATTTACTGCTTGTCTTTCGGACGAAAAAAGTATTATTTCTTGGGCTTGTCTCATTTCTTCTGTTGTGTATATCCCACCATCACCAATAGGTTGTATTCTGGCTAGTTGCATTTGTTGTTCTTCACTTATGGATAATTCTACAGGGATTTCTGGGGATAGGGTCGTAGGCTAACCAAGTACCTTCTATATAATATTTGGCAGGAATGATTGAAGAACATTCGATCTGTTGTCCTATTTCCTGTATAGTTCGTGTTAATGACGCCATAAAATATGTTTTATTTAAATATGTCACAGGCAACTCTTGATAACATTTTTTTTTCTCTCCTGATTTGGGACTATAACAGGTGTGCATTTCAACAAATATAGTACTTCCCATTTATTTTGCAATATACCCTGGGTCTTGGGATAGTAACTGTGATATGAGATTCGAGATTGTTGTGCCACCAATAACGATTCTTGAGGATTTCTTTTTAATATACACCTTCGGTGAATAGTGTCGGCGAGCATCGTGTTCATACTCCTCTTAAACGATTGCTCGATATATAAAAAATTTCGAATTTACATATGTTATTATATCGGCAGTTGGCTCTCCTGAGGTAATAGCGAAGTTTACTTGAGATGGGGTCATATTGCTTGGTAATTGATGATTAATATTCTGGGATGTTCTGTCAACCACATTTCAAAATCACAAATTCGCTTCTTTCTAATTAACTGCACGGCAAATAGTTTCGTCCTGTCTTCAATAACCATGTATTGGTTTATGTCCGTCTGACTTAGTTTCTCTATTATTTTAGTTGCTTTTCCTTCGTAGAGTTGGCGGTACCTCTTACATTCATGAGGTTTTGTAGGGTCCCAGGCTATTTCTCCTTGGAACGCATCCATACAATATCCTGTACTAAATTCGCAAGAGAGTTGGTTCTTCAAACTAATTGTATTGGTATCCGCGCGCGATGGCGGAATAATCTTTCACGATGATCTTTGCGGTTGCAGTAACACAACATCTTTATATACCTTACCTTGGAAGGTATAAAGTGGCACCTTGGCATTTACCATTTTCCTCTAATTCTCCGGCTATCACGATTCTCGCGGTTTGTGTGGTGTTGGGCTGTAATTTAATTATATCTCTAGAAAAACCTCTGTATTCCAAATACTGATGTATCTTTAAGCATTCTGATTTTCCTACGGTTTGCATATATGTAATCAGGCTATCTGGTATTATCGCCGAGTGTGAGAACATGCCACAATGAACCATCAGTTGAGTAATTTCTACTAAACAGGACTTTACATGAATGGTCTCAAATTTCTGTTTCTCAACCGCGTATACACGAAGATCCTGCACGCTGTATGCATTGGATAATTCGGGACATTTTTGTACATCTCTTAACGATATCGCAGTAATATTGGCGGTTGGATTTCGACAGTCGTAGGCTATTAATCCAGCTGTACCGGAATTTCATAATTAAAAAATAACAGTCCCCAGTATCAAGATTATTTTAACTGCGACTTTGACCTGTTAATTTATCGTTTCATTTTCGGTCGATAGGAATCGGCTGAGCAATATCTGGACTAAATCCATCGTTGGGCCCATTTCCTACACTTGTTCCTTAATGTCGAGTGTTTGACCTGCGTATCTTGCCCTTTTGAACGATTACTTCTTATCTTGTTACAAAACAGATGTCTCGGAGATTTGTGAAGAAGGGACTATGGATTTTCGGAGGGTGTGACCGCGCTGCAGGTATAAGGGTTCAATGTTTATAATCACGGCTATTAACTTCACTTATCGTTCAGCTGACCGGGTTAGGTTAGCGGTATAGTCTCGTGTTTTCTCCGCACTGGTTCACTTGGTATGGTTGTCTCATTAACGTCCAGGATAATAGACCAATTTGAAACTATGTTTTGGCAAGGAAAGCAAAAATTATTTTTTTTTTTTTAATTTAGGTCACGGTTAATCCTATACATACATACATCTCCTAGATTTTCTCAATTAATTGAAACTATATATACATACATATCTTTAATACATTCCCAGCGCATTTCATTTTACATAAAGTATTGTTTTACTGATGTTTGCCTGTTTTTGACAAAATCCAAGGTTCCTCAGGTACCTGTCCCCGCGACCTTGTTTGGTAACCATGATTTACTTCATGGACGCTTTCCCGATCTTCGTCCGATGTTTCACTGGGGTTCCTACTTTCGAATCTTTCCACATTTTTTTTGGGGTAGTTCGTCTTGCCTAGTCGTTAGCGCTATTCCCGATACGGGTTCAGTTCTTACACTATCTTCGTTTTCTAAGCGTGTTTCATGGATGTTATTTAAATTACGATGTTTTTCCAACTCTTCGGGAGTTATACAATAATTCATGTCCAACATTTCGGGTTCTTTTTTTGTATACGCTGGGGCGATTTTCTCCACTTTCTTAGGAATCTCTTCTTGACGGATTTTCTACAGTCTTCGAGGATTTCTATATTCTTATAAACTTTCAGTCGATTTGCGTGTACAACTTGGCTTTTGGTTTTCCTACCTGTTGTATTTCAAAATTGACAGGTGATAATTTTCTTAAAAATTCTCCACGGTCCGGTATATCGTGGTAACAATTTTCGAGCTAGTTTTGACCTGCTCTGACATTGGGAGGTGTCTTTAAATATGCTAACGATCCTAGGGAAACTCCTCATTTAGCCTTTTTTTATTGAAATTTCGGTGTATTTTTCCACGGCAGTTTCTACGGATGTTCGGGCTTTTTGATGGAGCAACTTGCAACTCTGGACCATTTCTGAGGCGTAATTTTCAAGGTATCATACCTTATAGGGGTGCTTTTTTAATGTTAGGTGATTGGTAGTAGCATGTCTCTGCCAAACATTAAGAAAAAGGGCTTTCCTGTGTGGATGAATGAATCTGATTTCTTATAGCCACAAGAGCATACGGTAACTGTTCGTCCCAATCGATTGTTGTTCAGTCACTAGGTGTGATAAGCGTAGTTTTCAAGTGTCCATGGAATCGTTCTACGATGCCGTTCGTGGCGGATGATATGCAGTATTCAGTTTCTTGATTTTAGTCGTTGGCAAATTTCCAGAAATAGCAGATAAAATGAGATCCTCTGCCACTCAATAAATATCTCGGTGCTCCATAACGTAAGATGATATGTTCTACAAATACCTTCTGCTACCGTCTCGACAGTAATATTAGCTATTGAATGGCTTCGGCATATCGAGTCAGGTGATCAATTGCTGTAAATATATACTTGTTTCCATTTCTGGTGGTGTTTAGTGGTCCGACTATATCGATGGCTACATTTCGAATACTGCTTCCGGAATAGGCATTCTCTGCATTTCCGTTGGTTTTGGTTCGTAGTTTTATGAATGTTGCAGGAATGACATTTCTGTATGTATTCATTGATATCTCTTCATGCTAGGCCAGTAAATTTCGTTGTATAGTGGTTAGGAGTTTTCTTTGTCCTCCATGACCAGAAAATATGTTATCATGGTACAAACTTATAATTTGTTTTCTAATGACCTTGGGAGCATAGATTTTGTCCCGACGCTCGTCTACCGTCGTTTCACGTATAAATTCTTCTGAATATAAAATTGTCATCTTCGTCGGTCAATGGTATTAATGCAGAAATTTGGGGTCTGTCTTCTGCATTATGCGGATGTCGTCCAAGTGCCATAACGTTTCAACTACAGGTTCTATGTTTTCGCTGGATTTACAACACGTACTTGGCAGTCTTTTGGCATTCTTTGAGTCATTTCCACTCATGTTCGTCTGTTTTATCCTGGATAAGGTATCGGCGTTTATATTATCTCGGCCTGGTCTGTATTTAATAGTGAATGAGAATTCCAGGAGTGCCATGGCCCATTTGGCTAGCTGCTGCTTGGATCTTTGATAGACAATAAATAGGTCAATGGCCGGTGATCGGTAATGATGGTAAAGTGCGTACCAGTCAGATAGCACCTGTATTTCTTACAGCCCAAATCACTGCGAGACATTCTCTTCCATCGTAGAGTACCTGTTTCAGCGGCATTCAAAGTTCTGCTCGAGTAACAAATGGGATGTTCGAATCCAGAATAGTCTTGGCTCAAAATTCCACTTATAGCGGTCGCGCTGGCATCTGTGGTAACCACAAAGGTCGAGAAAAATCGGGGTACTTTAAGATCGGAGGGAAATTAAAGCTTCTTTTAGTGTATCGAAAGATTTTTGTTGTTCTTGTCCCCACTGGAATTTTACCCTTTTTGGTGAGTGCTGTAAGCGGTTGGGATATTCTCGAGAAGTTTGGTACAAACTTTCGGTAAAATCCGCATAATCCCAAAAATGCTCGGATGTCTTTCACTCTTCTTGGTGGTGGATAGTCCTTGATAATTTTAGTTTTTCGATCTGTTTGACAACCTTTCTCTGAGATAATATGTCCAAGATATTTTGCTTCTTTTGCATAAAATTACATTTAGTTGCCTTGAATTTCAAATTACTGCCCTCATTTGTTCGAAAACATTGCGTAATCTGTCTAAATGTTCGAGATGTTTGGTCCACTAAAACGATGATGTCGTCCAAGTATACTAAGCACTCCTTACCTATATATTTCGCAAAAATGTTCTCCATCTGCCGGCACCAAGTGCTAGGGGAGTTCTTCATCCCATGGGCATACGGAGAAATTCGTAGTGTCCGTTTGGTGTGGAGAAAGCACTCTTCTCTCTGTCTCTTTCATCCAATTCAATTTGAAAATATCCACTAGCGGGTCCATCATACTGTATAAGCTAGTACCTTGCAACTTTCGATCGTATCCTGTCATGTGGTAATGAAAAATCTGTCTTCGTGATGGCATTCAATTCCTGTAATCAATGCACAGTCTGAACTGGGGATCTTCTCCGGGGTGCAATTTTTTTCAACCAGGATCGCGGAAAACTCCAAGGGCTACAGGATTCTTTATTATTTCGTTATCCAACATTCCTTAATTTCTTGGTGCATTATCTTCTGCCGCTGGTATGGAATTCGATAAGGTCGTTTCGGGAAAAAGGCGGAACATCTCAGGTGTATCCTGTGCTTTACTAGATGGGTACAAGTTAATTTTGACTAGGCCTTAAATACATCAATGTACTCCTTGGGTGAGGGTGGCCAATTTAATTTGAGCTTCTTCCGTTGGATTCTCGAGGATGTAATTGTTGTAAAATTTTCTGTTCATCTTGTAGGTTTATGCTACAGATCATGAGTCCATTCGTCGTAGTCTCCACTTTATTTTCTGTATCGGCCTCGAAACCATGTGCTATAATATGTTTCCGGGGGATGATCAGTTCCTGTTCCAAAATGTTTATCAGTCTGATGGGTATTTCGGTATCATTTTTTCCTATCGATCTCAAGTGATCATCAGACCTTTATAGCTGCTTTATCTTCAACTATAATATTTTCCGACAATAATTTTCTTTTTGTTCTAACCATACATATTGTCATTGCTCTAGGGGGTAAAATCATATCTTTTGGCAAGTACAGTCCTGTCCCATAATTTTCTTCAGTCACTTTTTCACCTTCCTGTATAACTATTTTTGGTTTACTTCTGGAAGATTCGGCGTCCCGAGTTTCTATTCTTCCGATAAGTCTTTCATTCTCTGTTTGACTGGCTTTATTTTCATGCAAAATTTTCTATACCTTGTTTTCATCCGTTCCTGGCTCTGTATTTGCCTCCTTGTATCGGCTGTCTGTCTGTTTAGGGCGTATATTCTCATACCCAGACTTTTCTTCCTGCTCACTGTTGAGTCTGCGGGATAATTTGGATTTTCCTTTCCACTTCACTGTTTCTTTAGGAGAGAAATTGTCGCCCTTAGACGGACATTTTTCTGCTTTTCGGCTGTCCTGTGCGAACGGCGGGATGTCTTCCACGATTTTCGTTTTCAGAGTTTGGAGTTTTTCCATGTCTCTGGCAGTAAAAGAGTCATCCTTGGATGAACTGGCTTTTTCAGTACGAATGTCGTTCAGGCTTCCCGTGCCATATCGCCTAACTAACCTTCCTAATATACAGGGTGTTTCGGCTGTCCCAACATTCCCGATAGATGGTGAAGTTTTCCCATCCCTTCGTGGTGAGATTTTCTTTTCTATTGTTCGTCGTTCTGTCAGTGAACAAAGTTTCCTTTAAATCCTTATTCCTGTTCTGCTTCTGTAAACGCTTATCTCTATTTTTCTTTTTCCTTTTCGACTTTTTTGGTTTTTCAGTGGACGTGGCTTTCTCTTGATACCGTGTCTCCTTTAAATCACGTTTTTTTTTCCTGTCCTGGATTTTCTACTGATTGCTGTTTGAGTCGGCCGACCTCATTTCTGGATGTGAAAATTTAGTTCCAAATACTTCGCAGTCTGATGCGGGCGGCGCCTCCCTTATCTGACCGAGTTTTCTTTAGACATCGTTTCGTCCATCTATCATCGTAGTAGTAAATTCTTTCAACTGTTGCTCTAAAACTTCTAGTCGTTTGTCCCATTGGTTTTCCATCTCATTTTCCGTATGATAAATGCGTTTTGGCTCGTGATGGAGTTCAATTATTTCTTCCATCAAATACATTTTGTTTGCTCTCCAATCTAGCTTTACTTGATACTTTTTGCAAAAAGTCTAGACCTAAAATTAATTCTGTGCTCAAATGTTTCGTTTCGATTAATATAAATTCGTGCTCGATTTGGGTTCTCATTCAGTTTTATTGGCAAACTACGGTACCTATATATGGAATTCTATTGCCCTGTACGTCTTTAAATTGATTTTTCTTCGTAATTAACTTTCATACCGTGCGTAATGCTACGTGGGCCAACGATACTTCGGCACCCGTGTCTACCAGGGTAGTGCGAAAAATTCCATCAATTTCAGAACTATGACGTTTCGCTGGGCTTCCCCCGTGGTTATAGGTTAGTTTCGTTTGTGTTGGTCTCCTTATTTACCGTGTTGTGTTTTATTGGCGGTTGTCTGCGGTTCCCAACGGAGGAGAATTGCGAACCATTTAAATTTCTTCTGTCCATATTTATTTGTCCATTTCTGTTTTTACAGTTGTATGACATATGACCAGGCTGTTTTATAATTGAAACAAGTTCTGTTTTTCACCCTACAGTCCCTAATTTCATGTCCTCTTCTACGACAATACTGGCATGTCTTTATCGATGATGGTGGTCCATTCGCTGTGACATTTCTAAAAATTCTCTCCTGGCCTAGTTAGGGTTTCTATGAGCTCTTCTTTATCGGCTAGTTCGATAGCTTCGGTCAGTGTATCAGACTAGCGGATAGTATGCGTTTCCTGATGGGGTCCAATAATCCCATAGCAAACTGCGTGATTACATCTTGCTCGTGGCGTTGCAATAGTATCCGATCTACGTCAGCTGTTCCGGGTCAAGACTAAAATTTTGCAGCACAAACTTTCAGATGCCAAAATTGGCGGCAAGTTTCAGATCTACGTTGTCGGCATTCTAATAATTCCTTTGTCCTGCCCTGGTATTTTAGCTTTTACCAAACTGTTCCTGTAAACCTCTTTTCAATTCGTTCCATACTGCTGTATTTCATTGATTGTCGGCGTCAATGAGTTGTTTCGCAATGCCTCTTAGTTTCAATCGAACGATAGATACTATTTGAATTCTGTCCATCCAGCTAGAGCGGCTGTATCTTCAATTATCCCAATAAAATCTTTGATACTCGTCTGCCCGTTATAATAGGGTATATTATCTAATATGATCGCTATTCTTGGCTCTGGATTTGGCAGAACCTGCACTACAGGAGCTGTTGTTGACGAAGGTCCCCCTGGAGGAGTCATATTGAGAACTTTCCTCCTTTTGGATGAATTATTTACTAAATAAAATCTTTCTTATACTTTTCTGATATTGAGTTCTGCGAATTGTTCGGTATGAACGTTTATTTGTATATATGTTAATGTACTTCCTCAATTATTACTCGCACACCTGACATCAATGTTACATCCCCAACTATTATTTAGGAATAATCATTATCTCCACCTAGGCTAAACTACGGTCAAGCCTGTTGTTTCGTTATCAAAAGATTAACCCTCTTGTAACGCCACTGGGTTGGGACAAATCGTTATTCCATATAATTAGCCTAAGACGCTAAGGACGCTTCTAGTATAGAAAGCCTATACTCGATTAGTCCTTTGTTGAAAAGTTGCTCGAAAACTACAACTTTGTTGGGTATTAGCAGCAATTTATAAAATAATTTATTGCACTGAAGTTAACGCACATGAGCGGCTATATCCATTACCTTCTTTCTAACACCCAGGAACATAGGTTGTTTATTTAGGAGTATGTACCGTTCTGCTGAACTCTATATCAATAAAAGGCACTGGGAATCATAAAACTTATATTCATAAAACGAAATTATACATAAGATAAAACAAAAAAAAAAACAAAAAAGACACTTTACACTGTTATCCTTAGGATGCAACTTTTGTGGTAACTTTCAAAAATAAAAGAAAACTGTTAATAATGGGGATAGAAAAATACAATAAAATAACAAACAAAACAATAACTGCACCTCCTATAAGCGCTTTCCGTTCATTCCTGTATAACCCATTTCTATCTTTATAGACTGAGTCACCTTTCTACCAAAAGTACATTGTCAAAATTAGTGTATAGGACATAGATAAACAAACAAATAAGAACACCAAGAAAACATTTGATATAGGTAACAACATGCCAAATTATTACTTGTGATTTCTCGGTAACATGGATTGTGAACTTAAAGGCAAAGGGCCATGGATTAGTACTTCTCGACAATGTTTCGCTTTATGGGAGATATATGTATGCATAACATGTATATTACGAAAAACATATACTAGTAATAGAAAACCAAAACATTAATTTCAATAATAGGAATTCATTACCTAGGTCGAATTGTCCAGTTGCCTTCCTTGGGTCGCACTCGAAGAGTTCCACGATTAACCGGATTATTATTTCAGACGCTTGTCATGGTTCGTTACCGGATCAAGTTACAGGATGAATTATTTGCTCATTTTTATTATTTAAGGACATCAGCAAACAGACGTCATTCGATCGAGATATCGCACAACACTGGAAAAGTAATTTCGAATGGAGTACTTTTGTGTTTACGACGCATGAAATGAACTATTTTTAGAGTGATTAGACTTTCCCGTAATTATGCTGTGAAATATTGTTTTTACACTGACTCTATTTAAAAGGATGCCATGTTAGTATTTCTTTACTTGAGATGATTTTCACACGTGGAGAGATTTTATTTCTCGTGACATTTTTCACCGGTACTAATATGAATGCATATTATATTTCTTCTCGTATGATTTTCGTGATTACTCCACGAACTACTGTTTTGAACTAACTTAACTCTTTATGCTCTCGTTGTCTTTCATAATATCTTCGATCGGAAGCTGGGGCGGGACTTAGTGTGTTTTATGAGTTTTTTTAATGAGGGGATATCGTAAAAATGATAAAGATTCTGTTTGTCTAACCCGTTCTCGCTTATCTTATGTTATAATTGGATAATATTTTACTGCCTGACAGGTAGTTGTCGGTTAATCTGGGAAATAATGACCAACAAGTGTGTTTATGAATTTCTCGGTGGCTGTCCCTTGTGAGTTATGAGTTAGATACGGCTATTAATGATGTGGGCGGGCGTGCCAGGGATTGTTTTTTATGGCTTTGTTTGTGTTATTTACTTTGGACGGGTGTTAGAATTAGGGAATCGTTTTCGGTAGTAAAATAAAACTGATTGTCTTATCTATCAGTGACGTTGAAATTCTGAAACTAAAGATGGCGGCTCCAAAATGGCGGACAAGTTTTGTGAATATAGTCCGATTCGATTCAAAATTGGTATGTGGGGGTTTTTGGGGTCGGATAGTATGAACTTTTTGTGGAAATTCATGAATTCAAGATAGCGGCTCCAAAATGGCGGAGCAGTTTTGTGATTATGGACCGACTCTATTAAAAATTTGTACATGGGGGTTTTCGGAGTCGGAGATTATGAATTTTTTGTTGGAATCCATGGGATTGGGATGGTGGCTCATGGAATTTTTGTTATAGAAAAAAACAAAATGACGCTCCAAAATGGCGGAAGAAATTTAGGTTTATGGTCTGATTCGATTCAAAATTGATTTGTGGGGGTTTTCATGGTCAAAGATTATGAAGTTCATTTCATAATTCATTAAATCAAAATGACGGCTCCATGATGGTGGATTATCTCTGTGTTTATAGTCCGATTCTATTGAAAATTGGTGAGTGGGGCTTTTCAGGATCAAAGATTATGAATTTTCCATCAAAATTCACAAACTCAAGATAACGGACGTGTTTTTCAATTTTGACATGATTCGATTAAAAATTGGTATGTCGGTAACTTGAATAATTTGGAGATATCCCCAATTTTCGAAGTAGTACGCAACATTGAGCAAATGGACTTGGAGCCTTTATGATTTCGGTAATTTCGCTGAAATATGCCAGCATGAAAGTTTCAGAGAGAACTTTCTGAACACCCCTTTGTGAGCACCAACAGTTGAAAAAATCATAAACTTTATGGTGCCTGGCTCGGCTCTTCTTGGGTAACAAATATTTTTCTAAACTTTCCACAGCTTTTCTCAATTGAGGAAGAGTACAAATGATTCATTCTGAATAGTTCATTGTATCCATAAACACTTTTTTGATGACAATATATGAAAGATGCAACTGATTCGAATTCGTATGCTCAGCTTGTTTGGTACTAAAGTAACCGTTGTCAAAATATCAACTTGACACTTGACGGTTTTTGGGCAGTGTTTACTCGACCGTCGCAATTAGCGTAATCAGGAAACCCAGTGAAGTTTCAAAACAGCATGCCAGACGGCAAACATAACATCTGAATACAGGAGTAGTATATGGTTTAAGTTTATAGAACCAGCACATATACAAATAATAATCCGATAAAGAACAGTGTAACACACTGTCTTCAGCAAACACAGTCACAAAATCATACCCAATGTTTGTTTGCCCCTCTTGTCATTTTGACATTTGGATTGCCTTATTCGACCGTCGAACAAGCTTGAACATAATTCTTTCTTCGGATTTAATTTTTTTATATGAGATACAACCCATCCCGGGGGCAAAATTCAATCCGGAAAACAAAAATAAAATGTTTTCGTCACACTGAGGATCGAACCCAGTCCGCCCGCTTCATAACCCAAAATGTTAATATTGAGCTACTACAAGCCACATACCGGTATGTGTAGAAACCAGCGTTGAAACATATGTAGCAACATTCATTTGTCACAAAAAACGTCTTTAGCATTCGAAAGGTATGGTTGTCAATAAAATAGTATAAAAAATTTCGATAAAATGTTTTTTGAACAAACCGTTATTGAATGGTGTTGCCTATTGGAAAAAACAAACCCGTGATGGCATCAGGAAAATATAACGTACTCTAAGGAATAAGCATTTCAAGTCGACTTGTGATAACTTTGAGCTTCTCTCCTTTCGGATATAATATAGAATTCATCGAATTTGTTCCAGTATGAAAATATCATTATGTTTTTTTTTGTGAATCATAATTTCTATACAACACTTGTTAGAATTGAAGTATCGAATAGATTTTTGTATTCAAAGTGGGAATATGATGAATAAACAGAGTCTTTAACATGTATCACGAATAGTAGTGATGAAAAAATATAATGAGTTTACCTTATGATATTGTGCTCTTCCACTGGAACCTGAAAATAAAAGAATTCAATCAGTTGATCCTGAATCAAAATGAAAACATATATGGATGGAAAAGTGATATCATTCGGAATCGTTCGCGAATCATTACTTTATCGGGATCGAGTTGCGTGTGTGGACGGTTTCAGCAATTTTATGTCGAAAATTATTGCGATTTGATGAGTTTATCTTTTTTTTCGGTCAATATTTGACTATTCCATTTATATCAATTGAGTCTATGTAATTTATTGAGCATTTTTTTATGAATCAGTGGTACACAATGAATCGATACTTTATAAGCTTATCTCTTTATTTGCTTCATCGGTTGATAGCCTGCTGCTGAGGTGGCCTTTGGCGTGAGTAATCAAGCCTGCAGATAACACACACACACATAGCCGTTACAAGAACTTGCAATCAGAAACATTATATTGTTCACATTATAGAGGTAGTATTACTCAGAGCAGGAAATCTCTGATTGCAAGGTTTGCAAAAGGTAAGGAGTTGTACAAGTTCAGTAGGATTCACCAAATTCAGAAAGAGAGAGAGACTGTTTTGGTCCTAGACGAACGTTGGAAAATAGTCTATGAGAGCTACGACACCCCTTTTTTTCCATATGGGAGTGAATTGATGAATACATCGATATTACCAAATTCTCGACATATCATAGCAGGTCTTTCGAGTCTTCGGGAGTTCATCGCCAGCAATTCACCGCGAGCCATCGATCGCTAACAGTTTATCGCCATAGCAATTAATCACATAAGCAATTTATAGCCTACATTTAACCGCAAGCAATTCATCACCAGGCGATACATATAATAATGTATATAAATGTATTGATCTTTTTGAAATGGAAAACATCTAGAGTGAGAGAAGGCCATGTTCTCAAAGTGGAGTTGCATAAATGAGGGAAAAGGGAAAAGAATATTTTTTTTCTCGAAGTCTTCCTCCACAATTTTTAATTTTTTTTGGAATATTTGTTACCAAATGTACATTTTGAAAACTGCAGTCTCCATTCCGGATCATCAATGGTTGAAAACACACATAGTCTAAAGCTGGAAATTATTTTAAGATATAAAAGTGGGGTTGAATTGATAATCAGGCAAACATCTTCTTCTATTTATAATCAAACGCTAAGTATATAATTTACAATGAAACTAATTTTATGATTCATTGTTTCATGCAATAGGTAGATTATACATTCTTTCAGATACAAGAAACGAAAATAAAACAGAATCCATTATCCACTATCACTAAACCAGTTACATCAGGCATACCACATTACAGTTTAGGAAGTACTCATTCCTCACTACTAATCTATATATAGTATAATGAAATTGTAATTGTCTGTTTGTTTGTTTTTCCGAGCATCACGCAAAAACTACTGGATCGATTTTGATGACACTTTCAGTTTTCGAAAGCCTATGAAAAGACTTAGAAAACTGGTATGCATTGTGTTTTACTACGTTGTCAGTCACCGTAGATATCACAATTGAACCAAATTCTGCGGGTACCAGCTATACATATAAAATGTCCTTACTGACCGTCCCACTGACTGACGATGAACGTCCAGCTCAAACCGCTGGAACTAAAGGGAATGAAATTTTCACATTTTATTCCTATGATAACATAGATAACCACTGAGGATGGTTTTTCGATATTCCACCCCTAAACGGGTGAAAAGTGGGTGGAAGTTATGTTAGTTTTGAAGTTAGAGTTTTGGAAATTGTTATTTGGACTTCTCTTTCCAATCAAAGGATACATATGACAGAGTTTGAGAGAATTCAATCGCGAAGGGGTTGAAACGAATCCTGAAAGTTTGTATGAGATAACGTAAGTTTTCGAATTGTGGTCCTAGAATTTGCTTTTTGAGGTCTTTGTTGCAAATAAAGGGATACGTGTTTCAGTGGTTTTGGGAATTGAACCCCTGGAAGGTTAAAATGGGGGCTTAATGGGGATAGCAAATTTGTATCGAGGTTTCGTTAATTTCCAAATGAGGGTCATGATACAGAACAAACAGGTTTCAGTACATTCAGAAATTCTAGGGGTTGAAAGGGGATGAAAGTTTGTATGAGGGTTTCGTTAGCTCTCAATTTAGGGTCATAAAAATAAGTATTTGTGAAAGCTTTGATGTTATATTCAATGAGGATGGGGTGGGAGCTATAAAATGAATAAGGGAATCAATTTCAGTGCGACTAGATGGCTGTATTATTTATAATTTGGT
Source organism: Gonioctena quinquepunctata (assembly GCA_018342105.1). Taxonomy (NCBI): domain Eukaryota; kingdom Metazoa; phylum Arthropoda; class Insecta; order Coleoptera; family Chrysomelidae; genus Gonioctena; species Gonioctena quinquepunctata. The sequence goes on along the minus strand of JAFIRS010000584.1, from coordinate 427,130 downwards.
GAATTTTAAGTCTTTCCACAGCGTGCAAGAATTTCTTGACTTTAGATCTGAAAATATGGCGGGGAATTATATTTCTGATGGTAAGAGGTGAGAAATTGTAGATTTTGGAAGACATAATTATATAACTTGTCGGCCCAACAGTATTTCTGCTGGTGGCGATTGGTGAGATTTTATTCGTTTTATTTAGAATTCCGTATGAATGTGTATATAAACCAATTTTTTTTCATTTTGATGACAGTGTAAATCTGCTTTACACATATATATCTGACGTATGTCAGATAATCCAGTTTCTTTATACAGGAGATCACTGGGGTATCTTCTTTCTTCAATATATAATTTTGGAAAAGAGCTTCTGTGAGATGTTCAGTTTTTTCGAATAGCAATTTGCCACTCCTCCTTATCCTATTATTCCATAGTTCAATTTTGATTCTATTAGTGCATGGTGAACTATTTTCAGTTGAGATGATTCCATGAGTTGAGAAACATTTTGAATTTATGTAACATAGTTCGGAGGGTTTTGATTGATTGTGTGACATGAAGATCCCATTCCGAATGGCAATTGATAGTGACCCCTAAGCATTTGACGCTAAAAATTGTTTTGATGGAGATTGTCTTATTCTCATTGATAATATTTGGAGATGTGAAATCTGGTAGATTATTCATGTGGCTACTGAAAGAAACGTAGTCTTCTTGGAATTAATTGTAAAAAGCTTATGTTTGGAACCGTTAATGATGTTTTGGAAGTCCAGTTCCACCTTGTGTTTCCATTCAACCCAGGAATCTGCAGTGGAGAACACTGAGGTATCATCGGCGAAACTGAATATGGTTCCAGTGGTATTCATGGAAAGAAGGTTATTGATATAGATTGATAAGAGGATGGGCCCCAGGACTGTCCCTTGAGGTACTGCACACCTCATCGTTCTTTCGTTTCTTGTTTGGTGACCAATTCTCATGATTTGTTTGCGATCTTCGAAATAGCTTTCGAATAGATTTAGAACGTTACCGCAATATCCCATATCATTCAGGGCCTCCAGAAGCTGTTGTGGTCCACTGTATCGAAGGCCTTCGTGATATCTGGGAATACACACAATTATGGTTTACCTTTGTCTGGTGTTTCGTTTATTTTGAATTTTGGGCCTGATATTGCATCTTCAGTTGTTGTTGTTGTTGTTTCATCATGAATGCTTCTATTCTAACGTTTAACACTTTTTCAAGTATTTTGGTGAAGTTATTTATAAAAGATATGGGTCAAACTTGTTAGAGGTCACTTGTTCATCATCAGATTTGTGAATCCCTTTTCCATGAGTTTGTTAATAATTTATGATAAGGAAGATGCAACCTCATTGACAATGAACTTTATTGTTTCTTCAGTAATGCCGTCGATTCCTGGAGCTTGGTTTTCTTTCGAGGTATTAACTCAAGCATTTCTTTTCCGTTTGTTGGGCAAAAAAATAAAGATTCAAGGCTCCTCTTTGTCGCTGTGGACCGTGAAGAAGGTTTGGCAAATATTTCTGCAGTTTCAAATTCAGTTTTAGTCATAACTTGGTTATTATTTTTGTACATAATCTGTGGTTGTTGATTTATTTTTAGTTCCCGTTATATTATTTATAACCCTTCACATATTTCTGTTTTTTTTTCTATTTCAACTTTGTTATACTTTTGCTCGGTTATTTTCATCAAATCATTCAGCTTGTTTCTGAACATTAAGAATTTTTTTTTAGTTCTTTGTTTTGTGTATTATTTTTATATTCTTTGTAGAGCCGACCTCTTTCCATTATGAAAATCATAATACCTCGGGTTATCCATTACTTTTTCTTTAATTTCCGTGTTTTGATAATGACCGTACACTCTTCTATCAGCTAAGATACAGTTTTGGTGGAAAAAGAGTTTGCAGTCAAAGGGTCATTCATATTATAAAATTCATTCCAGTTGAGCATTGACATTTCATGTTTTAATTTTTGGTAATCAATTATTTGTAGTTTATATATATTTCATGTTCAATTATTTTGAGCACGATCATAGTGGCGCAATGGTGATTCATGTGAGTTTCAAGTACAAATGTATAAGGTTTTTATAATCATGATTCGACGTTTAAAAAAAAAAGATCTATAGAAGTGCTGGAATTTTCCTGTATTATTGTGCTCACATCAATTGTTGATATTAAACGCTTATATTAATTGTTGATATGAAATGGAGTTATACTTGTTCTAGTGTTTTTGAGAATTCAACTCCCAAAGGGGTGAATTGGGGGGGCTAAATGTGGATTGGAAGTTTTGTATAGGGATTCTGTTAGTTTTCAAGTAAGGGTCAGAAAAAGTGGTATTTTAACGTCTTTTACGAAAAAAGTAAAAAGTTTTGGTGTTTTCAGAAATTCGATCTCTGATGGGGAGAAATAGGGAATAAAAATTTGTATGGGGGTTCTGTTAGTTTTAAAGTAATAGTTATGAAAATTGTAATTGAAGTCGTTGTTACTACGTTCTTGAAAATTCATTCCCTAAAGAGATGAAAGTTTGTATCAGGTTTCCGTTAGTTTTTTTGGTCGTTCCGTATGCATTTCTATACCACTCATCCGATTGCGATGAAACTTCGATGAGTTGTGCGTACGCCCACGAAATTATTCTGAATCAGTTAAACCATTTCACAATAGGTGGCACATAATTCGTTTCAACAAATGAGTATATCTCATTTAGTTAAGTGGCAGTTCGTGTGATTCCGTGACATTTCCTGTAAGACATAACAAGTTATTTTGATTGTGAAACCACAATTGTGGGCGCCATTGGATAATGGATATCACACAAATTCTCTTGGCTTGAGGCAAGTGGAATCGTAAAAGTCGTCACAAAGCATTATTTTCACTGTCATATCAATTATGCCACACGAACTACAAGCAATTGTTCGATCTTCACCTCAATCACTCGAAAACGGCATTACGAGCTTCAGAAACAGACGAGCAACAGAAAGCAAGACTGGAATCCGATCGAGTACGCACTACCCAAGCCCGTTCGTCCAAAGCAGTCGTATAATGGAAAGTAAAACAGAATATCGCTCGAGAATGCATTGCTCGATCCAAAAGGATACTGCACGTTCATTTGAATTTTGGTGCATTGCATCAAAATTATAATTATGATGAGAGTCTTAGTCTCAATGTAGTAATTGGAATAATTAATGAATTAGGGATGATTTTTTTATTGAATCTGTACTAATATGAATTATTTTCAATAATCTAACGTTGAGGCACAAAAACTGTTAGCGTGCTGCCATATTTATCAAAATTATATTTCGCATATTCACTTGCATAGGATAAACAAAAACGGAAGCATAATTTTCTCAAAATCCACGCTTGAAAAACCGCGGGCATAATCTAGTGAGAAATATTATGCGATATACTTCTTGGATAATAAAGAATATTACATCGTTCATCGTATGTACGAATGAATATTTCAATGAGTCCATCACAATCGCGATATTCCTTTTTTTGTATCACTACCAATTGAATATTGTTCAAAGCGTATCTCATCAATGATTTGTTCTGTTTTTTTTTCTATATATTATATATTTTGATATTGGATAATGAATTTCGAAATGATAGGATGCTGTGCAGCGAGTTGCTCAAACCCTTATTAGTTCTTGGCAAACCTTGGAGGACAAGCTGATGGACGTTCCATGCTTCATGTGGGTACTTCGGTGGACGAGAAAGATGCCTTCCGGTTGGACTCCGTATTCTCAAAATAATCTATCACTTTATCAGATACGATTTATGAAAATAATTTTGACCCAATTTTGGGAACCCCAGGCAATTGAATTAAAGCAGGAAATTCTGACAAATATAGTTTGTTCAGAACTGAAATGAAGAAATGTTTTAAATCTGTATAACTCTAATTTATTCATTTAAAATTTTATTACCCCGATTTCAATTTTCACTGAACCGCATACTTTCCATTGTGGTACTGTATCTAAATTATTGTATGTATTGCCTGGCAATAGATATGCTAGCAAAGAATTGTGGGCCATGAATTGCTTGGGCACCACACTTTTTCATTATCAATATCTACGAAAAACGATACCAGTTTTCCAAATGGTAGTTCCCCACAAACCACGACCTATGTTGAACTAGCAAAATGATGAAAAAATTCCATGTGTTCGAAAACCGAGTGAAACTTTTTTCTCTTCAATTGAGAGAAATCGCATCAACCATTTCGGTTATTAGCGAACATTGATATATACATCTCTATAGTTCATTTCCAATGTCTATGGTGTTGAGGAAAGTTGTAACATTGTGGAGTATACAATTTGGACCTGGGATTGTTTCCAAAGTTCCCTGTATCTTGTTATCATTTATATGTGGAGTGAAGAGTGGACATTCTACCAGAATATGTTTGATTGATAACTTACTGTTACACGTTCCGCACATGGGTTCGTTTTTGTTATTTAGGAGGTGGTCTTGGGTGAGCTGAGTGTGTCCAAGACGTAAACGAGAAAGAATCACTTGGTCGCTGCGATATTTTGGTAGATATTGTCACGGTTTCATTGAGGGTTTCACTTCACGAAGTTTGGATGTGGATTGACGCTATCGCTTTTGCCACGCACTTTCTATATTGTTTTTTATCGTGTCGAACGGTTTTCATACGGATATTCATCACACCCTATAATGTGTCTCTTAGAATTCATGTGGAAAATTCAATGCTTTTGACCATATCCTGAAGAAACACTATTCCACTTGGGCATTAAAAGCATCATATGTTGGTTTCAAATTTATTTTCATGACAAAAAAGAAGGCCTTGATTGATAATAATTATAGTTCTTTGGAATATATTAATTAGGGAGTACCAGAGAGTTCATTTCCCTATACGGCCCTGTCCTGTTACTCATTCATATGAATCATCTGGAAATTTGATTCGACAACAACGTCATCATTCCACAGAAAACTCATACACTGAAATAAAATTTTGAGATGATATGTGGTAAAAAATCTATAATCTTTTGATGAATGTTAACACAATATTCTCCAGATTCTTGATGTCAATAAATAACCCGTATTTGTGGAAGGTTCGTTTGAAATAAGCTCAAGAAGAATTAGTTAGTGTTAGTGGTGTTAGTTGTGGTGACCTAGGAGAGCAATTCGCCTCTTGATTGAAAGGATGTGGTTAGTTTGTTACACCTTCTTCCTCCATGTTTCAAATGGCTGAGGCCAAGATGTTTGAAAATGAATTTGGCAGAAAAATATCCACAAAACTATTTTTAACTTAGTGGTTCGAAAATTGGTGAAAAAGTATACGTCCAAACTGACCAACGATTTTTACTTCATATTCACTTAAATATATACTTGCGAATATCTCTTGAAGAGTTTTTTTCTGATAATTTTCCCATTACAGGATATCCAAACTGAGTGAATCAACATTCCTTCAACAAAACCCTATATTACTACAACATCATCAACTGATCAGTCTGCTCTACAGTTTTTTTGAGTTGGCTCAGATAGTCGTTCTGGGAAGGCTCCACGACGGAGTAGAGGACTGAAATGTCCTACCAGATGAGGGCTCTCTCCACCCATCTTCAGATTCTGAGGCTGGTGACAGATATGGCATGAGGGCCTGCTTTCAAAATAAATTGAGTTTCACTGGCTTCTAAGCCTGGTGAAATGGATGAAGTCGTTCCTCCAAGTTTGGATGGACCATTCTTTCTCGGAATATTGGGAAAGTGAGGCCGGTGATCCTCAGAAAGCAATACTGTCTCTCATGATATACGCCCTCTACACGTCAGACATCACTCAGTACTGAATACACGAGGATCTCTCTTCACGCTGACGTTACGGCTTTGCTTTCTTCTCAAGTTTACCATCTGATTGGTGTCGGTTATTCATAAAGCACGATCGACCACGTCTAGCAATAGTATCTAGAGTGGAAAGTTGAGGTGAATTCGGATTAAACACAGGCAATCTCAATGGATGTAAAAAAAACAAGCCGGAGAGGGAAGTGAATGTCTCTCTAAGAGAGATAGATTTGTCAGAGCAGGTCAAGTACAGTAGATCGCCGTCTCACCTGGAGACCACATGTCAAGTTGATTAAGAACAAAATACACAAGAAAATTGTATGAGTATATCCGTTATCAACAGGAGAAGTGAACTGTCTAAAATATGAAGTAATGATCTACAAAATCGTGTTCAGACCTGTCATTTTGTACGCCTTGGACACCTGGAGCCAAAATTGCCAAACCAGCATTTGCGTCCTCGAACGGGTGCAAATGGAGTTTCTGCAGAAAATAACCGACGCTCCGTGGAACGTGAATGATTTGAATCTGCCTTCCATCGAAGCATAATTAGAGAACGCAATCAGAGAGTATCTGATTGGGCATAGGCTCACGAGAATTCTCCCATAAGAGATGCCGCTGATTATAACATAGATGATCCGTCGCGTTTCAAACGTCCCAAAAAATTATTTTTTCGTGATATTGTTGTTCATCGACGTCTAGAAGTACCAATCAATAACGAAAATGCTCATGAAACTCATTGTGCGGAGAATACATTGTTACCGACAGCTTGTAATTTGAACTTTGTGTCATGACTGATGACTTTTATTATATAATGTATGCTACTTAGGGTACGGTTGCCCGATTCCCACAGTATTTATTTGAAATTCTTGATGTTGCAATACAATTTTCGACAAACACGGCATGCAATATTGCGATAACTGAACTGATTTGAATATATCTTGAAAACAAAATCATGCAATAACCGTCTTTTCTTTTGGTCAGCTTGGTGATAGACATTTGAATCGAAAAATTTTCAGTGATGATCTGTCAAAAGATGTATAACAGAGTTTGGAGTATATAATTCACATGCACTGATCGAAGGTATAAATATTGGAATCAATTCGTTGCATCATGGCTCGCTTACTTCGTCATCTATTCGAGAAACCCAAAATCACCGAATCAACTGTAATATGATCGGTTTGTTACTATCATATATTAGTTTGGAATGTCAAATTTAAATACAGCGAACGGGAAACACATATCTACACTCCGAACGAACAAAGACGTAACTAATTTTTCATCACTTTCCAGGAGACCCAAACAACTGAAAATTTTGTTTTCAGAAATGTGTACATATTAAAAATAAATGCAATTTAGAATTTTGATATTAATTCATTGAGAAACCCTTACCTTCCGGGCATTTCATGGAAATATTATAGTACTCATGAGTACACAGACACGTGAGAATAACTAAAATGCAACCTTGAGAATACTGACTTTTTTCCGCACAACAAAGCTGTAACCGACACATGCGGTTTTTTAATAGTATAAATTATATTTTCCTTTTTGGTTTTTTCATTTAAAAAGAAGGATAAAATTATTGTTATTTTGTTCAAAATAAAATAATTATTAAAAAACCTCTTTAAAGACAAGCTTTTTTTCAAATTCCGTGAATTATAGATCCAAAACTTGTTGCGAATACAAAAGCGACAAACTCTTGAATTTATAACTCACGGAATAACCTACGTCACACATCCAAAGCGATTATTTTTACTTTTCAGTGCATTTAAAAAAAAATTTTTTTTTAAGGTTTCAATTAATTAGTTCATTATGAGCTTCTGAGTACTTAAGTACGCCATAGTCTATGCATTTTTGTTAAAGCATCGTTATTATTCCTGTAAGTTCTGAGCTATCTAGTTCATCAATGAGGAGACCATCTGAAAATCAACTCATCCGACATCTTGGAGTTACCATCTTCAATTCATGAATTTTAACTTAAATTTATAATATTCGACTGAATTCATAATCTTCGACCCCAAAGACCCAGACATACCAATTTCCAATCGAATCGGGCCATTATTACAAAATTCGTCCGCCACTTCGAATTTGTGAACTTTGAGAGAAATTCATAATCTGCGACCCCAAAAACCCCCACATAGCACTTTTTGAATAGAATCGGACCATAATCACAGATATCATCGGCCATCTTGGAGCCGCCATTTTGATTTTATGAATTTTGAAAAAAAGATCATAATCCTCGACCCTGGAAACTCCAAAATACCAATTTTGAATCGAAAGGGACCATAAGCCTAAATCTCGTCCGCCATCTTAGAGTGCCATTTTATTTTTTTCTATAACAAAAATTCCATGAGCCGCCATTTTAATTCCATAAATTTCAACAAAAAATTCATAATCTCCGATTCTGAAAACCCCCACATACAAATTTTAAATAGAGTCGGACCAAAATCACAAAATTTCTCCGCCATTTTTGAGCCGCCATTTTGAATTCATAAATTCTGTTAACGAAAAAATCATAATTTTCGACTTCGAAAACCAACACATACCAATTTTGAATCGAATCGGACATAATCACAAAATTTGTCCGCCATCTTGGAGCCACCATCTCGTATTTTCAAATTTTGAAAACCAATTCAACATCTCCGTTCCAGAAAATCCCTACATACGAATTTTGAATCGAATCGTACCGTAATCACAAAACTCGTCCGCCATCTTGGTGCCGCATTCCGTTTTATCCTCTAACAAAATTTTCATAATGCATTGTTATCGGAATTATGGACACCTGACAAATTCCAGATCAATCGTATATTGGCAAGTGCTCCAAAAATGGATTCTAATTTTTGCACCGGAAATAATGACAGAATGACAGAATGATATAGTGACAGAATGACAGAATGACATACGAACGAAGCAAGTGAAATGAGAACTTGTAGAGAGAACACCAAGCATTAGGTGGAACAAAAACACAAACTTGTTCAGATTTTCATTTCTCGGTTCTCAGTTGAGATATGAAATAGTAAAAAACGGAATAAATAACAAATAAAACATAACTTTTTCATACTTTCAACATCAACAAAATAACTAAAAACGAATACTATTATAAGACTAACACTATGTGAGACGAAATGAATCTCTTGTCAATTTGTATTCCATTATTATAAATTTATTCTGAATCTGACAGATCCTGTATACCTTTGTCTGAACATTTGAAATTCCTGTGATCATCATGATATAATTCGAATATTGCTTTTGAATTACAAAGACTATTCAAATTCTTATATTTTGCTATTGAAATTGGAAGTAAACCATTGAACACAGGTTTAGTGGCATATTTTATATGGATTTTTTTGACTTTCTGGTCAAACGTAAAATTCGTTTATTTCCTAAATCATTGTAAGGGCTAATTTCTGATGGAAAGTCATAATTTAGTTGTAGTAATTTCGGATTCCCATCTGTGATTTCAATTTCATTTCATTTAATTTTGGGGTTGTATTTCAAAATTTGGATATTTGTTCATTAACTCTTCGAAGTTGAGGATTTGACAGTGATTCAATTGTTACTGAATAAGGCTTTCCTGATGTTTCAGCACATCTAATAATTGTTTAGGAACATATACAATATGATGTTTCTTTACGTCTTTCAATGAGCGAGTGAATTGAATCTCCTTCGTTCTGTGCATGAGGTATGCCCTCATAAAACACGTGAGTGATATTAGAATTGAATGTAACGAACCTAGGCCGGACCTGTCGCCTCGCGCGTTGCCGTCGACAGCGATGAGGTCATCCCCGGAGATGTTCGAGAACAGTCCAGTCGCTCTGCCGCGGAGAGCAACGGTCGATATTGGAAACGATTGGAACATGCTGGTCGCCAACTGCCGGAATTCGAAAGATCGGGAATTCTGTGACGGAGATAAATAGGCAACCCTCAAGTGGAGTCGCACAGTCTGAACGAGCCCATACGATCGAGCTATACAGTGGCGTAATATAAATTAAGTTGTGGATTTAAGTGTGAAATAAATTAGTAAAAAACCAAGTTAAGTTTATTTACGTTACAATTGGTGTCGGAAGTGAGATTTTGAAAATAAACAAGTGATCGTGGAGTGGATAGTCAGAAAAATAAATTGATAGACCTTTTTGTACGCCCAAAATAGACAGTTGCCCGGTTTTCGCGAAGTGGACAATTGTGCGTGGGAATATAAACTGATACACTGTTCGCGTGGAACAGAAAATAGACAGTGGCCCGGTTTTCGCGAAGTGGACAATTGTGCGTGGGAATATAAACTGATACACTCTTCGCGTGAAACAGACAATAGACTGGTGGCCCGTGGAAAAGAATTCGTGAAGTGAATTTTTAACAAACTGATGAACTTTTCGTGTGAAACAGACTGATACCTCGTCAAAGACAAAATGTGTTCAAGAAAAGTGCGCCTTGTGGACTTGAAGGTAGCGGAATTGAAACAGGAATTGGAGGAAAGGGAACTGGAAACAACGGGTAAAAAGCAAGTACTCCAGGAAAGACTTGCAGAAAGACTTATACAAGAAGGTGAGGACCCCGAAACATTTTTATTCGAAGTTCCCGGAGGTGATTCGAGTCCGATAATAGAATCTTCGAAAGAAGAGCTGCAACAAAATTTTAGAAATCTGGAAGAGAAGCTTGAAAAAAAATCTGAAGAAAATTCTAGAAATCTAAAGAGAAGCTTCAAGAAAATTCAAGAAGCCTGGAAGAGAAGCTTCAAAAAAATTCTATAAATCTGGAAGAGAAGCTTCAAGAAAATTCAAGAAGCCTGGAAGATAAGCTGCTAGAAAATTCAAGAAGCCTGGAAGATAAGCTCCTAGAAAACACAGTAGGCTTAAAAAAAGAATTCTGTGGTGTGGCGAATCGTCTGGAAAAAAGAATGGGAACCGTCGAGGCAGAGATGGACAAGATGAAGGAAATAATCAGCGATGAAATCAAAGACTTAATCGAGGCAGAAATGGACAAAATAAAGGAAACGATCAGTAAGCTGGAAAAACAAATTAATAGTGCGTCCTCCACAGAGATGGTTTAAAAGATGTCAAGGTCATTTCAGAAATAGGGAAGCTTTCCATGAAGCCGCCTCAGTTCGACGGAAAAACTCCATGGGCAAATTACCGCCGGCAGTTTGAAGCAGCGGCCAAAGCAAACGGATGGAATGCAGGGGAAAGAGCTGTAGCACTGACACTTGCATTACGTGGAGAAGCGACAAATATTCTACAAGCTCTCACCGCCCAAGAACAGGAGGACTATGATCAGCTGATTAAACATCTAGAATTACGATATGGCCACGCCCATTTGGAACACGTATACCACTCCCAACTGAAAAATCGCTGCCAGAAATCGGGGAATCCTTACAAGAATTCGAAGCTGACATTGCACGCTTGGTTCGTCTCGCATATCCAGCCACACCGGAGAATGTAATGGAGCGATTAGCGGTTCAGGCATTCTTGGATGGACTCCGTGACCAAGAAACCAGACAAGCGTTGATACTAGCTCGTCCAACACATCTCGTAGACGCACTGGCACGCGCTTTGGAATTTGAGGCAGCAAAGCAATCCTGCAAAAACCAAAGTAAAGTTCGAAGTATTGAAGAAGACTCACAGGAGCATGCTGACTTGGAAGCTGCCATGAGAAAAGTGATGAAGGAAGTTTTGCCTGAGAAAAGACAGATAAGATGCTGGAATTGTGGCAAAATTGGACATGTGCGTAGCAAATGTCCAACATTCGAAAACACGACTCCGATGCAGGAAAACTAAAGAAGGTCGACGAGAAGGGGCAATCGTCGGCCTGTGTCCAGCAAGCCCCGGTTAACAACGCATATGTCGCTATCCTGAAACGACAGAACAGAGGTGTTTTCGTAGACGGTCTCATCAATAACGAGCCTTGCACCATGCTGCTAGATACAGGTGCGACTAGGACAATTCTCGGACCTTCCTTTGCCAGAACACCGGAACGAATTGAACCGACAACTTGGAAGCTACGCACAGCAACAGGGGAGCCAGCTACTGTATATGGCGAGCTACCGATTGAAATAATTTTGGGCAGCACTAAAGTGAAACATCAGGGACTTGTAGCGGACATCGAAGACGATGCAATTATCGGAATGGACATCATGAATTCCAGAGGGTTTGAATTGGATTTCAAAGACGGCGTCCTACATGTCAACGGAGAAGAGCTGGTACTTCATGGGAGAAGTGAAGAGTTGATCCGTGTGCTGTTGGCTGAAGATGTAAGCGTACCTGAGAGGGCTGAAACCATCCTGGAGGCTCGCCTGGACGGGAGTGTGAGCAGTGGAGACGTGATGATGTTCGAGCCCAAACTTCATGATGAGAAAATTGGACGAAGGATTGCCCTAGGGAAAACCCTGTTACATGCTGAAAAATTTGTACCGGTAAGGGTCATGAATGTCAATTACTTTCCAGTGACCTTAAAGAAAGGAACAATTTTAGGGCACTGCTCGTCAGTTTCATCTGTGATCCGGGGCGTACGAGGTACGATTAGCCAACCCAACAACTTGCCCACAGAACTAGAAAAATAAGTTGCCATCTCTTCCAAAGACATACAACCAGCTCAACAGCCCAAACTAAGAGATTAAGTCAAAAAGTACCAAGACATCTTCGATACCGGACAAGGAAAAGGGGGTCGAACTAATGTGGTCCAGCACAAGATTGATACTGGGGGTGCCCGACCGATCCGGCAATCAGCAAGAAGACTTCCTCTTGCCAAGAAGGAAGAGGCTGACAAAATAGTCAGCGATATGGGAAAAGAAGGAGTTATCGAACCATCTGACAGTCCCTGGTCCTCTCCAGTCGTACTGGTGAAGAAAAAGGATGGATCGACACGCTTTTGTGTAGACTATCGCCAACTTAATAATGTCACGAAGAAGGACAGTTACCCTCTCCGAGAATAGATGCCACCCCTAGACACGTTGGCTGGTTCCACGATTTTCTCGACCCTTGATCTGAAGAGTGGATACTGGCGAGTAGAACTGGCTCAGGAAGATCGAGAAAAGACTGCTTTTACCATCGGCTCAGGATTGTGGCAGTTTACCGTTATGCCATTCGGGCTCTGTAATGCTCCCGCCACATTCGAAAGATTGATGGAGACAGTGCTGAAAGGACTCTCATGGAACACGTGTCTAGTGTATCTCGACGACATAATTGTGGTCGGCAGATCGTTCGAGGACCACGTGAAAAACTTGGAGGAAGTATTCCTGCGACTGAGGAACTCCGGATTGAAGCTGAGCCCTAAGAAATGCCATCTGTTCCAAAAAGAAGTACGATACCTCGGCCACGTTGTCTCTGGGGAAGGAGTAGCAGAGGATGACCAGAAGATCAAAGCTGTTAAGGATTGGCCCATCCCAAAAGACATTCACCAACTTCGAAGTTTCCTTGGTTTATGCACATACTATCGCCGATATGTGCTGGGATTCGCCAACATCGCTAAACCACTGACCAGGCTCACGGAGGGCCAAACAAAGTTCCAGTGGTCCGAAGAATGTCAAGACTCATTCAGGAAGCTGAAAGGAGCTTTGATCAACGCACCTGTACTGAGCTATCCCCTACCCAAAGGGAAATTCATTTTGGATACGGACGCCAGCAACGTGGGACTTGGAGCTGTCCTATCTCAGATCCAGGAGGGACAGAAGAAGGTCATTGGTTATTTCAGCAAGACGCTCAGCAAACCAGAGCGCAATTACTGTGTCACCAGGCGAGAGCTGTTAGCTGTTGTAAAGGGAGTGGAGCACTTCTACAAGTACGTGTATGGAAGAAGATTCCTGTTGAGAACTGACCATGCAGCTCTCAAATGGCTCTTACAGTTCAAAAATCCTGAGGGTCAAGTAGCACGTTGGATCGAGAGACTCCAAGAATTCGATTTCGAGATCGAACATCGAGCCGGAACTAGCCATAAGAATGCAGATGCCTTGTCGCGAAGACCATGTCCAGATGATTGCTCACATTGCCGACGAGCAGAAGAGAAGAAGCAACACTTTGTAGCAATGGATGACAACTGGAATGACAGCAAGATCCAGAAAGACCAAGAGAAAGACCCCGACCTTGGCTTAGTTGTCAGCTGGAAGAAGGGCAATTGAAGACCATCATGGCGAGAAGTCGCAGGTTACTCGCCGGCTGTTAAGTCCTATTAGGCACAATGGAACTCTCTTATTCTGGACAATGGGATCCTGGAAACGTGTGTTGGAGGCCGATATTGGTGTGGAAGACAGACGCCAAATAATTGTTCCCAGGAACAGAAGAGAGGAAGTGCTAAGGGAAATCCATGATGGAGTCGCTGGAGGACATCTGGGAGTGACGGAGACCCTGCAGAAAGTGAGGCAACGGTTTTACTGGACCAATTGTCAAGCTGACGTCCAGGACTGGTGCAGAAAGTGCGCTGTATGCGCTGCTAGCAATGGACCTCGAATACGACCCAAGGCCCCGATGCGTCAGTACAACGTAGGCAGCCCGTTCGAGAGAATCGCCATTGACATCGCCGGCCCGTTTCCCGTATCCGACCACGGGAATAAATATATCCTTGTGGCAATGGACTACTTCAGTAAGTGGGCGGAAGCCTATGCCCTGCCCAACCAGGAAGCCATCACCGTCGCCGACGTCTTGGTGAAAGAGTGGATATGTCGATTCGGTATTCCAATGGAGCTGCACTCGGATCAAGGCAGAAATTCCGAATCCAACCTGTTCCAAGAAATATGTCTCTTGCTGAACATCCGCAAGACAAGAACCACGGCCCTACATCCGCAGTCTGATGGAATGGTGGAACGGATGAACAGGACGATCAACCGCCACTTGTCCAAGGTTGTCTCTGACCATCAAAGAGACTGGGACCAGTATCTTCATTTGTTCCTGATGGCCTATCGATCCGCAGTACACGAATCAACCGGTCAAACTCCTGCTAGTATTATAATGGGCCGAGAACTGCGACTGCCTTGTGACCTGAAGTTTGGGATACCGCCAGGACAAGACACTGCGGGAGAGGACTACGTCAGCAAACTTCGGCAGAGAATGGACGACATCCACGAACGAGTCCGGTTGAACATCCAGGGGCCAGCAATAAAATGAAGAAGACCTATGACATCAAGGCCGACGCTGGAGGGTTTAAGGTTGATGACCAGGTTTGGCTGTACAACCCCAAACGTTGTCGTGGACTATCACCAAAGTTGCGGAACTCGTGGGAAGGCCCGTATAAAATCGTGAAAAGGATAAACGACCTTGTGTACCGAATCCATAAGCCACCCCGAGGGAAACCAAGGGTCGTCCATTTCAACAGGTTGGCCCCTTACGCTGGAAACCATGACCAAGTTCGCACCCTCAAGCCACCGGAGGATGATATGACGTTCGAGAAGTTTATGTCCTTGTATTCAAACGGGCAGAAAGTTCTACATGGGGTTACTAGAGAGGAGTCACGAGACCTTTTCGAAGTGCCTGCTGACTACTGTCCAGGGGCATCGCCGTAGTGTTCTCCAAGAAATTTGGTCAACTCCAAACAGTGCGGGAGCAGAATCCGGAAGTTGGTATGGTGCTACAGTTGAAGAAAGGCCAGAGAAACATCTACTACCTAGTTACCAAGAGGCATTCCCAAGATAAACCGTCCTATGAAGATGTCTGGAAGAGTCTCACCAAACTAAGAGATACTATGGTGGACCAGAATCTGGTGGATCTAGCAATTCCAAAATTGTCCTGTGGTATTGATGGGTTGGACTGGAGAGTCATAAGAAGTATGCTGGAGGCGATATTCAGATCCAGCGGCGTCAAGATTTTGGTTTGCTGTAACCCTCTTCCACGACCGATCATGAAGACCGTGGAGTGTTACTTCCATCGAACTTCACGGTGCAGATATGGGGAGTCATGCAGATATCGTCACACTCCAAGGATGAAATTTCGGGACGAACCTAGGGCCGCCTGCGCCTCGCGCGTTGCCGTCGACAGCGATGAGGTCATCCCCGGAGATGTTCGAGAACAGTCCAGTCGCTCTGCCGCGGAGAGCAACGGTCGATATTGGAAACGATTGGAACATGCTGGTCGCCAACTGCCGGAATTCGAAAGATCGGGAATTCTGTGACGGAGATAAATAGGCAACCCTCAAGTGGAGTCGCACAGTCTGAACGAGCCCATACGATCGAGCTATACAGTGGCGTAATATAAATTAAGTTGTAGATTTAAGTGTGAAATAAATTAGTAAAAAACCAAGTTAAGTTTATTTACGTTACATGAATTTATCTGCAGCGTACGCATACATACAAAATACTATTCAATTTCTATTTTGTCCGTCGCAGTTATCTGGGTAGAAACAAAAATTAAAACCCTGTTTTACTTTCATCTCAATAGAAAGGTATAATGCGCTACTGATTTCATTAGCACCTTTTTTGGCTATGGTTTCATTCCAAATGTAGCAAAACCCTCCACTCTTTCCTACGTCAAGTTTTATACTGCCAGTTTTATTTAGTAATGGAATGAAGAGATTTCGGACATAGGTGTAGACAGATTTTTTTGTGAATTATAACTCGCCAAAACAACAGAAATACTTTGTTGAGCAGTGATTTGTGCTGTGATTTAAACTCTTTTTAATGTTTCGGGAAAAAAAAAATTTCCTGGTTAGATTCAGATTCATTGTAACCTGGATGCAAAATTTCACTGAGGCGAACTCTTAACTTCTGTTTGAATACTAATCATTTCTAATAGGCAGGGGTGCATTACTTGAAATATTTCGTACTTGTTCATATCCACAAAGTTCCATTTCGGTGACAAAAGTATCATTGTTGTTTACAAAACTATCCAGATCTTTGGGTGGGTAGGGCAATCATAAGCTACAAAGCACAACACAGGAATTACTATACAATATTCATAAAAACTATAAGTATCTGACAATATCAATAATATCTTGGCTGGTCATGAAATGTATTCTCTATAATTCAAATATTTCGTATTTATTTTGTTATATTAGATCCCTTTTTAAAATAGTCTTCAGCTAAAAGGTTGGGATAGCAACGTATCGAGGAAATACTTTTTATTTGCTGTCAATTTGGATATTTTGAATAAGTGAGGTTATGACAAATAGATATATAATGTTTCTCACTGACCTGTTGAATAACTGTTTATTATTTCGCTATTTTTCAACGTTAATTGTGTTCCGTACGATTCAGTTTCGGATGAAAAAAAAAACAAAATAAGTTCAAAAAACCTGCACAGTCAAAATACAATAACATGTAAACATTGAGCGATTGGACTGAACTAAAGCAGTAACTCAACTAGGGCAAGAGAACTATTGAGTTATGAATTCGAGCAACAAAGTTTTATGTTGAATTACGATGCATGTCTGTAAGTTAATAATGAAATTTTTGCGAAGAACAAGGACGTATCTCGTAATATGTCTTTTTTAAGAAAAAAACAAAAACAAATTAAAATTTAGAAAAGGCATTTATTATGTTACCACTTGTGTCATGTTGAAACAAAGTATTTTTGTCGACATACAACTTTTTTCAAGCCGGTTTCTTCGTCACTACTCAGTCTAGATTTCGGATTTTCATCGCCAGAACTAGTTTGTTAAGCTGAATTCGTCTGTAACTATAACTAAAAATCGCTGTAAGTTAAGTAACAGCTTTGGTAGTTGGGGTGTCGATCTTCATTAATTATATATTCATGAAAAATTGTGTAAATTTATTAGTGATCAGTCTCTATGAAACAAAAAACAAGAACGTTCAGTGCATATTATTGATTCATTTATATTTCAGACATCAACTCTGAGTACCTGAATACTATCATCGCCTGGAACACATTTACTGATTAGATATCCATAAATACGATTTAAATTTTTTTGCCGGCCAGTGTAATTGAACTCGCTTTGCATAGCTGATCAAGACTCCATTCATCCGTGTTGACCACAACTATTCATGATCTGAACAGGTTGATTCGGAATGGGAATGCAAAAATCGAACAGGGAATAACGACTTCACGTGGAGACTTTTTTGCTGGAATTAAAAAGTTAATTGTAAAAATTCAGAATCAAAAGTTGAAAATATGAAATTCCGAGAAAAAAACCTTTCTCTTGAACGACGTCAGAAGAAATGTAACCTCATTGTATATAGCATTCTTCATTCTTATAATAATTTTATGGATGATATCTTGAGCTTCTCTACTGATACTCTGAGGATCGAATGCTCGAATATCGAGTCCCAGTATATTTAGATACAAGAACCAATATTTGAACACGTCCAGTAACTACTGAAATGATGCTTTTCCAGTTGAATCGGAAAGCACTTAATGATACAATATAAACATTGCTTAGGACCGTCCCTCTGAGGATAATCTGCTATCCCATCTGGAACAATCCAAAATCGTAGAGGAAACATATTGAAAACAAACGGAATTGAATATGTAGTCAGGCGGATTTAGAAGCATTTTGAATTATCTCATTGAAAAATATGGGGTTCTGGGTTTTGTATTTTGAGTTTTGGCGGATCTAGTGATCCGTGCATGACTATTAATCATATTCGTTTTCTCTCTGAATGTCAGGACACAGGCGTTGAAAAACAAATATATTTCTGATATTGGAAATTTCAGTTGTATTATATTATAATTATATGGAAAATGGTAGTACCACCAAATCCTAACATCATTCCCATTCGAGCAGTACCTTCCTATCGGTTTCATTTGCTCTGGGGATCTCGATATAACAGATGATCTCGATACGCCGGAACAACGTGCTAGGTAATCAAAGCCACCGTCATAGCGCAGCCACGGTGTGACCGCCCGAGACAGGCTACTGGATCTGGGATGTCTGGCAGGGAATTGAATAGCCTGAACCCACAGACGAAGAATCACGGTATTGTTTTCCATTGGCCCACTATCTAGCAACTCTGCTTCCCAGAGGCCTGAACCTGTTGATGAGGCACCGCAAGCGGTGGAACTCCCTCATCTTCTGGGTACCCATGTTAACTAGATAATTCCATTATCAGCAAGATTTATCTTGCGTCAACCAGAAGACTCAAGTTACCGATCACGTGAAGGTTCGCCGGAGCTACTAAACACGCGACCATGTTACTGAGAAGGGACTTTACTCAGCGGTGTCTGGGATCGTCTTAGGCACTTCTTCCCTCGAGTGCCTAGACAGATTGTGGACATAGGCCCAAGTTGTATTATATGATGAATTTGTGATAACTATATTCTCTAATTATAATTTCAAGTGTTTTGAGAAGTTCGTTTTTTTCTATAATTGAATTATTTGCCGCCTTCCAGCAGGATAACAATAATATCTGATTACGCTTTCAGCTAGGAA
The DNA here is from genome assembly GCA_018342105.1 of Gonioctena quinquepunctata. Taxonomy (NCBI): domain Eukaryota; kingdom Metazoa; phylum Arthropoda; class Insecta; order Coleoptera; family Chrysomelidae; genus Gonioctena; species Gonioctena quinquepunctata. The sequence goes on along the minus strand of JAFIRS010000584.1, from coordinate 408,062 downwards.
AAAATTCATAGTTCTGAAATGTTTCTTGGCGAATCTATATATTTTCCCATTTTTTTTATGACATGTTTTGTATGATCTTTCCATCTCGGGTCCCAATCCAATATAACTCCCAGACATTCAAATGCATGGTTTGTTCATACAGAGATTGTGCATTTGTGGTTGATCTGGTGCTGACATTGAAAAAGTTATATATTTGTTTTATTTTCATATCGAGACTAAGTAGATAAAGGATCAACCAGGTGTGAGTTCTACTGGATCACTCTCTGCGTTGAAGTACGCATTATACATCATACCACCTGTCTCCAGAAAACACCATAGCAGTACCGCCTGCATGAGATATAAGATATCCCTGTATACTGTCATGAGTCTTTGGCCATGAGGGCCTCAAAGGGGGTTGGTAGCTCAGAGGGATTTTTTGATAACCAGATTATGAACTCAGAATCCAGAAACGAACATACAATATTTATTACAATCATAAATATATATATAAATATAAATATATATATATATATATATATATATATATATATATATATATATATATATAAATACTTACACCTAGGGACTATATATACAACGCTGACAGAAGGGCAGCTCAAGAATAGAAACTACATTTCTACCCTTCTCAGGCTTCCAGCTCTTTCTTCAGGGGGCACGTCACCGACTCATGACTTGACCTGACAACTACTCCTCACTGCTCTTTGTTTCTTCCCTTACCTCGAAACCTGATTGTTTTTTATCCATCGATTGGATCGAGGTTAGCAATTCAGCAATTATGCTTTGTTATAATTCAATTTGGGATTTATAGGTCGCTTAAAGTGTGACACCAATGTTTTGGATTGTTGTCGACTTGGTTCTCTTGTTTAATGTTTTGATTGGATGTTTTGGAAAAGTGATATGATTTATCAATTTTGAATAATTAACTGGAATTTTGGGAAAGTAAAATGATTTTTCCCTACTTTGTGACATAGGCTTCCCCTCTAAGAAAGCTGGACCCCAGCTTTGAAAATTCCACCTACTTGCAAAAATATCTCATAAAACTACACAATTCAAATACCCTAACGGATTAATACAATTCAATCATTAATAAATAAAAAAACATCTTATCTGGTACACACACCATGGCTGTGGTCCGGACCTGTCGTTTTAGGGTTCTCAGGCTGGCTCTTCCTGCCTTGCGCTTGGAGTGGCTCCGATTGAATGTCGGCACTGCTACCATGTTGTCGCAACTTTCTGCCGACGGTGGCGACATCTGTTCTGAGTGGTACTCTCCGAGTCGAGAAAGAAGAAGAAATTGGTTCCCAAACCTATTCTCTACGGTGCTAATGTATGTGATGTTCGCTCGGTTCGCCGTTTCATTTGGAGCCTTTCACGTTAGTAGCCCCCGGTATCGTGCTCTGACTGTGCAGTTGGTGCCTTTTGCCCTTGGATTTTTTGGATTACCAACTCGGTGCTTCGTAGTTCTCGACGTGGCTGTTCGAAAAGTGCGAGATCAGCAATTTCATGGACTATATCTGCTCATGGCCAAGCACAACCTCAGGTATGTTATCTTCTTTGGTTTGGATAATTTTTCCATGAACTTCACTCTTTACAGGTGAAAGCAACCAGACTACTCAGTTCGTCCAGTGCTACTTGTGCTTCGACTCCCTATTCTAAGTGACTTCGTAGAGTCCAGATCGTGTACTCCTGAAGCCAGGCTGAGACCTTTCCATTGGATTATTGTGGTTCTGGACGGTTTCTTCCTGGGTTGTGTGTGTACCATCACCAAAAAAGAAAGAACTAGTTAAATATGATAATTATTCCGAAATGTAAACAACAATAATTATTATATCCTATAGAAAAGAAGAAACGCACTATTTTCTAAATTTACAAAATCTATTTTTCATTTTTGGGACATATCTATAATATCCATTATCCTAGCTACCTATATCCAAATAAATAGTCTTCAAATTAAACATCTTATCTCAGAAAGTATTTCTGTTTCTGTTGATATCTAAAGTATAAATTTTTCCATCACAGGATTGTTATACACTAGGAATTACTAACTATCTCAATTAATTATTTGAACAGAAACGGAAATTTTGTTAGCAGGAAGGGAACCCTCATTCGAAGAGTGAATCATTTTCTAGGGGAGTGTTATTTTTTCAATGGCTTTGAGCGAGTGTGATTCAAAAATATATTCGTTCTCTTCATTCCATGGTCATCCAATCTCACATTCACCCTAATTAATTTGGACTGACATCTTTTCTTGACATCCGAACTGAATAAAGTTTTCTTCCATATCCCCCTCGATTTCTCTCGAGAATACTCTCAGTGAGGTGAATGTTCAGCCTTGTCAGCATTCTTCCACATTCCCGTCCTCATTTGGACCATTTATTCGCACCAAGGTATTTTTGTCAAAAATTTTTTGAAAGGGAACACCCAAATCCCCTGCTTGTCTGAAAACCACAAAAAAAATCTTCGATGATATCTTTCATAATACGAAATTCACACCCATTCATTTCCATAAATACCCCTTATTCCAGTTTAAAATAAAGTATGGATTTTGGTCACTTCCGGTAAAATATTTTGCTAACTAAACGTTGTTATTAATTTGTAGTCAAATCTCTTGATGAATTTGACTAATGAGAGGCGTAAGGAGAATTTATTTAGGATAAACAGTACCGCTTACCCGAAAATCTCGAAGCCTACGAATGTGTTCTGTAAATTCACAATCAAAACAAATTAGTAAGCTAAAAAATTATAATTAATTTTTGAATAACACTTTTATTCAATCCCAACAATCATTCCATCAAGTGTCCAATGTTGCCCCCTCCTGAATCTTGACAATAAAGTGCCCTATTATGAATAGCTTCTCTCACGTTGATCAAAGTATGTTCATATATTTCTTCACATTTGTCTATTATTCTGCGTTACAACTCTTCCATTGTTTGTCATTCAGTGGCGTCGATTTTTGACTTCAGATACTTGAGAAAGAAAAAATCTAGAGGTGTAACATCCGGAGATCTTGGTGGCCATTCTGTACTTCACCTGCGACCTATCCATCGCCCAGGAAAGTTTGTATCGAGAAACTCTCTAGCCATGCGATCGAAATGGGGAGGTGCCCCATTCTGCTGATATATGGTTTCACGATTTTCAAACACTTCCTGATTGTTAAATACGATTTGTCTTATTCGAGGTTCAATTTCAGTTTCTAAAAGATTTCTGTAAAGAACTCCTATAGGATGAATGTAGCCACTGATGAAAATCGGTCCAACAACGCGATTGCCCAATATCCCAGCCCAAACATTCACCTTTTTAGGGAACTGGGTATGTCCCTCTCTAAAAATATGCGGATTAGTATCGCCTCAGTATCGTACATTCTGTTTGTTGACTTTTCCATTAAGAAAAAACTTGCATCCGTCTGCGAAACATACACGTTTCAGGAGGCCCCGTTCTCCTTCAATTGTTCTCGTTAACCACTCCGTGAGAGCATGCAGGATTTTCATTTTATAGGGATGAATCTTTTTTTTTAGAACTCTTTTGACACTTTATGAACTCACTCCACAGGATTCAGCAACTGCAGTCGTCGACTGAGTCGGATTAATTACTATTTCAGCAACAATTTCTATCTTCTTTTCATCTGAAAGGGGCGGTCTTCCTGATCTTGGAGCATCTTTCAGCGTACCAGTTTCTTTGAGCTTATTTGAAAAATTGCGCAAATATGACCTCGAAAATAGGATTCTCGGGCAATCTATCATTAAACATACGGACTGCTAGGTGATAATTTCTTTCCGCTTCTCCAAATATCAAAACTGCTTTAATGTATCGTCTGAACTACGAGCCATGTTCATACTTCTCATAGAAGGATTTGGGCGCTCAAGGACATTTGACAGTTAGCAGTTCAGTTTGTCAGTTAACAAGATGTTTACGCGACACCAATTTTTTCCAATGCAAACTTGATTGGAAGCAACATTAGTGTTTTTGGTTGGGTTTGAAATTACTAAAATGTTGATATTTTGAAAACAATTGAATTTAGGAGTGAAGTGTATCGAAGAGAACTGTTGAGAAATATGAGCAGATTTCGAAAATGGAATGATATAAGGGGTGTTCCATTGAAAAAAAATATTGAAGATGGCGTTCAGCCGCCATTTTGAATTTTTTTGCTGTGATTTTCTCATGAAAAAGTGGGTTTTCATCTCCTATTTGAGCCCTTCAAATTTCGTTGCGATATATCGAATGGTTAAAAAATTAGTAGGGGGGGAAAGAACTTTAGACGAGCACTGTATATGATTGTGTGCCTCAGGAAACTGTTTTGGGTCCAATTCTGTGTCTTTTTTACATCAACAGTATAACTCAGATCAGAGGTTTCCAAGGACACATTGTATGCTATGCTGATGATACAGCTTTAATATTAAAAGGTGAAACATGGCATAATGTTACATACTGCAGAAGTAGATCTTCAGAAAGTACTGATGTGGTTAAATGATAATTTACTAGTTTGAATGTAAGAAAAACAAATTCATGACTCTTTCACTGAACTCAAGTGGTACCAGCCACGCAACATTGAACTAAAACTACATAAATCAATTTGCACAAACCTGTTATTCTGTAAATGTCCAACTATGGAAAAAACAACATCCATGAAACATTTGGGTGTATTTATCGATCATGCTTGAGATGTGGTTCATGTCATAAAAAAATGCATAAGTTCTACAGATTCCGAGATATTCTCCCGAAAAAAAAAAAACTCAATAACAGTCTATAACTCTTTAGCAGAATCAATAATTCGATATTGTATCATAGTATGTGGTGGTACTTTCAATAATACGCTAAATCGTTTGCAAACAGCACAAAACTCGTCTCTGAGAATAATATTGAAAAAAACAATGGCGCTTCCCAACGGAAAAACTGTACCAAGAAGCGAAAGTATTGAATTGTTTGTACCATCAATGTTCAATATGGGTGTTTTCAAACATTAGCAGATATGAAACAACCATACCCAGACCCACAAGATTCTTGGAAAATTCAAATATCCAACTACCAATTCACAGAAAGAGTCATACGCAGGGATTTGTTTTCTCCTTTGGTCCTAAACTATATAAAATGCTTCCAACAAACCTGAAGAATATCAACAACATTAATAAATTCAAAACCACCCTCAAGCACTATCTAATCGAGAAACAGGAAATTATCAACATTTTTTTTAAAAATTGTTTGTCAACACTGCCATTTCTTCCCAACATCCCGTCTTCCATGTATTAAATTTATAAATTATTCAATTTCTATATTAAGTACTAACTCACTAATTGTCGATCATATATTCATTGTACATTCAATTTTTTTTTCATGAATGAGTAAAAAAGCACAATTCAGGCGTTTGTATACCCATTCAGGATGAATTACGTTTATACGAATTATTCACTCTTATTTGTTGTACTTCATATTGAATCTCCACTTGTGATTCCAAAACTTCCAGCAAGCTCTGTCGCATTTTCACCTAAAACGTCGCTAACTGAGTACCAGTAGTTGGAAAATGAAACAGAATACATCACGTCATCATCAATGAATTCATCATCTGTTAGTTCGTCACAATCTGAAGGTATAACTACAATATGAGGAATATCATTATGACCAACTTCTTCAAGTTCGGCTTCCAATTCCAACAAAATTAGAGCTTCTTTCAGATTATTCGCCCAATAAGACATATTCCATATTTTGTGAACGCACTGAACACGCGATTGAACGACGTCCAGAAAAAACCTGTAAAAATCCTGACCAGACACGTTTATATTCAGGAGAAGTTCACTTTCGCGAAAGGTTCGTACCCAAACAATTATTTTAAAACATGCGAATTGATATAAAAGAATTGTTATTCGGAATAGGTAATATTATTTAATGATAAATGTATTCGAAAAAACATGCATTTGGAATATTTGGTCAAAAAACTGATTTGTCGATAAAAGTGTTGCAGCACAAATGAAGCCGTGTGAAAGCACTACGTGATATGAAGGAACTGGCATTATCATCTCATCTAAAGACCAGCAACAAAAGGTTTGAAAAAAATTGGCATGCTAACTACAACAACAAAAATAGAACAAAAGGGTACGTTTTCGAATTACTGGCGGATTCTGTAGGATATATAATTGGGTTTAGGTATTTTTTGTTTGGGGTGATGAAGATCTGTTATTATGATGATTATTATTATTTCAACCGAATGGAACGAAATTTGTAATAAAAATACACTTCATAATACCTTGGCTGAGTTCGAATATGGGCCATTCTCAATTTTTCATTTTTATATCAATATTTTTCGATAGAGCTCCAGAACCTCCATGACTTCTATTCAAATATTTTTCCCCCAGATGTACAGATGAATAAAAAATCGCTATAAATGACCACTCATGAGCTTTAATTGTTATTTACCATGTATGCTCCTCCAATTCGAGGTTCATTCGTTCGTGTCAATCAGATACCATTCGAGTTTTCCTATTGCTGATAAACAGAACATCATTGAATTTCAACATTTCTCGAATTCAGAATTAAACTTCATGAATAAATATAATTTTTTCAAGTGATATTTTCATGGAAACCAAACAAAGTACTATTTATATTATCTGTGATTGTAATACTTTTTTTTTGGTTGGGTTGATTGATGGCAATTTCAGAATCAGTAAATCACCCTGAAATCTACATTTTTGACTGGCTGCGCCATCGGTCTCATTTCAATATATTCTCTCATTCAAAAAAGTGTCCAGTGAGAAGAGTAGAAAGCCATAAATTCCGCCCAAATCCAACATACTCTCCATGAGAAAACAATGCCACTACTGCAGTGATGTATCATTTTGAATATTTTTCCCATACATCCGGAGATATCCCTGATGATTGATCATTCTGAAACCCTAATAGGCTGGAAATGTCACACTGTTTTCACGCCTTCCAAATAGCGTCCATTCTCATGAGGATCGCGGTACAATATTGGATGTTTACCTTTTAAATGGTCCGGGCGGAATTTATGGTCTTATGTTATACGTCACTTTGAGGGCAGTTCAGTTGAACACACAGTTATATATGGTTTCGGAATCATGAGGGTGAAATTTATAACCCAGGACGGATAGTGGTTATAGTCAGCGTGCAATCAGGAACTGGGAAGGCAGAATTTGGGTTTCATTGAAGTACCTAGAGAATAGTATGAGGTATGATTTGTGGGATGTTACCCGTGATCTAGTTGAAACCAGTGTAAATCGTGATTCCATCTTTCAGAAGGTTTCGTTATAATTCTGCCTAATACCAGTCTATACAAGGGGAAGAAGTTAATGACATAAATATTCATTGCTAAATGCCAAGTACAAAAATGATTTCCATGATCGTCAACAGCAGGTGTCGCTTGAGGGTACTGCGGCTTGAGAGATTTGGAGTGCTCCGAAAAATTATCACCGTTATTTGATCGCCATTGTCCGGTCCGTTTCGTGTTTGATTATTTTCTATGTGTGAACATATCAACTCGCGGTTGTTAAGATTCGCTGGACCATCATATCGATAGAGGTTTGCTTATTATTATATTCAAACCTATTTGGGGAATGTTTTCAAAAACCACAGTTTTCATTGATAACCCTCTGAGTGTAGATGTCACGAATGTGCGACACTCTCTTTTGTACCGTACGGCATATACGCTACTTGTCTAGGAGACTCCTGTCGTTGATATCCGGCACATTTGTTTCTGAAGCATCATTGAGTGCCTCATGTCGTACTCTGCCATAACCTTCAGTATATATCGTGTCCTAACGTCGCATATAGGCAACAGGCCTCCAAAGATGTGGCAAATTTTCAGTACTTCAAAGAATATTGACTGAAAAGAAGTACGGAGTTGTAATGGATATATTGATTCCTGTGAGATGGTGATTTCCAAATGTTCACCGAGTTTATGATAATGAATTTGCCTGAATACTCACTGTCATCAGTATGCCAGTTTCAAAGCCAATTTTGGCAGCTCATATTTCGATTTTTCCATTCAATATGAGAAGCGGAAAAGTGAAATAAATTCAGGGATGTGGAGACCACACACGTTCATTGAGATACAAAAGTATTCTCAATTCCTCAATGAAGTTCATTTTTTTTCATAATAAACTCTTTATAATTTATAGAATAAGATAAAAGTGACATGAGTGTCCAGTGAAATGGCCAGTTCTTAATTTCTGAGAACGTTCATCGTTGCTCAATTTCACTCGGAAATACAGGGTGTTACCAAATAAGAGCGGAAGTTTTCAGGGGGTGATTCCTTGTAGAAAATTAAAGGGGGTCTTTCATGTAAACAAAAACCTCTTAGGCCTGTCCTTGAAAACTTACACGCTTCGGAAAACGAGAAAAAAAATTGTATTTTTTCTTGAAGTTGCTGAAAAGTTGAAGATATGACATTTCGTGGGCATGTTCTACCAATAAAAGAGCTACCCATGAATATTTTTTAATTTTGTTGTGATGTTCAAAGTGGTGAAATATGCAACCCCAATTCTATTTTTCACCAGAACTTTTTAACGAGACGAAATTCCTTGATTAAAAAATATGTTTGGAAAGGACAATCCATTGCAAAACTTTTTTAACGATTGTGTTGTGTCCGTGAAAGCAATAGTTTCCTGATGGAAAAATGAAATACAACATTGTGCATGAGCGGATCTTGCGGACATGGAATCGAAAAGAATCTAGTAGGGGGCTGTCACGTTTTGTTTGCACAACTTGTGACTTCAATCGTGGTATTTTAAAATCGGAGAAATCTTGTAGGTGACTGTCAAGTTGCTTTAATTCCTATGTGGTAGTTGAAAGTTCAATTGTGTCTTTTGAATCTTCAATATGAATAATTACACTAACGTTGAAATGGCCGATATGCATTTTATGTATGGTCGTGCCAATGAAAATTCTTTGGAAGATGGAGATGTATCCTCAGCGCGTGATACCTCATCACACAATTTTTGCATGTCTTCACCAATGTCTCTGTCAAAGAAGGACTTTTCAAAAACGAACAACTGATTGTAGTCGCCACGAGAAATGGGAACGGTAGCACTGGAAAAAGAGTTTCTCAATATGATTGAAGATCGTCCGGAATTAGGTACAAGTCAACATGCTAACACTCAATGTTAGCAATAAACCAATCTGGAAATTTTTAACGGATCACCAATTGTATCCTTACCATATTCAACGAGTCCAGGCCCTTTCTGCCGCGAGATTTTTTCCATGGAGTAAACTTCTGTCAATGGAGTCTTAAAATGATTACCCAAAATGCAAAATTTTCAGAAAACGTAATATTCATGAAAAATCCAACTTTTCAAGGCAAGGGATTACAAATTTCCATAACCCTCATCTATGAGCCGAAGATAACCCACATCCAAGTCAAGAAGGTCGGTATCAATATGAATTTTCACTTAACGTGTGGGTCGGAATTATTGGCGAAAATATTATTGGACCCTATTTTCTACCGTTAAGGCTAACTGGTGTAACCTATACAAATTTTCTCCAGGAGCAACTTTTCATTTTACTCAAAAATGTTCCATTAGCTATTCGACCACGGATGTGGTTTATTCACGATGGTGCGCCTGTCCATTTCATTTTGACTGCACGTCAGTACTTGGATGACATGTATCCAAATCGTTGGATAGGCAGAGCAGGACCTCAACCTCGGCCTCCCAAAACTCCAGACTTGAACCCATTGGACTTTTGCATGGTGGTCACCCAAAGTTCTTGTTTTATTCGCAACCTGCGAGACAATCCAAAACACACCAGGAATATTTCAACGTTTGCGCCAGTCTATGAGACGAAGACTTGATTCCAGTCAAACGGTAGGAGGTGGTCATTTCAATCAGTTTTTATAACTCCGTTCCGTTTGATCTTGTTGCCTTTTTCTTTGTTGTAATACACATAATTTTATTTTCTTTGTATTTTTAATTTGATATTCTATTAAAACAAAACATGGTACTGGTACATGCCTACATTGAAAATCAAAACGAGCGAAATGATTTTAAAATACTACGACTGAAGTCACAAGTTGAGTGAACCTACAAGATTTTTTCGATTCCATTTACAGAAGATCCGTTCATGCACAATGTTGTATTTTATTTTTTTCTGTGTGGGTTGAAAAAATCAGTCAGTTATCTGATGAGAGCATTCAACCCGGAAGCCAGTCTAGAGCATGGAGAATTGAGGTAAGAGACAGGGCAATTTAATTTATGGATTTTAGGTGAACCATACAAAAGTGGAAATGACCACCTGTATACCGGTTCCGGGGTTTCATCCCTTGTTAGTACAGGGTACGTCATGCAGACAATAACCTGTGAACCCGAATGTGATGATCAATATATCTCTTGCAGAGCGATACCTATCGTAGAGATACATCTACTCTCAAGCGCTATAACAATTCTATCACAGTTCACTCCATCCGGAATTGCTCACATAAAAGTCGCAAAATAACGAAGTTTCGAAACTCACTTAGAAAAATTGTTTCAATACGCTCCTCGTATATTTACAAAAACTGTTCCATGTTACCACCCTTCATTTGTTGCACACATAGTCCTACATGACAAAATTATTATTTTCTATGACCCCATTCACTGAAAATATACTGCGTTAAGATTTTCCACTAGCAACCCCATATCACTACCCCTTTGCACTGATTTCACGATTATTCAAGGTGTTAGGTGATGTCTCAAAATTAACCTTTTGTGCCTATCGATGGATAAAGTAGCTTCCCTTTACCGAAAACCATGGGAATAGAAAGTATGCACCAATTAATATGTTTTGCCTATGATTCCCCGTATGAAGTATATAGTAGAACAAATTGAGTGAAAACTATTCCCGCGTAAAAACCAGTCGATAACTTCGATGACCGCTTATAGCATGAATTACCGTAAACCACTACAGATTATATTTTATCAGCTTTGATGATCTATTAGTAGAACAGTCGTGTGGTGTGACTGGACAGAGGCAGCCATATGTATGGTGAACAACTACAGACAAAAATTGTGCAGTAGCCGAAAGTACCATCCACATACAATTCCTGGCTCAAGTAAATCTGCTTTAAATCTGAACAACAACCAATGGAAGATTTTTATTCTAATAATTTATTTTCGAATGGGCAACATAATTTGAAATATTTCATATGAAGAAACAAAGCTTGTAAACTCACCTAGAAAGTTTAGAGATCAATACTAAACAAGAAGTCAGAATACCTGATTAGAATAATTCAAATTTTTATTTGTTGAATTTGTTCAACCGAAGATTAAACACTAAAAGTAAATGTCTTCTACTTGCTATTTTGGTGTGATTTTCGAATGATATGTCTAACATTCTCAAAGATGTAACAAAAGTTAGGAAAATTTTTTTTCAATGTCAGAAAATGACAATTGTGACTAAGAAAAAAAAATGGGACATTGACGGAGTGAAAAAACCCAGTTTTTTCACGCAAAAAAGTTACTGCGGAGTGATTATCGAAGCCATTTTCTGATAAATTCGAACTTACTTCAAATCAGTGATTCATATGAACATGAGTAATGATTAGTGTAAAGAAAATAATATAATATTCCCATATTTACACAAGAAAAAATAGTCCAATCAATTCTTATTGATTTGAGAGAATGTATTTCCATAATTCATTTTCTGTGACGAATGAAATTTAATTCAGATAAAAATTCTCGAATATGTGAATTACAAATGCCTTGGGCTGCAAAAGAATCACATTTTGTTTTTCAACTCAAATGTTTCACTTCCATTGGAAAGTTTAACACAATACATAGAAAAGGGGTTTCCACTCAACGGAAAGATCTTCTGAATATGAAGCCATACCCCGGTTTAACGGCTAAGGAACCATTTCAGCGGACTTCAGTAGCAATCAGCAACTGTTTCGTAATTCATTCTTGTAAGCAGTATGTTCGTTGAAAACAATTTGGTTGATGTGAAAATTTCTGTAGATATTGCTTTGGTAGGAATAAGAAACAAAATAAATCAATTCCACATCTGGAAAGTTTCCCCGGATCACAAATTCCACTTCAAATACAGAATAGAGAGGCAGAAATCACAAATTGTCCACAAATCTAATACAGTCTACAAAAAAAATCATTATACCAATATTCGAACAGATTGAGGCAGACGAAATCTAATTGTCATCAATACACGAGGAATCTTAAGGAAAACAAGGATATGTCCTAGATCATCATATGGAGAAAAAGAAACGATCGAAAATTCAGAGAAGTTTTTTAATGTGGATAACCCATATTAAACCATTCCTGTGGACTTCAAGGAACTTTCCCAAAAAAAATTATGATAATAACAATTGTTGTTATTGGCAAACGTAGTTGTTATCAGTGATACTCATTACATTATCAAAATTTCGCCCTTTTTGTAATTTCGCTCCGCATTGGGCGCCAATTGTTATAATTGGTTGGTTATTGATTTTAGATTTATAAATATTATTTTGAATTTATCCCACATATTTCAATTTCTGAATCCCTATCATAATAAATGAAAACTCCGGCTATGTTTTCTCACCAATCTCTTTTTATAACTCTTTTCACCCTATCCCAGCTCGGTCAGGTACGCCTATGAACATGAGTCAGCTCCTTCCCAGTAGTCGGTTCTGGTGATCTGTATTGCTGACTTGGCTCAAACGATACGATATGAAATGCTGTTCAGTGGGGAAAAAATGAGGTTAGATAAAAAGAGAATAATCAGAAGTTGTTTTTATTCAGATTAAAACCCTCAAAACTGCCCTACTTTGCGATGAATTCCTTATACTTAAAAGAAACAATAATAAGAAATGGTGCAATATGAATATAAGTGATGATTATTAATAGGAAGAATATTTAAAATGAGGGTCAGTCCTTTAGCATGGAATTTTGATGAATGTTCAGTCAGAACAGTGTAAATAGTTGATCGAAGTTATTGGATATATACGTAAAGTTGCACTTTGGTGATTAGAATACCTTGATGCTCTTTTTTCCTGTGATGTATCCCTCCCGTGGACGTACTTTGGAATTGCAATGACAGCTTACGTCGTTCTTTCATGGATTTCTCGTCTATACTAGGTAAGTGAAAATTTTCGATAACTTATTTCTCCCAGTTGTGCTTTTTAGGAATATCTCTCGTTTGGAATTGTTCAACGGGGTTTTTTTCTCGAATTGTCTATCGATATCTCTTTAAAAAATTTGTACGTGGCTTCCTTTCTGTAATTTTTTTCAATCTCCTCCAAACTTGTTATTTCTTCCCATGGTGACACACACACATGTTTTATTTTCTCACGGATTTTTGAATTTAGTGTCACTTCCTACCTAATCATTTGTTATTCTAATTACTTCTCATGATTTTATGAATGAAATCTAATTCTGAATCATACATACTATTAACAAACTCGTATAAAATTATATTTTCACAGTTTCTGCTAACACATTTTTTATATATCATCACTTTTCCCAAACAAACTGTCTTGATCTCCCATTGGTGGGTTTCCTGTTGATTTGAATTCTCATACAGGATGTTCAAAACTCATATGTCAGTTGATCTCACTTCAATTTCAATGTTTTCTATAAATTTCAATTAAATATCATTTAATCATGGATTTTCATTAGATATTTCGTTGGTCACATACTTTTATAATAGAACTACTTCAGGACTGCCCTCTTGATACATATGCATCGACTGGAGCATAGTATAAGTAGTAAAAAGGTGAAAAAATACTGCAAAACAACATAAGCATTATCGACGATAACTAAAATACCTAATAATAATAATGATAATTATAATTTATATTTTACATATTTTAACATAATATATATATATATATATATATATATATAATTTAATTATTATTGTAATATATCTAATATATCAAATCATTTATGGCAACGTTTCGTCCCTGACCGGGGACTTCTTCAGGCTTTATTTAATTTTAACATGCTCCGAAAAGTTAGTTAAAATAGTATTAGAAAGATTTATCATCATGCTGTTTGATGTAATTTTTTTTTCCATTATATTATTTAAGAAGTTAATATAACCAAATGGTGCAATTTTATTAACTTCTCAAATAATATAATGGAAAAAAAATATATCAAACATTATGATGATAAAACTTCCTAATACTATTATAACTAACTTTTCAGAACATGTATAAATTGAATGAAGCCCACAGAAGTCCCCGGGCAGAGACGAAACGTTGCCATAAATGATTTGAAATATCAGATATATCCTTCCCACAATCCAATAACCCAAGAAAGCTCCACCAAAGAGATATGTATATATATATATATATATATATACCAGGATTCAAGAACCACAATCTCCAGATATATATATATATATATATATATATATATATATGAATTTTAAATATGTTTGTGGTGTACGTGCACATTTCCCGGTTGAGTTTGAAAGCAGCGCCGTAGCTGAACCCCACTCTTTCATTATTTTTCACTATTTTGTTTTGCTACTTCCATTAATTATTGTTATGTTTGGACGTGAATCTATATTTGATTACTCTTGTTTCGGACGTCCATGGTCTTAATGAATTCAAAACGTTTTCACAACGTCTCGAATGCATATATCTTTAGTCGTCTTCTGGTGAATACACGATGGCAGATACAAGCATTCGAAACGTCGTGAAAACCTTATGAATCCATCAGGAACGATGACGATCGGAATGAGAGTCATCAAGTCACCACATCGTCTACAACCTTCATACAAACGGTGAATCTATACAGTGCTAGTCAAAAGTCCCGCTCCCCCCCTCGTATCTTTTGAACGGTTATACTTATAATAATGAAATTTGGGGGGTGGAAATAAACGGATGTAGGCTTCTCAACTGGTCATAACAGGTGACGCAATAGTCATAAATGACGTCACAAGGCCACTGTGACCAATAATTTTAAATGGGACCCTATGGCAAATGACAGTTCGTTTGAAAGGTATTGAAAATACCTATTCAGTCATACCAATTTTGTTTGGGTTCCGGCTGATTTTGATTGATAAATTGAAGAAATACGAAAATTATAGTTTCGCATTTAATTAATAAAGATTTAAGAACCAGTTCTTATAATAAGTGTTCAAAATGTGCTCCATCTACTTCCTGGCAGTAATGCATCCTATTGCTAAACTCTTGTCGTACTCGTCCCAGTGTGTCAGCGGAAATTGCCCTACATTTTTCAACAATTCGTTGTTTCAGAATGGCAATACTGTCAGGTGCTGTAGCGTAAACCTTAGATTTCAAGTACCCCTATAGAAAAAATCTAATGGTGTAAGGTCCGGTGACCGAGCTGGCCATTCGATCGAACCTCGTCGTCCAATCCATCTACCACGATATTCTTCATCTAGGTAACGTCTTACTGCACCGTAATAGTGTGCAGGAGCACCATCTTGTTGAAACGTTATTTCCAAGTTGTCGAATTCATCGGGATTATCTTCTAGAATTTCAAGAATTAACGCCTCAATATCATTTTGTAACATCTCCAGATACAATTCACCGGTTAAGTTAGCATTGAGAAAAAGAGGCCCAACTATGTGGTTTCTCAAAATACCTGCCCAAACATTTACTTTTTCTGGAAATTGAGTATGTTTTTCACGAAAGATGTGAGGATTTGTGTCACTCCAATACCTCACATTTTGAGTGTTAACATTTCCATTGAGAAAGAAAGTACTTTCGTCACTAAAACAAATTGTCTGTATGTAGCCTGGTTGTTGATTCATTTTATTGGACATAGTTTCACAGAATTCTAGTCTTCGGTCGGGGTCATCATCTGAAAGTTGGTGCACCATTTTTAATTTGTATGGATGAAATTTGTTTTAGCCAACACCCTCTGTACTGTCCTTTGACTGACTTCACAGATAGACGCAACTTGGGCTGTGGAAGAAGTAGGGTTTACTACCATTTCTCCAATTATGTCAATTTTTTTGTCATCACTAATTGTTGGTCGACCAGATCGTTTGGCATCTTGAACACTACCTGATGCTTCAAACTTCCGAAGAAGCTCCCTCAAATAAACCCTCGATATAGGGCGATCGGGGTACCTCTCATTAAACAGTCGTTCCGCTGCATGGGAATTGTTTCTACATTCACCAATTATTAAGATAGCTGCTACTTTGTCGGCTACAGTACGTACCATTTTGCCTATGTAAACACTTAAACGTCTCGTTAAACAATAGCTTAGGTAAATTTTCAAGGTATAAACACTTTTGACAAGTAGAGAATTCAAAAACGTCAACCTTTTTGACAATTAACCAGAGGCGTACTTTAAAATCTTTATTAATTAAATGCGAAACTATAATTTTCGTATTTCTTCAATTTATCAATCAAAATCAGCCGAAACCCAAACAAAATTGGTATGACTGAATAGGTATTTTTAATACCTTCCAAACGAGCTGTCACTTGCCATAGGGTCCTATTTAAAATTATTGGTCACAGTGGCCTTGTGACGTCATTTATGACTATTGCGTCACCTGTTATGACCAGTTGAGAAGCCTACATCCGTTTATTTCCACCCTCCAAATTTCATTATTATAAGTATACCCTTCAAAAGATACGAGGGGGGGAGGGACTTTTGACTAGCACTGTATAATAAACATGAATCTTGATTCTTTGTGTGCGCAAAACGTGAGAACGGCTGGATCGGTTTGGCAATATTTTTTTAATGTTCGTTATAGTCCTACTATTGATGAATAAGATTAGAAAAGTTGCTCTGAAAATTGGAAAATACGGGTTCGGGTATATAAGAAATTTGTCAAAGAAAAAAAATCGACTCATTTATTACCAAACGAGGGAATAGCTCCCTGTCGCCTACCGAATAGGAGGACACAAGAACGAATCCCAGCTCGACCGATTTGGCTAATTGTTATTTTTGAATGTTGAAAATACTTCAAAAAGATTTTTATAAAAGTTATTGGAAATTCCTTTGTCCTGAAAGAGTTTTCAGAAATATATAATATATAAAAAAAAATTAAATATATGTTGGTAAGCTCATAACATGGGAACAGCTGGACCGATTAGGCTATTTTTTTCAGAAAAACAGGATAACGAACTGAAAAACGGGATAACGAAAAAACAGGATAACGAAATAACGGGATAATTAGTAACGGAATAACGGAAAAACAGGATAAAGCGAAAACAGGTTAAGGGAATAGGACAGTGTCAAAGGATAACCTAGATGAAACACTACAAAAAAATCATAGAAAAAAAGAAATCGAGTGTTTTCAGGTAAACAAAATCACGGAATATAGAAATTTGGACAGTACACCGTCTGTCGGTTCAGTTAGTAATGAATGAAGACATATTATTATTATTATTATTATTATTGCTTTATTTAACGGCCTATTTCTGCGAACAGGGCTGAACACCGACGCTGGTGAGCACACTTCCTCCAACCGGGTATTTTGCCGGATCCTGTATTGTTTCAGAGGTAGGGTTTTTTAACGAGCCCAACATCTATGAAATCGGGACCACCATTTCGATGTTCTCTCCGAAGAACAGAATATCTATCATCTTATCTCGTGCTCATTGATCAGACGCCTGCAGCGGCGAAAATACTACTACACTACATTTGTTAGAGAATTTGAACGCACACCTTTCCTGTTAAGTGGTCACCTATCCAAGTACTGAACGCGCCCGTTGTTGCTTGGCTCAGATATCGATACGACTCTCATCAACCTGACCAGCCACCGGTGCCCATGGCATATTATCATTATTGAGTTTCTTATAAAAAAGTAGGGCAATTCTATGGAATTCAAGACTGTTACCTGTTTCGACCCGATTCCAATAACTGTGAAGAACAATGCAATGAACCTCAATCAAAGCATCTCAGGGTCTGGAAATTGGGAAATGAAATTCCACGCTCAGGGAAGAGACACAGAAATCCTCCGTTCACGGTGAAACAAAGGATTTTTTCCAATAATAATTATTATTGTTGTTATTATTATTATTATTATTATATTAATGAAGAGAAGTCAACTGAATGAGAAAATGGAACATCTCCTGAAAATCATTTCACTTAATACTTAAATTTTTTTTACATTTCAAATATTTCTGAATTTTCTAGGAATTCAAACCAGGGACAGGATTCGGGAGGTATTCAAACAATTATTCAAAAATTTTATGAATGAAAAAATGCCAAATATTATTCTTGTACAATTTATGTTCTCCACATCATGTTCTCCGTTCAATTTATAGTTGGGAGATGATGAATTTTTGAATTTTTTACAGTTTCATTTTGTGAAGAATATAACTTTTTTTTCACATATAAAGGGCTATTCTCCTCACCTGTTTCTACACATACCAATTATGAAGCCTAACATCCCAATGCACTAGTTTATTATTGAAATATTCACATGGCAGGTTAAAGTGAATATTACACCCACATCCTTGGTGTGACTAACCCTTTCGGAATTTTATACATACAAATTGTAGTGAATTAAAATTCTTCGAGAAAAAAATTGTCTAATATTAAAGTTGAGAAATAATCCGTTAGGTCAACAGTTCTGTGAATTGGAGATAATCGGATTTAGTACGGCCCCTGAAAGGAATTAGCTCAATACTAAGACCTTGAATTGAAAATAACTCAAGAAATGTAACCTAACGCATAGCTGCAGCAATATATCATACCTCCTTGGAGGAGGGTCTCTGGTTACACGAAATGTGTCGTAACAAATGATATACCGGTTTCCAATTGTGGATTAATACTGGGATCAAAGATTACTGAGAGATTTGTAGAAATAACGTTCACGAATGTATATTTGTCTCAAGGTAATAGTGTCTAACAAATGTGACAAATGATCACACCAGATCACAACCCACCGAATTGAAAATAAGTATCACATTTAAATTTTATAATTTTATTAATAACTAATAATCATAATAAAATATTTGCTATTTGTTATGATACGTTAGATCAAATGATTTATTTTTATTCGAACTTTTTGAAAAGGAAATACCTATCATAACAGCAATAAAATATCCGGCTATGTTGTTTACCCTTTTTCAAATTCTCTTTCACCTGTATGCCCCCATTTCATTCCAGCTCAGTTGGTTCGCCTATGGAAAATGATGTTTCCCTTTCTCAAAGTAGGATTCAGTAGTGCCAACTTGTTGCTATGCTCAAAGTCAATTTTCAATGCACTATTTTGTTGCAATATTTGTGATTATGTGACAAAACATATAAATAATGAATCCAGGAGATAGTCAAAAAATGTTTTCTTTATTCAAAAAGGGATCCTCAAATATATCTAACCTGCGAAATCTACCCAAATTTCATCAACCAGTGGAATAGAGTTGTCAAGCGTTTGCTCATGTGCAATGGAGTAACTAGTGAATAAACGTTCAAAGGTTATACTCAGTTTATGGGCATGAAAAAAAAAAATATGTTCAAATCAGTAGATGAAAGTCAACAAAATACAAGAAAGAAGTGTCTGGCACGAATACGCTCACTTTGTTTGGTTCTGGATTGAAAAATACCTGTCATTCTTTCTCTTGAGTGAATCCTGGCAGTGTTCTTCGGATATTTGATATTGCAGTACCACTGTGGAGGGCCCCTTTGTTAATGGCAACGTCACGGATAGAAATGAGGCTTTATCCTGAAGGTGAGTGGTTTTTCCACGATAGTTTCTACTCATATTTGTCTCTGGATATGTTTTATATTGTCTAATGTTTGATTTCCTTCAGTTTTTCTTGTATTTTATCACTTATTGTTTTCCAAAATTTGGTACAGCTTCCCTCTTTCAAATATAATTTTTCATCCCCCAACTTGTTATTTTTTCTCTTGGCAACTCTACTTTCTGTTTATTTTCACAAATTCAAGGTTTTTGCTCACTTTCTGAGACACTTTTTTTTATTCTAATTTATTTTATGGATTTTATTCACAATTACCATTTCTATAGCTTACATTATATACAGAAAGTTTGTTGAAATTTATTTGACAATTTTCTGTACTGATTTTTTTTTATATTTCATTATTTTCCATCAAATGTTTTTGACATGTCGCTGTGATGTTCCCTTCTGATTTGATTTTACCATACAGGATGCTCCAACTTGAATATTATTTTTATCCACTTGAATTCTGAAGTTTTTTCATGAATTTTGATTTCCATATTTTTTTTATAGGTTGTACACATTGTATTGTTGGCAACATACTTATGACAATAGAAAAACTCCGGTGCTGAACTTTTGAGATATGTGCGTTGACTAGAAAATGGTACAAGGTTCCAGAGAAGCAAAATGGATACAAAAATTGCAAAACAAACATAGCAGGTATTTATGTGATATATAAGTATCATTATATCACTTCTTATTCTTTTTATATTGAACAAATATTTCTCATCATAACAATATATATAATATATATTTATATATATAAATATATAAATATATATATATATATATATAAATATATATATATATATATATATATATATATATATATATATATATTTATACAGTGTGACCCATTTTAAATGGAAACACCCCCCTAAAATTTAAAGTTGTAAACAGATTTTGATATATTTTTTTTTTGAAATGTCACGTACTAGAAGGTCTACCTTGGGACAGAATTTGAAATGTTTATTCCAATTTTCAGGGCATACTACGATATTTTTTCTTAGTCGAAAATCTAGATTTTTTATTAGCGATTTTTTCATTGGAATTACCACTGCGCCACTGGATTCAGAATGCCTCTTAACAGATGTGACCAAAATTTCATGGAAAAATATCCATTAATAACAAAGTTATGACAACTCAAAAATTCGAAAACTCACACAGCTAACAGTCACAAAAAACACCCTATATCAACAGATATAGCTATGAGAATATTTTTTTTATGATTTCAACAATGAAGTGCCGTCAGATGAAAAAAAAAAACAAAAAGCGTAAATTTTTTTAATGAAAATAACGGAATTACATTGAAGTTTTCACGCAAATTGTCTAAAACTAAGACCTAATTGATTTTTCAATTTAAATCTTAGTTGCCATGGAAATTATATTACAGTTTGACACTTGTGAAAGATTTAGATGTACTATTGTCAACAATATTCACAAAACAATTCTTCGAATTATTTTTTGTCATGGCTGCAAGATTGGGCGTAAGAGAGAAAATTGAAATTGTACGCCTTTCGGGAGATGACGTTAGAAGTGCTAGAGAGGTTTGTAGAGTATTTAATGAGAGACATCCAGATCGTCCTCGTATTAGCTGCGGTACGGTAAATAAAATAAATAAAATATTCAATGAAACTGGTGCAGTATCAAAAATGATGTTAAAAAGTAATCCTGTACAAAGACGAAACAGGAATGACAAGAATGATCAAATCATTTTAGATTATTTCAGAAATAATCCTAATGCCAGTATAAGGAATGCCACCTTAGATTTGAATATTCCAAGAAAAACTATCCGGATATGTCTCAAGGCGAAGAATATTAAACCTTTCAAGCCAAAATTTTCCATACACTGCGAGAAGGCGACGAAGCAAGACGTCTGAAATATTGTTTATGGGCCCAAGGGGAATATTTAAACAATATAAATTTCCTACAAAATATTTTATATACCGACGAAGCCACTTTCACTACAAATGGAGCAGTGTCATCACAGAATTGTCGCTATTGGGCAGCGAATAATTTCAACCGGGTAATAAACTGTGAAAGCCAGTATTCCCAAAAAATCAACGTCTGGTGTGGGATATTGAACGAACGAATTATTGGTCCTTTCTTTTTTGAGGAAAACATTAATGCGCAGAGGTTTCTAGAATTTTCAAACACAGAGTTTTGGGATGCTATTCACGAGCTGCCAATCGATGAACGATCAAATTCAATTATCCAGTTAGATGGGTGTTCAGTCCATTATGCCAGAGCAGTGAGGCAATGGCTCAACGAACATTTTCCAAACCGATGGATAGGCCGTGGTAGTCCGTTCATAGAGTGGCCACCCAGATCTCCAGACCTCACAGTTTTGGACTTTTTTCTCTGGGGACTTCTCACACAAAAGGTTTACAAAACCGCTCAAGAGATTGAAATGAACTTTGTCAAGAATTCGACAGGTATGTGCAGATATTAGCCCACAAGAACTGGGAAACGTAATCAGAAACATTCGTAAGCGCTACGACAAATGTATCGAAGTACGTGGTGGATTAGTAGAGGCTACTAGAATATGAGTTTGAATTGATTGTTGCACTGAATCGAAACATTTCAATAATTAGTTTTCATAGTTACGTTAATTAAAAATGTTTCCTTCATTATTAGTTGAATTGTGTGAATGTAATTCCGTTATTTTCATTAAAAAAATTTACGCTATACGTTTTATTTTTTCATCTGCGGCACTTTATTGTTGAAATTTTAAAAAAATATTCTCATGGCTATACCTGTTGATATGGGGTGTTTTTTGTGACTGTTAGCTGTGTGAGTTTTTAAATTTTTGAGTTGACAAAACTTTGTTATTAATGAATATTTTTCCATGAAATTCTGGTCACACCTGCTTAGAGGCACTCTGAATCCAGTGGCGTAATGATTTTCTCAATGAAAAAATCGCTAATAAAAAATCTCGATTTTCGACTAAGAAAAAATATTGAAATCTGTTTACAACTTAAAATTTTAGGGGGGTGTTTCCATTAAAAATGGGTCACACTGTATATATATATATATATATATATATATATATATATATATATATATAAATGGAAAGGAAAAGACAGTTATCTCAAAGTCGTTCTCCACGAAATAAAAACAGCACGGCCACTGGAAAAATGTATGCATTTCGGAGATTAAGATCCCCATTGATTTGTTGAAAATATAAACAGGATGTTCATAAAATCAGATGTAGAACATCTGCGACTGAAGATAAACTTTAGTCACTATCTTCCATCGTCAAGATAACCTCTTGTGGGGTATTCATGTTGAAAAGGGAAACATTCTCAATTGAATATTGATAGAAAGATTTTTCTGTGAATTGAAAAATCCACGATTAAAATGAAGTTATTTTTTGTGAATGTCTAACAGAAAACAACTACTTCCCCGGCTAAAGCCACGCTGGACATTGAACTACATCTGATAGATATTCTGAAAAGGCCCTAACTCGAAAGAAAAAATCTGAAATTGAAAATTTGCTTTTCATTCAGATAGTTATTTGATTTTCATTCCAGTCTCAATTAAGAACTCATAAAGATGAATGAGGCAAAGAAGAATGTTTTCCAAAAAGGAGTACTCGCCAGAAATCATTCGTAACATTGCGCAGGAGAGACATCGCATTCACTAGGTCTTCACAGAAAAATATTTCTATCAATATTCAATTGAGAATGTTTCCCTTTTCAATAAGATCCCCATCTTCAGCAGAATTACAAAAATAATTATTATGATAGATCAACATTTTTGGAAGTGAAACTTGAGTGGTCTTAGCTTAGACCTCACTATGAACACCCCATTTGTGAAGTTTTCTATTCCTTATTCTCTCTTCACATCTTTCACCAAGTTCTTTCAAAATGTGGCAAACAAAAACCTTATTAATAAGGAAGAGAAAACTTCGCAAATGGGGTATGTTCATAGTAAGGTCTTAGCTGACACCACACCCAAGGTTTATTTCCAAAAAATTTTCTCTACCTTACAATTATTTTTGTAATTCTGCTGAAGATGGCAATCTCAATCTTCGAAATGCATACATTTTTCTTCCCATATTCTACAATCTCCACTTAGAGGAAAAATGGACTTTTTTTGCCAAAATATATATAGTCCCAATTGATGAGTCTGTTGAAACCTTCGGCCACGAGGGTCCAAAGAACATCGGGAACACATTAATTTCTCTGAATAACCAAGGGTATCACTCTCAAGGGTATGCGGATGACTTGGTCATCTTCATAAAAGAAAAAGAATACTCAGAGCTAATGCAAAATACACTGAGGGCAGTAGAGGAATGGTGTAACAGAGAGAGCCTAAGGGCAAATCCAAACAAAACAACACTAATTCCCTTCACCCGGAGAAGCAACATGGGAGATCTCATACCTCTCAGAGTAATCGGTGATACATTACAAGTAGAAGAGCAGGTGAAATATCTAGGGCTGATTCTTGACAAGGAAACTAACCTGGAACCCGCATCTTCAACATGTAACCAATAAAAGCAATATAAACTCCATGATGTGAAGGGGAACTTTTGGAAAAATCTGGGGGCTCAAACCGAAAGCCATGCACTGGCCTTACACAGCCGTAATGAGACCAAGAGTAACTTATGGCTCACTCTTATGGTGGCCAAAAACAAATCAAAGACAGGCAAAAACTAACCTTTGGGAAATTTCAGAGGCTTGCCTGTCTCTGTATCACGGGTCCAATGAATAGCACTCCAACAGCTGCGATGGAAATCATCCTAAACTTCGAACCTCAAACATGTCATTGGAGAGGCCAGGATGAGTGTATACAGACTGAAACAAACAAAAAACTGGAGAATCCGAACAACTAGACATACCAGAATCACTCATGTAATCGATATCGGAGAACTCGAAATGATTTCAGACTACATGCAACCCCTATATTCATTCGAAAAACCATTCGAAACATAAATTGACGGATCTGGATGGGCCCCGAGTATAAAATCACAATCCACTGCGGACATAGTCTGGTATATAGACGGTTCAAAGACAGTTGAAGGAACGGGAGCAGGAATACATGGGGTAAGGCCAAATAATGACTACATAATACCACTTGGCAAATGCTTCACGATATTCCAAGCTGAAACACATGCTATCATGGTTTGCATTTAGAAGAATTTGGAAAGTGGTTATAGAAAAAAACACATCCACATTCTACCTGACTGTCAAAGTGCTATCAAAGCACTCAACTATATACAGATAAAGTCCAAACTGGTCTCGGACTGCCTCCGAAACCTCACCGAGCTGGCAAAACATCCACTTTGACGTGGGTGCCAGGTCATAGAAGCATTGAAGGCAACGTAGAAGTCGACTAGCTAGCTGCTAGACAAGCATCTGAAAGGCTATTCACAGGGCCAGAACCTGTGCATGGAACTAGCAAAAACCGATGCAGGACCCTGATCGATGAGTGGATGAAAAGAAGACACCAACAATATTGGGATCACAGCAAAGTCATGGTAGGGTACCCAGACCGGACCCTGACGGCTGACCTTCTGAACCTGAACAGAACGAAGGCACGTATAATAGTAGTCTGTTCACTGGACACTGCGGCCTAAGAAAACACCTTAACACAATTGGAGTACTCATGGAAACCGTGGAGTGTAGGCTATGTGATGAAGGGGAGGAAACAGCCTCTCATATTATCTTCGACTGTGACGTTCTAAGTAGAAGGCGACACAGAAACTTCGGAGAGTTCAGCCCGGAAACAGGCATGAATCCGAAAAACCTTATGAACAGGCTACTGAATCTAATTGAAGGATCAAACCTGTTTGAATGAGGAACCACTGACGACAGAGTGATACAATAGACCCCAGCTGGTCGCAGTGTCAAGGGAAGCTAAGTGCCAACCCTGTCTCTGGCTCGTCAGCTCTCAGCCAACCAACCAAGAGTAGCTGTGAAAATTACAACTATATTATGTTTGTTTGGTAACATTTCTTCAATGGAATAATCAAAATGGTTTACAATGAGGAAAAATAGTTCAAATATTTAGACAAAAATAGCCACCAAAAATATATTTATAACTCATAAAATATGTTCAATGTGTCCACCATTATTATCAATGCATAACTGATAACGTGTTTTCATATAATAAGTGCATTGGAAATTGTTTCATTATTGACATTCGATTATCTATTTCGAATCGAATCGTGACTTTAATGGCTTGAATATTATCATTATTGTCAACAATGTCTTTCAGGACTCCCCAGAAAAACTAATCCATAGGGATCAAGTCCGAACTGCTAGGTGGCCATGTAATACTCCCATTGGTTCTTATCCATATTGGGAATACATTATTCAAATGTTCCTGAACGGGTAGGATACTATGCGGGGTTGTCCCATATTGCATCCAAATCATACTGTCAAGCTCGGCTTCCGGTAAATTCTGTTCAAGGTAATTTTCTACTTCTGAAATGGGTTTTCCTTCAGAGGTTACTCTGGTTAATGTATAATCATAAAATATAGGGCCAACACATTCATTTCGGAAATTCCGCACCAAACTCTAACAGTTTTCCTTTCAGTCTTCTTCATTTGTTCTACCAATCTTTTTCTGTTGTCTTTCTTCCCACAACATTCGATTTTTTCTATTGAAAGCTCATGTCGTAAAAAAGGATGACTCATCAGTCGATAATATGTCTGCCCAATATTAGGGATCTTCATTCAAATTATGAATCATCTGTTGGCAAAATTCCAGCCTTTTCCTCTCATGAGTTGAAACTTGTACCAGTGAAATTTTATATGATTTGATGTTGTTGATTTTCAAAGAACGTTTGATTTTGGAAATACTTCCACCTAATTGATCAGCTACATCCAGGAATTTCTGAAAAATATTACATTATTTCAAAAAAGTCTATTTGTGAATTAATATGGATAGGCTCACTTTCAAAATGAAGCAGTATGTCTAGCTGTACTTCCTGGTTTTCGTGAACAACATGCTTCTTTCCCCTGAAACTAAAGGTGTGATTCAAATATTTTCGAATGTATTTTCTGACGGTGACGATTCGGATATGCACTTTCTGCTGCACGTTTATTTTTGTTGATTTGTATATAACTAGTATATATTTGAACTTTTTTTTCTCACTGTCAACCATTCTGATCATTCCATTGAATGAAGGTCACTAAACAAACATAATATAGTTTTAATTTTCATAGCTTTCTTTGAAAATGTTAACTTGATAGGTATTCACAGTACCAACTAGTGAGTTTTCAAAAAAATCATTGAAATGTGCAAGAAAAACTTATATTGGTTTGAAATGAACAGATCTGGGTACACCGAATTTGAAGAACAATATAAAAATATGAAAAAACCATACGAAGAAAATTACACAAACAATATATAATTATCAGTTTCGTATATTTGAAACTCATTTCGTTACAAAATAGGAGAAAAGGAGGACCATCAACCTGTTGACATCAATATGAATGATCATTTGACTGAAGATGAATCTCTAGTAGTGGAGGAATTTTGTAAATATAGTTTGCCAAGTCACCCTTCACCACAGTAGATCAAAGGTCCATATCCGAAGAGTGCACTGTTAGTAATCCGCAGAATAATCAATTTTTTTTTCACGGAAATATTCAATATAATAAATAATTTGAAAAATACTGATAGGGGTGGCGTGGCATGAATTGAATTTCTACAGAAATAATAGAAAGTATAAAATGTAACATTGCAGAATATCTCATATACATGATCATTTCCGCCATTGAAATAAAAAGATTCCCTCAGAATTTGGAAATTGGAATATTCATACTGATCCCCAAAAAAGTACTTACAATTACTGGAAAATTATAGACTCATAACTACTCCTACATTATATAACCGAATCATAATATATTTTGAGAATTATCAAATCATCAGTAAATGTCAGAATGCTTCTGATCCAGGGAGGTCAACAGAGGCCATCTACAGTATATTCACAAATATTTGTATCAGAAAAAGCATGTAGGAGTGCCATTTTTCTATCTCGCTTCGAGAACTATGAAAAACTGAAATTTCTTGATGCATTGGCTATATGAGAAGTTTCCTAACGTTTCATTGTATGACGGGTTGATTCAAAAACCCTCTCGAATCCACAGTTGACAAATCGTGGAATCCAAAGATATCAAACAGCTTTCGAACGATGTATAACACGCATCACTTAAAAATAATGTCCGAAATATGACACATGGCTCACGGACTGAGCGCGCTACCCGAGTAATATGGGCGAAATTTATTGCCAATGTGATATTATGAACGACGAGATCGTGGTTGGATAAACACGAATTTTATTTATACTCCCGAATAAATAATCATGGACCAGTCAGCTATTATTTGAGAGACTCGGTCCACATTCAGGTTTTTATATCCTTTGAAATTGCACCAGTCACCCTTGTGAGTTTGAATGATTCTAGTAATCTGGGTAGTTTGTGTTTATGGCAGGTCATTGGAGCATTCAGTAACCAATTTATCGTCATGGCGATTACCTGAATTTTCCTCATTATTCATTGTGTATGAGTTATTTGATTCAGTTCCAGAACTTAAGGCCAACCTTCATCTTTCGAAAAATTGATTTGTTGAGTTTACTTCGCCCAAAAAAATATTCACGATATCATCATATTTCTTGGAAAATGATTATATGAGCATTGTTATATTGGGAAATCAACGAAAGGCTTCTATAGACTCTACACGAAAATCATAATACATGATCTTCCGTTCTCATTTATGTAATGACATAGTAGTCAAATCTAGTTGGAATAATGTTTCATGGTACCGGATCATCTGAATGAATTCCACGAATTGGCACTGGATGAAACAATGTGTATTACAATAAATACACCTAGACGTGAAATGCGTTGATTCTATTGATTTTAATAGATTGGGGAATCAAATGAAATACAGAATTCGTTCGAACCGTCTATTGCAAACATATTAACGATTTTTACAAGAGTTCAATACAGAATAACTTTGTCTATTTTATTCCTGAAAGCATCTCTAGCATGTTCGGGCTTATCAGAGCCAGAAGTGTTCATTTCAGTTGATAAATCAGACCCTTTTGAGAATGCCTCACGGAGTATTTTTCATGAATCATAACTATTTGATTTGTGTTTTCGTCTCCGTATATCTAGCGGTAAACTCTACAGATTCTAGGAATAATTCACATCTAGTATCCGGGATCCGTCCAAACGAAATTCGAGGAAGAAAATGGAAATTTCAGAATAATTTTTTGAAATTTTCATGATGTCGAAAGTACAAAGCGAATCCCGCTCATGAGGCCATTCAACCAATTCATTTCGAAATAACAAAAGCACAGAAAGAAGGTCAACAAAACTCTTCTTATCTTCAAACTACTGAATAACCACGATGAAAGTCAATACTTGTTGTTGGAAATCAATATTATCGTTCCCAAGAATAGCTCACGTCCCCGACCAATTCTCGAGCGAATGTACCAGGTTATTCACTATAAATTGCCCACCCCTTATCATCGTTATTATTGCCTATAGTAAAAAATAGTTAAATGTTAAAGTTTTGCGGTTATGACTGAATTATGATAAAATGCTATCAAAAATACAGTAGCGTGCAGACTTAAGGGTTTTCTTTTGGGATATCCTGTATATCATTGAATTTTTAGTATGATCTGTTTTTCCTGATTTCAAAAATATACCATATGTTATACTGTTTTCGAGTTATTGAACGTCGAATAACTCAGTTAGACTAGTTGTTACGTGAATGCCTATCCAATGAGAGTTAACATGTTTAAAGAGTGGAAATCACAAGTATATTATTATTGTTCAGTGGAATTTTTTCAATGGAATAATGAAAATGGTTAACTGTGAGGAAGAAAAAGTTCAAATATTCTTACAATAAAATAATGAATAAAAAACTTTTTGAATACAAGCTTTCATTCAAATGTACTGAAAAGAAAAAAGAATTGCTTTGGATGTGTGATGTAGGTTATTCCATGAGTTATTGGAACAAAAGCTTATCGTGCAAAGCTTTTAGTTCAAATACAAAAGCGACAAGCTCTTGGATCTATTACACATGGAATCACCGACGTCACACATCCAAAGCAATTATTTTTTACTCTTAAGAGCATTTGAATAAGAGCTTGTCTTTGTGTCATGCCTCCATAATTACAGAAAACTTTCAAGCATAGGAAACAACACGATATCACTTAATATGAACTCTATAGCCGGAAAACAAATTCACTAGGAATGAAAATAAATTCTAAAGTCAAATACGCGACCCAACTAATAAACAAAAGCACGCTGAAATGAGAATAGACACCTGCGTGCCAGGAATGCTATTAAGAGTCACCTTTTTTCTCGATAAAGCCATTAATAAATCGTCACCTCCTAGTTACGCATATCTAGGGAATTTCTTAGTAAACAAAGACACTATGACTCATAGGTTTTGTCAGCTCGCTAAGTGCAATACGGTCACGAAAAAGATACATCTTTGTTTTTATAATTTTTTTTACGACAGTACAAGCCCTTGATAACTGAGAAAGTGATTTACTATGACAGGTAGAAGGTGACTCCGATGTGAGTCATATCTGAGGAATTCATTATGTGACCAAATACGCTATAAATTGATAGGTGGTGACAACTCGCTAATTGCATTACCAACACGGATAAAGATAAATCATGTTTTTATATATTCTTTCAGAACCCCATTAGTCATTGAGCTGCTGATTCATTATGACAGGGTGAAAATAACTATGATGTTGGATTCGACCCCAGCCGAATCAAAGCCATCACGTGAAAGGGTAAGAGATATAAAAAGGCGTGACTCCGCTGACGATATCTGAATCGGTGTACAGACGTCATGCGAGTAACATGTTTTCTCATAATGAGGTTAGTTTTCATTCGATTACCATATAGTGAAATAAAGATGAGAAGATTACGAATATAAAGTGAACTTGCAAAACTATTAAGACAGAAAATTCTAATCAAGATAAACAGGAATTGCACGAGGAAAGTGAATACACAAGCAACCAATATTAACCATAATTGAACATCAATTATGAATGCTTCCAGAACGAGATAAGTCAACGAGAAACCTCTAATAGATAGTTCATGACTTCATAGAAAAACAGTCGAATATACATTGAAATTCAAAAGTAAATAAACAACTTGTGCGAAAATAATTAAAATATCGATCAAATTGAACTACTATCGTGTTAAACCAATAACAAGTGAATGAGTGTTGAAACCTGGTGGTATGGAGTGGCCTCAAATTTTTTTCTGTATCTTCTGCTAATAATTTCAATGTATTCTCCAGTAGTATAGAACAAAAAATGGCAAACAAAATTGAAAAAATGAACTAACATTCATGATCACAATATTGCATAGACTACAAATACTCGAAATGCTGAATTTCTCTTACACATAACAAAAACCAAATTAATAGATTTGAAGAATAATACTTCACCTGGTCGAGATTAAATTTAGGTGGAGGTAATCAAAAAGTATTATCTGCACCTAGTCGACCCTTTATGTCACAACTTGAGTTCAATATAAAATAAGAGAATAGTTCCATCTTCTTTCGAATATCATGGATTATTTGAACTCCTATATTCAAATCCGAGAGCAAAAAAACTATTGAATAACTAAGACGTATAACGTAATCAACAACTAAAATCTCTGCGAAATGCTTGAAAAATAAAATCATGGACTACTGTGAAAATTTTTTTTTTATCAAGATCTCCTTTTGGTTTTATTAGGAATTACTATACTGGAAAATCAGTATTTTAATTGAGTGAAACAGTCCTGAATTGTTGAAAAGGAAAACATTCTCAATGGAATATTGATAAGAAAGATTTTTCTGTAAATTGAAAAATCCACGATAAAAATGAAGTTATTTTTTTTGAATGTCCAGCAGGAAACAATGACTTTCCTGGCTGAAGCCACGCTGAACATTGAACTTCATCTGATAGATATTCTGGAAGGACCCTAATTCGAAGGAAAACCTGAAATGAAAAAGTTGCATTTTCATTCAGATAGTTATTTGATTTTCCATTCCAGTCCTAATTGAGTACTCATATAGATGATTGAGGCAAAGAAGAATGTTTCCCTTTTCAACAAAAGTACTGACACTGCACTGTATGAATTCAATGAACACCCTCTCGATGGTGAACTAGTCATTTGAGGATTGTTCATAGAATTCTCCAGAGCCTTCGATGATGTAAATCATGTACTTCTACTCCAAGAAATTGAACGATATGGCGTTAGAGGAGCCGCCTTAAATTTCATAAAATCAAATTTGCTGGACATGACCCAGACAGTAGTGATTCGAAAAATCGTAGGTCAGTTAGCAATCATTGAGCAGGGCGTTCCTCGAGGCTCAATATTTGGCTCCTTATTATTTCTCATATATGCCAATGACCTGATATAATTCTTAAATATTTTCGAAGGATTACATGTAGTTGCTTACGCAGATAATATCAGTTTCCTCATAAAGGATAAGAAAGCTTTAGCTCTGGCAGATTACACACAAAATGTCTACGAGCGGGTAGTAACATGGACAAATAAAAATATTTTGTCATTGAACATCACCAAAACAAAGTTAATGAAATTATCACTGAATAATGTTTATGAGAATTTCAGCATTCATGAGAACGAGGAATTGCGCGTTGAATCTTGCTCAACAACAAAGATGCTAGGCCTTACGCTAGATTTTTAACTCATCTAAACCCCTCACATACAAAACTCTTCGCGATAAACTCCATAGGAATTCCTACGCATTGAGGTTTATGTCTAGCCATTGTAGTGAACAGGTCTTGTTGAATCTGTACTATGGAACAGTACAATGTCACCTACGGTATGGAATACTGAACTATGGCACTGGAGAATCTGCAGTGACGGTTTCTATGTTACAGAAATATGTCATCGGAATTACGGCTCACATGGGATGGAGGCAATCATGCAGGATAACTTTTGGAGAGCTCCGAATACTCACTCACCGAATTTTGCTTCTGATCAGCATCAATACCTGATCCTCTCCAAAAATTCCATAATACCCCATAATATATACACCAAACTACCATATACCAAAGAAGCCAGCTTTTTCTGGGGCCGAAATTCTACAATGAGCTTGATGAATCGATGGAGAATTTG
Source organism: Gonioctena quinquepunctata (assembly GCA_018342105.1). Taxonomy (NCBI): domain Eukaryota; kingdom Metazoa; phylum Arthropoda; class Insecta; order Coleoptera; family Chrysomelidae; genus Gonioctena; species Gonioctena quinquepunctata. The sequence continues at coordinate 375,362 of JAFIRS010000584.1, read as the reverse complement.
CCAAATGTCAATATTTTCAAATACAGACTGGAAATTGCTCTCATTGAGAAGAATTACTACATGTTGAAAAGGGGAAACATTCTCAACAGGTTATCTTGACGATGGAAGATAGTGACTAAAGTTTATCTTTCAGACGCAGACGATTCCATATCTGATTTAATGAACATTCTGTTTATATTTCCAACAAATCAATTACTACATCTTCGATGAATTTTAGGTAAGGTGCATTCTCCTCCTTTTTGAACTTCCACATGGCTCGAATTCCCATTCCGACCTGACCATGAATTTTAATTTTTAACGATAAATACAAATTTGAGTGAAACGTGTGGTTACTATATATATATATATATATATATATATATATATATATGACGTTTGATTGTTCTATTGCTTCAGTGTGCTCACATATTTTTAGCTTCCTAGTTCAAGATATATGGTATGTGTGTGCGAATTTCTATATGTATATTGATATGAAGACATTTGTATACACACAGCATCGTGTGACGTTTTCGTTGTTCCTGTACTGATAGAATCATCCAATGTTATGTACTTTTCAACGCGTGAAATGAACAAAATATTATTATTATCAACATGAATACCCCACAAGAGGTTATTTTGAACGATGGAAAATAGTGACTAAAGTTTCAGTCTCAGATGATTTCACATCTGATTTTAGGAACACCCTGTTTCGAACAAATCATTGCTTTGAAAATCAACTAAAATAAATGACGGTATCTTTGGATATGGCAGTTGATACTGTGTATCATAACATTCCACTCCAGCGACTGGAAAACTCAAGCATAAGAGGCCTTCCTCTGCACAAAATCAAAAATTATCTACGTTGAGTGACTCCTCACCAGTATCCATGGGTTTGCAACAGGGAACGGTATTGTGTCCGGTTATCCTTTTACAAGCTTTTGTATGTATGTTAGTTCGTTTGTTCGGGTCAAATCTTGCAATCTGAATTGAACCACTTCTAGTCTTCTGATCAACTTGAAATTGTTCATAATTACGGTGACAATGCATTATGAAATTTTTGTTAAGAGGAAAAAAAACAAAATGTCGGATTCAATATGACGGACGAGATTTGTAATTATGTTCCTATTCTATTGAACATTGGTATGGGGGTATTTTCGAGGTATGAAATTATGATTTAATTGTCAACATTCAGAAAGTCAAGACGAAATTTGTAATCATGGTCTTAGTCTATTGAAAATTAATATTTGGTGGTTTTTGGGGTCGGAGATTATGATAACATCGTCAACATTCAGAAATTCAAGATGTGGCTCCATGATGACGGTCGAAATATGGCGGCTCCAATATGGCGGACGATATTTCTAATTATGGTCCTATACTATTGTAAATTGGTATATGGGGATTTTTGTGGTCGGAGATTATAAGAACATTGTCAACATTTTGGCGAAATATAGTCACGGTACTGCTGAACGAAGGATGTTGCCAATTATATTATGTTGGGGTTGCACAGTACACAAAATGCGGGGTAGTACTGTCGACCATGCCGTTCTCTATAGGCTCAAGGCTCTTCGCTGTTGGTCAAGCATACGCGGTTTTTAAGTAGAGTCAAATCGCTAGATGGTCACCTTATTAGTCAACTAGACTATACTCAATTTATAGGCAAACGACCTGCAACAATGACGCATCAAATGAATTGAACAGATTTAGAAACATGTCCAGAAAAATCAAGAAAATAAAAAATGAATTAATATTAAAAAAAAAATTAGAACAAGCTTTCATTAAATTATCTAAGAAGGAGAATATAAATCAAAATCAAATCAAACTGATCAATTCATTACATTATATAATTTACATGATATGGAAGCTTGTCGCGAGATTCACCTGTGAAAATAAACAAGAATACAATTTTCAACTTGATCTTAGAACAAGTAATTCTAGGAAAAAATTCATGTATTTCATAAAATAAATTAACACACGTGCATCTGGCGACAAGAGTTTATATCATATAAGATATAATGTAATAAATTGATGGATTCGATTCAATTCAGAGTTTATTTTGTTTTTTTTGGGTATTTGGATAAAAGGTTGGTTTTTATTTTTTTTTTATATTAATTCATTTTTTTATATCAACAGACTGTTGTTATATAGAAATGAAATTCATTTCATATACGGATGTCACCGCTATAGTATTTTTAGGAGAAACTTGGGATGTAACATATGAAAAGGTGAAACACGGATTTGAAAAAATACACAACTGGCTAAGTGGAAGTATGCTCAGCTTAAATATCCAAAATTGCAAAATCTTCATTTTTACTTCTACATTAAGAGATCAATCTGAGAATAACAACATCCGACTCCATGAATCCAACTGTGCTTGTCCAACCATAAATTAAATCTGGATATGAAAATTGACGAACACATTCGTTGAAATGGAAACATTGATCCAACCACAATAGACTCCAAATATTGATATATAAATTCTACTTGTTGAAAAATATCTTAAATAAAGGAATAATGATATACGATGCCTTTGCAGAGTCCATCATTCGCTACTGCATCATTATTTCAGGAAATACTTTCAAAACCTCTTTTCATTGCTTAGAGGTTACACAAAAATCCCAATTAAAAATATTGTTTAATAAAAACAGGAGATACGGATCGGAGCAGCTTTGATGCGTCATTCGGACAAAAAACTGTACATCCTCTCCTAGAATATATTATTACTAAACTCGAAGAACGACGAGACAGGTCATTTCAATACCCTTGCATATGAAATCAATCACTCAGAAATTTGTAATTCATTATGGTCCTAAACTCTTCAACCTATTACCTACCGATAATAGAAAAGAACAAAATAAAAATATTTAAAAAAACATGACGAATAATTCGTACAATTACATTATAAAAATATGCTGAAATCAATTTTTGAATAGTTAAATATACTATAATGCAACTACCTATTTCTGAGAGATAAGTGCCATGTGAAGTGGAATGAATAGAAAAATCGAATTAAACGGTTTTCTTCACATAAAGGATTCAATATAAAATTGAACCAGAGAAAGGTAGACCTCAGGTGAAAAACAACTACTTTCCTGGCAAATACCACGCAGAACGTTGAATGATATTCACCTGAAAATCCATGCATACTTCCATATAATATCAATGGACATTGAATGCAAATGTTTCTTTCTGATAAGCTCGATTATGTTCAATTTATGTCGTGTTCACCTAACAATCCGAATACCGGTTTCAGGCTTCTTGGCCCTCATCAGTACGGAGTAGTCAACCAGCCAAAGGTCCAAAGAACTCTGGCTAAAGTGAGACACAACGTAAACAAACCATCATCGATCTTGTAACACCTATAGGTACGCCGGAAAAGATAAACTTTAACTGGCGGTACCTAGTGACAGAAAGAAACACTCCGAAAATCTCCCACCTCGATAGGTTTCTAAATAAAGATTCCTTCTCAGTAGATGGCAAGCCCGTCTAGCATATAGTGAGAGATAAGTGCCATGTGAAGTGGAATGAATAGAAAAATCGAATTAAACGGGTTTCTTCACATAAAGGATTCAATATAAAATTGAACCAGAGAAAGGTAGACCTCAGGTGAAAAACAACTACTTTCCTGGCAAATACCACGCAGAACGTTGAATGATATTCACCTGAAAATCCATGCATACTTCCATATAATATCAATGGACATTGAATGCAAATGTTTCTTTCTGATAAGCTCGATTATGTTCAATTTATGTCGTGTTCACCTAACAATCCGCATACCGGTTTAATTCGATTTTTCTATTCATTCCACTTCACATGGCACTTATCTCTCACTATATGCTAGACGGGCTTGCCACTCCTACTGAGAAGGAATCTTTTATTTAGAAACCTATCGAGGTGGGAGATTTTCGGAGTGTTTCTTTCTGTCAGTAGGTACCGCCAGTTAAAGTTTATCTTTCCGGCGTACCTATAGGTGTTACAAGATCGATGATGGTTTGTTTAGTTGTGTCTCACTTCAGCCAGAGTTCTTTGGACCTTTGGCTGGTTGACTACTCCGTACTGATGAGGCCAGAAGCCTGAAACCGGTATGCGGATTGTTAGGTGAACACGACATAAATTGAACATAATCGAGCTTATCGAAAGAAACATTTGCATTCAATGCCATTGATATTATATGGAAGTATGCATGGATTTTCAGGTGAATATCATTCAACGTTCTGCGTGGTATTTGCCAGGAAAGTAGTTGTTTTCACCTGAGGTCTACCTTCTCTGGTTCAATTTTATATTGAATCCTTTATGTGAAAAACCGTTTAATCGATTTTCTATTCATTCCACTTCACATGGCACTTATCTCTCACTATATGCTAGACGGGCTTGCCACTCCTACTGAGAAGGAATCTTTTATTTAGAAACCTATCGAGGTGGGAGATTTTCGGAGTGTTTCTTTCTGTCACTAGGTACCGCCAGTTAAAGTTTATCTTTTCCGGCGTACCTATAGGTGTTACAAGATCGATGATGGTTTGTTTACGTTGTGTCTCACTTCAGCCAGAGTTCTTTGGACCTTTGGCTGGTTGACTACTCCGTACTGATGAGGGCCAAGAAGCCTGAAACCGGTATGCGGATTGTTAGGTGAACACGACATAAATTGAACATAATCGAGCTTATCAGAAAGAAACATTTGCATTCAATGTCCATTGATATTATATGGAAGTATGCATGGATTTTCAGGTGAATATCATTCAACGTTCTGCGTGGTATTTGCCAGGAAAGTAGTTGTTTTTCACCTGAGGTCTACCTTTCTCTGGTTCAATTTTATATTGAATCCTTTATGTGAAGAAAACCGTTTAATTCGATTTTTTTCTACCTATTTCTAGTCTCATCACTATATAAACATTTTCCTTTTCTCATAATCCTAATCTAGTGAATCGATTAAAATTTCTTTGTATCCCGTATAAAACAATAAACAAAGTTATAATAAGAGATTGACTCACAAAACAAGCTCTGTTAGACAAAAAACTGTAGATCTAATTGAATTAACTTAAAATCAAACACATTTTAATCCATTAAGATAGAACCGAACTTCAACAAAGATGTGGCAAAATCGACATACTTCAAGCCGAGAATTCCTCCTTCGACGTATTTTCTAGGTGAGCCTTGGAGAATTATAACTTTTCGATAATTCTGACACGAAATCGTAGATAGTGGAAAACTTCGAAAGACCACGCGAAGTTCAGAGAAACATGTTTGGTGCATCCGCGCGAGTGATGCCTCAAACTTCCCAGAATCTTGAATTTCTCAATACTCCAACACCCCGTCCGAGTTGCCAAGAGAAAATAACTGACAAGAAATGAAGAACCATCAAGAAAGTGAAGTAAACGTTACAAAAAGGTCAATGAAATGCTATCGGAGATATCCACGGAGTTAACATCTAGGTGGAAACTTGGCGAAAACATGTTATTCTCCCGGTTCACTATAAGCGACATCACCTTTGTTATTTTCAGTTGTAATACCACAAGGGAGTGAGAATAAAGTGAAAATACTTCCACAGATTCTCAAAAACTTGTTGCCAGGCAATAAACACTAGAGCTCATCGGGCTCGAGTGGCTATTGCCAAATGGCAACAAGTTTGGAAAATGAATATTAGAATTATTTTCTACTGTATCGAACTCTCGTGTGGTATTCTGTAGATTATTTTTTGAATTAACGATCACAATAACACTTTCTCGAAAAGTGATGTGATGAACTGAACCGGTTTTGATGAATTTCTCACTTTTCATGCGAATTGATGACAGACGTCAAATTAAAAATTAAGGTTGTCAAAGAATAAAAACAAAATACTCAAATTATTCCCACGGCAATTTTCTAGCTAGATTATCCTCATTATAATAATGTTTTTACTGGCCAAAACGTACATGAATGATTTGAACTGGAAGTTTTCATTGGTTTCTAGAAATGTCAAGGAATAATCAATGAAATATCATGGATTTCACCTCATCGTTGGGATCCTTTCATAAATTTTATTCGATTTTATATCATAATAATTCTCATAATACGCATTGAAATTCTTACCGCGAGAGGTATTCTTCCCTACCCCACACCTATTGTTGAAATTCCATAGGTTGGCAAATGGGTTAAATTCGTCATGGAAATTGAAAAGTTCTTTCAAGTTACACGGTTTATTGTTAATAAACATAATAATAATGCAGATAATGTACTGAAAGCTGAAAAATAATCAGGCTGGTATCAAGTACCAGTCATCACACCACTCTCCTCATCAATTTAGGGCATTGATCATTCTAAAATAAAATCGTAGGGTGTAGCGTAACCTGAGTAAATATGTAAATGATCGTTCTGTGATATCGCACGAAAAAAGTGAGGGATTTACTTTTCCACACATTTTGCATGTCTATTGAGAGAATACATCCAAAGCTATAATGATATGAGCGGTTGACTGTAGATGATGGAAATTCGACGCACACCACGATTTTATTTTAGTCTGATCAATGCCCTATATCGATGTGGAGAGTGGTGTGTTGACTGGTACCTGGTACCTACCTAATTATTTTTTAGCTTTTATTACGTTATCTGCATCATTATTATGTTTCTTTACAATAAAACCGTTTGAAAAAAAATGCTACCTATTTTATTTTCAGGTGTTAAGTTTTTCATTTTGTTACTCACTGTTTCTCATTTTATTGAGTTAATTTTTTGCCTCATTATTACAAGGTTTCTTTCCTGTCAGTTTGTTGCAATCTAACTCCTCAATAAATAATTCTTACTGGAATCAGTGCCACGTCTGCTTGTTCTTCCCCAAACAATGTCGATCCTGAATACACAACTGCGAGGTCTACAGTGCTGCCTTGCATTTCGTGTAGAGTGGAAGCCTATGACAAAATTTTCAGTCGTCCCATATTGAACTACGCTGGTATCTCTATGCCCAAGTCTTGAGGGGAAAACGCTAACGACATATCATTTTTATCCACCCTAATTCCTTACAATCCTCGGCGCGTCTACCTTAACTTGGGTGGTGTACCTAGCCAACCTTACGCCACACAGTCCTCGACACGTTACGAAATCTTGACTTGAATGAGGGATTCATGCTCGAATCACGATTCTTAGTTGACAAAGTCCTTTGTTTGACTGGATACCTAGATTTCAGTTTTGATGTATTGACTGTCTAAACTCCATGATCCACAATTTTATTTCGGACGCCATCTTGGATTTAGAATTTTTCATGGTGTACTGTATTCTACTATTCAAACCCTTTCATTTGATATCCATATTGGTTTTGATGTATTGACTGTCTAAACTCCATGATCCGTCAATTTTGTTTCGGACGCCATCTTGGATTTGAAAGTTTTTCATGGTGTACTGTTTTCTACTTGTCAAGCCCTTTCATTTAATATCCATATTGAGGAGTTTGAATTGACTGTCTGAACTCTATGATCCGTCATTTTGATTCGGACGCCATTTTAGATTTGGAATTTCATGGTGAACTGTATTTTTCTGGTCAAGCCCTTTCATTCGATAACCATATTGAAGGGGTTGTAAAAAAATATGTAATCCGCCATCTTGGAACTGTGATATGTATGGGAGTCAAATGTTACAGAATCCAAAAATGTTAAATTTTAATCCAGTTGAAAAATACATGTGCAACTGCCAACGTCTCATAGTTGAACGCAGAAAAAATTTAAATAGTCAAATCGTCATAACAAGAAACTACCGATGGTTTTGGAAAAATTATTTTCATTCACACTTTCAGCTGGTCACAGAAAAGACTATTTGGATCAACCACTCCCGTCATTTTTATCATCGCATTTTGAGAACTGGAAAAAATCTTATCGTAGATTTTGGATTTTTCTTGAACCCATCCATGGCATGAATTGATTTGAATCAATGTTCCATTAGTTCTTCTGTATATCGTTTCGAGCAACACAGACAAAAAAAGTTCTGTATGTTATCATTTTTAACATATGAGTAATTTCTGCGGTGGTACTCGTATGTTTCAGATTTCCCGTTGACTTTCCTTGTTATCATGTTTCAACTTCTCAGGAAATCCCATTCATTTTCTATTCATCCAAACATCTTTTATTTCTCCGAATTTATCATTTTCCATCAATTGATTTTTGTTTCATTATGTTTGCTTTTTTGCTTTTTCCTCTGTTTTCCATTCTGTTTCTCTTCAGAAATCAGTTTTTCACCGTTTTGCTGTTTTTGGTTTTCTTATACTACCTGCACATTTTGAGAATGGGCAAATTAGTTCAAGGCATACAATCGATCAAGATCTTAGGCATCATCTGATTCTATGATCTGATTCTAGTCTTATGATAGGACCTAATATTAGCTTCGTCTTGAGATTTATGATTTGCTACAGATGCCAGAGCAATTTTCTCTCAATTATGGTGAAGGATGAAAGAACGTCAGCTCCGAAAATATCCCCGGAACATATTCCACTACACCATTGACGTAATGTTTGAAACGACCATGGAAACCACGGCTCAACTGCTGCATCTGTGTGAAGTTCGTAGAAAAACAATAACAACACAACACAATTTGTATCACATATCATGGGGAGTTCTATCATAATCTGAGATTATTGAAGTAGAATTTTAAAACTTCCAATATCGTTGAAAATTTCGGAGTTGAGTCTGATGATGACGTGGCGTCAATATGAGTAACACATCAGATGCGATGAATCTGTCGATTTTCCAGAAAAAGGATATTGGAATGCAACATTCTGATAGTTCAAGATCTCAGAGCTGGCATACCTTCATCAATTTAGCACAGCTGAACTTCAGTATGAATAGTGTGATATATAGTTAAGAATCTTTGCGTACTTTCAAGCTCGAAAGCGGGACCCTTTCACAGGTAGCAGGTATGGAAGTTCAAAAACACTTCACTCATAGAAGTATAGCCGTACTTTCAATATTGGGTATTTACCAAGTTGGCTGAGCACTCTGAGGCGCCATATCTAAGCACTCAATTTCGAATGAAATAGTGAATTCGAACCCAACAATTTTTTTTTCATTTTTCCTTTGTCTCAGGACTGGCGAAAAACCTGTCAGATCGAATAACAGAATGACCATAAGAAACAATAAGAAAAATAATTCAGTATCTGGGCAGAATTTATTCACAAGTTTTTTTATGCCCCTTCTCCGGAATATTTTTTGAGGCAACCATACTAATAGAGTAACAACTTGAAATAACCCCTAAAATTCAGTATTTACAGAGTGAAGAATAATATATTTCAGTGCCTCATCAAATCTTGTTCTAATGCCTCGACAAAAAAATATATTTTTCGTTCATTACTACACCTATCGAGCTTTAAACAAGTTTTTCCTATGAGAAATAATTATAATTGTTTATTGGATTTTTATTTGTTTATCCCTGATTATATGGCATATAAGGTTTTAAACAGGTATAGACCTGGCACTGATGTTTTTTTTGAAGTAGAAAAATGATTAAACCTCAATTTGGTTTTTAACCGACGAAACCAACGGGGAGGAGATTCTCTAGTCGACCCGTATATAATTTTTTTTCCATTATTTTTTTTTCTGTATGAGCACGCATAACTTTTCACTGAAGCATCCGATTCCAATAATTCTTTCCTCAGTGGATAGGGTGTACTTTGGAGGTGGTCCCATTTGATATTGGAAGATGTAATCCACCCCTAAGGGTAGCAACATGAAGGATATTGATCACTCACCCTCTGAATTCTGGTCCGTTAACCGATTCTATCAGGCATAACTTTGTACTGGGTTCTTCGATTTGGATGATTCTTTTTTTAATAGATAGGGTATACCTTATATTCAGATTTCGAATGGAATTATATACCCTCACGGGTAGGAAAATGGGGGATAGTTGATTTTTCACTTATGAACATTGGCACACACATACGTAGTTGACAATGACAGATCGCTACTGACATTATTTCTGTTCCACATCCGTCAAAACCATTATATTCTATGAGAGGATGGAATGATATATGGAGTAATAAATGAACTAACCAGAACAACAAAAATAATTTATATTACAACGAATAGTAAAAGTAGATAATCATTGATTTATTGAAAATATAAACAGGATGTTCATAAAATCAGATGTGGAATCATCTGCGACTGAAAGATAAACTTTAGTCACTATCTTCCATCGTCAAGATAACCTCTTGTAGGGTATTCATGTTGAAAAGGAAAACATTCTCAATTGAATATTGATAGAAATATTTTTCTGTGAATTGAAAAATCCACGATTAAAATGAAGTTATTTTTTGTGAATGTCTAACAGAAAACAACTACTTCCCCGGCTAGAGCCACGCTGGACATTGAACTACATCTGATAGATATTCTGAAAAGGCCCTAACTCAAAAGTAAAAATCCGAAATTGAAAATTTGCATTTTCATTCAGATAGTTATTTGATTTTCTATTCCAGTCTTAATTAAGAACTCATAAAGATGAATGAGGCAAAGAAGAATGTTTTCCAAAAGAGAGTACTCACCAGAAATCATTCGTAACATTGACGCAGGAGAGACATCGCATTCACTAGGTCTTCAATACATTTTTGTCGACGAAAATCTATTTCACGCTTCCACGATCATCAGGAAGACCGGAAGAAATGGGAAACACATTTTCAAGAAGCAATCTCGAATCATTTCTTGGAGAGACATTTGAAATTAGTGTTTTCTGACATTAAAACCTGTCATGGGGTATGATAGATTGATTTGTTGAAAATATAAACAGGATGTTCATAAAATCAGATGTGGAATCATCTGCGACTGAAAGATAAACTTTAGTCACTATCTTCCATCGTCAAGATAACCTCTTGTAGGGTATTCATGTTGAAAAGGGAAACATTCTCAATTGAATATTGATAGAAATATTTTTCTGTGAATTGAAAAATCCACGATTAAAATGAAGTTATTTTTTGTGAATGTCTAACAGAAAACAATTACTTCCCGGCTGAGCACGCTGGACATTACCTACATCTGATAGTATTCTGAAAAGGCCCTAACTCAAAGTAAAACCGAAATTGAAAATTTGCATTTTCATTCAGATAGTTATTTGATTTTCTATTCCAGTCTTAATTAAGAACTCATAAAGATGAATGAGGCAAAAGAATGTTTTCCAAAAGAGTACTCACCAGAAATCATTCGAACATTGACGCAGGAGAGACATCGCATTCACTAGGTCTTCAATACATTTTTCGACGAAAATCTATTTCACGCTTCCACGATCATCAGGAAGACCGGAAGAAATGGAAACACATTTTCAAGAGCAATCTCACTTTGCAAAGATGGAAAAGTTAGAATCATTTCTTTGGAGACACTTTGAAATTAGTGTTTTCTGACATTAAAACCTGTCATGGGGTATGATAGATTGATTTGTTGAAAATATAAACAGGATGTTCATAAAATCAGATGTGGAATCCTCTGCGACTGAAAGATAAACTTTAGTCACTATCTTCCATCGTCAAGATAGCCTCTTGTAGGGTATTCATGTTGAAAAGGAAACATTCTCAATTGAATATTGATAGAAATATTTTCTGTGAATTGAAAAATCCACGATTAAAATGAAGTTATTTTTGTGAATGTCTAACAGAAAACAACTACTTCGGCTAAGCCCGCTGGACATTGAACTACATCGATGATATTCGAAAGGCCTAACTCAAAAGTAAAATCCAAATTGAAAATTTGCATTTCATTCAGATAGTTATTTATTTTCTATTCCAGTCTTAATAAGAACTCATAAAGATGAATGAGGCAAAGAAGAATGTTTTCCAAAAGTATTCACCAGAAATCATTCGTAACATTGACGCAGGAGAGCATCGATTCACTAGGTCTTCATCATTTTGTCGACGAAAATCTATTTCACGCTTCACGATCATCAGGAAGACCGGAAGAAATGGAAACACATTTTCAAGAAGAATCTCACTTTGCAAAGATGGAAAAAGTTAGAATCATTTCTTTTGGAGAGACACTTGAAATTAGTGTTTTCTGACATTAAAACCTGTCATGGGGTATGATAGATTGATTTGTTGAAAATATAAACAGGATGTTCATAAAATCAGATGTGGAATCATCTGCGACTGAAGATAAACTTTAGTCACTATCTTCCATCGTCAAGATAACCTCTTGTAGGGTATTCATGTTGAAAAGAAACATTCTCAATTGAATATTGATAGAAATATTTTTCTGTGAATTGAAAATCCACGATTAAAATGAAGTTATTTTGTGAATGTCTAACAGAAAACAATTACTTCCGGCTGGAGTCACGCTGGACATTGACCTACATCTGATAGGTATTCTGAAAGGCCCTAACTCAAAGTAAAATCGAAATTGAAATTTGCATTTCATTCAGATAGTTATTTGATTTTCTATTCAGTCTAATTAAGAACTCATAAAGATGAATGAGGCAAAAATGTTTTCAAAGAGTACTCACCAGAAATCATTCGTAACATTGACGCAGGAGAGACATCGCATTCACTAGGTCTTCAATACATTTTGTCGACGAAATCTATTTCACGCTTCCACGATCATCAGGAAGACCGGAAGAAATGGAAACACATTTTCAAAGCAATCTCACTTTGCAAAGATGGAAAAGTTAGAATCATTTCTTTGGAGAACTTGAAATTAGTGTTTTCTGACATTAAAACCTGTCATGGGTATGATAGATTGATTTGTTGAAAATATAAACAGGATGTTCATAAAATCAGATGTGGAATCATCTGCGACTGAAAGATAAACTTTAGTCACTATCTTCCATCTCAAATAACCTCTTGTAGGGTATTCATGTTGAAAAGGAAACATTCTCAATTGAATATTGATAGAAATATTTTCTGTGAATTGAAAATCCACGATTAAAATGAAGTTATTTTTGTGAATGTCTAACGAAAACAACTACTTCGGCTAGAGCCACGCTGGACATTGAACTACATCTGATAGATATTCTGAAAAGGCCTAACTCAAAAGTAAAATCCAAATTGAAAATTTGCATTTTCATTCAGATAGTTATTTGATTTTCATTCCAGTCTTAATTAAGAACTCATAAAGATGAATGAGGCAAAAAGAATGTTTTCCAAAGAGAGTACTCAGAAATCATTCGTAAATTGACCAGGAGAGACATCGCATTCACTAGGTCTTCAATACATTTTGTCGACGAAAATCTATTTCAGCTTCCGATCATCAGGAAGACCGGAAGAAAGGGAAACACATTTTCAAAACAATCTCACTTTGCAAAGATGGAAAAGTTAGAATCATTTCTTTGAGAACATTTTGAAATTAGTGTTTCTGACATTAAAACCTGTCATGGGGTATGATAATTGATTTGTTGAAAATATAAACAGGATGTTCATAAAATCAGATGTGAATATCTGCGACTGAAGATAAACTTTAGTCACTATCTTCCATCGTCAAGATAACCTCTTGTAGGTATTCATGTTGAAAAGGAAACATTCTCAATTGAATATTGATAGAAATATTTTTCTGTGAATTGAAAATCCACGATTAAAATGAAGTTATTTTTGTGAATGTCTAACAGAAAACAACTACTTTCCCGGCTGAGCACCTGGACATTGAACTACATCTGATAGATATTCTGAAAGGCCCTAACTCAAAGTAAAATCGAAATTGAAAATTTGCATTTTCTTCAGATAGTTATTTGATTTTCTATTCCAGTCTTGATTAAGAACTCATAAGATGAATAGGCAAAAGAATGTTTTCCAAGAGAGTCTCACAGAAATCATTCGAAATTGACGCAGGAGAGACATCGCATTCACTAGGTCTTCAATACATTTTGTCGACGAAAATCTATTTCACGCTTCCACGATCATCAGGAAGACCGGAAGAAATGGAAACACATTTTCAAGAGCAATCCACTTTGCAAAGATGGAAAAGTTAGAATCATTTCTTTGAGAGACACTTTGAAATTAGTGTTTTCTGACATTAAACCTGTCATGGGGTATGATAATTGATTTGTTGAAAATATAAACAGGATGTTCATAAAATCAGATGTGGAATCATCTGCGACTGAAGATAAACTTTAGTCACTATCTTCCATCGTCAAGATAACCTCTTGTAGGTATTCATGTTGAAAAGGAAACATTCTCAATTGAATATTGATAGAAATATTTTCTGTAATTGAAAATCCACGATTAAAATGAAGTTATTTTTGTGAATGTCTAACAGAAAACAACAACTTTCCGGCTAGAGCCACGCTGGACATTGAACTACATCTGATAGATATTCTGAAAAGGCCCTAACTCAAAAGTAAAATCCGAAATTGAAAATTTGCATTTTCATTCAGATAGTTATTTATTTTCTATTCCAGTCTTAATTAAGAACTCATAAAGATGAATGAGGCAAAGAAGAATGTTTTCAAAAGAGAGTATCACCAGAAATCATTCGTAACATTGACGCAGGAGAGACATCGCATTCACTAGGTCTTCAATACATTTTGTCGACGAAAATCTATTTCAGCTTCCACGATCATCAGGAAGACCGGAAGAATGGGAAACACATTTTCAAGAAGCAATCTCACTTTGCAAAGATGGAAAAAGTTGGAATCATTTCTGTTGGAGAGATACTTTGAAATTAGTGTTTTCTGACATTAAAACCTGTCATGGGGTATGATAGATTGATTTGTTGAAAATATAAACAGGATGTTCATAAAATCAGATGTGGAATCATCTGCGACTGATAGATAAACTTTAGTTACTATCTTCCATCGTCAAGATAACCTCTTGTAGGGTATTCATGTTGAAAAGGGAAACATTCTCAATTGAATATTGATAGAAATATTTTTCTGTGAATTGAAAATTCCACGATTAAAATGAAGTTATTTTTCGTGAATGTCTAACAGAAAACAACTACTTCCCCGGCTAGAGCCTCGCTGGACATTGAACTACATCTGATAGATATTCTGAAAAGGCCCTAACTCAAAAGTAAAAATCCGAAATTGAAAATTTGCATTTTCATTCAGATAGTTATTTGATTTTCTATTCCAGTCTTAATCAAGAACTCATAAAGATGAATAAGGCAAAGAAGAATGTTTTCCAAAAGAGAGTATTCACCAGAAATCATTCGTAACATTGACGCAGGAGAGACATCGCATTCACTAGGTTTTCAATACATTTTTGTCGACGAAAATCTATTTCACGCTTCCACGATCATCAGGAAGACCGGAAGAAATGGAAAACACATTTTCAAGAAGCAATCTCACTTTGCAAAGATGGAAAAAGTTAGAATCATTTCTTTTGGAGAGACACTTTGAAATTAGTGTTTTCTGACATTAAAACCTGTCATGGAGTATGATAGATTGATTTGTTGAAAATATAAACAGGATGTTCATAAAATCAGATGTGGAATCATCTGCGACTGAAAAATAAACTTCAGTCACTATCTTCCATCGTCAAGATAACTTCTTGTAGGGTATTCATGTTGAAAAGGGAAACATTCTCAATTGAATATTGATAGAAATATTTTTCTGTGAATTGAAAAATCCACGATTAAAATGAAGTTATTTTTTGTGAATGTCTAACAGAAAACAACTACTTACCCGGCTAGAGCCACGCTGGACATTGAACTACATCTGATAGATATTCTGAAAAGGCCCTAACTCAAAAGTAAAAATCCGAAATTGAAAATTTGCATTTTCATTCAGATAGTTATTTGATTTTCTATTCCAGTCTTAATTGAGAACTCGTAAAGATGAATGAGGCAAAGAAGAATGTTTTCCAAAAGAGAGTTCTCACCAGAAATCATTCGTAACATTGACGCAGGAGAGACATCGCATTCACTAGGTCTTCAATACATTTTTGTCGACGAAAATCTATTTCACGCTTCCACGATCATCAGGAAGACCGGAAGAAATGGGAAACACATTTTCAAGAAGCAATCTCACTTCGCAAAGGTGGAAAAAGTTAGAATCATTTCTTTTGGAGAGACACTTTGAAATTAGTATTTTCTGACATTAAAACCTGTCATGGGGTATGATAGATTGATTTGTTGAAAATATAAACAAGATGTTCATAAAATCAGATGTGGAATCATCTGCGACTGAAAGATAAACTTTAGTCACTATCTTCCATCGTCAAGATAACCTCTTGTAGGGTATTCATGTTGAAAAGGGAAACATTCTCAATTGAATATTGATAGAAATATTTTTCTGTGAATTCTATCAATATTCAATTGAGAATGTTTCCCTTTTCAACATAGATAATCATATTATTTAACTGGTAATAGTTGAAGTTAGGTGGGTAAGTAAGTATTTTGGAAGTAATCAAAAAACAAGTAGGTAGTAATTAGTATATTTTAGCTATAAAAAATTAGAAAATAAAAACTTTTCAACAAAAAATTAAACCGACGAAATACGGAACTGAAAAGTAAAAAATAAAATAAACCTTCTTAGTCTCAGTAACTGAGCTCCTAAACAAATGTCAGTAACTAATTTTGAGTCGGCGCCAAACAAACAATCAACGAACATCATTAAATTCCTTAAAAAAAATTATCAGAATATCACCGCGCAACTCGATGCCATCATTTTACGCCTTACCTAATTCATTTGCTTGTTTGTTTGGCGCCGACTCAAAATTAGTTAGTTACAATAGTGTAGGAGCTTAGTTACTGAGACTAAGAAGGTTTATTTTATTTTTTACTTTTCAGTTCCGTATTTCGTCGGTTTAATTTTTTGTTAAAGAGTTTTTATAGTTTGAAACTGAACCTCGATGAGTATAGTAATGAACCAAATGAAATAAATTGTGCTAGGGCACTAGAACAAGATTCAATCTGGCACTATAAAATTAAAAAAATTCCACTCTGCACCTACTAAATTTGAGAGTTATTTCAAGGTGGTTCAAAAAATGTTCCGGAGAGAGGGCATACAAAACGTGTGAATGAATTCTGTCTAGACACTGAATTATTTTTATCATGGTCTGTTTAAGTGCTACCATTTTGGAAACTCTTCATTCTCCCACTCGATCGACCACGTATTCTGCACCGAGTTCTCAGATATGAGAAATGATTTGTTTTGGGACGAATATTCGTGCCAAAACGCATTATTTCTCAATTTCGAAGGTAAATGAAGCTTGAATCTGGCGCCTCACACCTCTTGGCCAACTCGGTAAATAGTAAATGTTGAAAGTATTACCACACTCCAACGTAGATGAATACGATTTTTCGTACCTCTTGTAACTGCTACCTACAAAAGGAAAATGGCATAGACCAATACGTTCCTCAATACATATTACACTATTCATTCTAAGAATTTCAGCTTTGCTGAAATGACGTAGGTCTGCCGGCTCTGAGATCTTACTCTATATCATATCGTTTCATCATATCTGGCTTTCAGTATATATTATTCAGGTGGAAGTCAGTTGATCAATCAATCCATCTCTAGTTTTTCCAACGATCTTGGAATTGATAGAATTCCACCTAGATATTTTCGGAAGATATGCGGGTGTTTCCATGGAAGGAAATTAAAATTATCATATTTGAAAAATATCCAGGAAAAAAGTGTACCGGTGAGGTGATGAATTTGAAGTCCTGATCACGAACCTGAAATGATATATCTGTTATGCAGTGTATATCACTCGGATAGACGTCAATTATTTCTTCGACCTATTACCAAAATCTTTCAGAATTCTACTCCTACTCCTATCCAAATAAACTGTATTTTTGCAATTGGATTAATTTTTGTTCGACATTTTCAAAATTTTTCAAAACTCGTGAAGAGATGGTGATGAACCTTCCAGTGATCGCGCGTATGTGGTAAATGAAATAGAGATAAATTAAATTCCATAACATGATATTTTTTCTCTAGAAGAGAATTTCGGATCAGCATCTCCAAGGCTTTGTTAGCCTTCAACTATGGGGCAAGTTCTCATCACACTTTCACTGTTGCTCAACATCCCTTGGTTGAGGCTGAACGTAACTTTGATGAGTTGGCCATCTTTGATAAATAATTCTGAAAAAATATTTCTCTTCTTTTGTTAACTAGTGCGGTTTTCCTGTCCTTCCTCTTTTTTTTTTGGTCTTCTTGATCGAAAACTTTGGGACTGGGAAAATATAATCAACGGACAATTTGTATTTTTGAGGAAATTTCATGAATCAAATATTTTAATTTCGTGTATACCCTCGTAAGTGTGTATAGAATGTCAGTGTCACAAAAAATGTTAAAATAAAGTATTCACCCCTCGTGAAAAATATAAAAAAATTGTTTCTGTTATTATTCTATTATTTAATAATTAATATGAGACAGCCTGTACGTTATTGGGTCAACGACTCGCTTATTTCCTCTCATGAAAATAATGAGAGGTATATATAAAAATAGTATGTTAATACTTTTGGGGCACCCTGTACTGTACAATTATCCGATAATCGTGCACTAGTGCATGATTATCACGTATTCACATTCTGATTGGTTCAAATTAACAAAAGCCCGCATATACGATGGATTTCATTGGGAGGCAGGCCATCCGCTTCGCAAACCCGAAGGCTGAATTTTTACTCGTGAGTAAGGCATTTACAATACGTTTTATTCGCAAGGTTTTGTTCAGTTTTGTGTGGTGCGAATTTTTTTAACCACCATATCTTCTGTAGTTGCTGTCTTCAATTTGTCCAACAACTCATTGTAGGCCTCTTATTCCAAAGGCTCATTTGAATATTGCTCACTTTCCATGTCATACAATCAAATGGCCAAAATTTCAAATAGAGAACCAATAAGATCAGTTTTATAGTGATAAAACGTCTTCTCGCTGTTTTATACCGATGAAACCACCAGTAGATTCGATATCGTTTCGCGATAAAATTAAATGTCAACTGTGATGCCCCTTTTCCACTACTACCAATTGCCTCAGTTTTCCACTGAGGCATTCGTAGACCTACAGAAGCAAAGGTAGCAACTCACACTTTCACCTGTTTTGATGGTTAAATTTTGCCCTCGTTGAATAATCTTGAGCGGCTAAGACTATCGTTGAGTTCACAGAGGAGGTGGAAATAGAACGGGGGTACGGGAGGTTTCCTCAGTTCCTGAGCATACACCTCAGTTTATCAGAGAGTCACACATATAAACACATCAGTAGTAATATAAGGTTAATTGAAATTAGTTATGGTAAATGTCACAAGTTTCGATACATACATTTGGATAACATGGGCCACCCGTTATCTTTGTGACTAGCGAGCTTACTTTAATAGCTATTAACGTTATCTTGTTCACACTTTCATTGATGTAGCCATAATAATCAATAGGTATATTCTCAATATGTATAAACATCAACATGCAAATACATAATCTGAAATTCCATCAATACCAGCCACAATGAAAAAAGGCAATAATTTCAATTAAACAATATCTATTAACATACAGTGGCGCTGTTTTGAATGATATCGCTTTTTGGCAAGCAATTAGCTGGATTCGAAATTGTTCAACTTCATTCCATATGTGGGTCAAAATGGAATGGAATTCTCGTTTTTTTAATACATTATTATTGTGTCTAACAATCCGAGAAGTAATTTACTTTTCAAATGTTTTTTTGTCTGTCAGTCTATATGTGACTCACGATTCTAAACAACAGTCGAGTTCGTTCCACTACTATTCTAGATGTGGCTTCCGTCTGGACACTATTGACTCCGAGGCTGAGTATTATTCACTGTACTTTGTTATATATGTTACGTTTTCCGAAGCACTTTTGAAAACTACACAAGGATGATTTTAATTGTACTTGTTGGAGGCTTGGCTAAGATTCTTCATTGACTCTACTGAACAACTGCTTCAACTTGATTCAATCCTCTCAGATATTTTTGGTCTTGCATATCAAATGATTGTTTACTGTTTCTTTGATGTCTTATTCCGCCGAGTCACAGTTTGAGGATAAATAGATGGGTTAAGATGAAATCATCAGCTAGTCGGCAACGATTTCGTTTGAGCTCAAAGTGCCGCTTTATCAGTAATTGACTATTTTCCCTGAATGTTTCATCGTTATCGGGGTCAATGAGGTTACTTAGTGATTGGGGGTGGTCAATCTGGTGTTTGTTCATCAAATGAATGAATCTGAGACACGAAGCATTTAGTAACGGACATGATTCCTTCAATTTTGGAACGAGAATAATTGTTTTAATTTTTACCGTTGAAAATTCGAATATCATATGAATTCAGGTAATTTCATCCAGCTTCAAACGTGATTCGAAAATATTCTCACCAAATATCATTCGTGCTAGAGGATTTTATCGCAAATATTTTTCAATTTTCCCTATTATCAAAAATTAAGCTACTCAAGCTTTGCTCTTATGGTTTGATCAGATGATAAGAACTCAAATCGCATTCAGTTGAATTCCCAGGCAAAATGCTTTCTCGAAAATTTCCAAAAATTTTGGGCGATAAAACTTATGATAGTAGCCATGAATAAATTCTCCTATGAAGTCGTGAGACCACGTTGTCATATCACCCATGTTCCAAGGTTCCTTCATAGGACACTGGAACTGAACTGTTTTCCATCTCACAGAAACTTTCGGCCTGTACCCACGTTGTCACACATACAAGTTCCGAATAGCAGCACTTGTCCATTCTCATTTTTGACATTTCATAGCATTATTTCTGAATTGAAATCCTGGGTGATTCTTTTTTTCCATCATCCATTAGAATTCTCCAAAACCAACTGAAAAAATTATAAAGGTTTCTCCTATGAATGAAAATGACAATATTGCTACATAATCGCATATTTGTTTCCACATTCAAACTGTGGAAGTAATCGCCGCCAAATTCTGATTTGACATTGGTGGCGGACTCAAGAAATTCCCTTCTGGGGTTCTGAATGAATGAGAGTGTGTCAGCGATTTCGCAAACCTTCGTTAGTTTTGAAAGCATCGTTAATCTCACCCACCTTTCATTCGCTGAAAGAACTTCCCACCATTCATTCTTGAATCACGCTTTAATACTGTTCTGTTTGCATTTCAACATTTCTAGTTGAATAGGGTGGCTGTCGTGACTTCTTACATTTTCCTGTAGAATTTCATTCTGATGACTTCTATCGAAAATTACCCTTCGACTAATCACAACATTCAAACGTTCAGCGCTTCCTGGGTGGCTTTTGTTTTTCAGTCACTAGGGCTTCATGGGAGGAATTTCATTACTTATTGATTGCTTTCCAATGAATATCTCGCTTATTATTCGATATTGTTTTCGGGCTTTCCCTCATTGAATTCCAACGTTCTTCTGTTCATTGTTCGAATACTGTTGGAATTATGGTGAATTGGAAATCATATAAGGATGATATATAATAAAGGATCCACGTTTCAGTAAGTTTGAGCAGGTTTAGTTATTGAAATATGATTGTGAATTCATAATTCACGAAATCTATTGAAAATTTAAAATATATTATTTTTCAAGACAAACCACTTTGATAGTTATTTATACAAGTATTTAACGCAGCTGTTTTTTGCACACACGAGAAATACAAAAAAGTGGTTTTATATTCGAGTTGTATATATGATTTTTCCAATACTTTGATTTTTTAACATAAAATTGAAGAAAATTGTATTAACGTTTTGAAAGCACACATCCTATATTTATTGTTGTGGCACTGACAGTGACATGTAACAAAATTGTTCAGTCAATCGCAGTACATAACTACCAGAAAAAATTAGAAAAAATATTAGATTGTCAGGATGCAGAGTAACAATTCCAATTATTGAGGTTGCCATCACTGTAAAACCGTAATCAGTTGATTTTTGTAAATTTATAAAATATGGCTTTCATTATGGATGAAATGGGTGATTTGAGTAATACATCTGATATTCCTGCCAATGTGATGGGGTCAGCCGAAGCAGTTAGCTCAGAACTTCTACCAGTAAAGTCCAGACTACTAGACGAAAAAAAATATAATTCATTTGATAGTTGTTGTTCTCAAAAAACTAGTCTCTAAGGTATCAGAACCCGTCATTCTTGCGTATTTGGGAGGAATATCTGAAACTAAAAACTCGTCAACCCTGTGGTCGAAGGTTTGTATGTTGAAATAATAATACTAATAATAAATCCAATTTCACAACATAACAAAAAATAAAGAAATGAATCCAGTAATCTCCGAAATAGGTGAATTTGAGATTTAAAGGCATTCTGATACGAAATCAGGTGGTGTTGAAGCCTAGTTGACAACATACATATAGGTGAATATCCCAAAGTGAAGGCATTTCTTAAAAGAGAAAGAGCCAGCTGTAAGCCGAAAAAGGAAGAAATTTTCACGAGAGACGGAGAAACTAGATGTTTGCATGATGCTGCGGATGACATTTTTTTATTGATGAAAGTAGTAATGATTATGGGATCTCTTCGCTTCGTGACGAGAGACAACACAACCCCGAGCTGAAATAGAATACTTTTTACCTTGTGTAATAAATAACTATTGCAGAAATTCCGAGTCTAATTGCATTATTTCTTGGATTTTCTAATACTGCAAACTATACTGGGCATAGTCTTAGAAGGTCCGTCGCTTTTAGTTGGCTCAGGGGGTGATATTTTGAGACTTAAACATCATGGTGGATGGCGATCGTCGACCGTTGCAGAAGACTTAGTGAAGCAGTCCGTGGAAGAAAAAATGAAAATTGGAAGTGGAAATGTCGAAGTCGAGAACAATAATACTTGTAACATTAGAAAAAAAAGAAAAGCAGTATTGATTTAGTATTACCGAAATCATCGTTTGGAATTAACACTCAGCAATTGTACTATTAATGTAAATCTTGTTGAAAATTAGTATGGATAGGATGTGATTGTAATATGTTCAATAGAAAACTGTTGAACTGAGAATGATAAGTATTGTGTATCAACTGTATTTTAACAACGTAGGTCTGTACTTTTTTGCACGCCGTGAAGAAATTTATTTTTGTACTCTGTTCAATAATAGCCTAATCTTGACATTTGAAAAACATGAAAAATGACACACTTTGGACGTGAGTATTAGAAAAATACCTAAACAATGGATGTATGCTCGTCAAAATCCATCAGGAAAAAACTAGTTTCCTGTCGGTCTTGAGAAAAGAGACTTTTTAATTTTCAATGGAATTCAGCTTTCTAGAGATGTGTCACAGACTTCTGTCATGTAATTCGAAATATATAAATATACTCGTGAAATCTGTTCTGTATATTTTGCTTGGAATGCAGCCATTGTGTTCACGAAGGTCAAGAATGGCCACCAACGTTTTTTTCATCCAAAACATACGAAACAACCACTTTGAAGTGACATTTGTCCAGAATACCAAAAATAAACTTCGTGATTTTGGAATTCTGTACTCTATTATTTATTCGGTTCCTTCATCGAAATCCGGAGAACCTCATATATAAAAGCCATGGTGGAGTAATTTTTTCAAATTACGCTCAATTTGTCGAATGGAAAGTAAAAAGGAAGAGCAAAATAAAAAAACCTGACTTCGAAAAGAGTGAACTTCAAAGGAGATGGAAACAAGATGACCAGAAAATATTGTTAGATGATTATGTTTTAAGAGGTTAAGTATTGAATTCAATACTGTGAACAATCTCACGCAGACGGAGGCATCTAATTTAACAATGAAGATATGTTATTGCCTTCGATTGCGTGATATTGTTTATAGTATTAAGTTTGATAGTTGACCTCTCAAAACATAGTTTTCTGACAATAATTTCTGGTATTCTTGTTCCCATTTTTACGCAGTCGGGTTTTTATATTTTTTTTTGTACACTTTTCACACTATGAAACGGTAATCATCTTGAGTCATTGAACCAATTGTTATAGACGGGTTTGACTGTACTCAATCAAGTTCCCATTGAAATATTTGAGTGATAGTGTATTGAAAATGAAACGAAAACGAAATAGTAACTGAAACCGAAATAAACCAACTAACGAGCAAGTTAACCAATTACTGACGTACCAAGCCATACGGTGTTATAACTTTTTCACAATATGGCATTTGGTTTTCACCATATTGAATTTTGTCACAATATGGCGCCTGGTTGTCGCCATATTGAATTTTGATTATTACTATCATGTCTTTATTTATAATATAGCGTCTGGTTTTGCCCATATCGAATTTTCATTACTGTCATGTCTTTAGTGACACTTGATCGACGTAAGAATGACCAAAATCGGCCTACGCGTTTGGTCTCTAGAGTGCTACATACATAGGCCGAAAAACACATTACCCTCTTTTGCGACGCGTAGTCGGGCAGGAAGCAAAAACGGCCCAATCTGAGAATAGAAATTGAAGGATCAGTAAATTACATTTCACCAACAATATGAATAAACAATATAATACAGGTTATTCCAATCAGAACTTTCCATCAAACTTGTAAACCGTAAATAGTAGATGAAAATCTTCAGTTTTCAACAGTTCTCCCAATGATTCACCTCCTAATACAAATGCAGATTCCCAAGTACAACAGGCTTTTTACATAGATCGAAGGAATGTTTGAACATCAACGATTCAAAAATGGTTCGATACAACACATAACCATAACAAAGTAAGATTTGTGTGAGTACTAAAAAAAATATTATCAATAGAAAATATATTTCATATTGTTGGTATACATAGGAGAGAAAATAAACAAAAAACTGTGAAAAAAATAATTGATGAAACAGCTTTAGGGTTCCAAAATCATCATAAATTTTTCAAATGTTTTCTGAAACATCAACAGCAATGACACATATGTCAATACAAAAATAAATCATGACAATCTGAATGGAATTAATTGGAATATTCTAGTGAGGTATAAACTAGCCTCAGGTAAAAAAATCTGGGTTGGAAGTCAGATAGAACAGAATATCGCTTTACGATCGAGAACTGGATTGAGGCTGATTCATCACACCACACAAAACAACAATATTCTGATGAAGTTTCCTTCACAGACGTTCTGGTTTGTGTGGTAGTTTATTATTGATTGAATAACAATTTTGAAACATTTCTGAGATATGCTCTGGGCATTCGCGCTTGAGTCTGTTTTAACAAGCTTTCATTTTGTTTCACTTGTTAGTTAGTTAGTTCGTTCGTTCATTTGTTAGTTTGGGTCAAATCTTGTAAGTTGATTCTGATGGACTCCGAGTCCTCCGAATAATTTGAAATTTGGAAGAAAGTCATAATTCCGGTGACAATGCATGATGTAGTTTTT
The DNA here is from genome assembly GCA_018342105.1 of Gonioctena quinquepunctata. Taxonomy (NCBI): domain Eukaryota; kingdom Metazoa; phylum Arthropoda; class Insecta; order Coleoptera; family Chrysomelidae; genus Gonioctena; species Gonioctena quinquepunctata. The sequence goes on along the minus strand of JAFIRS010000584.1, from coordinate 350,273 downwards.
GTTAGAGAATAAAACAAAATGACGGCTCCACGATGGCTGACAAGATTTGTGATTATGGTCCGATAGGATTCAAAATTGGTGTGTGGAGGTTTTCAAAGTCAGAGATGATGGCAAAATTCATAAATTGGAAATGGCGGCTCCAAGATGACGCACGAGTTTTGTGATTATGGTCCGATGATCAAAATTGGTTGTGGGGTTTTCAAATTCGAATTTTTTCAAAATTCATAAATAAATGGCGCCCCAAGATGAGGACGAGTTTGTGATTATGGTGCAATTCGATCCAAATTGGTATGGGGGTTGGAGATTTGATTTTTCAAATCATAATTCAAGATGGCGGCCCCAAAATGAAGGACGAGTTTTATGATTATTGTTCATAGATTATGAATAATTTAACAAAATCTGAAAATTCAAGATGGCGACTTGAGGATGGCGGACGAGATTTATGATTATAGTCAGAATCCATTTGAAATTAATGTGTGGAAGTTTTTGGAGTAGGGGATCATGATTTCTTTCAGCTCAAAACTGACAGGGAAGATACCTTGTAATAAGAAATGAACAGATGGAGGCGAACTAACTAAGAAGCAAAAAATAAAATACACAATAAAAAACTTTCTTAAGACAAGCTTATATGTAAGCCTTGTACCTACTGAAACGTATAAAATAAGTTTTAGTCACTACACCAAAATATCATTATAAAAATGATGAAGAGATCCATGAATTTGTTGGCACTCGCATTTATAACAAGTTAACAAATGATATGTGAACCCTTTCCTCTCATAGTCTCAAAATAGAATTGACCGCCAAAAAAATATTTTTACTCAGTAGATGAATCAACACTGGTATGAACAGTGTGCGACAGTGTTTATATGCAAAATTCCATTCGAAATGTTATTGTCTCAACAGAGTTTTTCCATGTTTCTAGAATTTATACTTATAGTTTCATCTAGAATTGATATTCACATATATGTTCCAATAAATGAACTTTTTTTTTGAATGACAATTTGAAATCTCTTGTGGTCATATTTCATTCAGACTTGAGTAAGTATGTATGTTTATATTAATGTTATTATATCAATTTATTGGTATTCATAACCCATTGCAAGGACCCTCGTTTCTTATACTTCCAAATGTCAATTAATACCACTCCATATGGAAATTTCAATTCAAAATATCCTTGTCTCAGCAAAATGGTTCAAGTCCCTACATTTATATTTATATTTTCATATGGGATATTCATAAAGTTGTACATTTTTTCCAAATGATAATTGCTTTATTTTGAATACTCTTGATCATATTTTATTTAGACTTGAGTATATGTGCATGTTAATGTTTATATTATAGTATTAATACCTAAGAACTATGGTTTGTCCTATCTTCATGTGTAGTGAAAAATATTGATAAAATGTATCTATATTCAGGTTCATGTCAACGGCTTTGACCGCCTGGATTCCAAGAAGGTCAAACTCTTCTCTCGTTTGAGGTTGAAATTTCAAAAACCCTGAAATTCGTGTTCTTTATTTGAAAATAGGAGTCCAAAGCATTTTCCTAACTTCACAACGAACGGTACTTCCATACAAACTTCCACTCATCTTTTCACGCATTCAGGGATGAAATACGCTATACAAAATCTGGACTAAGCCTAGCTATACACGTGCCGAGTGGATTCTTCCGGTATAGTCTACTCGACAAGTTGAAAATAGTCTAAGATATAGATACTGCTCTTGAAATAATGTGTGATAGCTCATTGTATCCGGAATAACGACTAGAAAAATGTTCCAAAAGCGTGTATTAGCACATAAAAAATTGCGAGAGTTATAAAAAATTGAAGATAAATTTCGTTTTTTGTTTTAATTAATTTAAAATTTAAAAAATTCGAAAGAAAGGAAATTTAAAAAAAAATAATTTAACCTTAAAAAATGTTTAAAACGCGCGCAACCTAAAAATGTCGCTCGGAGACCCATTTTCAGCGTCAAATTAAAATTATAAATAATGGAGATAGAGTTCCGGGAGTCCAAAGTTTTCTATTGGAAATTTCCTCCCATTTCAGAATTTCTCTTTGAAATTTCTAAAATATTAATAGTTTATGACATATTCACAAAAAACAAAATACCATTTTTTTTTCATCTTCAATTGTTTATAACTTTTGCAATTTTTCATGCACATTTTTCTTGGCGTTATTCCGGATCCAATGAGCTATCACACATAATTTGTATCCCTATTTTAGACCATTTTCAACTTGTCGAGTAGACTAGTACCAGGCCAACACCGGTTTACAACCCTTCACCCCTGGCCGGTTTTTTCCCGATCCGGTCGGTTCAGGCCAGTGCCCAGTTGTCTCTGTAGAAGATATACGGAGATGAATCGCAAACGCGTTATTTTTCCGACATTGGGCACTACTATTGGAAAATAGCACGACACGGCTGACCAAAGTAAACTGCCGTCACGGCACGTGTGTACGCTACAATACAATTCCATATCCTACTACGTACTACCCGGTACCCGACACCGGTTACCAGCAGCGACAATCCAGTTGCCAGCAGTCGGACTGGCGCCGGATAGGTTCATCCGGCACGTCTGAAACGGTGCGTACTAGCCTATACAACACTAGCCGGTGCCGGCCCGGTACCGGAAGCATTTATCCGGCACGGGTGTAGCTACACTGAATGCCGTTACACATGCAACTGACGGTCAGATCTGATGTCAGGCCGGATGGTCAGCAGAATACATTCCACATGAAAACGTCTGATCAGTATGAAAAATGTATCCGAAAACATTAGATGAACGCTTGGTTGACGTTTTGTGCATATAAAGAATAATAACACAGAGATAAAAAAGTGAAAATAATGTTTGCATTCCATATGTATGGATAGACATTCGAAAGGTGCATTTGTCACCTTATATTCTGACCTGAGAAGTAACGAACAATGTTTTTTCATGAGCAACATCCAATTAGCAAATTGGAAATTAGTTTTACATCCCTATTTCTATAACTCTCGTGTGATGTATCCCAGAAACATCGTTTTTCCCCAATCAAACAATATTTCTGTATCAGCAACAACAGTATATTATGTATCGAGTAGTAAAAGCAATACATTCTCGGACGACAAGTGGAGTGTTGACCAAGGCATTAAGCCAAGGCCAACAAGCATTGAAGTCTGAGAATCTGCTTTTACTAAGAGGTACACATACTATTCTTTCTGAAATCGCAATCAATTTTTTTTTTAAATACATGATCATTTTCCATTACCATCTTATTGCCCACGAAATCGTTTCCTTGACCATCACTGTTTGTTTACTGTTGTGACAAAAGTCAGAGATTCACTACTTATTTCGGTTTAATACCTACTAATCGCTTAAAAATATTCAAAATGGACAGTGATGATGATAGCTAGGTGTGCGGGACACCACCAGAGTTAGTGAATGCTGCTGAAAATGACATCTTGAATTTAATGCCGAATAAATCCAAGGAAAATTACGAAGACTCTTATAAACTTTCTATGGATTTTTGCCAAAAGGAAAGTCGACCTCTCGATCTGAAAATGTCATGATTGCATACTTTTCCGATTTATCTACGAAGTTGAAGGCAGCTACGGTATGGTCAAATTAGTCCATGCTGAGAGCTACACACAGTACAAAAAAAATATTGATATTACAAAATATTCGAAATAACGTGCTTTCCTTAAACGTCAAAGTAGCAACTACAAACCAAAGAAGTCAAAAGTTTTGTCATATGAACAAATTGAAACGTTTATTACTCAAACACCAGATTATATATATACTATGAATGAGGTAAGTTTAGAATGTGAGAATTGTGAAATTACCCAGTTATTGATGTAGTGTTTATTTTAAGGTTGCCTCAATATCTGGTGTTGTCGGTTCATGTCGCCGTGATGAACCATATCAATTGAATGGCATAGAAAGTTTCGGATCAAAGCTTTAGATTAAAATACCCGAAAATAAAACGAACAAACCAATATCATTTGTGACAAACGAAACTTATATGGGATAGTTGTTTGCGTGTATTTATTAACTGTATAAAATGTATATTAATAACCTGTGGGCCTGGGCCGTCAAAAATTTTCCCCGACCATCAGGGCTGACCGTCAGTTGCATGTGTAACGGCACTAAGGGTGAAGCTCAGTGATCAGAGCACATTTCGTTATTATTCACCAGAAATCTGATTATATTGAAAAGTGAAAAATAATATACTGATTTCGTTAATGAGATGTGTAGGCCACAATGTTGAAGAAACACCAAACATCTTCGAATTCAAAAAAAATCGCACGCGTAGTATTAAAAGTTACAATTTCACTCCGTGATCTTCTCCTGAAATTCATGAGGTATTAGATATAATCTCAGTTGTATTACAAATGCAACCATCCGATTACAGAACGTATCTACCTCGTCCCACGTAATAACATGCAAACTGATTTCAATCCAGCTTAATGTGATAGTAATCTCTCAATCGAATATTTTATCCCATTTCGACATATGAATCGCACATAATTCACCATGATTTACTCTTTGCATTTGGTGAATTGATGTTCATTTGTTGATGATAAATGATTCCATGTTTGTGATTCCAAACGTCGCCCATGCCTTTTTCACAAGCTTTTATTCATTGGTTACAAGCTTTTATTTAGTTTCACTTGTTAGCTCGTTAGTTAGGGTCTTGCAATTGAATTTTGACCGACTTCGAGTCGTTCGAATAATTTGGAATTCTCATAATTCCGGTGACATTGCATTATGGAATTTTCATTAGAGGAAAAAACGAAAGATGGTGGACGAGATTTGAAATTATGGTCCGATTTAATTCAAAATCCGGAGTCGGAGATTATGAACTTCATGTCAAAATTCATAAATTCAAACTGGTGGCTCCAAGATGAGGGACGAGATTTGTGATCATGGTCCGAGTCGATTCAAAATTGGTATGTGGAAGTTTATGGCGTCGGAGATTGTGAATTTTTTGTCAAAATTCTCGAATTTGAAATGGCGGCTGAAAGATGACGAACGAGTTTTGTGATTTGATTCATAATTGATATGTGGGGATTTTCGGGGTCGTAAATTATGGAATTTTTGTCAAAATTCAAGATGGAGGACGGGTTTTGTGTTTATGGTCCATTCGATTTAAAATTGGATGGGGGTTTTGGGGTCGGAGATTATGTATTTCCTGTCATAATTCATGAATTCAAGATGGAGGCCCAAGATGGAAGAAGATTGTTTGTGGCCGATTCGATTCAAAATTGGTATGCGGTGATTTTCGCGGTCGGAGATTTTGAATTTATCGTAAAAAATTCATAAATTCAAGATGGTGGCTCCAAGACGGAGAACGAGTTTTCTGATAATGGTCATGTTTCATTTAAAATTGGTATGTTGGGTTTTTCAGGTTCGGAGATCATGAACTTTTTGAGAAAATCTATAAATTCAAGATGGCGACTTCAGGTTGGCGGACGAGCTTCGTGATTATGGTCAGATTCCATTCAAATTGGTTTGTGGGAGTTTCTGGGGTGGGAGAACATGATTTCTTTCAGCTCATAGCCTACAGGAAAGATACCTTGAAATAACGATGCTCTACTTGAAATGAACACATTGAGGGAAACCAACTGAAACGCAAAACATGAAAAAATTTAATAAAAAACCTTCTAAATACAAGCTCCCATTTAAGTCCTGTACTGAAAGGTATAATATAAGTTTGAGTCATCGCTGACAATGATTTAATTATTTTTTGTTGAATTATTTGGTTTGAAAAAGCTTGTGGCGCAAAGTGTTCATAAAATGATGTACCAATTAATTTGATTGGGCAATGATTTGCTGGTAAAAAAAAAACTTGTCAAAGTATTCGATTTTCATAAAGTATTCATAGAAGTAGGTACCAATTGATTCCATTGGATAATCATTGGTTGGTATGTTACAACTTGTAGAAGTATTCTTTCTATTACAATTCACATGACAAGCTTTTTGAAACCGAATAGTTCAACAAAAAATGAGTGAATCATTGTCAGCGATGACTCAAACTCATTTCATACACTGTTTGAATAAAAGCTTGTCATTAAAAATATTTTCTATTAGGTATTTCATTTCGGCACCGTTACCTTGACCTGTTAAAATCAAAGATATCAGACGAAACTTCCCATTCTGTGTAGTCTATCGTTTCAGTTAGTTCGGAGTTAATAACTTTTTTATACACCTGTATACTTGTTCCATTTCTAGTGCCCTGGGTTGGTATCATAAACTGTTTGATTGGGATTGATTCTGTGATTATCATTCAAAGAGCTGGACGATTCTTGTGGGAGTTTTCATTTGAGCTTTTCAGAATTCACACTTCATTTACAGAATAAATAATTACAATGAAGAAATTTCAAAGGAATGATTTGATGCCCTCTTGCTCAAGAGGACGAATGCTCCACCATTTATGAGGGATTTTGGCGATATCGGTGATACTCTTGAGTCATTGTACTCGTGTCATATGTCTGCATAAGGATGCTCATAGTAAGCCATGTTGTGTCCGCTATGAGTTGTTTCACTATGATTGGACACAGCATACGAGTTGTAGCCAAATCCTACAAGAGAAAAGTCAATGGTGACATATAATTTTTCCCTGCATCTATCCATCGGCAAAAATCATTTCTAGTGAATGATTAATATTTAGGGGAATTAATAAATAGTTAATGACTTTGTGCATTTTATCCTTTCCTTCCATTTACAACAAGTAGGTTTCTGTTCGCCATCCAGAGTTTCTTGCTTGATAAATGGATCTGAACATTGTGATATTTTGAGTTGGCCAGTTCTCTGTGGAATATGAAGTGGGTCGAAAGAGACAGAACAATAGCTGCAGAAAGTACAATTCAACGTTGATTTCAGTTGACCAACAAAGTTATCAACAATTTTCGAATTGTCCATATCCAAGAGTCATGTGTCTTCTCATGGTCACTCAATTTCTTATCAATTTCTGTCAAAATAGGTTTGGGGAAAAATCGTAAATCACTAGGTATCACTCTTTTTTACAAGCTTTCATTTAGTTTCACTTGTTAGTTAGTAGTTCGTTTGTTCATTTGTTCGTTTGTGTCGAATCTTGCAATTTAATTTTGACCAATTTTCAGTCGTCTGATGAATCTGAAATTTGGCAGGTGATAATGCATTACGAAATTTTTGTTAGAGAAAAAGAAAATAAACTGGCGGCTCCAAGATGGTGGATAATATCTGTAATTATGGTTTGATTCGATTCAAAATTGATACGTGAGGGTTTTCGGAGTCAAAGATTATGAATTTTCTGTCAAAAACAATGAATTCAAGATGGCGCACGAGTTTTGGGATTATGGTTCGATTCGATTCAAAAATGGTATGTGCGGATTCTCGGGGTCGGAGATTATGAAATTCCTGCAAAAATTCATGAATTCAAGATGGCGGCCCCAAGATGGAAGAGAGTTTTGTGATTATGGTCCAATTCGATTCAATATTGGCATGTGGGGGTTGTCGGGGTCGGAGATTATGGATTTTCTGATGAAATTCATTTTAATATAAATTGACGGGCTCAAGATGGAAAACGAGTTTTCTGATTATGGTCTCATTTTATTCGAAATTGGTATGTGGGTGTTTTCAGGTTCGAAGATTATGAGTTTTTTGTCTAAATATATAAATTCAAGGTGGCGACTTTGGGATAGCGGATGAATTTTGTGATCATAGTCAGATTTTGTTCAAAATTGGTATGTGCGAATTTTTGGGGTCGGAGATCACAATTCCTTTCTTCTCAAGATGGTGACTTCAGGATAGCGGACAAATTTTGTGATCATGATCAGATTCTGTTCAAAATTGGTGTATGGGAATTTTTGGGGTCGGAGATCACGATTTCTTTCTTCTCAAGACTTACAAGGAACATACCTTGTAATAACGATGCTCCATGAGAACAGGTTAGGGCGAACTAACTACAAAGCAGGAAATAAAATGCTCTGATTCCATCTACCAGTTCGGATATATCGAAGTTGGTTTGTTTCACTGAGAGAAAATTAACGTTATTGCAGAGGCATAGTTTGGAATCACAGACTCTTTTTCACATTTCTCCAACAATCAGTTCGTATTTACACATTATAAAATGTTATTTTCACGGCTCGAGTTGTCAAAAACTTTTCAAGAAATATCATTGAATTTTCCACTACTATCCTTCTTGTACTTCCTGGCATTTTGAACTAGCCATTCATGTACAGAATAACAACTCAACCTACAGGATCGAATTCATTTACGAAACTATGTTAATTTTAATTGCCCCAAGAAATGGGGAACACGGATAACAGAACGGCTGATTTTGAATTCTATGACGGTACGAGTGGGGCCCATGAATAAGTATCTATAAAAAAATTAAACTTATATTTTTTTGTTAAATAAAACGCTAGAAGTTGTGTTCAATTATTTATTTGAATGTAATAATACAGAAAAAAACACAATATTTTTCCTTTACATTCAAACATTACGTTTTGTGACGTCATGGAAAAATCTTAGGTATATTTCAAACCCCGTTAACTTGGTAGACACAATCGGACCAAAGTTATCGAATTTGTCCCAAATAAAACCCCTTTTGGCAGTTTTGGCAGAAATACTCTGCATTTCGATTTCTGCAGTAATGGCACTTTCATTGTTTTCGGTTGGCGTAAGGTCCTCATCTTGTAATGGTATCCCTGTCAATCGGCATGCAGAATTTCGAGCATCTCTCTTGCTCGATAATCACGTGGGTAGCGTCTACTACTTTTGATAGTCCCAACCAAAATTAGTATCCCAATCAGCGCCTTTATTTCCGTAGAAGTAGTTTGTGGTGCATCATGCCGACCTCCATAATTATCTCTTACAGACAATATATATGTAATGGTATGGTCCACAATTATATATCTATACTACCATCATCAGTAATATTCTGAGAGCAGTGTAAGGGCAATGGCGCTTCGTTTTCGATTTCTTTGGGTTGCTGGTGAATGAAAAGTAATCTTATTCCTCGTGCGAACATTCTGTGGATACTGGTGATTTCTCCATGAAGTTATTCTGTCTGTTCCTACATGAACTAAGTGCCTATTGGAACCTTTCGAAGGACTAGTTTCAATAGAAGGTTCCTCAGTGTCTACATTTCCCTGTTATGTTTCACTGTTGAGATCCAGTTCTTCATATCCGTAAATTTTGGAATCATAATCGTCCACGACACATTCTTTTCCATCGACTCCATCATCAGGTTGAACCTCTTCATATAGACGCAGAAGTCTTAGTTTTTTTTGTTAGTAAAGGTCATTCGAATCCATAGCGAACTGAAATGTGTGGAAAAACTGCATAAGATATATAAATAATCACAAATTCACTTTTAGCTTGCCGGTAATTTTTATAACTTTTTGGCACGGGTATGTCCTCACAGGCTAATTCATATAATACTACTCGTATGGAGGTGCGATCCAAACTGGCGATCTTATGCTTGTCTAGACGTATATGAAACAGAGAGATAGTTGGAGTGTCAGTCATCCAAATTCAGCGTTGCCGAAAATCCAATACAATTATGTGTTGGGCTCACAGTGTCAAATCCGTTCCGCGGACAGTTCTCATTAAACAATTCTCCAACTCTGATAGTAGACGGTGGGGATAGTTTCACTTATTTTCTATCGTTGATCTCCAGATATATGCTGGTCTGGACAGCCTGAAGCCAATCTGTTGCACTATTTGGCAGTGACCCATAATTTGTTTATTCATTGATTTCATTTAATAAAAGTGCGATTATGTTGCCTGACGCTTCGAAAAAGGATTATATATGCGCATAGTGATGATGACTTTGCATCATGATCACGATTTGATACAACTGTGAGAATATTGTACTCCTGATAGTTGCAATAATATACAATAAATTCTATTCTATGAAAGTGTTGGAATGAATGCTGGTATACACGTCGAATCTGACTACATATCTCTGATAATTTGAAATAAGAACCAGATATATTACGAAAAACCGAGAGAATATGCAGTAATATCATTCCAAAAATAGTGAATTGAAAAAAATGTCAAATTGATAATGAACTGGTTTGAGAAACATGGGGAAAATAACAAAACAATTTGAGAATCAAACTGATTGAAGAAACCGACTCTTCCGAAAATTGAAGAAGGAAGGATGCGAATAAAGCTTTTTTGTTGCATTCAACAGGAAACAACTTCCTTCCCGGCCAAAGAACACGGTGACGTTGAACTGCATCTGATGGGTATTGATTGATTGACATTCATGAACAAATCCACAATATTTCACTATCAGGATGAAATAACCAACTGAGATGAAGTATTACACCCGGATGATTTATAAATGCATACATCGATTTGTTGAAAAAATATCATTGATTTGAACAGTAGGCAATCTTGTGGTATTCCATCTGACTCGTGTTTTCGGAAAACAGTTCATTCTTGTATGAACATAAAATATCTGAAAGTTCGATGTTCGAATGGTGTTTGATACTTCAGAATATATTTTCACTCCTAGAGTGTACAATGCTATTTCTTATATGCAATGTATATATTTTTGAGAGCTTTCTTTCATTTGCGTCATTCGAAAGGGTTACGTTGAATAAGATTCAGATGAAACACGGCGCGTGATAAAGGTCAGATGTCTAGAAAGCCTGATGCTTGCACCTATATGTGGGATCAACTTGGTGATATTTGGCCTACTTGATAATAGAGATTATTGGCATTTCTCATGGCATCACGGTCTTTTCTAGTTTTGTTTCGGTGAGCTGTAACAACAGCCTACACAGTGTGAATTCAATTCCTCAGCTTTTCTTTGAAATGAACTGTTCGCGGGTTTCAATTTCACTTTGTGAAGTGACATCCGCCCAATTCAACCCATTGCAAATCTCAAATCAGATGTCTTTGAACAATGAACAAAGACATATATCGTATTTTACCATTTGAGTTTAAGTGAATTTTATTCAGGACAGGCGGAGAATAGAAAATGATTTTATTGTGATTGAATCGAAAAAAAATATACAATTCAGTGCATGCAATATAATGGACTGTGAAACTTTCCTTATTAGCTAATTTGCCAAGATTTATGGGTACTTGCCTTTGGTGTTGAATACAGGTGAAAATTCGAATTGGACTGTTCACAAAGTATTCTTACACACTACACAACTCAAAAATAAACAATTCCTTCTACACTAATGAACTGATGAACCACGTTATTGAGCTGGGCAAGATTCCAAATAAAAGGTGGGGATGTTCAAAATATAGTTTCGACGTCAAGCGAGGGTGCAAACATTTTCGAACAGTGCCATTTACCACAGAGATTGGAGCTGTGGTATGAGCTACAGCTGGTATCTCCTCCAAAATCGAACTAATATTGAATCATATCTAATACGTATTTTTCTCTGAGATGTTTATAAATGATGAATGATGATTCGATATTATTCATATTCTCATTCCGTTCTTCGTGATTTTTCTGATTCTTCTTTCAGATTCTCACAGATATGTCGTCTGATTTGAGTATATACTAGAATTCGTTCCAACATTCCAAAGTACATAGCCATATCTACTGTTCAATTTTCGACGGGCATTCGCATTAATCAAATCCTCTGATCTTCACAAATTAATTGAATTAGAGCCTCTACTATATTGTTATCATGATCCCGAATCATAAACAGAATGGTCACCTGAAATCATTCTTTAAAAACCACTATTCACATATCAGAACAATAAACAAATAGCGTCATGCAATCGCACTTTGATTAAATTAAATCAATGAATCAACGAAGTATGGGTCACTGCCAAGTAGTGCAAAATATTGGCTACATGCGGTCGAACTAAACATATTAGTGGAGATTAACGAGATGAAATGAGCAAGACTATCCCTACCGCGTACTATCATAATATAAGAATTGTTGAATGAGTTGAAATGTGAAGAGTAAGTCCGATAATTTCCACTAACATTCGTTGAATACTACGGCGATACGAAGTCAAACTGTGCTTTTGTACTGCTGAAAAAAAATTGAACCTGTTGTATCCAAACTGATAAGAATCAGTTAATGAAGTCGGCATACTTTCGGAGGACTGGAGAAACCACAATTGATAATGAATATTCTGTAGGGGATTCTAACACTAATTTTCCTTCAATTCACATGGAAACTGAAAATGTCGACCAGTCGACCAGGCATGATGACAACTGATTTCACTGTCAAACAGCGTTGCCGGTTTATTTTACTCTTTAAAAAAACATAAGATATGTGGGAAAACAAGATTCATTCATCCAGGATCATCATTATATGAAGAGGAATATAACAATAATGGTGTAATGATATCTAATGAGTGTGTGTCGCTAACAACTCATAATCGTTTTATAACCCAACTTGCACTTTCCTAGGGCCAATTTTAAAATAATCTGTGATCCATACAAATGAATTTCAATTCATAGCTCCTTATGGGATGAACAAGTTTACCAATTGCATCGAAAGCCATTACATCGATAGACAAAAACATATACAGAATATACACGAAGTCAATGCGAGCGCCGCCACATCAATATCTTCACCAGTCAAAGAGGGTGAAGATTGGAATCCAGCTAATTTTGGGTACAGTATGTGCAAAGTAATATTTATCACAATTCAATGAGATTTTCCCGAGATGGTAAGTATATCAGTATATCAGATGCCAACTTACCGCAGCGGATTCCATCTTTCACAAACCGCTGGCCACATATATTCAATATATTATAGAACCTACTACTCAATGAATGTCTCATATCTTCTGTCACTGGCTCTGAAATTGTTACTCTTCATCCCATCTGTGATGTGGCACTCCATTTAATGTCATTAATAACTACCGACTTTCCACTTCAACGAATTGATTTGTCCCTTGCCATGACGACCACAAAATTCATTATCACCGAAGGATATCAATTAACCAATCGGTAATGGTGGATTGAGATGGATTATATGTGATACCAATTTGTTGAAATATCATTCTCGAATTGATGAATGGCAAGTAATGGTGAATAGTTTGGAAGTTTGGCATGAAGTGAGATAAAATGTTTGGAATACTCAGAAAAACATTGAGCCCAATAGTTTTATTGAGTGATTTGAGCTACATGCGGTGAAATCGTTTTTTTTTTGGATGTTGAAGCACAGTATGGCTTTTGGATAAAGAGGAAACAAAGTCGAGAGGTGTCAAGGGACACCCGGATGGAACGTAGTTCCTTTCGATTAATTGGTGAAGGAATTGTAATAAAATTTTTTTTTTTCAATTATAATGATATTTTTTTTATTATTAATCAGAAGGCTCAATTTTAGTACATACGCATTGATATTGTAATATTAAAATATTTATTTGCTTTCAAATTCATTAAAGTTATGTCGCGTACACTTGCTAAACACACAATAATGGAGAGATTATAACGCGTATGACTTGGTTAGCACAATAGTAAAGAGAGGTTATAATGCGTTCTTGCTAAAAATACATAAGCATTTATTATTGTCTGTATAGAATCTCTACTCACCTAACTCCATCAGCAATATCCGAAACTTGTGCAGAAACACTAAGAGGATTCATTATTGTTATTATTTTTTATCATTTATTATGTACAAAAAACCTGTATACACTCAACAAAAATAATCGTCGCGCCACCACACTGTTCAATGCAATATCCGGAACTTGTGCAGAAACACTGTCAGGATTCATTATTGTTATAATTTTTTATTATTTATTATGTACAAAAAACCTGTATGCACTCAACAAAAATAATCGTCGCGACACCACACTGTTCAAGCGAAATAGAAAGACGAAACGAAAATAACTGGCTTGCTTTCTATGAGAGAGAGAGAGAGAGAGAGAGAGAGAGAGAGAGAGTCAGACAGAGAAACACGCACACGATGCACGGCTCACAACCATAGCGAAAAGTCTCGTTACAACTTTTGGTCTTAATTTATTCCGTCTAGCCCTCTTTCGCAACGCGCGATAAGGAACTACGTTCCAAAAATTGAAAAACCGGTATTCATTTTCAGACTTATTATAACCCTGAAGAGCCTAACGAGTGGTGATTCAAGGTGCGAGTTATGGGAAAAGCCGTTATACAGGATCTCACGATTCCAGCAGGCGTCAGCAGAAATTGGACACCCCACCAAGATCAATAAAACCAAAAGGAGAGCATCCTCTCCAGCTTTTTTTGTTTTTTAAAAAGTGATTTTTTGAAATCGAACTTATTTTTGACGCAGTCGTTGTAGAAATCGCGTTGAACCGGTCTGTTTCTACAGTTTGTAGACGAAAACGGACATTTCGTGAAAGTGAGCGGAGAAGACAATTCAGAAATATATTGCGACCGAGGACAACATCGCCTAAGTTCCAGAAACCTGGTAGAGGACCAAATCGCCAAACCAGCCAAAATTTGAGGAATTCCAAGGACTCGGGACGGACTTGCCCAAATCCCATTGTAGTAGGATGAGAAAGAGAAATAAAAATCATCATATTACTGTGAGTTATTTTTGCTGTCCTTTATTGCATGTTTCCTATTTTCATTTGTAGTCATATATTTGCTATTTGCACATGAAACTTCCATTTATTTTATTGTTTACTAATTCCAAGAATTTTGTTTATAATTTATTTTCATGTCAGAAACCGATATAGATAATTGAGCCGATGTATTTCAAAACTTGCTAACTACCGGAAATTCAGTTGAACCTATCAAAATGGCACGCCCAGTAGATTATCAACTTCTGATATTGCATGTTGGAATTATGAAGGAAACCCAAATACCTTAGGTATTATTTTGGCCAGTTGCAAAAATTTGATAAGAATTTTTCATGATCAAGCTAATCCTCGAATCAATACATACATTTTGTGAGCTATCATTGGCAAGCTAACTAGCAGAGCTCTCAGTCTCATTGGTTCGCGAATAGAATTGAAAACTTGGGAAGAAATAAAAAATGCTAATAAACTGAGTTTTGGAGATCAAAGAAACATTGATGGTTTGATACAAGATTTGATTGCTATATTTCCATTCGAAAATGAAGCTCCTTAAAATTTTCGTATGCGTTGCTAGGACGCAAGAAGCCTCATTATATCAAAATTCAATTCATCAGGTTCAAACGCAGCTGAACTGTGTATCCGGCTGAAAAATTACAGTAATTTTGCTCTGAAAACATTCATCAGATGTTTAAGTGGTCAACTCTCTCAACTAAAGAACCCCTATATTTTGAAAGGAGCCATGTTCTTGTTGTCGAGAAAGGAAATTTTCTCTATAGTCAAAATGGGAGAAACTCCTTGAATTCACAGAATTCATTTAAACCATTGCATAGAGTGACACCAGTCAATCCAAAAGCCAATAATTAGATACAACCATTTAATACTCCCAGATTCATCTCCACGTATCAAAACCATTAGGTCAATTTCCAAAACAACTTTCAACAATCAGATTTTCAAAGACCAACCTTTTAGAATAATCATCAAAGACCATCCCTTCAAAATAATCTTCAGAGACCACCCTTCCAGAATAATTTTACAAAACCACCTTTTTAAAACAACTCCTAAATGCCAACAATTCAGACCAAATAATTTCCCGACCCAAAAACATCCATACTTTTGATCAAGACCTAATCAATATCAAAACCAACCACAATCGATAAATCAAAATAGGCCAGAACCCATGGACACTCCGTCCGGAAACACCTGAATTCAACCTCGAAAATCATGGACCGCAACCGATTAGTTTTACAAGCGATTTTGAATATTCAGTAAATTCTACAAACCCTGAATATTCAACAAATGAAGAAAAAGCTTATTTTCAGAAAACAATTATCACCCTCATAATGTGCATCCTGACCTACCTTATTGACAAAAAGACTATGAACACGATCCGCAGATATCAAATTCCGCTTATACAAATTTTCACTCGGCAGAGACTTCACACGATCCAACATAATCAATCCGAATCTTATAAATATAAAACCGAATTCACCACACATTTTTATTCCTGATCTGATTGCAAATTTTCCAATTGATACAGGGAGTACCAAAAGTCTAATGAATGCAAACTTAGCTAGGAAATTTGTTACCCAATTCATTCTCAATGAAGATTTCAACATACAAACTGCCCATGGTATAAGCTTTCACAATGGAGTTATAAAGATCCCAATTTTCGAAATTGTTCAAGTCAGTGGCGTACATAAATTCTATTTATTCAAGCTCAGTGAAAAAAACGATGGACTCATTGGTATTGATCTGCTTCATCAGCTCAATGCTTCAGTGAATATTAGTTCATATTCCTTTATCACTCCATTTGTCCAAATTTCTATTATCTACAAATGCGGAAAGTCAGAAAAAGCGAACAATAGTTTCGAAATTGCAAACTACAATTTGTTGATTCCTTGAATCAAAACAAGGGAAGATTAAATACAAACGTGGATGCAGTCTCTCGAATGACCATAAATGCAGTAGAAACTGAATCAGTCATTAACAACTCCGAAGATATCGTCCAATAAACTCTAGATTATCTACGACAGCTTGCTGAACACCCATTTCAAGCAAACAACTCACCACATCACGAGAAATCGATAAACCCATAGAAAATACTATGCAACAGACCAACAACATCACAAAAACTAAACAAACCTGAACGAACTATTGAGATCATTTCAGATGACCAAATCAAACCTCTGAATAATATGGAAAACAATGACGCTAGGTCATCGACCAAACATTCCACTATCAAAAAACGAATAATGAATACAAATTTTGGATGAAATCATCAATAATAAGTCAATCAAATCTTGTTTTTTCTCAACCTCAGCATAGATAGAAAACTACTTACACAATAAAATAATCACCCTCGAAATTCCAGGAAATAATAACGAAGATCTCATAATTGCATTTTTGAGAGACTACACCACATATGATAAAACATATTGCAAGTTATGTATTCGGAACTGGAAATTAACTTTTTGAAAAATAAAACACAAGTTTTGGAAAACTGAGCAAACATACAGCTTGGTGTCTCTTTGTGAACTGATTCATGTTCATCATTTGAATACATTGGGAAGAAGCACACCTGCTTATCTTAAAAGTAACATTCAGCAGTTTATTCTTTCTGCGCTACAAATAAACAGATATAATTGATCTTAAATAGCATTATTGTTCCTATAACTCCTCCATCCTTCGAGAGAAAATCGTGGGGTGAGCACAGGATTTTGGATCATCGAGGTTTCTTGAGAGTTCAATGGTACCTCCGATGATTTTTTTAAATATTTTTTAACGTACACATGATACAAAGCATAAAGTACAGATACAATAATCAATATATAGATCAATACAATCCAAACACTCATCATATGAGTAAGTACTGGAAAGTCTGAAATAGAGTGAACTTTTTGGTTTTGTATTTCTAAAGCACTTTGAACATTTTTTATATCATCTAAATTAATAGAATCAATTTTCAAAGGTTTAAACTTAATTTGAAAGTCAATATTTGGGTATTTTCTTATTTCTGAATTCGAAATCTCAACAAATTTGAGTCTTCATTGAAGTCATGATAACTTTTAAAAAATTTCCCGTGAAGTAAAATATTGTCATTATTCGTACCATATTTTTGGATAGCCACAATATTTTTTCTGGGTGTTGAAATAATCCAATTATTTTTCATATTTTTTTGGATTTTGACGTTTTCGATCTTGACTGGGAACTGCTGACAATTCGTAATGTTCTTGACGAGTTTCAACAGTTGAATTTCACAGGGAAGTCCTTGTTCTCATAGTTTCATGGGATTGGTGTCATGGCAAATATATTGTCCAGAAGTAATCTCTTGACATTTTGTTTCAAGAAACATATAATTTTCTTCTTTAGGATGGGGTATTTTGATTCAGGTGAGAGGATTCAGAAGGATTATAACTTTCATTTTCCACTATGATAAAAATTATTTCCTTTACTATAACTTTTGATTTCCATTATTTCTTCAAAAAAAAGAATATTTTCAACTTTTGGTTCGAATGGTATTGCATTATTATTTGTTAATTGACTAACAATTATTTTTAATTCTTGCAAAATTTCATTTGGTTCGGCAATAGAATTATGAAGGTATTTAGTTTCGAAGAAGTAATTGCGATTTCGATTCTTTCTGAAATATCGTAAATCACTTGGAAAACTGTGGTCATCTGAGAAATCATTAGTTGAATGAGAAAATATTCATAAGTTTTGAAATTTTCCATTTTTATAGTTTGTAGAATTTTTTCAATTTCAGTAATACGAATTTGCATTAAAATCTCATTATGTGCCATAGTTCTTGTAGTATTTTGAAATCTTTCAATAGATTTTTGAAGAAGGGTGATTCGATCTTCCACAATGGTTCCTAATTTCGATTGTCGTCATTTTGGTTAAATTTCCTGTTAGGGATTTGATAATGGATCCTAATCCATCAATTAAACGACGTTTTATTTTTTTTTCATTAAAGGGTTCAGTTGATTAATTTGAGAATAAATTTTTCGTTCAATTGTTTCAATTAATTCGTATGAATTATAGAATTCTTTTTTATAGTTGGTTTTAGTAGTATTCAACATAAAAGTGTCTTTCAATGTAGTAAATTGTTTTTGAAGTACATAAAATTCTTCGACTATGTGATTGATGTCAAATATCTGGATAAATGACCAGTGGTCAATCTTATTTTGGGCATTTCCAATTATGAAAGGTAGGAGACCAGGGTTGTCTTCTAGGTGGTGGAATCTTGGTTGGATTAATTTTCCGTTGGTGCAGCTGATAAGCCTGCAACAAGAGGGGGTTTCCTTAGTTCTTTAATATGAATAATTTCTTTCTTATTTTTATTCTTTTCATCAGTTATCTCAACTCTGTTTCTTTCTAATATTTCAGTTATCTATAAATTTATTACTCTTTTTATTACGTTTTTGTGGTTTTATTTGAACACTGTTTGACCCAATTAAATTCAGAGTTTGTATCACCTTGTATATTGTTTTCTCCAAAACTTTTTTCTTTATTTCTTGTAAGACATCATGAACATTTCTATAGACATGATCAAGTTTTTTCTTATGATTTCTTCAACGGTTTCATTATTGAATTCTGTTCCATTGTCAATTATCAATTTTTCAGGTATTCCAAATGAGGCAAAATATTCAATAGGAGCTGAACTAATATGTATTGCAGTTTTCCTAGTCTATCTAGAGTTTCTGTAATATTTGGAAAGGGATATTTATCATTAATTGTCTTTCCATTCAATTTCCGGTAGTCAATTACTACACCCATTTTTTCTTCCCAGAGGCATCAAGTTTTTTTGGAACAATCCATATGGGACTTGACCATGGAGAATTTGAATTTTGAATTATGCCTTGATTCAACATTTTTTGAATCTGGACTTTCACTTCATTTTTGTGTATTTCTGGATATCGATATGTTTTAGTATATATAGGGATTCGTCACTTAAGTTAATTTTGTGTTGAATTTTATTCGTGAACGTCAATGGAATTTTTTCATTATAAAAAATATCACGATATTCGAAACATAAATTTTTGATTGCTTGTTTTTCTTCTTGATTACAGTGATTCAATCTAAGATTTGATTTTGTATTCATCGATCTCTCCATTAGTTTCCATTTTTTCCATAAAATTAATATTTTGAATATTCAGAATTTCTATCTTGTATGGTTTTAAAAATTCAATTTCAACTGGTTTTGAATCGGAATTCCTAATGGTAGTGATTGCAAAATAATTTTCAATGTTTACTAAGGCTTTTGGGGATTCAACTTAATATTCGAATTGAATAGTCCGACAATCCTAGACCTTGTTTTTGATTAACCGGTATTTCAATAACTTGTTCTGTTCAATGTATGATCATTGATTGCATTTTTCTCTTGTTTCGTATTTTTTTCGGTTTCATAAATTATAGGAATTAAAAAAAAAAAGGAGTTGATATCGTTTTTTAATTGACATTTATGGAGTCTTGAAGTTGTCTGAGTAAATCTATACCAATCAATCATCATATTTTTACTAAATCTGAAAAGGTGAAATTTATGTTTTCCCTGTACATTAAAATCTAAAAAAATTGGAATTACTATAATTTCATCATGATAGCTGATATTGTGGGAAGTTTGAATATTGAAGTCTTCTTTTGTAATGAAATTTTTATACAAATTACAAGCTAATTCTGGAATAATCAAACTACGAGTACTACCTGTATCAATAAGAAAATTGGCTTTTGATTCCGGGATAAATATATATGGAAGATTTGCTATCGTAAGATTAAGATTCATTATGTGGGATTGTTTCGAGAACTGTCCTGAAAAAAATTTACATTTGTATAATTTTCTGAAGAATACAGTATTTCTGGTTCTTGTTCTGAGTAAATATTATTTTCATAATTTGGGTTTTCAAAATCAGAATAATTTGGTTCATATTGGTATCCAACATCTTGTTCTGTATAATAAGAATATTGTTCATAATAATTTTGAAAACTTTGATTTTCGTAAGGATTTTTGAATTCTTTTATATTTTGTGTAAATAATTCGGTACTAGTGAAATTTTTCTATGGTTGTATCCTTGTGTTACTGGATGAAGTATACATTGGTTCTGGTTTATATTGGATCTGGTTTATATTGTTTCTGAACATTTTGAAAATTTCTATTTTGATTAGGAAACTGTTGTTGATTTCGAACTGTTTGATTCGTGTTTCGTTGGAAAAATGGATGTCTTTGAGTGGGAAATCTATTATTTGGTAGCCATTGATGTGGTTGTTGCACAAATGGTCTTTGTTGATTTTGTATAGATGGTTTGGGGTAATTATTTTGAGAAAAGTTGAGAGGTCTTATTTGTTTATTTTGGAAATGTGGTCTCAAAATTTGTTGCTGAAACTGGTTGTAATAGTAGAGGAGACCGTGGGAGGTCGACCTCCACTGAGCTGATAACTCGATGAGACATATTTTTATCAAATACAATTTATAAACAAATATGCCTATGATAACTTTCCTATCGAAAAGTGTTCATAGCTATTTTTAATTGAATTGATTTTAATCAATTTTCTTTCATCACCTTCACTCTTTTCATAACCGAATGAGTTTCACCTCAACTGATAGTTTTTAATACACAGAATATGCCTAGGTAGGCTTGCCTACTTATTTCTGTGCATGGATACCTGGCAAGCAGATGTGAACAGGTAAGTCAATATAGGTAACTACACCGATCTGTTAACCAATCGAAATTGATATCATAGGTAAGATGATTCAATTACAAAACCAATCGTATAGGCTTGCCTGCAAAAAATCGTACATAAAATATTATTGCCAAGCTATAACGTTTTCGAATTTCAGCCATTTGATGGGTGCGATAGAAAGTAGAGCTTTCGAAGTCCGTGTGATAGAACAGGACACAACATAGCAGCTGCACGCTACCTGACCGTTCAATGTATCCGAGTGCGCATTCTCGCGTACATGTGAGTGACAGTGACAGCATTTATTTACACTCGACAGTAATTTTGAACTCTTTTATATGCTTTGTAATGAACGCTTTCAACAACATAAATGTATTAAATTTTATTTTTCTATATTGATGATTTTTTAAATTTATTATACTAAAATTTTGAAAGTAAAATTTTAAAAATTTTTTTTTTTATTTAAATGATTTTTTTTTTTTATTATATATGTGAAATAATACGAAAATTGTGATCGAAATTAGAGTTATCATGAATTAGAGTTCAAAATTACTGTCAAGTGTAAATATAAGCTGTCACTGTCACTCACATGTACATGAGCATGCGCACTCGGATACATTCAACGGTCAGGTAGCGTGCAGCTGCTATGTTGTGTCCTGTTTTATCACACGGACCTCGGACGCTCTACTTTCTCTCTCGCACCTATCAAATAGCTGAAATTCTAAGACTTTATAGCTTGGCAATAATATTTTATGCACGATTTTTTGCAGGCAAGCCTATACGATTGGTTTTGTAATCAAATTATCTTACCTATGATATCAATTTCGATTGGTTAACAGATCGGTGTAGTTACCTATATTG
The DNA here is from genome assembly GCA_018342105.1 of Gonioctena quinquepunctata. Classification (NCBI taxonomy): domain Eukaryota; kingdom Metazoa; phylum Arthropoda; class Insecta; order Coleoptera; family Chrysomelidae; genus Gonioctena; species Gonioctena quinquepunctata. Next base: position 328,283 of record JAFIRS010000584.1, on the reverse strand, counting down.
ACTCACCTGTTCACATCTGCTTGACAGGTACCCATGCACAGAAATGAATTGGCAAGCCTACCTAGGCATATTCTGAGTGTTAAAAACTATCAGTTGAGATGAAACTCATTTGGTTATCAAAAGAGTGAAGGTGATGAAAGAAAATTGATTAAAATTAATTCAATTAAAAATAGGTATGAACACTTTTCGATAGGCAAGTTATCGTAGGCATATTTGTTTATAAATTATATTTTATAAAAAATATGTCTCATCGAGTTATCAGATCGGTGAAGGTCGACCTCCCACCGGCTCTCAGACTATAAAGGTCTTTAAAAATTTGGATTTATCTTTGGATTTGGTGGGTGTTGAGTAAATTTGAAAGATTTTGGAATTGTAGACTGTTACTCCTATTCTGGCTGTAGAGAAAATTTTCTTCTTCTATCAAAAGTGACATAGCTTTTTCAAGAGAATCTGGATCTCTTAAATGAATATTGTTTTGAATTTGATTGGGTATTCCTCTAATGAAAGTTTCCAATGCCAAATCGTTATAATTTTTCAGTTGAACTACTTTCTCTTCTGCTGAGAAGGGTAAGGAATTTAATTTTGTTATAATCAAACTTCGTGCATCTTGACATCGCATGCCAAAATCATGTGGGGTTTCATTTTTATGGGGACGCAAAATGATTAGATCTTGCACTAAACAGTCAATATTTCTCTGATCACCAAAACTTAAATATAATGCAGCTTTTATATCATTCCATTTATCTGATTCAATTTTCGAACCAATAAGAGCTGAAGCCCTACCTACTAATCTTCCCATGATTGCTCGTAATATAAATTGATTAAGAGAATCATTATTTGGATCACTAAATTGAATTATCAAACTTGTTATGAAAACACTCAAAGTTTGGGGATTTCCATCAAAATTTGGAAAATTATCGACATATAGTCTGAGTAGTTGATAATTCACGGGTTGAGGATTTCGAGATTTTTGTCGAATCGTTTGACAAGTCCTACCGACTGCGCCAGTTGTGTATTCGGAACTGGAAATCAACTTTACAAAAAAACACAAGTTTTGAAAAACTGAGCAAACATACAGCTTGGTGTCTCTATGTGAACTGATTTATTTTCATCATTCGAATACATTGGAAAGAAGCACACCTGCTTATCTTAAAAGTAACATTCAGCAGTTTATTCATCCTGCGCTACAAATTAACAGATATAATTATTCTCAAATAGCATTATTGTTCCTATAACTTGCATGTATTTCCTCACTGTATCATCTCCACAATAGCTTCAATAAAACATGCATCCAACATTTTTCGCAAAACAGATCAAAATTAAATCAATAATATGAACAGAACGAGTAAATACCACTGATAAAGACAAACAAATTCTCCCAATGGAAAATCACCACGAAGGTAAGACAAATCATCGTGTTATCAATGAAACTTTGGAAAGACTTTGGCGCAACTATTATTGAATAGGTATGAAAAAATCAATCACTGAGATATCAATTCTGTGAACTCTGTCAGCGTACTAAGTACGCCAGGAAAAAACCATATTCACCATTTATATTGAGGAATACTGCTTCAAAACCGTTTCAAATCGTTCACGTAGATCTTTTCTCTCACGACAAAAAAATTATCTTATTCTTGTTGATTCATTCACATAATTTGGCAACCTACCAAATATAGGGAAAAATAATAATTCACATGAGTCAAGGTTTCATTGAGTATTTTTCGGAGTCCTATGAAAATTGTTTTCCGATCACAAAACATAACTTGAAAATGAAACCGTCGAAGAAATAAAAATTTTACACAAAATTAAAATCCATTTCACCACCCCCGGACACCTCGAATCAAATGGCATCGCGGAACGATTTCCTTCTACCATAATAGAACATCTCAGAATATAACAAGGAACCAATCCTGATGAAAACGAAAATTTAATGGGATATGCAATCATAGGCTATAATAACTCAATCCGTAGCCCAACAAACTCCAGAAATCCAAACGAAATTTGTCTACCTAACATATTTTTCAACGACTTTGCGTAAAACCACAATAAAACACTGGGACATGTATATCAGAAAGTTCATAAAAAACTAGACAAGACGAAAAAAAAATTGTAACAAAACACAACGCAGAAGGTGGCAGAAATGAAGGTTTTCAACTAGGAGAAAGAGTTTTCGAACAGAATTCCCAAAACCGTAATGAGAAAAACAATAAATTTCTTGGCATATACAAAATCACAAAAATATTGGAGAGGTATCGTGTCGAAATACTAGTGGACTAAAGAAAAAAATGAAAAAGAACTAGTGCATATTAAAGAGTTGTGAAAAGCCCCTCTTGTTACTGGTGCTTCGTCTACGCAAGTAGTAAACTGACCTACCCCGAATTCCATGACTTCTCCAAAAACCTGGTTTACTTTCTCTCAAACTTGGCAATGCCCAAAATAAAATTTTCGACAATACCAATAATGTCGGAGAATTTCGATCTCTCCGAATAAAATTTCATATTTCAAAAACTCTACTGGAGAACAATGTTCAGAACAAAACCGAACACCTCCTCAAAATGGAATATTATAAATCAAAGCATTTAGCAATGAATCTTGAAAACAAAATAGCACTTCAAATAAATCAAGTGAACCCTGCAAATCATCCTCGACCGAAACATCGCCTAATAAATGGTTTTGGATCTATCATTGAAACAATCACTGGAAATTTCGATGAGGAAGATGCTAAGAAGTATAATGAAGCAATCGATAGACTCTCAAATAATCAATTAAAAATTAAAAATATAATGAATGAGCAAATGACCCTTCTGCAAAATTCCATGGATATTTTCAATAAAACCACTCATACTCTTGCTCACAACCAATTAGCTTCCCAACTTAGGATTTTACAGCTCGAAAAAATATGAACTCGAAAAAACTCCAAAATATGGGAACATATCACTATTTTCTGATACAGTTTTTGATAAATCAACCAATTGTAGCATTTCAAACGATTTTCAACGACTATGCAGGAAACCACCACAAAAAACTAGAACATGTATATCAAGTTCATAAAAAACTAGACAAGATGAGAGAAAAATTAGTAACAAAACAAGGTGACAGTAACGAAGATTTTCAACCAGGAAAAACAGTTTTTGAACAAATTCCCAAAACCGCAATGAAAAAAATAGTAAATTTCTGGGCCCTTACGAACTGAACTAAAAATAGAAAAAAAATAGTGACAATCAAAGAGTTTAGGAAACCTCATATTGTTACAGATGCTCCGTCTACGCAAGTAGTAAACTGGCCTACCCTTAATTCTATGACTTTTCCAAAAACCCTGTAGGAAACCTCATATTGTTACAGATGCTCAAAATGAGATTGATTTAAATTGTCCTTGTACAAATTTTGATATTACCAATATTATTGAAGAATTTCGATCTCTCCTAATAACATTTCATAATTTGAAAACTCTACTGATGAACAATCTTCAGGAAGGAACTGAACATTTCCTCAATATGGAATATAATAAGTCATACCATTCAGCAATAAATCTTGGGAACAAAATATCACTAAATTAATCTCTCTTCTAATAGAAATAATGATGAAGTCTCCTAGAGTAAAACACTCCGGAAGTAAAATACCTCTCCATTCGGATTTCCGGGCGAGAGGTACTCGAGGGGACTCAACATTAAAAATTAATTTTTGCAACATTCGCGGACTCAACAAGAACATCAATGACGTCCACCATCACCTACAGACGGAAAACCGGATATTCTGGCTCTAACAGAAACACAAGTAAACTCGTCCACCAACAAGGTCCATATGCTTTGTTCTGGTAACGAACTCCATTCTCAATTCAGGTTCAAAGGTGGAGTCTGCCTTTACGCCAAGGCTAACCTTTCATGCCAGCGTGAAGAGAGTTTGATGTGATGTGGTTCACGCTATCTGATACCAAACTGACTAAGTTCCTCTGCTGCCTTTACCTATCACCTAATGAACCTTCATATAACGACCTCTTTGAGTTTTTATCACTCAAACTGGACTACATTGAGGAGAACCATCCAACAGCTGAAACCATAATCATGGGAGACTTTAATGTGCATAACGCTGCCTGGCTCAAATTCTCTAACAAAACAGATGATGCGGGTCGTCAAGCCGAGGCCTTCGCCATCACTCATGGTCTAGAACAACTGGTCGAGCTACCAACCCGCATCCCTGATGTCAACAACCAGTCTGCCAATACACTAGATCTTTTCCTCACCACCAATCCTGACCCGTATAGAATAGAAGTTTGTGCCCCACTTGGAAACTCTGATCACACCCTCATCTCCACAACATGCTCTTTCCATTTACCATCGAGCTGCACAATACCACCCCGTCTCATGTGGCATTACAATTCCGCCGACTGGGAAGGTCTTCGTATGTTTTTCTCAGCGTTTCCATGAAAGAGAGTTTGTTTCTCTTCAGTAGATCCAACACGATGTGCTGAGACAATTTCTGAAATCATCATGTTGGGGATGCAAACTTACATACCGAATACCGAAAGAAGAACATCATCCGATAAGACCTGGTTTAACAGAAACTGCTCTAGAGCTGTGGCTTCCAAACAGGCAGCATACCATCGATGGCTAAAAAATCCGGGCCCTGAGACCAGAGCAGCATATGTCGAGGCTAGAGGCATATGCAAAGAGACAATAGAATGCTCAAAAGATGCCCACAATGCCAAAATAAGATCAAAACTTGCTGAATGTCCTAACGGATCCCGTTCATTTTGGTCTTTCGCCAAAGCTGTGGGAAGAAACTTCACTTCCAGCTCATTTCCTCCTCTAACCAAAGAAGATGGAACACTTGCAACGACTGCCCAGGAAAAAGCCAATATCTTTGCGCACCTATTTGCTGGAAATTCCACTCTGGATTCATCGGGAAAACAACCCCCGAACATTACACCTATTGACAGTCACATGCTCGAGATCGCCTTTTGCCAACGTACCATCAGAAATATTTTGCTGGGTCTCAACACCAACAAAGCCTGTGGATCTGACGGAATCCCGCCGATTGTTCTCAAGAAATGTGCCCCCGAACTGTTCTTTGCAAGTTGTTCAATCACTCTTACAATTTGGGGGTATTTCCGTCCAATTGGAAAATTGCAAGAGTACAGCCAGTCTTTAAAAAAGGCAAAAAGGCCCTACCTAGCAACTACAGACCTATCGCACTGCTATCTATCATTTCAAAGGTCATGGAAAAAGCCATCAACATCGAGCTCATGAAATATCTGGAAGACTCAGGAATTGTCAACGATAGGCAATATGGCTTCCGCCATCAGAGATCAACTGGTGACCTGCTCGCTTAGGTCTCACATATATGGCAGCTATCTATTGAAAAGTATGGAGAAACTTTAGCTGTGGCATTAGATATCTCCAAGGCGTTCGATCGAGTTTGGCACCAGGGACTCCTCGCCAAGCTTCCGTCTTATGGCTTGCCCCCTCAGCTGTGTTCTCTGCTTGCTAGTTTTCTCTCAAACAGGTCTCTCCATGTAGTGGTCGATGGAGTTTCATCTGACACTCTACTCATAAATGCTGGTGTTCCGCAAGGATCCATTCTCGCACCAACACTATTTCTACTTCACATCAATGACCTGTTGAAAGCAACTTCATGTCCAGTACACAGCTTTGCCGATGATAGTACCCTCCATACCGCTTTCTCTTCCAGGGCCCCTATATCAGCCCGTGAAACCAGAAATGAACGAGGAAGAAATGTTAATAATATAAATATGGACTTAGCAACAATTCTCGAATGGGGATCTAATAATTTGGTAGAATTCAATGCAAACAAAACACAAGCATGTCTTTTCTCTAGAGAAGCCGATCTCACTGTGCCTAACATAACTTTGTCAGGATTAACCATACCACTGAAGCCATCCATATCGATGCTTGGTATTACTATCAGCAATAACCTTTCCTGGGAGAATCACGTGAGGTCCATTGCCAATAGTGCATCCCAAAAACTTGGTTTTCTGTTCCGTGCCAAGAGCTATTTCACCCCCACCCAGATCCGACCTGTCCTGGAATACTGTTCCCATATTTGGAGCGCGGCACCTAAACATATCCTGAGGCTATTGGATTCTGTCCAAAAAAGGGCAATTCGTCTCGTCGGTGATGCCTCGCTTACAAACTCGCTCACTTGTCTGGAACACCGTAGAAAAGTTGGCGATTTGTCTCTATTTTATAGATATTTTCATGGGCGATGCTCTTCTGAAATATCAACAATCGTTCCTGCTTTGGCAGTCTCTTCGAGATTAACCCGTCAAGTTCAGTCATCACACCCCTTCGTGGTCACTTTGGAGACCTGCAGAACATCACTTTCCAAAGACTCGTTCATCCAACGAACAGCGAGGCTTTGGAACTCATTGCCTAGGGAGGTGTTCCCCGAGGCATACAACCTCCAGAAATTTAAGAAGAACACCAACTCCTACCTTCTTTCCCTTGGTTCCCACGATGTTCTCTGAACATTACAGGATATCCCTTCTCGTGGGAACCAGAACATAAAAAAAAAAATCAACTGAACCCCGCCAATGATCATCCCCGACCGAAACGTGGCCTTATCAATGGTTTTGAATCTATCATTGAAACAACCACTGGAAATCTTGATGGGGAAGATGCTGAGAAGTACAATGAATCAATCAATAGACTCTCAAATAATCAATTCAAAATTGAAGATATAATAATAATATTTATTCACTTCAAAAGTACATTGAATGAATACAATAAAAAAAATGCACAATGGTAAATAAATACATGCTACCCAACAAGGCAAGCCTTGGTAGTGGGAGTGAAGTCTAATCTATAGGCGGTATATTTAAAAACAAATGCGCCCGATGTTGAGCTCGATCTTTTTTTGAAGAGCATAGTTTTTTGATCAGAAGTTGGTATGTGGGGATTTTAGGGGATAGAGATCACGAATTTTTTGTCGAAATTCATGAATTCAAGATGGTGGCTCCAGTATAGCGACGAGATTTGTGATTATAGCTCAGAATAGGTGTGTGGCGGTTTTTGGTGTCTGACATCATGACGTTTTGTCAAAATTCCCTAATTCAAGATGGCGGCTCCAATATGGCGACGTGTTCCGTTATTATGGCTCGATTTCATTCAAAATTGGGTGTGGGTGTTTTTGGGGTACGAAATTATCTATTTCTGTCAGAATTCAATGGGATGACGGATTTTATGAATGACTGAAAAGAATTGAATGAAAATGAATCAACAATTTATTGATACAAGCTTTAATACGAATGCACTGGAAAGGAAAACATAATTTCTCTTCTGCCGCGAATATAAAAGGTATTTTCACGCGAAAAAATTTTGATTCAATCAATTAAAGAATTTTGTTTTCCTCTCTGCGGTCGATTCAGTAATCACGTTTATATCTTTGTCAATATAATCTCAGAATCATTTGTATTTTCCAACCCTTCGAGAAGAATGTGTTCTATCTATAATTCTGAGCTACCCTGTATTCTTGCTCCTTGCGAATTCATTATTGAAATGCTTAAATCCCTTTTCGTGTTATTCATGTATTCAAACTTCATTGTATATCATATCTTATTGTTCGGTATTAGGTTTCCCTCAATAACAATACTATCTATTGGGGAGGTCACCTAAAAAAAAAATACATTTACATATTGGCCGATCATCGTCTCTAGAACCCAAAAATACCGTGAGTTCTAATGGAATATAAAGTTGACAAAGTGGAGGCCACATTTTTAGACCGAATTGAATGGAATTCGACACGAAAATAATTTCCATCAATGTCTCGGATGAGTTCGAAGATGGGCCAACTGGGTTACAGTAGTTTGAAAATGGCAGCAACAGCGTATTTTTTGTTTCATCGATTTTGCTTAGAATCTCCAATGTTTCAATTCCACCAGTATTGACTTTCTCGGTTTTTCAAATGATATTTTTTTGCTTTCCTTCAATGTACATCATAGCATCAGGAACCGTTCAAGTTTCACTGGAAATTGTGATATTAAGATTTCAACCTTTCAGCAGAAGAAATACTTCATCAATATTTTTATTAACATCCTCGACATTGCAGTGAGTGATATTTCAAAAAATTGCTACATCTTCTGATGCTCATTCCGCTGAGAAAATAACATGGCTTTCAATATTTCGAAATAATATAGCTGCAGCCTCCTTCTCCTTCAATGAATTGGTCTAAAATTTCATTTATCAAATGAATATTTTCTCTCTACTTCTCAAATGCAGCTCACTTTTGTTGAATATATACCCATAGACTTCAGGATAATGAATTCTGAATCCAACAAATAAAAACATTAGGCACTCTTCTGAAGCAAGACATTTGTCTGTCATTGAAGGGCACTTAGGCATCGTGTAGCCCCAATTCGAAGCTTGTAAAATATGGAAATGAGATTCAGAAATTGACTAAAGAAACTGCGTTTTCGAGAATTTATCTGAACCGAGCGTTCATGTTCATTCGAGTCGACTATTTATCGGATAAGAAGAATCCCTAGAGATGTTTATCAATGCGCCGAGCATTCCAATTTATTGAGCTGTCAGATATGATTGTGAAAATGTGTACCCGCTGCTTCAATCGTGGTGAACGAGGAATATATTGTTCAACACGATATTTTTCTCATTCTATTTTTCATTTTTATCTTGTCAAGTATTTTTACTCTTATTACTCTCAAGAGCGTGAGGAGGCGAGATTTTGTTTGATATTCAAAGCCATGTTTAGATCATGATTCGATGGCATTTGAATATATTGAATGCTTTCATGGTTTGTTCCCTTCGACCGCATTTCAATTCTAAACGTGCTTCAGGTGCTGAAATGTATTCGGATCGAATAACGTTCAGTAAAGTATCTCGAAAATTCCATTACTCTCTGAATGTTTTACCTCATCCTTTTACACAAACCGCTCATTCCCGATGGACATTCGTATGCGAAAAGCCATTTCAAACACATAGTTTGTATTGGGGAAATATTCAATGAATTCCATTATGACTTGAGATGGAACCCTCAATATATCATCAATGTAATATATTACATTATTTGTAACGGAGGAGCTTGGGAACTCTGCTATAGTTCAAATTTACTATAATTTTTTTCAGAAATATCAAGATGTGTTTCCATATATACAATGCAGGAAACACTTAGGAAATGAAATTATTTTAGGCGATATCTGAAAAAAAATATGAGATGCTCTGACAGGTCAATTCTTATTGTGAAAGCGACGTCATCGAACTACAATTGAAATGTACAGGTTGACTTGCTTATGTGCAGCACAAAAAAAATATATTTTTTTCAAAGGGACTACCCTGTATTTCTTCATGTTTTTGAATCCTATCTGATGAGCTGATTTCAACAACCTAGAACACTTTTGTGGTGAATCAATTATTCAATGAATTATAGGGGCTGAACTCAGAAATTCTTCGAAGGACTTGAGAAAAACGTCGATCATATAAATCACAAAAAATACCAACAAATAAGCATATTAATCGGAGTATTAATTTCTAAATTGGTATAAAGTATTTTCTCCTGAGATTGTACAATTATATTGTGCAAGTTAAACTTGACTCTGTGCAATATAAGTGCAGTATTGTGAGTTTATACACACAAAACCTGTAAGTAAATCTTTCCTTGACATTGATTGGAATGTTCGGAATGTTTTTATGACTCGATCAAGAGCGGAAATAATGAGTGGAAGAGGGAATGAAAGCACTTCGGAGTGATTCATCAATTGAAATAGAAATTCTGAAGTTAAAAATGCCAACTAAAAATGAAAACAAATTTGAAAAATAAGTCTTGAGCCTAAAAAGACAGAGAAAAATATAATTCAATCGTTTATGATATAGACGATAAAAGAAAATGTGTTGGAGATGATATAGTTGATATTTTTTCAAATACACAACAAATTGGCTGTATGTCAGGTGATTTTCGGAATATCTACCGAGTCGAAAGTGCTGAATAGTAAAGAACTAAACCATTTGTTCTTGGAAGTGGCTGATCGTCAGCTCAGGAATAATATTTTTGACCAATTAAAGGGATTGAACTTTCAAAATTGTCGTTGTTTGAATCATATAGCTGCGGATTACAAGGAAAAAAATTTCTTCCAGAACATCTGAACGTTGCTAAGCTGAGGATGAATCAACCAGAGTTAACTTTGAAAACTTCACTATCATAATGAATAAACAGGAATATACAATTGAACAACTGAATCAAGTGACAACGGTTGAGCAATCACAAACTAAAGAGGAAGAGGAAAATTGGAATCATCACCTTCCGAAACTTTAGGATCGAACTTGAAATATATCACGAGATCACAGACGTGGAAAAACTTATCATCATTGTTCCAATTTTCATTTTATCTCCAATTATTTTATCATATTCATCATTAATGCAATGAATAAACTACCATAGGGTATCAACAGGAACATTCACAAATAGACTCGTACACGTAGAAAAATATGATGTCAACGGTATTTCAGAAACATGGTTGAACCCTACATCTGATTCAGCCGAGTTTCAGATAAATAGCTATTCTTTTGTGCATATTTCTAGGGAACAAAGGGGGAAAAGGGAAGTGGAGTAGGTGTTCTTCTCAATAGGAAACCCTTAAATACAATATTTCATTGAGTGATGTCAACTCCACTATGGCATACTTGTGGATTGAAATGTAGCATGCGTCAAAAAATATTTATTTGGTGTGATTACAGGCCCCCTTCTTCAAGGGTATCACACTTCCTTCGTGCCTTTGAAGATAATCTCACAGTCATTGTACCCTTTGGGAATAACATAGTATGCGTGTGACACTTGGATGAACTTGATTACCTCCCATCATCAATGTGCAATTCGATGAAATTTTGGAAACATATGAATAAATCAAATTATTACTGAACCCACACGAGTCACACAAAATTCCTCTACTTTGTAGATTATGTCGGCATGCATGGAAAACTGGACGTGTACTCTTGTGATGTAGTTGCGCCCAATATTTCTGATAATTTTTTGGTTTATTTTAATCCCTCCGAAATAAAACACCAGGTTCCAGAACAAACACGTATATTCCGCAATTCCTGAGATTTCAGAACATTTCACTCGTGACTTGGAAAACATTCCACGGTACACTATGTTTATTATGGATGACATCGACGATAAAATTGACTTTTTCAATATTAAGATCAGTAATACTATCGACATTCATGCTCCTTATATTACCCAGACATTCAGTAGGCCATATTGTCCCTGGATTTCAGAAATCACGAAACTGATACTGAAACTCAGAGACAAAGCATATGATTGGTGGACCTTCTGTCTGGAGTATGGAATGAGGTTATCTACAAAACCTTAAAAGGACTATACCTATGAATTGTATGCATCTATTCTATTTTTTTTGTATGATTCCAAGAAACAATCACACAATATGCATTTGACTAAGTTTGAGTATTAATTCCTCCACGAGCCCTCAGAGATATGCTGCCTCAACTTCCCAGCGATTTACACAAATATGTATCACAAAGAAGTAACGTATATCAAATGACTGGGAGATAAACTTCATAAACTATATCTTCCATCGTTCAGGATAACCTCTTGGTGAATTTTTTATATCGAAAAAAAAACATTATTCTTAATTGAAAAAAAAGTACTTTTTAATATCTAACAGAAAACAACTATTTTGCAAAAACTCTAACTCATTACCTGGAGAAATCTGATTTTCATTCATATTCGTAGAAAAACTTTTTCATCCAATTTTGATTGGAAAGTTCCTCATTCAAATATCTGAATGAAAATGCGACTATTCACTATAGGATTTTTTCAGGTGAAAAGGTAAGGTATATTTCACAATATATATTGATATAAATATTTACGTATCAGATGATGTCAATGTCCAGCATGCTATAGTGGCTGGAAAGTAGTTGTTTCGTGATAGATATTACAAAAAGTAACTTGAATTTTTCATCGTAGATTTTTTCTAATTCTGAAAAAAAAAACATTTTTAATTGAAATCTTTTTTCCTTTTTCATTAAACAGGGTAATTCAAAAGTACTTCGACCAACTTCAGGAGGTAATTCCTCACAATATTCTTATATGAATTGTCCAAATAAATATATGTCAGGAAACGCTTCGCTTCGAAGATACAGGGTGTTGAGGTTTTATTTTTATTTTCGTTTTTTTTATTTTCGAAATACTGACCTAACTCGAACGAAAATTGGTATTGAGAGGTTTTTTGAGGTGTCGAATTCGAACCTGATGTTATTATTGCTCTTACTCGTAGGGAACGCCAGGTCTCTTTCTTTTTTGAAGACTTTCAACTTTTTTGAGCGTACTTCTCGCACCTTTTACAGTGATGAATTCCTCCATCATATTTACGTGAAAAAGCTAACCATGTTGCAAGTCGCTACAAGCAACCGTTTTCTAGATATTTGGACTTGAAAATTTCGAGTCGATTAATGATGATCGATGCGTGTTGAAGTTATTACCATTATTTTGCATTTTTTACAAGATTGCTTAGAAAATAGATTTGACGTTAAAGTCCACCTTCAGCAAAGATACAGGCATTCAGTCTTCTAGTCATTGAATCTCGTACCCGTTCAAAAATTATTGTTGTATTTCTTATTATTTCACAGGCGTCTACTATTCGGTTTCTTGGATCTTCCTCGTTCGCTACTGGAGTTTTATGAACTAGTGACTTCAAATGACCCCAAAAATAAAAATCCAGCAAGTTAAGATCTGGATACCTTGGTGCCCACGCCTGGTTAGGTTCTTCTACACCCCTGCCGATCCATCCGAGTGTTAAGGAATTCCCTGGCTACTACGCTTAAATGGGCCGAAGCCCTAATGGTACATTCTGAAGTAGTCCCCGCAATTCATTTTCTAATAGAAAGTATCTGTAAGTTACGCTATTTAGTCGGAACGGAAGGAAGAAAGGACCTATCAAACAATTATTAATTATTGCCGCCCATACATTTACAGAAACTGTATACTGATAATGTCTTTCACTTACTGCGAGCGGATTTTCCACAGCCCCAAACATGGTTGTTATGAAAGTTTGTGATAGCGTTTCGGGAGAAATTTGCCTCGTCCGTGAAGAGTACATATTTTGAAAATTGAGGATTTTAAGCCAATTTTCTCAAAAACCACTGACACATAGTAATGCGTTGGGGAAAGTCTCATGGCAAAAGGGCTCGTACCCTTTGAATATGGTACGGATAAAATTGTTGATCGTGGATAATTCTTCAGACTGTGGACTGAATAGATTTGGGAGCTTCAGCAATCATTTTCGTACTTGTTTCTGGATTCTCCTCGAGAGTGTTCAAAACAGCTTCTTTCAATTCTAGGGTTTGAACTTCTCGTGGTCTTCCGATAATATCAGCTGCCCTCTTGAAGCTACACCCGTTTCTGCCAAACGGAGGTGGAGACTGGTAAATGTTGGAACTGAAGGCAGTACTCGTTTAGGAAATCGCTTCTGGTAAATAAGTCTTGCTTCGCGCGTATTGGCATCCGCAAGGCCATAAACGAAATGCATATCGTCTAAATGATCATTATTGTTCAAATAATCCATTTTTTCAAAATTAGTGTTTCAAAACTTACAGAAACTTCAACAAAACTACAAAACGTTTAACTGTCACATAATAAGTGATTACCAAAACTACTTACTTAAACGTCAAATTTATTTCCTAAGCACTCTTGTAAAAAATGCAAAATAATGGTAACAACTCCAACACGCATCGATTATCAAATAATCGACTTGAAATTTTCAAGTCCAAATATCTAGAAAACGGTTGCTTATAGCGACTTGTAACAACGTTAGTTTTTCAGGTAGATATGATAAAGGTGTTGATTTTTTTACTGGAAAATGTGCTAGAATTACGCTCAAAAAATTAATTAATCTTCAAAAAATAGAAAGACGTGTAGGTGGCGCCCCCTACGAGTAGGAGCAATAATAATATCAGGTTTGAATTCGACATTTCAAAAAACTCACAATACCAATTTTCGTTCAATTGAGGTCAGTATTTCGAAAGTTATTTAAAAAAAACAAAATTAAAATAAAACTTCAACACCCTGTATCTTGGAAACGGAGCGTTTCCGGACATATATTTATTCGGACAATTCATATTAGAATATTGTGAGGAATCACCCGAAGTTTGTCAAAGTACTTTAGAATCACCCTGTATAAGTATATCGTGTACAACTCGCAATGCTCAACAAGAGCAGTTGACATAAATTTCCCAAGGAACTCGCCAGAAGGCTGTATATTCGAAGTTCTCATAGATCTCGCAGGCACTGCCTGCGATGATTCCACAGTAAGCTTTCATGCGACATGAGCAGTTAATGAGAATTTCCCAAAGTAATCGCCACAAGATTTCGCAGATAACTTGTTCGAAAATTCCTACTGGGGATTTCGCTAAGGATATCCCGGGGGCGGACAGTTGGAGCATATATAGAGCTCTCAACCACCTCTCAGAGAAGTAACAAAAGGCGTCACAATTTCCTAAAGAGAGTTCGCCGATATATCTTCAGGACCTCTTAGTGTTGCCAGGGATACTTGTTTACAGTAACCCAATTTGTAGTGAAATTTCTTCAAACCTTTTCCTTAAACCTCACCTGATATTTTTGCATCTCTGTTCGTATGTCAAATCAAAAAAATGTAGTCTTATAACAAAAATTATTTTTACGAAAGACATTGTGATATTTGGGTACACACTCTAGTACCTACATTAAGGAGCTCACTGTTATTTTTTCACAAAAGATTTTGCAATTGAACAAAAACATCCTTTTCATTTCAGTGTTGACAATAGCAATATTTGTTTATGAAGAATTCGTTTGTGCTTATAATCTAAGAAATATTTTACAGAATCTTTTCGATTAGAAATTTCAATGATGATAGGTTACTGGGATATGTGTAGAAGTCAAGCTTACTGTGTCCAGAATCAATGCACAGTTCAGATGATTTGGATTCAGAAGGAAACCCCATTTTGTAGTGGATGATGTAAAATTAATTGTTCTGTTGAGTTCCCAAGAGGATCCGTCGTCAAGTTCATGCTAAATTGCGTTAGAAAATTATGTCAGCCATACAGAAATTCTCGATTGATGTGATTATACAAGAAATGAATGAATTCGTCATATTGAATAATTTTGATAATTTAAATTCACAATACGTTTGCATGATAAGTGGAATCAGCAGTACTCTTCTAGTTGAACTGTGATTTAAAATTTACATTTCACAAGTTTCAAGTAATTTCACAACGTAGAAATACAGATAAAATTGATTCCACAAGTATTCTGGAGTCTGCTCAAGCAGAATTATTCACTGTGATTTCACAAGGATTTGTGAATCTCCTATTTTCTCGTAAAATTTCCCAACTACAAAGGTAATAAAGGGCCACTAATAACCCATGATTTCAACTGGAATTTCACGAAAAAAAATAAAAAAAGTGATAAAAAAATATTTAAACATGATAATACGATGGAAAATAAAAATATATTCATATTTAATTATTCCAACAAACATCTTCGATATAACTAACTCCCGGAACTTCTAGTACGTCAGCACTCTATGCAACGGAGGTGAATTTTACGTCATATTGACTTCAGATCAACCAATAACTGGCATTCCAAATATTCCATTTCATTTTTTTTTATTATCAGTGTTCCATGTTATTGTGCCATAACTTATCCAATATACTCTAATTGACCAATGTAATGCTAAACAAATGTTAATATCGTCAAAAATATTGATTAATATGATTCATCAGCTAATGATATCAATCAACAACCTTTTTGGGACTGAACGATTATTACAATAGAATACGATAATTATGTTCTAACCAAACGGTAGAAAACTGAGTTGGTTCGAAAACAATGGAATGCCTACAGATTATAACAAACATTATTTGTGATTCACTGTTGTTATTATTTTGACTTCAAGAGGTATTTGGAATTTTCAGTAATCTTATGCAATATGCCGAAATTCAGTACAAGAGATGGAAAAGCGAATACTGTAATTGCGAAAAAATGCAGAAAATTATGCAGAATTCAGAAATGCAATCCAGGATGTTCCATTTGAAATTCAAAAGTTAGTACAACTTCTGGTGGTATGTCAAATAATAACTGTGGTGAAATACTCTTGGAATCTCGTAAAGAGTTCCTTCAATTTGGAATTATGTTCCTTTTTATTTTGACCATAAATTACTACGTTATAGTATACGAATACTTTCATAACTTTCAATCCCGTTAGGACTGTATTGAGTTATCTAAAAAAAGTTGAGAGACTCCTCCTCAGCCCGAAAACCATTCGATTGTAGTGAAAATAATCAAAACGTGTACTAAACGCTGTTTTATCTCTATCCGTGTCGTCCATCAATATTTGGTGATAATCACTTGCCGAATCAAGGGTACTGAAAAATTTTGAATTTCCTATCTCATCTAAAATTGAAGTTATATTTGGCAGATGATACGCTTCTTCGATGGTTATGTCATTCGGAAATCTACAACAACACACCATTTTTTGTTTCCATTCGAGTCTGGATTTTTCGGAACGAGCAACAAAGGTGAATTATGAGGACCCTTAGACGGTGAAATGATGTCATCCTTCCACATTTGTTCGATCTGTCTTTCAATTTCAAACTTCTGCTGATATGGAAGATGGTACTGGTGCGTATCCACTGGAATTTCATGAGTGACTGCATTGGTATAGGTTACTTTATCTCCTTTCAAAGAGAATAGGTCATTGAATTCAGTGCATATGCCCAGAATAGATTCGCGCTCTTCGTCATATGATCTGTTCTCAATCGTTTGATACGCTCATAATCAATGTCGGCTTTGTTTATATGTAACTTGTCATAATTATCCAGTGTTTCGGTGATTAACTTAATGCTTTCGAATTTGACACTGCTTTCAGTGGAATTCAGAATGCTGATGCATGCAAAATCATCAATTGGATTAATTGAACATACCTACATAAACACCCTCAGAAATTTCTTGTTTCAAACAAACCATTTCTTCATTTTCATTGACTTTTACTTCTATAATTCTTTCGCTTCTTGCTGGGATCAAAACTACATGATCATTTTTTTTTTCTACTATGTGTAGTGAAATAGTTTCATCATTCATTGAAGAGCTCAATGTCCGTTTATGTTAATCTGAATTGGATTTGTATTTCTTGAGAGAATCCCTTCCTAAAATCCCATCGAAATTTTTCAATGAGAAATATTTCTCTCGAAAAGAGTGATCGATATTTACCGAATTGTTCAATTATATTGTACTGAAATGTATCCTTAAGTATCCACTGTTACGTTTAAACTCATCGTGAATGACAGCGTCGTCATCCAAAGAGCGGACTTTCATACATTTTATCTGCGAACCTGTATCGATTAGGAATTAACCTTTTGCCTGCTCCATATTAGGTATATCCAGGAAAACTGAATCAATTTCGGAGTATGAATAATTGATATTGAATATATCGTTATCATTTGGATTTGCTTCTAGGTGATTTTTTCGAACAGGTTTAGTATTTATTTGTGGATTTGAGTAGTGAGATGGCTTCCCGAACTTGTACTTAGCATATTATTCAAATGAGCATTATTCGATACGGTTTCGTTATTTTGATTATTTTCCGCCTCAATTCAAAACAATTAATCATGGAATGACCAGATTTTTCGCAGTATTTTCAAACTACATTACCCTGGTGAACATTTAATGGCTCTCTTCTTACTGCAACTCCAGAAAATTTTGGCAAATTCGATGATGCTGATGGCTTATTGAAATGACAATCTTAAGTTTCATGAATCCCTTTATGATATATTCGGCATTTGAACTTGTTTTGTAGAAACCTGTTCTGAGGTTTGGAACTTATATTTTTTTCTCCTTCAGCAGCAGCTCCAAAGAAGTGCTGAAACGACTCGCTGTTATTATGAGACAGATACTGGAATTTAATGCGTCTATGAAAGCTTTCAGTGCAGAATTTTTATTTGAATTTCCAATTGTTTCTCGCGCAGCATCGCCCTCGCTTGCAATGCACGCGGCAATCAAATCTGACAATAATCGAAGGACTCAATTTGAATTTGTCCTAACGTATCCGGAAAACTTCTGTCGGATATTCAATAACTCGCTTTGCAATTGACCAATAGTTCTTTGTTCTGGAAATTCTACGTGTAATTTTTACCTCAAATCTGTCATAATTTTGTTTATATTTTACAATATTATATGCTGTACCCAATAAATTGGATTTGAATATATTCATCAGAGTCGGTTCATCACTGGCTAAATAGGCTTGGCCAAGATCTGAGTGAACAATGTCACAGCATTTAAAAAATTTGTGAAGCATACTTTGATCTCCAATAAACTCTGGATTTATTTTCATTGCAAAATCTGTGTTGAGTTTGGGCATTTTTCAAGAGTTTAAACAGTTGGGATATAGGAAAATTGGGACGTTAGAATTAACAACTTTGCCAGTAAAAATAAATGTACAAATGACGATGAGTCTAGTACAATATGTGTCAGAATCAAACACCTTACAGAATAAGCACCGCACGCATGATATCCAAAAATACACAACACTTCACGGCGATGGAATTCTGCCTTAACCCTGGTACTAATGTGAAGGTTCTGAATTTTCAAAACAGTTTAGGGTTCTGGCAGTTGCAGTTATGGATGAGCTTTTCCCTGGAGTATATGCGACTCTTGTTGCGGGTTTGCTAGCCTTCAGCTGGCAGTTCCTTCAGATGTGTGATCTTCTGAGTTTTCACCAGAATGTTATGTGGTGTTTCACTTTACGATGTTAAGTTGGTCGAGCGGGAACGTGGTCTTTCAGGTTGCTGCTGTAGTGGAATTGAATCAGAAAATCCTTGGAGTTGGTCCAAACATGAACAATACAGGTACTAGACTAACTCGAGTTCATCTAGGAATTCCTTTCAAATTACATTATGAACTTTCGACTAATCATCAATGCATTTCGCTCTCACTAAAGCGCTTCTAGGAAATTGAGGAAGTTTCCAAGGCGGTTTTTTCATCACTACAGAATGAGATTTTTAAAACAATTCCTCAGGTCGTTATATTGTTTATTTGCCCTTCAATGATACCTTTTTAGGGTTTGATAGGGATTCTTCAGGCGCTCTTGCACTTTCTTTCAGTAGAGAAACGCCTCAATGGAAATTCTCAACTTCATAAAAAATATTCTGACACTATACAGGAATATTTGTACAATGATTATTTAGAAATACTTCCCACAAGTGAAATGGGTATTAATAATTGTTTTTATATTCCGCATCATCCTGTTATGAGAGGTGATGAAATTCGCATTGTTCATGACGCTTCTGCGAAACCTGATGAAGAGTGTTCCTTGAATGATAGTTTATTGATAGGACCTAAACTTCAAAAGGATATTTTCTCCATACTTTTGAATTCTCGATAATTTCCAATTGTGTCTACTTGTGATATTAGGAGTATGTTGACACAAATTCCAATTGTCATTCATCAAAGGAATTTCCAACGGATGCTTTGGAGGTTTACCCCTAACGATGACTTGATAGATTCCAGATTCAAAAGTGTTACTTTTGGAATTCCAAATTCTCCTTATTTGGCAAATAGAATAATTGCACAATTAGGATGAGGGAACAGAATATCTTTTAGCATCGAAAATCTCGAAAACTCGACTTTATGTCGAAGATTTATCTGAAGTATGAATAATACGTGAACAACTTATCCAATTATTGGCCAAGGGAGGATTCGAACATAAAAAATTCTCGGAGAACAATAAAAAAAATTTCTCGGACTTACAGGACTCACATTTAATTTGAAAAAAAAATAACTTTGATGTAAATAGTGACTCGTTTGGAATATTGGGTGTACAGAGAGATGCTTCGCATGATTCCTCCTTTATTATACCTCTCCAACCGAAGGTCCGTGTACTAAGCGCATTTTATTATCGAATATCGCGAGATGTTTTGATCCTTTAGGATGGATGTCTCCATTAACACTTCTTTGTGAGGTTCTTATGCAAGTTTTATGAACAATTGAAATTGATTGGGATGATATTTCTCCAGTATATATAACTGACAAGTGGATTAATACAAATCTGAATTATCACTTCTCGAACATTTTCAACTATCGCGTCGAATCTTAGTTGACAAACTCATAGATTATACATTTCACGGTTTTTGCAACGCTTCGCAAAAGGCATATACATGTGCTTTATAAAGGGTAGGGCATCCCATACGACAAGGTCCCTGTAAACCAAACCATAAATTTATTCGGGAATTTCTCCATTTTATTATATGTATATTGATTAAGGCTGCAAAAGGAAATCATTTTGGAGTCTGAAGGGTGGCCCAAAAAAGTGTGAAATATCAAAGTTGTGTTTTTTCAAATATAACACCATGTATTTCGTTACACTTTTGAATAGGTCGGGAAAAAATAATATGATTTAATATAAGGTACAATGTACCTAATTATAGCCGTTCTCGAGTTATTGATTTATTTATGAAAATGCTAGGTACAATTGGAAACTAAATAACATTGAAATGTATAAAAACCATCCCTTCAAATTCTGACCAAGCATAAAAGAGGTTTTGGGCTATTGATTTCGATAAAACCCGTTACTCAATATTATACAAAACGTTCAAAAATCATTGTCACTTTTTTATAATTTCGGGCAAAGATAACTTTGTTATTCCAAATGGAACACTCTGTATTCCTCTGATCTGAACAATGAAAAATTCAATTATCTTTCATTTCATGTTGGGGTTTCCTATACCTAACCTAAATAGTTTTCCAGATATTGGCTTTTTCAAATAGTAGTTCTAATTTCAATGCATTCTTCAAATCAAGATAGCTTTGAGACGACATTTATTCGATTTTCTCACAGAATTCTCATTGACAGTTGCTATACTTCACTCCATCGAAAACATTCACTGTTCACTAAAGTGAAGTTATCATTTACACTCATATTCTGACAGTAGTTCATTAAACCGACTAAACATTTTTTTTTATTGGTGCCCCTTTTCACCTATTTAAAGCACGCTTCAGCGTGTTTAAATCGGACTTTAAAAAACGCGCGTTTTTTGAAGTTACCATGACAACATCAACAAATCGAGAAACGTGAAGTCTAAATGACAAATTTGATGAACTTTTCATATTCTTTTTTATATATATCACTGGATTTTCGCGGTAGTAACCGCGATTCTGCCTCACTATTCAAAATCGATATTAGAATAATTCATTTTTGAGCTCTGGTGACAACAAATATTGATTTTTCATAACAAATTGCAAATGATCATCTGTTTTTCTCATTTCCATGACAACGAAAGTTATACTGATGTCACATCACGAATCCAACCTTCTTGCATTATTATTTCTTATTTCTATTTTTTGTAGTAATAATACCAGTATATATGATTTCAAAGTGCACCAATGAAACAAAATAACGTAAAGTATTCGTGGATAACTGGTCTTAAAAACACTTGCTCTATTTCGAGCACTCCGGCTGCGCCGTCGTGCTAGAAAAATCGCGCGTGTTTTGAAGCCCTTTTTATCCACTTATACTCTAATATACTATTTTATTATTCAACCGAAACAACAACAAAATATGAAACACAAATGTTTTTAATGCAAAGTAGGTGCTCGAAATGACGACCATCCTGTTGAATACAAAGACCCACTCTCTCTATGAAAGACTTCTTAACATTAAATAACATTTGAGGTGTCACTCTTCGAAAAGCAGCCCTCATTCTCTCTTTCATATTTTACAGTGTGGTTGGAGGAGTGTCGAAAACCTCATTCTTCAAATAGCCCTATAGGAAAAAATCGAAGCAAGTCAAATCTGGTGATGTCGCTGGCCAATTTTGTGGTCCTCCCCTACCAATCCATTTATTCGGAAAGCACATATTCAAAAACTGTCTGAAACTAAATTTCAAATGTGCTGGAGCTCCATCCAATTGTAACCACATCCGTTGTCTGATATTTAGCGGCACATTCTCCAGGAGCTCAGGCAGATCATCTCGAAAAATTGTTAAAATTTGAATATTCAAGTTTCCATAAAAAAAGTATGATCCTATATCTTGTGTACCTATAATTCCTCCACACACGTTAACACACCTTCTATTCTGCTGATCCAGAGTGCGGAAAAAATGAGGATTCACATCACTATGATAATGGAAGTTGTGTCTGTTCACTAAGCCATTGTAATGAAAAGTAGATTCATCAGAAAATTAAATGGAATCCAAAGAATATTCATCATCACTGAACTTTCCAGAACCCATAGACAAAACTCGATTTGTCGATGGAAGTCTATTTCATATAATTCCTGGTGCATCTTAATACGGTATGGGTGAAATTTGCATTTTTTTATTACCTCAGAAATGCTCCGTCTGCTTATTCCTGTATCTTTCTCGATCTTAGGTTGACTCGTATGATGGTTTTCTATGATTGATCCCATAATAAGAAATTCCTTTTTTCCCATTTCCAATGATAGGTTTTGGTCTATTTCCTTTTTCATAAGCTACACTCCCAGTCCTACGAAATTGATGTAGCAATCGTTTGAAAACCAACTTGTTCGGATGATTCCGGTCTGGATATTTTTGGGCATACACCCTCGACGCCAAAAGGCAATTCTCTGAACACTCACCTATCGCTCAAATCATATCTATCCGCTCTTGAATGGGATAAGTTTTCATTTTCATCGCTGATAATTCAGTGAATGTTTTGAATAACGTAAAATACAAAAACCTGTCAATAATAATTCTTTCAACAAGTTGAATAAATGTCGTTTCAAAACCATCTTGATTGAATGCATTGAAATAAGAACTACTATTTGAAAAAGCCAATATCTGAAAAACTAGTTAGGTTAGGTATAGGGAACTCAAATATGAATTTGAAAGATAATTGAATTTTATATTGTTCAGACCGAAGAAATACAGGGTGTTCTCTCTGAAATAACAAAGTTATCTTTGTCCGGAATTATAAAAAAGTTACAATTATTTTTGAACATTCTGTATAATTTTGAGAAACGGGTTTTATCGAAATCAATAGCTCAAAACGTCTTTCATGCTTGGTCAGAATTCGAATGGGTGATTTCTATACATTTCGACTTTATTTAGTTTTCTATTGTACCTAGCATTCCCATGAAAAAATCAATAAATCGAGAACGGTTATAGTTAGGTACAAAGTACCTCATATGAAATCATATTAGTTTTACCTGACTTATTTAAAAGTGTTACGGAATACAGGGTGTTCCATTTAAAAAACTCAACTTTGATATTTCACATTTTTTTTAGCCACCCTGTATACTCCAAAATAATTTCCTTTTGCAGCCTTATACATATAATGAAATGGAAAAATTTCCGAAAAAATTAATAGTTTGGTTTACAGGAAAGTTTGTTAAATATTCTTGAAATTTTCAAAACTAATCGCTTGGTCTGATTCATCAATCGTATTAACATGGATTGAATCGTTACTGTACCGATCGAGAACATTCATAAGTAATAGAGTCGCTCGCATTCGAATAAATTTTTTCCATTCAATATGGCGACATGTTAGGACCCATGATAACCCCACTGATTGTGCTTCACGGAGACTTCAGAACTTCTGAGCCATGATCTCTGGTGGAAAGGGCCAACGTTTCTTTCTCAACCAGATACATTGTGGCCTGCAGAATATCGCATTCCTATTTCTATTACGTAGGATTCTTCGGAGGCTCTTTCTGAGGAAAAACAAATCACTTCAGCCACCTTTGTGGAAGAAAATTGTTTCGATTATCTATTGAATAATTAGTCATCTCTATCCAAGATTCAGAGAATTCTATGCCATATATTCCGCTTTATTACACGTATGAGAAAGTCCGCTATCAGATCAGGATTTCTATCAATTATCGAATTGAATGATGCTTTATTCCTGATATTGAAACATGCTGTCAGTTTTCCAGATGAATTGATAGGGCTCAAGAAAAATAGTTCAACTTCAAAACCATTTCGTAAATTGAATGTTTTTCCGGATGAACGTGGTTTATTGGGGGTTGGTGGTGGATTGAATAAATCCGACCTGCCTTATGATGAAAAGCATCCAATTATACTACCAAGGAAGTATCGACTGACTTTTTCGATTATTGAATATGACCACCACACATACTTCCATCAGGTGCACAGACTTTGAATTTATTATTGATGCAAAACTTCTGGAAGTTATCCGCAGAACGTGCTATGATTCCATTTCTCTCAAAATACATGGGATGTTAGCGATTGCCGTCGAAGACCTATCAACATCCAATGGAAGATCTTCCGAAATTACGCATATCCCAAATAAAAGCCTTCCCATGTATCGGAGTAGACTACGCTGGTCCTTTTCCAACCACGCCAATTGAATGCCGTGGTATACTCGCTTCCTAATCATATGTTTGCCTCTTTGTATGTTTTGCGACAAAGAACCTGCATCTTGAACTAGCATCCAGCTTTCCTTTGCGCCGTTGGTCGTTTCATTGCGAGAAGGCGACGATGTTCCCACCTGTTTTCCGATTATGGCACCAATTTCGTTGGTGCACAGAAACAGATTGTAGGTCTATCACAAAACGCTGCTGAGTCAGAAAAATTTGAATGGGAAGTTGTACCCCCCGTCTGCTCCACATTTGTCTGGTTTGGCCGAGGCAGGTGTGAAATCGGTTGGGGCTCATTAACGAAGAGTCATGGGAGAACAAGTCCTGACCTTTGAGGTGTTCAACACCGTCCTTGTACAAATAGAGTCCCTATCAAATTCTAGGCCGATTAGCCCCATGAGTAACGATCCAAATGCTCTTATGGCTTTGACACCGGGTGATATTCTAACCATTTGTCAAGATTTCAATTGCTCCAGAGAAAACATCATAATTTTTGGTTCAGGTGGAATTTGAAGTATTTGAATACTTCACAGCAGGCACAATGGTTCTCATGAAGAATAAAACCATACCAATTTCTGAATGGTGTCTAGTTGGAGTATCCGAGCTTCATCCAGCTTCAAAAAAAATGTGTTGTTCAGAAGGCCATTGGAAAAGCTTCTCCCTCGCAATGCAATTCGCAGGGTAGAGTTGTGAATAATTGTAAATAACCATCACGTGGCAAAAAATGTTCGGGATCCTCTATTCCGACTTATTTGTTTACATCAAAGTTCAATAATTCTGTTACAATTTCATTTATTCATTCGATGGATCCCCCCAATTCATTCTGATAATGATTATAAGCATATGTTGAGAAAACTTTTCGCGTCACTTTGTACACTTATATACTTCAATGCGCGAAAAACAGTTGATGGACACAATAATAACTCGAGAAAACTGCATGAAGTTTTCATCGTCTGTCAGGAGCTGATATTTTCCTGTTCCTGGAACCAATACATTAGCTGTATCGTTTAGCGAAACCCGCCTGATTAGAAGGAATTCGGTAAATGTTCATCCGAATTTTCCATTCCAGCATTGACAAACCCTTCAAAATGAAGGCTTTCTGAGATGAAGGAAATATAAAGTACGAAGGACCATCTTGAAGGAGTCACTGTACCTCAATAGAACAATGCCATTTAATATAATATTACCTTATATGATCTGCTATAAAAATCTCTGATTGACTGGCAAGATGAATGTTCCGTATATTATCTTACTCTTTGTGGTTTATGTTTCCCAGAGGATGATGTTTCAGAGACAATATTCCACAAGATAGCTCATTTGATTGGAAGTTGCGGACCCAATTTTTATTGCTGAACACTAAAATAAACTGTTCGATTGAGATACGTGATTTGCTATCTCATGAGTGACCCAGATCCAGGAGAGGGATTCATAAACACAAAAGTTCAATTCCAGAGGTTTATAGTTTCAGTCAGGATACTGGAAAATATGGGAAATGAACAACAGCGGATTATATGATATCCTAGGGCTCGAAATTTGTTTTTTAAATTTGTGTGAGTCGAATCCAATTAGTATTGGAAATACTCATTGTTAGTCATTTATTCGTTTTTGGGAATTTTTCAAAACCATTATTTTCTGCCATTGGGTCAACGATCTGTAGATCAGATTTTAGACATTTTGAGTCACAGAGTGGGTAATATATTAATTAAGTGTCATCAACGTAGAAGGCGTGTTGGCACTGAAAAATTGACTGTACGTCTGATCTGTATATAAGATAGAGGATTGGGCCCAGAACTGATCCTTGGGGTACACAAGAGATTACAATATGTGGTTCTGAGTATGTGTCCTCTGTACCAAGAACCTTCGGTTAGTGGGGAGAAATTCTATCCATTTATGGAACGACCCACGTACGCCAAGATTATCCAGCTTCAAGAGGATACGTCTTTTCGGGACTCGGTCGAATGCTCAAGAAAAATTCAGGTGGATGACGTTGATTGGTTTTCTTTTTCAACGTTATGTGTCCATTGATCCAGGTATTCCAGGAGATTGCTTGAAGTGGATCGACCTGGAGGAATCCGTGTTGATTGACGGGTATCATTTCGTTCTGTCGAAGAAAGTTCGGAAGATCATCTGAATTTCTTTTAGTTTTGCACAGATAGGGATAAAACAGATTGGTCGATGATTGTCAGGGTCGAGTTGGTCTTCCTTCTTGAATATTGGCGTAACTAAGGCAGATAGACAGGCCAAGGAAAGCGCTCCTGAATTGAAAGAAACTTGCATTATGTATAGTTTGAATAATTTGGGATTGAGTTTTATTTTCAATATATACAGGGGTTTAATGAGATTTGATGTGAAATCTGCGACTGATAGATGACCTGAATTCATTATTTTCTATCGTTCAAGAAAATATCTTCAAAGAACTACGAGCATTTTTTTAATTATTATCTAACACAAAACATCAACTTTTTCGGCTGAAGCTACACTGGATATTGAACTACATCTGATAGATATCATGGGAGGACCCTAACTCAGAAGAAAAATTCTGGAAATTATAATTTCCATTTTTATTCAGATAGTTATTTGATTTTCAATTCCAGTCTCAACTGATAACTCAATTGTATCGTAGATTTTTCAATTTTCGGAATAGTTCCTTTTTTCGATATTCAAATAATCATTTCGAATATTGGGGATGGAATGAAATTGTTATAAATCGACGAATCCTTCAAGAAATTGATTGGTCTGATCACTTGATTCATTCTATAAGCCACCATGTCAACAGAAATAATATTGAAAGCATTTCCTATTCTTCGAATTCGGTAGGGACACGCATTGATGAGACACGTAAAGAGCTACTTTTGAAGAAACGACTGAGGTGATTCACTCAAATCGTATTGAATTTGCTGCAAATTCCATAACGTATAAATTGAGAGTTTTCTCATTTTGCCTTGTTGTTTTCAGATCATAATCAATCCTGAATTTGGATATAGATGGTATATGCCGTAACCAATCCAAAATTAGAGGACTATGATAATCAGTTTCTGTTTCCTTTGGTTGAACGTTCATTGCATATATAGAAGAGAATCTCCGTGAAAAAAATTACAATTGAACTTGTAATGCAGAAGAAATATGTTGGCAGAAAAAAAGAGGAACGTCAAATGAAATACTCCGTTGTATTGGAGAAAAATATTTTGGAAGCTGTCGCTGATGATCCTCCAATGAGCATCAGAAACCTAACAGAACAGTTCCATACATCCAAGTCCACTATTCATAGAATAATTAGAGAACAACTGCTCAACCCATATCACATCCAGAAGGTACATGCCATGACACCTGAAGATTTTCCAGCACGACTGGAATATGTCAATCGATTCCTGGATAAGCAAAGAGAGGATATGACTTTTATTACTCGAGTTTTATTCACTGATGAAGCAGGTTTCAGTAGAGATGGAGTAATCAACTCTCGTAATCTCCACATATGGGCCGAAGAAAATCCCCATGGGATATTGCAAACCGAACACCAACAGAAATTCAAGGTGAATGTTCGAGCTGGTATCATAGGAAACCATCTTATAGGACCATTCGTTTTCCATGACCGATTGAATGGAGAACGTTACTCGGAGTTCATTCAGAACGATTTGAATGGACTTTAGGAACATGTTTCATTGCAAACCCGAAGGAATATGTGGTTTATGCATGAGGCGCTCCTCCTCATTTCAGTTTGATTGTGCAGAACCATCTGAACCAGATTTTCCCCAATAGCTGGATTGGTAGAGGTGGGCCATATTCATGGCCACCGCGGTCTCCGGATTTGAATACATTGGATTTCTTCCTGTGGCGGCATCTAGAAAGCCTCGTTTTCGCTACACCTATTCACACCAGAGATGCCTTGTTGAATAGAATTACATTACATTGTGAAGCCATACGAAACGACCCTGGCATGCTATTTCAAGTGCAGAGAGGGTGTTTGCGCCGACTAAGGAAATGTATTGAGAGGGACGGGAGTCATATCGAGCAGTTTTTGTAGCGGATTTTGCATTTCTGTCTGCTCTTGAGGCTTGCGATTGATTATTTACACCATGAGTTTTGTAAGGTAAACGTGTTCGCATGATAAAAATTTGTTATGAACATTGTACCTATCATTTCTATTTTCATTACAAATTAATCTTTTCGAATAATGGTAGACATCTCAGTTTGAATGTCGTCGAACAAAAATGCATTTCTATCAAAATTTGTTGCTTCGATCGATTTTCTACACGAGTACTTTTATTCAGGAAATTATCCAGGTAACCTTGTTTTATCAAAACATATTGACAAATCCCAGTCATTTCAAAATTTTGGGGTGTGGACCATCGGAGGTAGTCCGTTCCTGACTTCGTAGCAAAACAACTGACTCTTGCATGGAAGCTCATCGAAGGGATTCATTTGTTCAGTCAATCACCAAAATTTAGATGATTTTGAATATCCACTTTGAAAGTTATCAAAGGAAAACGTTTTTATTTTGTAATTTTGAGGGCCCGTAACTTGGTAACGAAGGCTTTTAGGAACAAAAAATATATGAAGTACTGGTGATATTTTGACCCCATCTATACATTCCCGAGAGGAGAAGAGGAAGTCCAGAGACACCCTGTATATATATACATATATATATATATATATATATATATATATATATATATATATAATATATATATATATATATATATATATATATATAAATATATATATATATATAATATATATATAAATATATATATATATATATATATATATATATATATATATATATATAATATATATATATATATATATATATATATTATCATATACATATATTATATTATGTTATATATAACTATTTATCCTACTACCAACTACTTATTCGGCCGAAAATCATTCGAATGCCCCGGGAAATTATGATAACCCACATCAAAATCCTGAAATATGTATTCCGTGCATTTTCATTGCACCCTGGAGATGTCATCATTCATATTTTCTTGATATAGGTTCACGTGAATATTTTCGAAGAATATAGTAAATAAAAGAATACAGAAAGTATTTCATCCATGACTTATTCGCATTCAGAGTGATATTGAAAACATGATCGATAACATTGTAATTCTACATCCACTGCACGAATCGAATAGTAGGTTTGCTGGAGATTTGATTAAATTCGATTTGATTCCAGTTTGTGTGGCATACTCTTCAATGTTCAGTGAGCTGCAAGAAAATCAATTCATCAAACCGAGTTAGCAGCGACTCTACTATACTACGCAAACAAAGCAAACTTGAATCTAATTGAGATGTTGTTCATGTATCCACAAGATACTCCGAAAATCATTGGAATTACAGTGCGATAGAGTGTGACTAATTTGATGTTGAATATATAGGAGATCCTATATCAGTTCGTCAATACCAGTCGAGTTTTTTTCTGGGCGCAGCTGTGAGAGTTAACGAATCAATCACCATTTTACGGAAGTGTTCCTGATCGCCAACTCAATTATCTTCTCACTCTCGAAGAACTTTATTGGGGATTAGAACAAGCGGGAAAATAGACAGAAGTCGTTATTTGCTTTCCCTCTATGTCAGTTAATGTTGAAAGTAAGAAAGTGGAAAATTCACCAAATGTGAAAGGCACTTCGCAAATCAGATTCGGAATGCTCACATGCTTACTAACGTGTCGATGATTCCGTCTGCCGTTTTTCGCATGGATAGTAATGCCGCCAAGAAGACAGAATATCGTCGTGTCTTATTCGAGAAAATAGGGGTTTTTTCTGTAGAAAAAAGGATGGGCCACTTTACACGAGACAATATAAGACGAGAGGGCCTTCTCTAGACTACAGCAGACAAAATAATTCTAGTCACAATAAAAACTCAAGAAACTTTTTTTGGGAGTAATACTTCCATAATAAAGAAAAATCTATTCAATTGTCAATTGTAGAAGGGCAGACATCGAATCTACTTCGATAAGTAACTATACATGCACCAAAATTATACTAATTGTTAATGGACTTGAAAGTTGAAATATTTAAGTGTATTTTTTGACGTATCATGCACGACTCTGATCGAAAGTAATTCAATTGTTTTAATCGATGTTGAATATTACTTCTTACCTCATTCATCCTACAGACCTGGAAAAGGATCATAGCTCTGAAATAGGGATTATCATTCAACCGATGTGGATGCTACTTATTGTATGGCGATCCTACGAAAGGAGAGAGAGGTTTCCCCAATTTATATTTATTATTTCATTATTCCGACAAAAAAGTCAGAATTTGTATGATACTGAGATAAATGTCCGAATTATACTATTATTCTTGAATGAAGGTCAGATTTGGTATAATTTAGAAATTTAAGTCCGAACAATATCATAAATTCACACCCTCATATTAAAATTTTTCACTTTCTATCCATAGATGTCTTGATGAAAGAATCAAGTATTTTTGAAATCTTGAACAATTAACAGAGACTAATATTTTATTTATTCTAAGCAATTGAACTACACTGCAATCCCAATACGATTTGGTATTTTGATATATATATACATATATATATATATATACATAAATATATATATATATATATATATATATATATATATATATATATATATATATATATTTATATTTATATATATATATATATATATAAATAAGAAACATAATGCACATTGCCCTCAAAGAAAAGTGTTCACCGTAGACACGTGTTTCGGGCTCTCGGCCCTCATCAGTACGGTGAAAAAGTGCAAGGATGAACAACACTTGGTGGAAAACGACAAATCAACGGAGTCATCGAAGAGAAGCCAGCCGCACATTTGTGGTTTCGGTTAGCGGACCCTGCATTTGTCGTTTTCCACCAAGTGTTGTTCATCCGTGCACTTCTTCACTGTACTGATGAGGGCCGAGAGCCCGAATCACGTGTCTACGGTTAACACTTCTCTTTGAGGGCTATGTCCATTGAGTTTCTTCCATTTTGTTTAACAGTCCCCTCGATATTCCTCCCTTTCATTAATATATTTATACATATTTTCATACATATATATATATATTGTTATGTTATGAAATATTGTTGAATAATTGAACTTATAATTATCATTATTATTATTAGTTATTTTTATTATCATCGTTAATGCTATGTTATTTTACAATATTCTTCACCTTTTTTACTACTATGGATCATTATACTATGCTCTAGTCGATACATATGTATGAAAAGGCCATTCTGAAGTAGTTCTCGTATCAAAAATATATATCCAACAATAAATCTAACAAAAATCCACGATTAAACCATATCAAAATTGAAATTTATAGCAAACATTGAACTAAAGTAAGATCAACGTATAAGTAAGTTTTGAACATCCTGTATGACAATTCACATCAACAGAAAACCCACCAATGGGAATCGAAAAAGTTTGTGGGGGAATAGTGATGATATATAATATTATTGAAAAAATATAATTTTATAGGAATTTGTAACTAGTATGTGAGAGTTTGGATTAGATATCATTCATAAAATCATAAATATCAATTAGAACAGCAAATATTTCGGTAGGAAGTGATACAAATTCGGAAATCTGTGAAAAAATTAAAGTTTGTGAGTGTTGCTATGGATCAGGATAACAAGTTTGGGGAGATTGAAAAAAGTTGAAAAGGTGAAGCCACGTTGAAAATTCTAAGAAAAGCATTATAGATAATACAAGAAAACCTGTTATTAAAAATTTCCGAACGAGAATAATTTTCGAAAAGCAGAACTGAAGAAGTAAATAGTTAACAGAAATTCCACCTACCTGATCTAGAGGATAAATCTTCGAAGGATTGCATGTGAGCTGTCATTGAGATCCCAGAAATACGTCCACCGGACTGGAAACCTCAATAGAAAGGTAGCAACAAGGTATACTAATATCCGAACTCATCAAAGTGCAACTTTCACATCATACCAATAACTTTTACGTGCCTAAACCACTGGTTACTTTGTGTTGGGTTGGATTCTCATGGAAGTCTATGCAAAAAGACTGATAATGAATTTAAACTTTCTTCGTCACTTTTTCATTGTCACAAACATCCAAACTGCACTATTTTATATCATTGTTTTGCTAGTATAAGGTAGCTATCGCAGAGTAGGATATTTATAAGTTTCAATTTGAATTAAAACCAACAACGTTGATTATTCTCTGCAAACTGGTGTTTATTTTTCAATTTCTAACCTCGCTTTCCTCCACTGAACAGCTTTTCTTATCGAATCGTCAGTGTCATAGTAGGCAACATCGATTACAGGAACTGGCTACTGAGAAGGAGTGATTCGTGTTCATAGGCGTACCTGACTGAGCTGGGATAAGGTGAGAAAGGTCAAAAAAGAGAGAGGTAACATGACATAGTCGGAGTTTTTTTTTTTTGTTATTTGCTATGATAGGGACTCAGAAATTATCCCCCATGAAATAAATTCTCACTAATATACAAATTAAAAATCATATAATGTACACATCATAACAATATATATATATATATATATATATATATATATATATATATATATATATATATATATATATATATATATTTATGTTAGGGTTGTAACGGAGCTTCGCCTCCGTTACTGCGGAAGTTTCGCATAAAATTGTACGTCGGCCTCCGGCGGAGTTGTGAAGGAGCAGCGACGCTCGACGACGCGACCGATTGATGAACTCCTAAGAAATCGTTTGGAAGGTGACAAAGCCGCAAAACTGTTGTTTGTAAAATATAATTCGCCTCTCTTTGATTTTCATTACCAGTAGGTAATGTTTGTATTTCTAAGAGAGTGTACTATGAATGTACACTATTTTTGTTACACTGTTTTCTTCATTTCCACTCTAACCTCCGCCTCCGTAAGCCTCCGCATTCGCGGAGGCAAAGCTTTACGCCTCCGCCTCCGCAACCGCCACCGCTAAGGGGTTGTAACGGAGGCCTTATTACCCTGATATATATATATATATATATATATATATATATATATATATATATATAAATATATATATATATATATATATATATATAAACGAATTAATATTCGAGGATCTAAATTTTTGTGAATAGTTCGAAATTCAAAAGATAATAGAATTCCAATGAAAACTCTCAATTTATTGTAGGATATAAAATATTGATTGGAAGACAAAGAAATTCGGCATTTTCAAGACATTTGAAGGAAGAAAAAATCTAAGGAGAAATCCGAATGTTATTTTATCACTTAATGAAATCGTCTTGGAGGTGAAGTTGATGTTTCTCCAATAGTTGATGAGATATAGGCGTCAACCGATGGAATGATACGAGAAATATCGTCATATTAATAAACAAATGCATGTAGCTAATGATCGAACATAGACAAACATCAGCTTGAGTACTCATTTGAAATATGTATTAGTTCTCTACAAAGTCAATAGCCGTTTTCCTGATAGTTTGAGAGATGACAATTGAGAAGAATATATGGCCGCTCTCATTTCAGTAATAATACGGAAAAATGTTATATAAAAATAGCTTTTTTTCATATTTTATCATAAATGGCAATTTTTCTGAAATTATGAAGAAAATATAACCATAATCGATTATTGTTCATAATAAATTCTCACTCCTATATACGGGTAAATTATAAACTTGTTTTATCGGAAATTACCAGAAAATAAAAGATTTTATTATAAACATTTATAAATAAAATATTCCTTTCAATCATAACATTTTAAAGATCCAATAACGAGTTCTTTCTCAAATCTATGTGATCAATCTATTTGTTTACGAAATTCCATTAAATAGATAGTTGAAATAATTTGACAAATATTTTTAAATCGAATTCTCATATATGAAAACAGCACCATTAACATAATTGTACAAAAAAATCAAGGATTCTTTTCTCTTTTTCCAAACTGATATCTGGAAGCTTATAACAATTTGGAATATCGCAATGTTGTAATACTTTCAACACTCAATTAAAGTTATATATATAACGGAGCAAGAGTTTTGGAAGTTGGGTCATTTTATCCAAAATTTCTAGCTGTTTAGTCTTTTCTTTATCAGAATTGGAAGGATTTGATAGAGAATGGATTGATCTTCTGACAGAAAACAACTACTTTTCTGGCTGAAGACTAACGCTCAAATTTTTCACACTGAGAGATGAACTTTCTCGTGAAAACTTGCTGTTTCTATATTGAGCTCTAGCAGAATCGGAACTACGATATCCATTCGCAGACTCAGCCGTCCTGTCGTTTCATCAGAAATTGGCATTACTTTTTTTTCGGTGTTGGAGAAGATACATCTCTTCAAATGGTTTTTCATGTTCAATGGGCAAACACAGAGCTAGATTATGACGTCAATGAATTATGTTAAGTGAACGGATATAGTTGCTGTGGCTTTATTGACTCTGTATTTTTTTTACCTTTAAGTAATGTGACATAATAGACGTCATTTTCAGGATTCTGACATTCATTTCAATTGGAACGCTCGAAAAATGGTTCACATATTTTATTTTATGGAAAAAAAAGAGCGTAATCAGGAAAACAAAATTTCAGTTCCAACTGTCTTCCAACTTATACCATTTTCTGAAACTAGTACCTGAATATTATGGAGGCTTTCCTCCCAATCTTCTGCAGGGGAATGGAGTTTCATTTCTGATTTGATTTTTTGTGCACAATCTGCAGCATGGAAAATGTTGATTGTTTCTACAACCGATTGGTAGTAGGCTTCTCTCTATAATGTTCACCCACGACCTGTTATTCACCAATTGGGGCCTGAGAATCACATTCGATTATTGTGAATACTAGTATACAGGGTGTAACATAAGTACGTTGAAATATTTAAGTGACGTATTTCTGAAACAATTTTAAGAAAAAAAGTCCATATAAACTTGTGTCCGGAAATGCTTCGTTTCGGAGATACAGGGTGTTGAAATTGAATTTTTTTGTTCGCTTTTAAAAAAAAACTTTTGCAAAAAATAAGTTATTTGCACGAGATTTGGTATCCAGGGTTTTTTTGAAGTGAGAAATCATAATTTCGTATCAATTTCCATGTAACATCTAGAGGGCGCTGCGTACGCTGTCATTATTTATTTCAAATTGCCCTAACATTTTCGACAGTGAACTTTTGGTACTTTCCATGAGAAATCCTTATTCCCACAACTTTTCCAAGTAAAAAAGGCACACTTCCCCAACAACGCTGGAGGTGATCGTTTTCGAGATATTTACAATTTTCTTTATCGATGCATGTTATTAAGCTCCTAGGGCGCTAAGTGAAGTTGCTGAGAACATTACAAAAACTAAGTATGTGGTTGGTCTCGTCAAAATAAACTACTTTATTTCCATGAAATGTTTATCGAAGAATGATTTGTTTTCGAGATACAGATTGTTGGAATTTTTCAAAACATGGTTGGTTTTTGTCATAAGTTTTTTACAATTCTAGTTATTTTCACTCCAAGT
Organism: Gonioctena quinquepunctata; assembly: GCA_018342105.1. Classification (NCBI taxonomy): domain Eukaryota; kingdom Metazoa; phylum Arthropoda; class Insecta; order Coleoptera; family Chrysomelidae; genus Gonioctena; species Gonioctena quinquepunctata. The sequence continues at coordinate 292,506 of JAFIRS010000584.1, read as the reverse complement.
AAAAAAGGTACACCTCCTTAACAATGCTTGCGGTGATAGTTTTCAAGATTGTTACAATTTTCTATATCGATGCATGTTATTTAGCTCCTAGGGCACTTAGTGAAGTTGCTGAGAACATTACAAAAACTAGGTATGTGGTAGGTCTCGTCAAAATGAACTACTTTTTTCCTATGAAATGTTTATCGAAAAATGATTTGTTTTCGAGATACAGATTGTTGAAATTTTTCAAAACATGGTTGGTTTTTCTCATAAGTTATTTGCAAGTGCAGTTATTTTCATCAAACTTTAAACACATACTTCTTTCAAACTGAGCATTATCAAACTGCTTAATCAATACAAATTAAAAAAATTTGTCAGGTTTAATTATTCAATTAGAAAGAACTACATTTCGGAGTTTGTAAAAAAAACAATTTAGAGAAGTACTATGTTATTTATTAGGCAATTAAACATATAAAAATTGAACGAAACAACTATTACAACAATTGTTCGAAGTGACGACCCCCAACAGTAGAACTAGCTTCTGCTCTCCTCATCAAAGAATTCCGCACCCGTTGAAAAATGCCGGGAGTGTTTCTTATCGTTTCGCAGCAAGCTATGATGCGATCCCTCAACATTTCCACATTTTTAATGGGACTAGCATAAACTAGTGATTTTAGGTGTCCCCAAAAAAAAATCAACGGGATTGAGGTCCGGTGACGCCGGGGGCCAATGCTGAGTGCCTCCTCTTCCTATCCATCTTTGGGAATATGCTACGTCTAAGGACTTTCTTGCTATCAGACTAAAATGAGCAGGGGCCCCATCGTGGATAAACCAAGAGTGATTTCGGAGACCAATAGGAACATCTTTCATGAGCTGGGGAAGCTCGTGTTCCAAAAAATTTTGGCAAGCATCTCCATTCAAACGTGAGGGGAGAAAATGGGGCCCAATTGAATAATCCCCAATTATGCCTATCCATACATTGAAAGAGAATCTGTCTTGGAAATGAGTTTGTGTTATCGTATGTGGGTTGTCTTTCGCCCAGATGTGGTTGTTATGGAAGTTCATGATACCATTTCTTGAAAAATTAGCCTCATGTGTGAAGAGGATTTTCGATAAAATTTGGGGATGTTGTTCGACTTTTCTTTGAAGTCATTGAGCAAATTCGATACTTGGTTGAAAATCACGTAGCGTAAGTGCCTGGACACGCTAAATATGATAAGGACATAATTGCTGTTCGTTAAAGATTCTGTGGAGGGTCATGTGACTCACATTCAAAGTTTGACTAATTTTTCTTGTGCTTGTCTCTGGATGTTCACTGATTTCTTCGAGAACTGCCTCCTTCAATTCCACAGCTCTTGTAGTCCGTGGCCGTCCTACTGCAGAATGTATTTCAAAGCTTCCAGATTCGGAAAGTCGCCGGAAAAGATTCGCAAATATCGCTGCACAAGGAGTGACGCGTTGGGGATTCCTTTCCTGATAGATGCGTCTGGCCTCGGTTGAATTTCCGTCAGCCAAGCCGTATGTAAAAACCATATCAGACATTCAACTTCAACACCCTGTATCTCCGAAACGAAGCATTCCCAGACACAAGTTTATATTGACTTTTTTTCTTAAAATTGTTTCAGGAATACGTCACTCGAATATTTTAACGTATTTATGTTACGCCCTGTGAAACACCAGAATTTTTCCTTATACTTCGCGATTTCGTTGACCAATTAACGATCAAAATTGCGAAGAAGAAATTGAGCCACATTTATAACGATATTACGCTCCACACAGACACGTCTAGTAAATGGAAAGCTTTTTTTTCATACCATCGTATAGCCTTTTTTACCGAAGGAAAATATAAAACATTCACATCTGTATATTCCCGACATGTACTGATTATAAGTTACTATTTCGAGGAGTTTCATCTTCTGTTGACCATAACTGTTAGAAACTATATTGGAATTATCCATGAAAATATGATGTCCTTCCATCCAAGTATGGAGTCATTGGGCGCATTAGGTAAGATTAGATGAGATAACATATTAAACGTTAGATCCTTATATAGCTATCAGAGTTGCATACCCGTAAATATAGCCCGTTTACTCACGGAAACCACCAGATCGACCAAAAATTTGCAAATCAAAATTTCACTTTCCAAAAGAAGTTATAAACAGACATCCTTTTCCCTCTTTAGTCCGAAGCTATACAATCTACTTCCGAAATCCGTGAAAAATATTAAATAAAAATCAATCCTATCCTCAGAAAGTGCTTAATCGAGAATCCGATGATATCCAATATTTCCTGAAAAGCACACAATGGAAAAATAATTCATGATCACTTCTTCTCCCACCCCATCCTCTAAAGTCCTCATTTTAATTTTTGGAAAAAAAATTGTATTATGTTCCTTACCATAGGGGCAGAAATATCATATTTCGGTAAACCATTTTATTCAACACAACCACTATTTGTCAGATAATGAATATCAAAACCATTTTAAAATAATTCCTATGTAGGAAGGCACAGAACAGGCATCTAGATGCCTAGGTGTATTTCACCCATGGTGATTTATAATTTATCATACATCCTCTGATATTGTACTGTTCTTGATTGACATTGTATTGTATTGTACATTATTGACTTAACTCCAAACTCTATAAAGGTGATAATTTTTGCGGTACTCTGGCTCATCTAATACATTTTTACTGATTTTTCAAAACTCACAATATTCGTATTGAAACCAATCCAGTCCTTACAGTAATTTTCGAACGGAACAGAGTATCTTTGATATATATCTATAACCTTTTGATCGCCCTCTACTCAGACTCATCATGAAATTTGATGCGATTTTCACTTGAAACGGATCATGAATTGAAAACGTATGCGCCTTACCGCCACTGGGTTCATTTGATTTTGGCTTATCATCAGAATCTAAGGGACTCAAAAAATGATTCAGAACGATCAAATTAACGACTTCAATGTTGTACTGACTAATAAACTAATAAAGGGAATTACAAACTATACAGGAAAAAATCGAGTGAAAACTTGTGAAATTTCCAAAAATAGATTATCCTTCACGAACTTGATCTGAATGCTCTCGGATTCTATCGATTCTAACATCCCCAGAGCCTCATACTTCAAAGAAAATCTGCAAATCACAATGACTTTCAATTTGTTTTCCTATCACCGTCGGGAATCCCTCTTGTATATTCCACTCCGGGAATCTCATAACTATTCACGCTTCCTATTGTTGTGATGATAAAATAAATTTTTTACGAATAAAATTTCTCCCTTCTCTCTCGTTTTCCCGTTCACCCTTTGGGATCACGCCGCTTTGGGAGCAAAAGTGAAAAGGAGTGAGCATATTTTGCTCGGTTGAATTATCGAAAACTTATAGGAAGAATATGATTTTTCGTGGAATCGCAATATGGCGGATAACATAAATATTGGTTATGATTGATTTTCGAATTTTTTTCAGTCCTATAACTCAATTGCTGCAACTGGAATTCAACTCACTCTACAGGTTTATCTAGACGAACTGGTGCGATACATATATGGAAATCTACAATTGACTTGATTCTGGCACTGAATGAGGTCGTTAAACAACATTTATTTGACCTATGAAAATATTTTCATCTTTCTGAAATTTTTTACGTTATTATTTTAATGCAGCACTGGGAATTTCAGTGTTGTGCTTCACCAATGATTTCGATCGGATTCCATATAATTAGATTATGGAAGTTTTTTGGAGAGGCGAAATAATTCTCTCTTGAATTTTGAAAAAGTGATAGGTGCAGTTCATCCAATAGACTGCATTCATCTGAATTACAGGTTGACCATTCTAGCTTGGCCTCTGAGATGCGTCGAAGAGAAGGTGAAAGAGTCACTGGGCAACAAAGACAGATGAAGGAAAATTCCTGGAATGTATGTCCATGTAACAATTATTTATTATGAATTTTCGTTTAGGGGATTGAGTTAACCTTACATAATTTGCAGAAATAGTCCATTTTCTCAGGGTGGATATTATGATTTTGAGGTTATGGAAGGGTCTCGAAGTCGTTATCCACGAAAATAAAACAACTTTCAGTTGAATAAGCTATATGCATTTCGGAACTTTGAAGTCCCCTCTTCAGCAGTTAAATTTGTACAAGCTGAAAAATATATAATAATGTTTGATGCTTACTCACCAGAGGGAAAAGAAGATTGACGAAGGGACATCAGAAATTTAATATTTTGGTCTACATGTCATTTGCGCAGTGAAACCCAATGTCGAGGGTCTTTTTGAATCATTCTCTGTTGTACATATTGGATTTTCTTATTCTTTACATTTGAAAAATAAAAATAATTTGAAATACCACATGCCATATGAGCAGAGAGTGATAGAAATCATTACGGAAAATTGACAAAAGACCGAAAACGGACTCTGTTTGAAGTTATATCCATAAATGTGTAGGGAACTACGGTAGGTTAGAGCCTCTTTTTGAACGGGGTAATACAATTCTTTTTTACTAACAGAAACTAGATGGCGCTTCCACTCATAAAATTTTCAATATCAATAGTTTTTTGGAGGGAAGGGGGTAGGAGGTATAGAAAAATTTATTGATTTATTTATGAGGATTCAGGAGGTTTGAATCGTAAAAAACACTTTAATGTTATTGAAATAAAATTTATATTTAGTCAAAATGACGATGAACACTTCTTCCACTATTCAAATCACCTGTATCCTCACAAACAAATATATTAATCTTTCTCTGTTCAAAAACTTTCATCATTGAACATTTTGTGACTCAAAGCGCCATCTACTTTCTGTTGGACAAAAAGAATTGTATTACCGCATTCACAAGCAAGCTCCCCATAACCCACTGTAGTTCCCCTCACATTTATTGATTACACCATTTTTGATCTCTTGTCAAATATCAGACTAAGTTGAAAACTATTATTTTTCCAATGTCAAGAATCAAAAAATCCAATATGAACAACAGAGAAAGATTAAAAATACCCTAGACATTTTTCATTCCGCAAATGACATGGTGTCCAAAACATTTGATTTTTGATATCTCTTCGTCAACCTTCTTCTCCCTCTGGTAAGTAAGCTCCTTCCTTCTCAGAATGCATCTCAAAGGAATGTATCAAACTTCAATATATATTTCTCAGCTTGTACAAATTAAACTGCTATAGATGGGATTTTGATGTTCTGGAATACATATAATTTATTCAACTTTCAGTTGTTTTATTTCTGTGGATAACTACTCCTAGACCCTTCCATAATATCAGTTTCACATAATATTACGGGTTTGCAGAAGGAGTATTCTTTACTTTCAAAATGAGGTATCATTAATGGAATATATAACACAATTTGTTTGATTCCACTATATTGCTAAAATGTGTTCAACATGTGCTACATGGTAGCTTCATCGAAAATACTGATGAAAATTTTGTCTGGAAAATATTTACCAATTGAGATGTATTAAGATCCAATTCACTGTTTAAGAAATTGTCTGAATATCCATGTTCATTGATTTCAAGAGACTCTGCTATACTGACAATTCTTTTTTTCTGAAGATGATTTTCAAATCAGTTGTTTCATTGCCAAAAAAGGCGATTCATTTTTATGGATCTGAAGAGCTAATATTGAACTAGCATTTCCATCAATATACATAAAACAAATGGATGATAATGAATCAACAATATACCCAATAACTGACCTGAATAATGATTTTCATTCCAAATAATATTAACAAAACTTATAAAATTTACAAATCAATGTAGGTTCTCAACAGTTAAGTTCTGAGCCTCATCATCTTCATTTAATTTCTCTATTCTAGACAAGTCTCCGTTTTGTACGCCTGACCCATCGATTTCATTACCTTCTGTATCACTATCATTTCCGCCCAAGTTAATTATAATATGCTGATGAGGGCCAAAAAGCCTGAAACCGGTATGCGGATTGTTAGGCGAACACGACATAAATTGAACATAATCGAGCTTATCAGAAAGAAACATTTGCAATCAATTTCTTTTTATATGGAATTTTGCATGGATTTTCAGGTGAATATCATTTAACGTTCTGCGTGGTATTAGCTAGGAAAGTAGTTGTTTTTCCCCTGTGATCTATCATTTTGTGGTTCAATTTATATTGAATCCTTGTGTGAAAATAGACTGTGTACTTCGATTTTTCGATTTTTCTATTTCATTCCACTTTTCACGATTTGCTAGTCAGGCTTGCCACTCCTACTGAGTAGGAATCTTTCATTTGGAATCCTACCGAGGTGAAAGATGTATGGAGTGTTTTTTTCTATCACTAGGTACCGCCAGTTGAAAGTTATCTTTTCCGGCGTACTTAGAGATGTTATAAACTCGATGACGATTTATTTACGTTGTGTCTCGCTTCAGCCAGAGCTCTTCGGATCTTTGGCTGGTGACTACTCCGTACTGATGAGGGCCAGAAAGCCTGGAATCGGTATGCAGATTCTAAGGCAAACACGACAGCTCATCAGAAAGAAACATTTGTAATCAATTTCCATTTATATGGAATTTTGGATGGATTTTCAGGTGAATATCATTCAACGTTCTGCGTGGTATCAGCTAGGAAAGTAGTTGTTTTCCCATGTGATCTACCATTCTGTGGTTCAATTTATATTGAATCCTTATGTGAAAATAAACTGTGTACTTCGATTTTTCGATTTTTCTATTTCAATAATATGTTCCGCAACTTTATCTATTGTCGGTTCCTTTGAAATATATTTTTTTCTAAAACCGTTCATCTTCCTCATAGCACGATTTCCATTTCTCGGCTGATAATTCTTTGAAGAAATCATTACAATATTTGATGACCTGATTTAAATTGAAATCCACGTTTTCCCTGACGATTTTTCCTTAAATTCATCTCAAATCAACTCAATGGGATTCAGATCTGAATGATATGAAGTGAGTCGTGATGCATCTCGACCTTTTGCATTTGAAAAGTTGTTTATTTAATATATCTTGTGCCTTGGTTTATGGATTTTCATTAGGCTGTAAAGTTGTGGTCTCTACATTTCATTATCAAAAGGTATACCTCCTACCCTTAACCATTTACGCTTTCCTTGAAAATGATGCTGTCGATGTTTCCAGTTGTTTGTTATGGTAATGGTATTGTCAATTACCACAAAACTTTTTTGTCGAGAATTGGAATAAGGTTCTCCGATTCCCACTTTTGTAGTTCTCCACATTCATGTCATGATGGTAGTCGCCACTTGTGCTGTTTGAATCACATCTAACATAGGCATTAGGAACAAACCCATTTCCGCCACCTGCGTGCCCTATGATGAGACGCGGTCCCTTGCCTATGGGTTTTGGTAAACCTTACTGACGTATCCTTCTAAGAAATTCAATTCTGAGCAGTCTAATGGGCTGGAGTTCCATCAATATTCGTCGATTATTCTCGAATTTTCTCCATCGAGAACCCATTTTGTGGATTTTTCTACGCAAAGATGATAATTACGGTATAATTGGTTGGGGTGGCATTAGGAAAAATATTCTAAAAGCATTGGAAGTTATCCAGAAAAATGTTCTCAAAATCATGTCCTTTGGTCGAAATCAATACTCTTCTAATATACTGTTCAATAAGCTGACAATACTCGATAGTAGACAGATTTATACAGAAATTATTTTAGTAATCAACTTCCAAAAAGAAAAATATATTAGAAAAGCAGAACATATATATCAAACAAAATCCAGCATTCAATCACACGCCATATAGCCCACAGTGAATAAAGCTCCGAAAATATTCAATCAAATTCCTGAAAATATCTTATCAAGAACACTCAAACACCCGTCAAAAAAAAAAAGGAATGGATAGCACTACAGAATCGAATATTTTTTCATGACATCATTGATCCTGCTTAGAATATTGATACATGGATTGTTTTATAATTCCTGATTATTTGAGGCTTTCAATTTGCCTTTTTTCCATCCATATGGCTTTCAATGAATGTGATGGCCTCAATTTATCTGTACTCGAATGTAAAGTCTGTGTAGGATGCATCAATTCTGCAATTAGAAGAATACCATACACAGCCCCTTCGAAGTGCGTAAATGATATTTTTGTGTCGCTAATATTGATTGAAAGTTATAATTTACCCTTGAGTAAAATTAAACTATACTAATGGCTATCTAGAAGTTATAACTATGATTAATTAAGTCCACTTATGCATAATCTTGTATTCATCTTGTAATTTTGATTGAATAAATACCTGTGAGTTCTTAAATGATTTTCATTTCAAATTGCAAATGATAATCTGTAGTTATATGTATGCAAATAATTGTATTTTTTTGCTATGAATTATTATTATATTATATTATGAAACAAGATTTTTTTGCAAAATGGCTAAACCTCCATCGTCAAGAGAGTTTCAACTCTTCTCTTCATTCTTTTTTTATTAGGGGTTGAAAATTATGTTGAATGAACCGTTTCAACTTGTTTCGATTCCCTTTAAATTCGTCGGATATCCCCAATGAAAACGCTTGTTGCTACTGCAATTTGTTCGTGAATCTATAGAGGAATATTCAGTATGAAATTCTTTCAAAATTATAGGTTTCATATCGATATAGCAAGAAACATCATAATTAATTCATAATGAATTTAGATTTTGAAAAACTCATCTTTGTGAGAGGCACAGTAACTCTAGCTTCTGCTGCTGCTTGCCTAAATTCCAATATATTGCTAATTATTCCACGAATTCGTCCACTTGATACTTTATTACAAGCTTATATCCAGTTGCACTTGTAAGTTCGTTCGTTCGTTAGGGTCAAATCTTGCAAGTAAATTTTGACCGACTTCTAGACGTCCGATTAATTCGAAATTTGGCTGGTATTCATAACTCCGTTGAAAATGCATTATTAATTTCTGTTTTAAGGAAAAAACAAAATGGCGGCTCCAAGATGGAGGACGAGATTTGTAATTATGATCCGATTTTATTGAAAATTGGTATGTGGTTGTTTTCAGGGTCGGAGATTATGAATTTGAACTCAAGATGGTGGACGAGTTTTGTTATTAGGGTCCAATTCGATTGAAATTGGTATGTGGGGGTTTTCGGGGTCGAAGATTATGTTTTTTTTCAATCCATAAATTTAAGATGGCGGACGAATTTGTGATCATGGTCTGATTTGATTGAAAATTGGTATGTGGGAGTTTTGGGGTTGGAGATTATGAATTTTTTGTCTGAATTAATAAATGCAAGATGGCGGCCCCAAGATAGTGGACGATTTTTGTGATTATGGTCCCATTCGATTCAAAATTGTTATGCGTCAGTTTTCGCGGTCGGAGATTTTGAATTTTTTATCAAAATTTATAAATTAAAGATGGCGGCCCCAAAATGGAGGACGAGTTTTCTGATTATGGTAATATTCATTCAAAATTGTGATGTGGGGGTTTTCAGGTTTGAAGATTATGAATTTTTGTCAAAATCAAGAAATTTAACTTGGCGACTTTAGGATGGTGAACGAGTTTTGTGACTATAGACAGATTCTATTCAAAATTGGTGTGTGGGAGTTTTTTCAGCTCAAAAATAACAGGGAAGAGATCTTGTAATTGATAACGATTCTCTTCCAGAAATGAACAGATTGAGATGGCATAACTGAAGAGCAAAAAATAAAATAACTGATGAAATATATTTCTGAAGACAAGCTTCCATTCAAGCCGTGTAGTACAACGTATAGAATGAGTTCAAGTCATCGCTGACATTGATTTAATTATTTGTTGATGAAATATTTGGTTTCAAAACAATTGTCGCGCAAATTGTAATAAAATGAATACTTCGACAAGTTGTTACTTACCAATTAATAGGTACTGAAATCAATAGGTACATACTTCTATGAACACTTCGCGTGACGAAGTTTTCGAAACCAAATAATTCAACAAAAAATAATTAAATCAATGTCAGCGATGACTTAAACTCGTTTAATACTTTCAATACACGGCTCAAATAGAAGCTGGTCTTCAAAAAATTTTTCACTAGTTTTTTTGTCACTTCAGTTGTAAATGGCATTTAATAATTCAAAACTTTTGAAAACCCACAAAATATCACAAGTTTTCAATTTTCTCTACGGACTCTACTAAGACGATGTAAATATCACGAATGCACCGCTCAATCTAAGCTTTCGAGCGTTATACTACTGGGCATCCAAACCCCACAGGCCAAGCTGAAATTGTTGACCTCTAACATTTTTAACGAACATTGTGCACTGATTTTGAATACTGAAAATTGAATAGATCTTGCACTTCATCTACATTTCCAATATTCCTCACAGAATGTATGGAAATAATGTTCGTGGAAACTACTAGGGACTGGAAATCCCGACACTATTTCATTATTGCTAATGTTTCGAAAATCATTAATTTTCTTTTTCAAAGCTAGAAATGGCACACTATAATAGGTTAAGGAACATGATATGGTTGAGATTGACCTCTACATGAGTTGTGTCGTAGAAATAATATATACAGTGAGACATGGATTGTAAAAAAACGCCAAACAACTTGAGAATATTTATATCAGTATGCAGGATGAACGTCAATCAAGTCGATTTGCGTTCATAATCCTTGAATTTATGAATTTTGACAGAAAATACGAAATCTCCAACCGCAAAAGCCCCTGCATACCAATTTTGAATCGAATCGGACCATAATCAGAAAACTCGTTCTCCATAATGGGGCCGTCATCTTGATTTCAAAAATGTAGGCAAAAAATTCATAATTTCCGACCCCTGAAACCCCCACATACCATTTCTGAATCGAATTGAACCATAATCACAGATGTCGTCATCGATCTTGGGGCTGCCATCTTGAATTTCAGAATTTTTACAAATCGGACCATAATTATAAATACCATCCGTCATCTTGGAGTCGCCATTCTGTTTTTTTCTACAACAAAAATTCCATAATGCATTGTCACTGAAATTATGAACGTCTGCCAAATTTCCATATAATCGGACGACTAGGAGTCGGTCAGAATTCACTTGCAAAATTTGACCCTAAATAACGAACGAACTAACAAGTGGAACTGAATAGAAGCTTGTAAAAATATTATTATTGGATGATTCCTAAGTGGATATCAACTTTGAATGGAGAATATTCGGCTTATAAATACAACAAAGCATGGTAATGAACCCAAGCAATCAGGCTGATGAGTAGAGATTCCGTTATCATCGGAGTGAGTGTAGCCAGAGGTATCGAATTCGCATATGTGTTTTGCTGTATATTGTTCCATGATATTCGAACACAAGCAAGAATTTATAAAAGTATGGGGGATAATTCATTCCGAGGCAAGAATATCAAATGAATTCCCTCAGGTTATTGATATTCGATCCAATGTTTTTTTTTCGAAATAACGAACACTGCCACAGCATTTCACTGCAGGATGCTGCATGTTTCGGAAGTTTTTCCTCATATCAGATTAAGAAGCTTACCGCGCGATGTATTTCGCTGGAACACCATTGTATAGTTACCCTTGCGCGATAAGCTTTCGAATTTGGAATCCTTCGTGGATTCCTCGTAAACGCTGCCTGGGGGTACATACACTGATACTTTGTTTCAGACTCCTCTCTCTTCCCATTCACATCGAGAGCTTGTTTAAATTGGTATACAGAAAATTAATATCATTATTCTGAAGATTGAGAGGTACGATTGGGAATTTTAGACTGAATTTCATGTGGAAAGTAAGACGAGTTCAATCAAAACCAAGTTCCATTTACAATTACGGCCCCAGCGATCCGAATGAGACTGAAAGCCTCACTGATAGCTTCTGATTTCTTTTCACCGGGGATTTTATTGGTTATATAGTTTTTGGAACAAAAAATTATTCCACACAACAAAATGGCGATCGTTTTCTACTTAAGAAATTCAGTTATGAATTTGATGATCAGATTCAGTAATAAGTCTCGTCACAAATATCATCATCGATGATGAAAAGCAGGGACCATTCCAAATCATGTTTACCCCAAGGCTCGAAGCTAAGTCTGGTTCTGTTTACATAATTCTCCTGCAGCTGTGTCATCTGAGCTTGTCATGTACGCAGACGACTCCAAAGTATTCCGCGGAATCGAAAGCCTTGCAGATACCATTAGTTCTTAACAGAATTAAATCTTTAATCGCTACTTGTATGTATGTAGTGATATCCTAATAAGTTCACATATCAGTTTCCTTCCTTTAGCGCATAGAAAAATGGAGGTGATATATACTTATTTATTTTAATTCATCCAACATCTGCCTGCGGCAAACTGGTTAACTCAGTATGGGAAACAAAGATGTATCTACTAACAAAGGCATTTACTAACGAAAGTCAGTAAAGACGCGGAAGGAACTGAGGCTCAGATAAAAACACTAAGAGAAGAATTCCAGAATGAAGTCTCCGCTTTGGGAAAATCCGTGAAAAATTCACAGGCTGAAAATCAATCTTTCAAATTGAAACTTTTTGCAACTGATAGACCCATTCGTCGAAACACATTCCTCATATTCTTCTTCTGTGGTTGACTATGTGATGAAATTAGTCAATGAATAACTGAAACAGGACATCAATAACTGCTTCATCAACCGTTAGATTGAAAACGAAACTATTATCCTAGAATTATTGTCAAATTAGATAAAATCAGAATTATTTAAAACATTCCTCAGTTGAAAAACTCCGGACTGGTATTTATCGCCCTCTCAAAGCAAACATTATTCAATCCTTGCAAGAACTGGAAGATACCATATGATATTTGCTACCCAGTTGCGATTATCTCACTTCAGCAGGAGATCTGAACACAAACGTACTTAACTCCGACAGGTGTTCTGAACTCTTTCATAACCTCTTGAATTCTTATGAGCTCCCTCAATTGGGGAATGCTCCTACCCGTTTTACCCCAACCTGTCAAACTCTCATAGATACATTAGTATGTTCAAATCCTGAGGATATTGAATCAGTGAATATTCACGGTAAAGAAAGAATAGTGGACCATCAAATGAAGTTTCATAATTAAATCAATTGAAATTCGTCCACAGGTCAAATATATAACATTTCGCGAATTTTCCAAATATAACATACACCACTTCCAAACAGAATTAACAAATGTCAACTGGGATGCCATATACCAATGAGAAAACGTTAATGACACATTGAATTATTCAAATATCAATTAGATTAGCGTTTGATTATAATAATAATAATATTCGTGTATTTCCTCAACAGACAATAATTGTATAGAAACAGCTAATTTTCAACCTAATTTTCTTAAGCTACAACCGACATTATTTGAATAACTTGTTTAAAAAACGGTACAAAGTCCTGGAAAAATATCGAGAATTAAATTTGTACATACCAACAATAAACTGAAGTTAAAATTTTCACTACAAGAGTGCTATTCCATTCACATCCATCACATAAATGAAATAATGTGATAAGATCAGAGATTGAAAAATCCATCGATATTTTAAAAATCATTATCATTGCAGTATAATATGAATAGCATCGGTCCCATCACTGATCCTTGAGGTACTCCAACGGTCAAAGTTTGGGTATCAGAATTGAATTTATTATGACTGTTATCAGATCGATGATTCACCGAGACAAATTGACTCCTGTTCCTAGTGAAAGACTCTTTCCAGTCGAGGGCATTTCCCCCAATATCAGACGAATATAATTCATTAAATAGGGTCGTATGATCGACGCAATCGAATGCCCTGCTGAGATCACAAAATAACCCACCAGGTCACTCACTCACCGTCCTCGATACACTCTGAAATGTTTGAGTAAAAGGCTGATACAGCAGTGATAGTGGTCATGTTCGATCTGAAACCATGTTGAATGGGGGAAATAATGTTATGCCTCTCAATGAAATGTGGTAATCGTATCTCATTGTAATACCATTTACGGTCCAGAAATCTTACAGACCGATGCTTTGCGACTGAACAAAAATTCTGAATTCCTGTATTCGATTGTTTAATGGTATTCGAAAATACGAGCAAATTAGTTCTTAACCCAGAGGCTAAGATTAGAAAGCCTACGTAAACTTCTGCGCGAAAGACCAATCACATTTACTAACATAAACCAAGTGAATAACAGAAAAAATAATTCACCAGTCATTTCGAGACACTCCACAGAATTACTTACACGTAGCTTTTTCTACAAGTCATCTGAACATTACAATTCGATCCCCACAAAAAACTGGAATTTTTTTAATTTAATTTCAAAAAAAATTCAAACAAATGCTTAGATTTTCACAGGAATGAACTATTGCTGTCAAACCAGGTTTTTTATTTTTATTTTTCATTTTCATTTCTAAAATATCAGTTTTGTAACATATTGCCAAAATTAATATAATTATTACATCGTTATCTCTTCCTTCATATTACCGTGGTATATAGAATAAAGTTAGTATATATTTTCTTTGGAAATTAAGATGAAAAACAGCTTTAGCTGATACTTCGCGTATTCACCAATCACATACATTTCTTCTTCCTTTATGAACTATATATTTATATATATATATATATATATATATATATATATATATTGTTATGATGGGGTGATTGTGGTTTGTTTTCATATTTTATTATTTATCTATTTATATATTTTCACAATCAGACATCATAACAAATACATATTTTTTTGTTTTACTATTTTTCTTACTATTTTTAAATCTCTTCAGCTAGTTGCACTCTGAATTTATTCTGATATGTTCGAATAAAAATACCCATATAAATATTTCGAGTGCCCGGGGATGTATTTTACCTTTCTCCCATCGATTCTTTTACCTTATTCTCTTCACCTCAGCTAACTCAATCGGTACGCCTATGGAATCTCAGGAGTCAGTTTCACTGTGGAGCCCTTTAGTAGTACTTGATGTCAATTTCAGAAAATGGCAAGTTGTTATTGCTCAATCATGGAAAATAATGGAGAAATTCATCGAAATAATATTTTCCTTCATTCAGGAAGACTTACTGTTACCTATTCTGCGATAATTAACCTAAATCAGTGCTTCATAGCAAAATATACATGAAAATTGACGTTATGTGATAATAAAAGTGAAATGTAATCTATTTCTGGAGGTTCAAATTACCTGTGGCTCCTTGAAACGAAACTATGCAGTGTCTCGGATCGCTCTCCTGTTCCTGGAAACTGCTACTCTGCAGCCCCCGTGTCGACAGTGAATTCGCCTTCGTAATGGTATATGTCTCAAATGAGATGGTAAGATTCGTTCTGCAGCTGGGTTTTTTATCAGCTATAGTTCTTTAGAATATTTCCTTGTGTTGTATTGGCAAATAACTGTATTTGTAACAAAAATAAGATTGATTTTTTTTAATTCAAATTTCTTGAGTTGGTTTTTCCAAAATTATTTCTTCTCAATATCCTAGCTTGTTGATTTTTTCACCTTGATACCACACATCCTCTGTTTTCTTCTCGAATTTTTTATGTACACGCTCTTTTTCGTTGCACTTTTCATTATTTTCGTTTATTTGACAGTTTTTATTCACGAATCGTTTCTGAATACCTTACATACTTTATACATGATATATAACAATCGTCTTTGACGTTTTCTGCACTTCATATTTTCAATACTCATAATTTTGCATCAAGATATTTCCTGGCATCTCATTGGCTATTGTCTAATTTCAAATACAGAATGTTCTAACTTTAACATTTTGTTGTCTGCTTGTGCTCAAAAATATATTAGTAAATTTTGATTTCTATAATTTTTTAAATTATGCCAATTGCTTGTAATGTTGATAACATGTTCATTTCAAATATAGGTATCGACTTACATTATATAAGGTTTCAGAAAAAACGGTATAGTCTTCAGAAAAACTGTAAAATAACATAGCATAAATTACTGAATATGAACATTTTTTATTTATGTGCGTTTTCAATTTTTCATTTTCATCTCAACTCTTTGAACATCTCAAACGTACTTCTGAACATTTCAAATTCCCTGAATTTATATTCAACATTTTAATACTAGTTAGTAAAATTTGAACATCAATTCAATTATTTACAATTATTAATATAACTTTTTTCTTTGTTTCAGAAACTACCTGACTTTGGAATTCTCTCCAATTCAAGGGAGAGAATTTCCTCAAGATATCATCATCGATATATATATATATATATATATATATATATATATATATATATATATATATATATATATATATATATATATTCAGTTTCATTTTTTATATTTTATACTGATATATATTTTCAATATTGATTTGATTTTTATAATTATTGGTACTCCTTTCGAATATAGTCTGTTTTTTTATTCTTCCTATCTCTTCCTTCAGTTGTACTTTGTATTTATATTGAATTGGATATTTTATTGAACTGAATCTCTCAACTCATTTACTTTCATTTTGTGCATATACTCTTTCGTTATTCTTTATTCATACATGATTAACTCATTATACTTATTCATAATTCATTAATATACCTTTATTTTAATTATTAATATATCTTCATTATCATCATCATCATATTTCTTATTATACACTTCATCATTATAATTATTATCATTTCCACTTACATTTCTCACATGCTTTCTTTTGATACACAAAATATTTTTCTCTTTGTTTCTTTTATTTTTCTTTAAAATTCATATCATTTATAATATATTTCTATATTTTTCCTTCATAATCTATAATTGGTTTTCATTTTTTCTATCTGATCTGTACCAATAATTGTTCAAATTCGATGTTTTTCAGTATTTTTGATTGTTATTCAACATTATTGTTATCTTTCTCCAAATTTAAATTCATGTGTTGATTTGTTTCCTCTAGTTTCTTCTCTCATTGATTATTAGCAAATTGTTTTCAGTCATTTTTATCTTTGTATTTTTTTAAATTTTAAGATCATTCTCCATATCACTCCATTTTATTTACATGTTTCTGAAACAGTATCCATTAAAAGTATTTTTTTTTCAATTTTTTTTATCACCTTCTTTACCTATGAAATTTGTTAAACCTATAATTGATTATTCCCTAATTTCTTCATCCATTATTCATCTCTCTTTCTATGGAATTGTACTTGTTTTGTTATCACAAGCATATATTTCATTTCAAACATTTTCAATTGATATTTTATGTTAATATTCCCAACTATTTCCTTATTCATAATTTGAATTGTTCTGGTTTTTGATAGTCATATTCATTTAATTTAAATTCTTTCCCATTTTTATTTTTGACATTTTAATATCCATTTTCATCATTTCATTGTTTATATTTTTTTTTCCATCTCAAAATGTTTATTAGCCATATTTATGTCATCGATTTCCATTATTATTTCATCATTTATGTTTTTGTTTGCATTTCAAAATTCATTTTCGACATGTTTATGTCATATATTTCCATTATTGTTATTTTATCATTCATTTTTCCTTTTTGCATTTCAAAATCCTTATTAGTCATCTTCAAATCATCTATGAATTCATTAGTTTTTCAAAAATTTTTTATTTTGCATTCGTTAATCATTTTTAAAAATTAAGTTTTTTATATTTCCCTATGAAATTCATTATTATTTTGCTCACTTCTTGTTTCAAATGGTATACATATTGCTCCTTTATTTTCTTCGAAACTTTCTTCCATTCCTCCCATCCTTTCCCTTATTCTATCTGAGTTATCTTTCATTTCCTGTTCCATACTTTCTATTATTCTATCTGTGCTTTCTTCCATTTACTTTTTCATGAAATCCATGAGTTTTTCAAACTGTCTCTTTATTTCTGTTGTTTCACTTTTTATTTTACTCCCTCTCACATTACTACTTTCTCCTTGTTCCTGATCACCTCTCTCTTCCTTCTGCACCTCCTTCCAAACCAACTTTTCTATCATCTCTCAAATCCATTTTTTCCACACTTATATGATTATGTCAATGCAAAAAATCAAAACGTCAACCTTATATTTTCCCTGCATAATTATATTTGATTTTGAACAAATGGTTTTTCTTTCAATCTTTATAAAATGTACACTCGCTTCCTATTCTTATTTTGGCAATTCAGCCCCACGTTGGGCACCAATTGTTATGATGGGGTGATTTGGTATTTTTTATATTTTATTATTCATCTCTTTATATATTTCCACAATAAACATCATACCAAAAAAATATTTTTTTGGTTTACCAATTCTATTTATATTTTCAAATCTATTTATTATTTAATTCATTATGTTCATATACAAATACCTATATAAATATTTCAAATGCCTGGCTATGTATTTTACGTTTTTTCCATTGATTCATTCATCTTATTCTCTTTACCTCAGCTAACTCAATCGGTACGCCCATGGAATCTCAGGAGTCAGTTCTACTGTGGAGCCCTCTATTAGTTATCGATGTCAATTTCAGAAAATGGCAAGTTGTTATTGCTCAATCATAGAAAATAATGCAGAAATTCATCACAATAATAATTTTCTTGATTCAGGAAGACTAACTGTTACCTGTTACTGTTACCTAATCAACTCAAATTAGTGCTTCATGGCAAATTATACTTAAAAATTCAAGTTATGTGATGATATAAGTGGAATATAACCTATTTTTGTAGGTTATGTAGTCTTTATACTAATTCATGAAAGTGTTCTATCGAAAGGCTTCTAAAAAAAAGTTTATTTTCGAAATGCACTGAGTTTAGTTGATTTTTATGATTCAAAGTACCTTTGGTTTCTTGAAACAAAACAGTGTCTCGGATCGCTCTCTCGTTCCTGGGAACTGCCGTTCCAATCTGCAGCACCCTTGTCAACAGTGAGTTCGCCCTCGTACTGGTATATGTCTCAAATGAGAAGGTAAGATTTGTTTTGCATCTGGTTTTCCTATCAGCTATAGTTCTTTTTGATATTTCCTTGTGTTGTATTAGCAAATAACTATTTTTGTAACGAAATGATAATTGATTTTTCAAATTCAAATTTCTTGAGTCGGTTTTTCCAAAATTATTTTTTCTCAATGCCCTAGCTTGTTGATTTTTTCCCTTGATACCACACATTCTTCGTTTTCTTCTCGAATTTTCGATTAACACGCACTTTTCTGTTGCACTTTTCATTATTTTCGTTTATTTGACAGTTTTTATTCACGAATCGTTTCTAAATACTTTACATACTATGCATGATATTATAGAAAATCATTTTTGACGCTTTCTGCTTTCAATATTTTCAATATTCATAATTTTGCATCGAAATCTTTTCTGGCATCCCATTAGCTATTGTGTTCAGATCTCATTTCATATAGAGAATGTTCTTACTTCAACATTTTGTTGTCTGCTTATGCTCAAAAATATATTAGTAAATTTTTATTTCTATAATTTTATATATTATGTCAATCGCTTGTAATGTTGAAAACATGTTTATTTCAAACATAGGTATCGACTAATATCATATAAGGTTTCAGGAAAAACGGTAGAATCTTCAGAAAAACTGTAAAATAACAGACCATAAATTACTAAGTATGAACATTTTTCATTTATGTGCTTTTTCAATTTTAAATTTTCATTTGAACTCTTTGAACATCTAACACGTACTTCTGATCATAAATATATATATATATATATATACTAGCGGACCCGACAGACGTTGTCCTGTCCAAAATTCTTCGTTCCCTAAAATGTTTTTCCCGAAATTTTCCCGTTATCCCGTTATCCCATTTTCCTGTTACTCGTTTTTGTCTTTATCCCCTCATCCCGTTTTCTCGTTTTCCCTTCATCCTGTCATCCCGTTATCCTGTTTCTCCGTTATCCCGTTATTCCCGTTATCCCGTTTTCCTGTTAACCCATTTTTTTTATTCTGTTATCCCGTTTTCATCTTATCTCCCTCTCCTGTCATCCCGTTATCCCGTCTTTCCGTTTTTTCGTTATCCCGTTATTCCCGTTATCCCGTTTTCCTGTAAGTCCGTTTTTTATTCATCCCGTTATTCCGTTATCCCGTTATTCCCTTATCCTGTCATCCCGTTATCCCGTTTTCCCGGTTATTCGTTATTCCGTTATTTCCGTTATCCCGTTTTCCTAAAAAAAATAATGGAGCCCTCTATTACCATGGCTGGAACGGTCACGTCGATGGTGACGTTAGGGTGAAAGGTAAGCTGATTTTCATGAATTTCGTCCGTATCTGCCTCGAAATATTCAATAGTGTTATTACAGGAACGACAATCACACTTTCAAACATTGAATGCAGATTTCTTTCCTATTTTAAGAAACTCACTGAGTGGTATCACAACCTGTAAAACAATGAAGTACCAGAAGACAAAGAGAAAAAAGTTTGCACCACTTTGTTCATTGATAAAAATCGTCTGGTAGAGCCGTGTCCAAGTTTCATAAATAAATTAATTTTCTGTCTTACTCATATTAACGACTCTGCTTGATCCTCACGAAATCGGTCGTTAATGGCCCCTATTAACCTTCAATTTATCTTTTAATGCATGATTGTTATATATAATAAACCAAACATACACCGAAATTGACCATTCATATCCTATAAATGGTCGATTTCTCCATTTATGCATAATTGTGGTATGGGCAATACATAAATTCGAATATTATTCAAATTCCAAATCATATTACCTTTGCGCTGTAAAATTTATGTATTTCCAAATCTAAATATTGTAAGTTTCCTTCTAGTTGAAGGAAATGTTTATCGAACATTTCACGTTGACCACAGGAACGAGGTCGACGGATTTTTTTTGTAATCAACTCGTATATAAAAATAGCGAATAATGATTTCGAACATTAACGGGCTCGCTTCGCTCTCGCGTTAAAATATATCGATCAATAATCGCCACCATTAATACAATAGTTGATTAAATAACTATTCATGTATGTCCGAGTTCGAACAAAAGGTGATATGAGAACATCTGTATCAACTGATTTCACTTATATTTGTTTGCTAATTTTCTTTTTCATATCTTGCATGCAAATCATCCTGGTACCTGACCCTACCTGACAACTTGACAGATCTTTGAGACTTTCTGAGTGATGTTCATGAAGTGAAACTACTTTTTTCGTTAATTTGAATCATCCTGCAATTGTATCTCTTTCCTTCAAATAAACTGCAGTATTTTGAAACGAATATTATGTCAAAAATATTGAGAGAAACTGTTTGTTCATATACGACTTCAAATAGATTCGATTTTTTTGAATTTTGCTACTACCAGTAACGTTGAAATTCAGTACATTAATATCTCCTTGTCTTCAACGTTCAACAGTTGTTATAAAATTTCCATTGTAAGTATCATAAACTACCGATATTCGAAGTACTTTACATCTGCGCCCGGCGTTAATTACAGATTTCAAGATAATACTGTATGCGAGGTGTATTACATCCCGATGACACATTTAGCGCTTATAGAAAAATCGCTGTTGCAGAACAATACAATTTAGGGAAAAAAAAGTATGTCGCTGCAAGTATGTAAATATTTTCAGAAACGGATAGGTTCATTCATTAGGGAATATTTTTAGTTACTCTGATTTTTGGAGAAATAAAAGTGCAAATTGAGCGCAAACCGTTCATATTGGTGAAATCGCTAGAGTGTGTGCTTCAATTGGACACAATAAATGGTACCTCTTATTATTTTTTATTATTTTTCAAGATATTGCGGTGGAAACAAAAAAAACCATCTACTTGAAAACTAAAAAATAAACTTTTTATTGATTTGAAAAGTTTGAATCTACAAAAAAATTCAAAATACGATTTTATATGCTTGGTGACATACTCAAAGGAACCTTATATATTTGACCTGGTTTTATGAAAATAAAAACGACACGATAGACTCACGAAATCGCTGCTCTAATTAAGTATTACGTACTATTTTTCATGACTGGAAAACCGAATAGGGTTCAAAAGTCCTGTGCATAATTGATAAAGTATTTATATGAAATTTACCCTCGACGTCTTCACCTCCACAACTCGCCATATAAAATCAATCATAACAAAATTTCATTTATGAAAACATTACTTTTTCTATAACACAATCTATATGATATCCACGAAATGAACTTCCCAACCCTAAAATCGCAAAATAAAATTTTGAAGGGCAGATTCGTTCCTCCCTGGATAAAATTAATCAAGGCATAGGTTTCAAGAACCTCTGATGATTAGTAGAATTTATTTCTCGGTATGAAACTGCAGTGCGGTTTCATACTACGGAAGATATTTCTGGTGATTAAGAAAAATTGTATTGACACCTTTTTTCGTTTCAATATGTGAGAAGTTTTAATTGAAGACATCTTAAAATATATAGATGAATAAAAATAAAATGGGATAATAAAAAATCTTTTGTATCTGAAATCGATTTCTGTTCGAGATTTCCAAACTTGAAAAAGTTTCAGGAAATTTTCGATCAGATTTAGTTTTTTAATATTGAAAAAAAAAGTAAAGAGTCAAGTTTCCTGAAAAATTTAAATAGGTTTGACAAGTGTGCACACTTATCTGTATTAAAAATATATGGTCTGTTGTCTATCATACATGACAATAATGTAGGACTTTGCCTTCTAGTAATTACTTCAAGAACAACTTTAATTTTCGATTGATTTCCAAGGTTTTTCACATAACCTGATAGTTGAACACTGGAAGCAGTTATTTTCGAAAGGAATTTAATGAATCATATATGATTTTAACATCCCTCCATAACACTTCTTCACCAACTCATAATTAAGCATAAAAAACTACTTTTTCGGAGATATTATAATTTAGTTTTCAAATAGCGCATACCTGATATTGAAACCAGAAATCTGACATGAATTGAGTTTTTTTTTTGTTAATGTACCACTCAAGCCTGATTGTATCGATGTTAAGAAAAATACTGGACCTTTTTGAGCGCTAGTCTTTATGTAGAAGAATGCTATGAGAAAAACAGATATGATTCTGTGCTTGTATGTTCATTGGGAACATTGGAACGTTTCTGGAAAAGTCAGGTTCATCCAAGTGAGTATTTTCAGGAAGAGTATATGAATATTAAAAACATTTCACTTCTTGTTTTCAATTTCTTGTGATATTATTCGAGAACAGAAAAGTCCAAGCAGATGTATTCCCGATTAATTTATCCAGTATGCATGAAAAAAAAAAGAATTAGAATAATCAGGTTCAATGTAGCGTTCCACTTTCCAACTTCATAATCCAAACAGTTTTATTCCATGCATTTTTTCCAACAGTTTGAATTATGAGAGGACAAGCAAAATCTTTTTTTGGTGGGAATATGAATTTTTAGTTTCTAAACAATTCAGTCAACTTTCCTGAATCAGTATCATGCCAACCAAAATACATGATAGGCTCAAGAATTTTATAAAAACTGTCTACTATAGTTTAATATTAGTATTGTTTTATTCTTATCTATTTTCAACCATCATATTACAGAACTACATCTTAAACTGTTCAACTATGTTAGTTACTAAGTGAATATATCTTCTTATCGGAATTCATTGCTGTTCAGATATCAGAGGATTGAGGAAGTTTTTGCTTTCCACTTGAACATTTTTATTCAAAAAATCATTTCACATCTTTTTTCATTCAACTTCATGTATTCGCGTGGTGATACAATGAATTTTTGGTAGTGGCCGTTCTGTTATACTTTCGGTTCCAAGTTTTCCCAAAATGAGAGAACGTTGATTATAAATGGACGAATAAAATTTGTGGATCTCAATGACCGCTTCAAAATTCCGTATAATTTTTATGATTTATCATTCAATTTAACTGAAATGGGGAGTTCCTAAAATGAGAAATATGATGTTCTGGGATTGAGGGGGATCGAGTTTTGTTGTTTCCATCCAGAGTTGTTATGTAGGTTTTCCTTAGTTGTTGATTATGAAATCGTACCAAAAATTAATGGATTCAAGATGGCGAAAGTGTTTCGAAATATATGGCATGATAATAACCAAACTAACTCTCTAGGGGTTTTGAGAAATACAAAATATGATCTTTCGCCCCAAATTCTACAAATGTAAATAGCGTGGGAGTCATGATCCCGTTTCATATGGAACTGGTAGCTGGTAGTATTTCATGACGCGAATTATGGGATTCAGGATTCCGGAAAAGTAATGACGTACTATGAAATCGAGTACCTATTGACAAGAAGGGGAATTAATGCCACCAAAACTATTCAGATTTTTTCCAAACTCGGTTATGGCAAACTCAAATTCACCAATTAATTCCCAATTTGCAGGATGGATTGGTTTTGAGGCATTTATTGCCTACCCTTGAAATCCTTCAATTTCTGATGAGCTCACAAGATCTGTTATGTTCTCATATTGAGTAGGGAAAAACATCAGATCAGCAGTTGGTTGAGTGTTATGCTACTGAACGAGTTGATTTTTTTAGAGAAAGTGTTAAGAAAAAACACCAACGTCGAATTGGAATTGGAAATATCAAAATTATACCTTATTCAATCTGAGGGTGCAATATCGAGTTCCATCGAAAATCACTGAGTTTCTTCACTTTAACTGACCACCAGAACAATTGGAAATAAAACAAACACTCTTCAAGTTATAACTGATGTCACAACGTAGTTCGGATATCGCAATCACATTTCAAAAACAATAACGTCTTCGAAATTGCACTTGATACTGGATAAATGTTTTTTTATAGCAACCAGATCTTTTACCAACTTTCATAAACACGTATAATGCGCGAATAAAACATCCACGCTCCGGACGCAGTTATTGAGGAAACGTCGAATTCGCACGTCGCGACGCTACTGCCGCAAAAAGCGGACGTGAGAGATTAAATTGTATTGCGCCGGTCCTATTTCTCCACCCTGCTAGGGAAATGGTGCGAACTATATTATAAAGTGCATTATGTAACTTGAACATACCCCAGAGGAGAATATGAAAATGTAAATTAATTAGGGATATCCATAAAAAAATCAGCAGAATTCAACTGATATGATAGGAATCACAGGTGCAAAATGGCTCGTTTTTGTACGGTGAACCCATATTCGGAATGAGTTTTCAATAAATAATGAGCAAAAAATAGTATTACCATATAAAATTTTACTGCGTGTGAAATAATGTAAAAAAATTATTAGAAATAATATACAAATTGGAATCAAACTCTATTATTCTCACACCGGATCTCAACGAATCTATTAGACAAGTCATAACTTGGTATATGTGAATGGTATGTGAAGAGGATTGTTTTCGCACATTTTTCACTTTTCGATCACCCTGTATATTGTAACATTTTTGGATATCTGACACAATTCTGGATAAAAATCTGACATTTTTACGCCTACTAAATTTTTTTAGAGTCACTTTTAATATTGCATCTAGGTGGCCATGATCGGACGTAAACTAATCTGAGGACCTCAGGAGATGTCAGCAAATTAAAATCGCAAAGTTTACGTGAATAGTATGATAGATAGGAATAAGACAAGTTGGCAAAATGACATTTTTGTGTCTAACTATTATTTTTCAAATGGCGAACATATTTTAACAACCACTTTCTGAAAAAAAGGATTTTTTGATGAATCTAACGAAATTAATTTATTTGTGATTGGATTGGAAATAAGAATATGAATTTAATATAATAAAGGAGAATACAGGATAATTATTCATCAGATTTTGTCAAGTGTGCCATGAATTTACTTTCACTGTAGTGAATTTTCAAAGTGCTTTCCTCCTTGTTCAAGACACATTTCAGCTCGTTCAATTGTTCCTCTCAACACGTTTCGTAACATTTGAGGCGTTATACTTCTCAATGACCGTAGGATATTCTCTTCAAAGATTTCAATAGTGGGTGGAGCTGTTGCATAGTGAACCTTCTCTTCAACATATCCCCAAATGAAGAAATTGAGCACAGTGAGACACGGTGAGCGGGCAGGCCACCGTACTGAACCATTGGTTGCAATAATTTGATTATTAAAATGCTCTATTAAGTATTTTAGAACTTCTCTGGTATTTTGTGAGGGTGCTCCATCTTGTTGGGAGTCAATCCACCGTAGAACTGCCACCGGTAGATTATTAAGATGATCCTCGATTTTACCCAAGTACTGACCTTGACACAATATTGGCCAATTATTCTGTTTCCAACGATACCAGCCCCGACATTGACGCATGTTGATTTTGTTGGGCCCACTACCGAGTATTTTGCTTATTGAACATATCATTATTTGTAAATCGTGACTCGTCGGAAAATAGAATGAAGTTGATGAAATTTGGGTTAACTCTATGATTTTGAAGCAGCCCATCACAATACACTACCCCTCTATCACCATCGTCAGCACACAAATGTTGGTGTAACTGATATTTAAATGCTCGATATCCGTGCTTTTTCTGTAATTTTGTTGCTGATTCGTGACTTATATGCATTTCTTGACAAATTTTTCTTGAAAAAACTGTTTTATCAACCCCAACCATAACGAGAACGTTGATCTCTGACTCTCATTCATGATGAACCTCTGTTCCTCCTCTCGATTTCCTTCTTGCCTAAAACGATTCTCAACATACGGAAAATACTGGATGTTGCCGATTGGGATATCTCTGAGCATACAACTCAGCATTTTTCCTTGAATTTATATGACATTCTCCAAATATTATTAACATATCCACTTTTTCAGTTTGGGCATACATTATGTTGAAGAATAATCAAACTGACATTTAACGAGAATTAAGAAACTTCTACTGTCTGCTCATGAAGCTTATGTCACTGACATTACCTAAGAAGACTAGATAAAATAACTGTGAAATATTATGTATCATGGCTATCCATGACACACTTGACGAAAGTGAATGATTTTTTTTTTTTTTTTTTTTTTTTTTTGGCTTGGACATTTCGTCATTCGGCCAGACACAAGTGGAATATTATTATTGTATGATGGGATGCAGGTTGTCTTGCTCTAAGCAATACTGCATCCCATATTAATTTATTTCAAGACAATCACAACATAGAATGTATCATTCACACAGTATTCTGGGTAGGCCTTGTTACTAACTCCATACGCCACCTAGGAGCAGCACTGTTATTTGAACGCAACAGCGAATCGTCGAGGATCATCCTCGGCCCGGCTACGAAATTTAACATTTAATTCTCTCAAATTAAATGAAAAATTTCTGCCCTGGCCGAGAATCGAACTCACGACCTTTCGATCATGAGTCGGACGCTTACCCACCGCGCCAATCCCCCCTCAAGTGTGAATGAATTATCATCCAGTATTTTCCTTAGTAATATTCAATTTATGTTATTATTTTCAATCCAATCGCAAATAAATGAATATCGTTAGATTCGTCAAAAAATCCTTTTTTCGGAAAGTGCTTGTCGTAAATTGGTCGCCATTTGAATAATAATAGTAGACACGAAATTGTGTGTTTTCCAACTTGTCTTCTTTCTATATATCAAACTAGTCACTGAAACTTTGTAATTGCAATTTTCTGACATCACCTGAGGTCCTCAGACTAGTTTACGTCCGATCATGGCCACCTAGATGCAATAGCCAAAAAGGCTCTGAAAATAATTAAGTAATCGTAGAAACATTTCAAAATGTCACTTTCTGATTCACAATGGTCTCAGAAATCCAAAAATGTTACAATATACAGGGCTTTCCATTCAGAAATTCAAAACTGAAAGGGTTTAGGTAGTAGAAATGGAATCCGATAGAATGTAAATAGTGCCCATATTCTGGTAAAAAATAAACGTTATTCTCCATGATCGTTTGGCTATTTTTGTTGACCATAGAAATGAATTAGCCAGATATAGGCCAACAATTTTTTCGTAGAAATTTTCTGAATACTTTAAGATTTCAGCCTAAAGTTAGGAAATTTCAGTATTTTGAAAAAAAAACTATTACTTCGGAAGTATTTTCAGAAAATAGAATGATACAAATGCATAACGTTTTTTTTTTAGTGAAAAGGTTCAGGTTATATGTGGAATCCCATGAAATGCAAATAATGTACCTATTGACCCTGATTGTTTTTTTTTTAATTATAAAATAGCCTAAAAGGAGGCTGGGAGAACTCGTAATATTGAAAAAAAACTATTAGTTCGAAAACATTTCGAGAAAATCGTAAAAAGGAAGGTGGATAATCTGAATTCATAACAAGTTATCCGTGTAATCCGACAGAATGCAGGAAATTCCCATATTTTCCCCGAGTGTTGAACAAAAAATTTTCAAACAGGCGAATGAATTCACATGAATAGAGCCTAGAATCATTGTCCAAAAGGTGTTTTTTCAAAGTTGGGTTCTGCTAGCTTCACGGTCAAGCTAGCAGAACCCATAATTTCCTTAAAAAAAACCTATCTAAGGGAAACCGATAGTGGGTTCAAACGTGGGCCTAAAAATAAGCCTAAAATGATGTGATCAGATTTTTGATAAACATCCAATTAGCTCTTTGGTTCTGACAGCTCAACGTTGGGCTAGCAATACCCGCAACATCTCCCATATTTGAAGAATAGGGTGATAAATTAATCTGAAAATATGGCCAGACAAAAAAGGGAAATCTCAAGGTGGTTCTGCTAGCTTTACGGGGGTCAGCCCATGGAAGGGAGTCAATTTCCTAATTGGTTTTGCTCAAGAAGAGGATGAGTGAAGTCTTGAAGAAAATTCTTGAGCAAAAACTAAGTTCTATTGGGTTCAGTGTCGAAAAGATTCAGGAAGCTGGTACAGAAGATGTCCAGAGTGATGCGCTACTGAAGGTCCCAAAACAAGGAGTGAAACAGGAAGTGACTGGAAAGTGAAAAACATGCGGAAACTCGCCTATCCACATATCATTCACCTAACCTGTCTCGTTTTGATACACCTAATATTCTAGAAGTTATGACTTGTCTGATAGTTCATAAATAAAATATATACAAATTATTCTGTTCGTCTCTTGAAGGGATTGGAGCGAGTAATTTTCGGCATGGAAGAGTGTGGAGTCCAGACAACCAGCTGACCCTCCTGTCGTGGAGGATGAGGCGATGGCCCCTAATGATGTTAGATATTTGTCAAAAATATACTAGATTCGGGGCCTGGTGATCTGTAGGCATACGTTTCATCATTAGAGCTATAAATTTGATATATATATATATATATATATATATATATATATATATATATATATATATATATATATATATATATATATATATATATATATATATATATATATATATATATATATATATATATATATATATATATATATATATATATATATATATATATATATTTGAAACTGTTATTATGGGAATCTTTCTTCTTGGAATAATTATCATAACTTTATTCAGAGAAGAAAACATACAAATACAGATAAATGACAACATGAAGTGAACAAAGTGATCCACGGATAAGTGCAAGAGCACTTGTTTCCCATAAAAATTG
Organism: Gonioctena quinquepunctata; assembly: GCA_018342105.1. NCBI lineage: Eukaryota > Metazoa > Arthropoda > Insecta > Coleoptera > Chrysomelidae > Gonioctena > Gonioctena quinquepunctata. The sequence goes on along the minus strand of JAFIRS010000584.1, from coordinate 263,275 downwards.
ATAGATATCTATAACCTTATGAAAATTTGAAAAATTTAGGAATGTATAAATGTAAAACTAGACAAATATTATGTATAAAGTCGGTCAAATTACCATGAAGAATACACAATTTAAAAAAAAAAAAAAAAAAATAACAATAATGAATATAATAATAAAATAATGGTTATATTCCATCAGGGTTCAAATAGTTGGGAGAACAATTCTATTTCTCTTTCGTTTATATATTTTTTCATATTTCCTTCGATTTTTTGCTCTGTTTTTTTTGCAGGCAGCATATAATAAATTCTCATTGCAATATACAGTGACCGGCAGAAAGTACGCATCATATGGGAAATTATTTTATTAATAAATTTTGACGAATATCGATATGTGTCATCGCTTCTGCATCAAAAGCAACCCCAAGAGACGTTGTACAGTGCCGTTCGTCTTTTCGTGTTTGGAGGGAAATTTAAAAAAATTTAAAATTATGTTTCAAAACACACTTAGTTGGGAAAATATCGAAAAATGTTATCCGAAAAAGTTGTTCAGAACGTTATTTTATAGCTATGTACAAGTTTTGAAAAAAATCTGAGATGAAAAAATAAAAATAAATTTTTTGCCATAATAAAAATTTCAATTTGGAAAAATACATTTTGGACAAAGAAACTCATTAGTAAGGCCAACAATAATATTTCAAATGATATTTTGTAAATATTCGCAAGCTACTTCTATTTTATTCGGAAAAAAATTGAAATTTATGGATTTGCCATGTATTCAGCTGCTTCATAAGAGGTCACTGAAATATCTCCAGGACATTATAATCCCGATACTGTTCATTATTAATGAAGGTCCTTGTATGTCATAGTTTCAAATTTAATTTTTTATTCAAACAAAAAATAAATTGATCACAAACTTTCGAGTATGCATTACATTGTTTGGTTTATAACTATTTCAGCTTCTAGTTTCATTATAAAATGTAATTATGTGAAAAATTGAATCAATTTTTTGTTCTAATAACAAATTTATATTGAAATTCTGTAGATACATGGTTCTTTGTCAATAATAAACTGTATCGGGATTATAATGTCCTGAAGATATTTCCGTGACCTCTTATGAAGCAGCTGAACACATGGCAAATCCAAGTTTAAATTTTTTTTCGAATAAAATAGAAGTAGCTGGTGAATCTTTACAAAATATTATTCAAAATATTACTCTTGGGCTTTACTTATGAGTTTCTTAGTCAGAAATGTATTTTTCCAAATTGAAATTTTTTTATGGCAAAAATTGATTTTTATTTTTTCATTTCAGATTTTTTTCCAAACTTGTACATAGCTATAGAATGTCGTTCTCAACAACTTTTCCAAATAACATTTTTCAATATTTTCCCAAATAAGTGTGTTTTGAGACATAATTTTAAATTTTTTTAAATTTCCTGCCAAACAAGAAAAGACGAACGGCACTGTACAACATCTTTTGGGATTTCTTCTGATGCAGAAGCGATTGCATGTATCGACATTTGTCAAAATATTTTATTAAAAAAAATTCCCATATGATGCGTACTTTCTGCCGGTCACTGTATATAATAGGCTCTTTGGGTTTTGGATTTTGTGACGTGCGGAAGGATATGTTTGTTACGGTTCCGTGTGTTGTGTTCATGTTGAGGGATATCAGATTTTTGTTTTTGGAAGTGGTACCTCATATTCACAAAGGTAAAATAATTGGCTGATATCCATAATTTTTTGTTCTTCATAGAGGCTATTGAAACTGTATCTGGAGTTTTTCTGTAGGATGAATTTCAGAAACCGTCTTTGTATTACTTCCAAACGATTAGAGGATATGACATTCTACAAGGGAGAAGTAGATTACTTTCATGTTTTCGATGGGTGAGTGATTGTTTGAATATTTGAATTCATTCAATATGGTTTGGAGTTTTTAAGTTATATATTTCAAATGTTTTGATTATATATTTTATGTGATAATATCTCTAGATTCTGAAATTTTGGCTCATGTCTCCTGTGCTGATTGTCGTGAATTCTTGAGTTTCTAATATCTCTAGTTAGCAAAATTTAGGCATGTGGAATTTGTGGAATTCATTTGCTATTTTTGTTATGTATTCTATGAGAGTTTATACGTTTGCGAGCTCGTGTAGATCGTCCAGTCGAATGTATCGGTCCAACTGAGATTTTGGGAGAATGCAGAACAATGGACAATCGAATTTTGTTGCATGTTGGATAATTTGCCTATACATCTTGACCGAATTATCCCTGTACAACTCAGAGTTACCTGGAATGAGAGGGTAGGTTCGCTTAATTGCGGCCGACAGCCTCTGTAACGCAACGCCAACCTGTTCTGTGTGTGGGTGTGAATGGGGGTGAGGAAAAAGTGCGACTGGATGTCCTGGATGTCCTAACCGGAGCAGTCCCGATGGAAACATACGCGAAACCTGCCAACCGCCTATGTGAAGGCTGGTCTTGACCGACCGACCAAGAAGACGAGAACTACAGTAAAAATTTCAACGAGTACAAGAGGGAACTTCACAAGCCAAAGACTGCATGACTACTTGGTGGACTAGTTACGAATATGCGAACTCCAGTGTACCTATAGCGCCTTCAAATGTTGAGGTAGTACTTTCAACCCCCTCGGTATTCGAACTTTGACAAAATTCTCCTCCTCACGTACCCCACCCCCGGGATGTAACCTCACACCAGAATTTTGTGTCTTTATCGATTTATGAGATATAACCTGTTTCATAATGGGCTGTAAACTTCAGTCGTGGAAAAAATGTATTGTAAAGCAAAATCAAAACATGTGAAAATTTTGGTTTTTGCCTTTTTTTTTTTTGTTGAATCAACAATTTTTCAGAAATTGGCGAAGTAGTCGTGATTCGAATTTTTGAAAACCCTTCCTTAGTGTTTCTCTACTGATTAAATTTCATAACCATAGCTTCAGTGTTTTCCGATCGGCGATGGGTGATCAGTCAGTCAAGATATGTGATCTGCATATAGATAACTAGAAGTTCGTATATATGTATGAGTATGGGATTCATAAACTCCGACGCCCTTTGTCCGACCACCATGAAGATTGGCACATCTTTTTTCTTTTCATTGAAAATATTTTTATACTATACAATTTACTTCAACTCGCCGATAGATGTCGCTGGGTCGCATCAACCTCAATACCGTTCAATCGATTGCTATGGTATTTATATACGGATAATACCCAGAAAAAAAAATTCTTGAGTCAAATAAAATTTATTTAAATCGAACAAATGGAAATATCGGATATGCACGACAAAATAAATCTCAACATGAGAAAAATTATTTCTTGGTTTTAGATCAAATTTGAATTTTAAATCCTCAGAAACTGATTTGCATGAACTAAATATCTTATTCGACCAACTCTATTAACCCTTTTGGAGAAACGGTTTCCAACCATGTAGTTATTTTGTTGAATCGGATAATCAGATTTACAAAATTTGCTGATTGCCTTAACAAAAATATCCATTCAAACTTCAAACAAGTATTTATGTCGAATTGATTATTTCAATTTCGGTTTCTTTTTTGTTGGTTGGATTTTTGTTATGAAGTTTTATTGCGATATGACTTTGTTCCCATTCTCAAACAACCTGACACTCGTTCGTTCATCAGCTACTTTCTTCAAACTCTGGAAAAAATTGTCAGAGTAGTTAGGTGAGTCTCAGAAATAACAACTTGTGTCAACTGAGATGAAGCAACAAAGCTCATATGTGTGTCAACATAGAGGCCATTCAAAAATTATGCATTCATTTCTGAAGGTCAATGTTATTCAATAATAATCATTCATTTCGTGCACTTCGATAGGTCACAAACAGATGTCAGTATAGGTCAATCCACAACATCAAAAGTCGTACTCCTAGTGCGTTCAGAGTAACGCAAAACAAGTATAAAAAAAAAGAGAGATTTGTTACGATTCCAAGAAAGCCACCATCCGCCTACAGTTGTTTCATGGTTCCCCAATCATCAGGACGGCTTGTGGTCTTTCTCTCAACCGTACCAAATCTCTCAGAGTGCTTATAGCTACCGGCAAGTATGAAATTGTGAAACGCACAAAATTATAGAGGTGACATATATAATTTGTGGGGTAAAGCTTTAACCAAATGATGTAGAATTTAATGACACGAAATTCCATGCAAATCCACGTCATTAGGTCTGAGCTCCACCCCACAAATTATAGGTGTCACCTCTATGATCTTGTACCTTTCACATTTTCACACTTGCCGGTAGGTTTAGCACTCTCAGAGATTCGTTGTGAATTTGAAAAAGACCACAAGCCGTCCTGATGATTGGGAAACCATAAAACAGGCTAAACTATAGGCGGATGATGGCTTCCTTGGGATCGTAAAAAATCTATCCTTCTTTTTTTTTATATATATATAATTTTTTTCGCTTCGTCTGCCATGGTCATCAGTCTTCTCCTCGCTTCAATACCCAATATTTATATAAAATCAGAACTCCGATATTGAGCCAGTATCGTGCATGAAACGAATCAATCTCTGGATATTTTGATTATTATCATTGACAGCTTGGAATATATTTTTTGGAATCATGAGGTCTCGGATGCTATCCTCATATAGCACGCATTCTTCTATGAAACGTAAGGTCCTCGTGATCTTAACCCGTACAAGTTTTCATAAGAGTCTTTATTGTGATTGATTTTTCGAAACACCACTATAGGCTTCACATATCAGATCAGATTAAAGCATCGTATCATTATGTATGTCCCAAATTCAAGACTTGATCCTTCGAGAATTATCTAGGTTTCTCCTTCGAACTTTAAACAAATGATTTCCCATCGCATGAAGCGTAATAGCTAATTGAAATTCTGTTGACATAACGAGGATTCTCTCCGTTCGTTGTTTCGAAGTAGCTTCAGTTGTTTGAAGAATAGCTTCTGATCGAAAATAATACGGGTAATAGTGGGGGAGATATATAGTTTCTGTAAATATAATCTATAACGGACAGCGGTACTCAAATATTTAACGAATCACAAATCTAACTATAGACTGATGTGTGCATCATCTAGCGTTCATAACGTTTGATAGAACAACTTCATTATAATTTTATTTGGATCATCGAGCTCTTCTTTCCCGATCATAATATTAGCTCCCGTAGCCATATCAATGTTCAACTTCCAATTAGTGTCAGTGGAAGGTTTTCCTTGGTTTTCACTAGGACATGAATCAGTTACAGAGCATGCTTATTCTGAGAAAGTTGATTATATGAATTATTCGGATGAGAAAGTCATCATCGGCCGCCTGTTTAGACATTTCATCATACTATATTAATGTTAACCAAACTTTGCGAATCACATTGAACCCTCGGATTTACTAATACTTTGTTTGGGGAGAACCCAAGCATATAGCGCAATCTATTCTTACCACTCTCTGATATATTTGTATGTACTACAGTAGATATAGCTGCAGGGGTTCTGGCTCACTTTGGCACTTTTTCCCATGTAAATCCCCATAAGAAAATCTAAGGTCCAACGTGGTCATTTTGCGACCTTTTACCTGTTTCAACCTTTATCAGACCATCATCAGGTTCTCGACGTTTTGAATCTTCATCGGGTTCTCGACGTTTCGTTTCATCTTTAGTTCAACCTTTATTAGATCATCATCAGGTTTTCGACGTTTAGAATCTTCATCGGGTTCTCGACGTTTCGATTCATCTTCAGTTCAACCTTTATTAGATCATCATCAGGTGCTCGACGTTTTGGATCACTCTGGTTGTTTACATTAGATCATAATGTTTCGACAAGGAGGACTTTATCTACTATCACTTGAATATTCACCCCTTACCTCAAATCATATCCTTGGGGAACACCCATTTTTTTTCACATGCTTGAGGTCTATATTACCCTGGATTTTTTCTATATCTATTGTATTTTGGTGGTTAACCTGATTTAATATGATTTTTACCTTATTAGTTTCCCCAGGATTATATAAGATTTTTGTATGTTGTTTGTGAAGTCTATGATGTGAATTTAGATGAGGGTTCTTGGATTACGGTTGTTTTGATGGATGTTGTGAATCTAAGTGGGTTTGATGTTTTTTATTAACCCAACCTAACCAAACTCTGCTAACATTGTTGTTATATGAGTATTAGTTTCTTCTGCAAACATTAAAGTGACGTATATTATTTTAAATTAACCCAACCTAACCAAACTCTGCTAACATTGTTGTTATATGAGTATTAGTTCCTTCTGCAAGCATTCAAGTAACGTATATTTTTTATTAACCCTACCTAACCAAACTTTGCTAACATTGTTATTATATGAGTATTAGTTCCTTCTGCAAGCATGGAAACACGTCTATCATGCTTTGAAAAACGTTGAAAACGTCTAAACGTCTGTGGAAAACGACTAACATGCGTTGAAAACGTCTAAAATGTCTTAAAAAACGTTGAAACTTGTAGGTGAGCACACCTTTTCTTTGTAATTGAACCAACCTCAACCACTTTCACAAACACTATACTATGTAGGAGGTGAATAAATAAAACATTTTTTGTTTACATATTCTATTAAAATATAAAAAAATTATAATAATATATAGTAATAGTAAATAATAATATATAATAATAAAATCCGGGGAATATGAGGTGTTCTTGAACTCCACTGCTGCAACCCTCAGCGAAATCAATCGATGTCCATCAACTCTTGATCATGGATGGAGTAATGTCCCCAAGGTAGCGTCAGGTGCGACCCAGGACATAAGAATCTCTTGTCGTCTTCTCCACTCAGAGCGATTTTTTCTTGTTCCATGGAAAACACCTGGTGTTTTTCGCTTCTGATCAATCGTTGATGAACGTATTTTTTGGTCGAATTTTCCAAGCAGGATTCAAAGTCATCAAATGTGATTGCATTATCTACAACGTCTTTTTTCACCCCCTTAGCTTTCTTTGTGATACCATAATTGGATAGAATTTGATGAATTTCGTCTTTTCCATACCCTTCTTTATCTAAATTGTCTTCAAGTTTTTTAATTTTGTCTAAGGGTGTAAATACCTTAGTTGCATATAATTTTGATCTGAGCCCTATGAAATCGGTCATAAGATTGCCGTTATTTTCGTCCTTCATTATTCCCAGAACTTTTTTGTTTACTAAAGGTATGTTATACCTATTATTCTCAGGATAATCGCTAGTATCGAACATGTAATGACAATCCTCACGAATTATTTTGTAAACATCGGGAACCTGAATATCATATATTAGCGAATCAGTGTCTGTGTATAATACAGAACAATTCTCTCCAAATCTTTTCTGCATATAATCATAGTGGAAATCGTAAATTTTTGTTTTGGATATTTCAAGGATACTAAAGCCTACATATATTGGTTTGTTGAAGTAAATTTCAGCCTTATTCAACTCTATTGCCGTGAGATTTTCATTGAATATTGTGACCGACTTGAATGCTGGTTTGGATAATAGGATTCCGCACCATAACGACCCTCCCATTTTGTAATAAGTTTCACAATGCTGTGTTTTCTGATATTTCAACGGTTTTCCGTAAACAGCATTATTCATAAGCTTAAAAAGATTTTTTTCGAAATTATTTTTAGCATTTTTCTCAATTCTGTATTAAGATCAATGTAGGGCTTGAGCCAAGAAGACTGCTCGAATTGAAGGACTCTATGAATTTTTTTGAGAATAAGACCGTTAGACGAAGCCTGTTTTAGGTTAACGTAATGAATGATATATTTTTTCTTAGGAAAAAGAGTTGCTATAAGTTTAGTAGGTTCATACGAAGACGATGATGGATTCCCTGTTTTTGGATTTATATGCTCAGGGCAGAAAGGAATATCTTGGTGTTGGTCATGAAGATATTGGGGATAATCCAGATCGACTTCAAGAATATATCCTTTATTAGATTCATCAGGAATAGAGGTAACATCGATGTTTCTGTCAATCCACTCGAAACCTCCATAAGGCAGAGGCTGAGACATTGCCCAACCGTACTGATTATTAATGTCAAAGTACATGAGATATCTCTCAGTTTCGGATGGATTGAAGTCTGGGAGATATCGATTGTTGGCTTGTGCCTTTCTTTTTGAACAAATTTGGCTAAGTCCGCCCCGAATCCCTTTTTCCACAAACAAAAGCATGTCAACATCTGTGAGAAGTTCAAGCTCCTGTTTGGTATTATACAGCATACACTGCCAGGTATAACCTGGTAGTGTATATGAGTGGGCAGGATCCAACCCGTATGTACTATGGCTACTATCTCGAAATTGTTCAAAGACATCACATAACAAAAGAATATCGGTTTTCATGTACAAGTCTACATATTCACCCAACGTTGTAAAGTTGAATGCACTCCACACGTTTCGAGCTCTTTCGTATAGTTTTCGTGAGCATGGTTTTTCGAGTAGAGTATTATAAAAATGTTCGATAGAAGGGAGAGTCGTTTCATCGAATTTATCAAAGGAATCGAAATAATCGTAAGGCATAACACCTTTTTTCGTAAGCAAATCAATTTTTTCATAAGAGACCTCTGGAAATTGTGTTCTTAAATTTGGAAAATCTGATAGGTAGGATGCTAATTTATCTAGAGAGGAATTTAGAAAACGGAAAGAATCAATGAATCTTAAATGAAAGTTTGATCCTCCGATATGTTTGGTAAATGAAATATATTTTTCTTTAGTTATTGGAAGTAAATCAATTTTTCCTTTGATTCCGGTGGCTATTTTTTCAATAATGAAATGGCTATCATAGCCGCTGAGATTATGGAACACTACAGGGATCATTTTGCTATCATTTAGATTGATATTACATGATTCATGAGCAGCACCGCGGTAATTAGAAGAATTATTATTATTATTTGTTGGAGAAAGATGAAAATGGTCTCTAACTTTTTTATCACCTAGAGAAAACGGCTTTTCACAGATGTGACAGTGAGTTGCTTGTTGGAATGCAGTTTCCTGTTCCAAAGTCATATTCAAATTATAGACACAATTGTGAATAGTTTCAATTTCTTCCGTTAGCTCCAAAAGTTGGTTTGCGAACCATTCCATCGAGTTCTCCCCTCTATACGAACGGTAAAAAGAAAGGGTGTTGTCATACGAACATTTCACATAGTAGCCAATAGTAGCCGGGGTATGCAGTTGATATTTTACTCCTTCTTGAATTTTGGTTAGAATACTCTCTATGTCGGCATATACAATAAATGGTACTTTTTCTTTTAATTTTACAGTCGTTCATTTTTTTACATAATTCTGTATGATTTTGCAATTTTTCCTGGATCAAATAATGAAGACATCTATCACAAATATATTTTTGTTTTCTTTCTGAGTTGTTTGGAAAGGAGCCTGGATAGATCCTTGATCCAACAATAATGATAACGAATCGGTTTGTCATCAGAATATTGGTTTTGTATGAGAAGAAGGTTCACATGTTTGTCTCTTTTTTGGGATGTCAAGAAGGAAGGAAGGACGGAGAAAGATTTACCTGATTTTTTCAATGTATAAACGTTAACCGAAATACCGTTAAGTTTTTCGAAATTTGGAATTTGATGTATGGTCATAGGGAACTGTATCCCTTTGAGCTTCAGAACTTCGGAATAATGGGGATATGATGATGTACGATTGGATTTTTTCAACGGGAAACAAGGCGAATACAATTGACCAAGCAAAAGCAGGCTAAGTCATCATTCATTACGTTAATACAGGCTTTTTTCAGTTTAATTTCGGTCGGAAGTTCAATATATGATGATCCAATTTGTGGTGAGAATTTATTAATGTTAACTCCCAAGTTGACAATTTTTTGAAGTGCCCACCCGCTTTCTTTTCCGCAGAATTCTTCAAGTTCAATCATTATGGGTTTCATCACTTTATCATCAAACCATGAATCCAAGTCAGTGTCATGAAATATAGGAGAATTGGCAGTGGTGAAGTATTTATACTCGGTTTGAATTTTGTCAGCCTTTGCGAGTACAAATTGCCCGCAGAATACGAAATTTACCTTTATTGAATCAAAATTCTTTAAACGTTATGGATTCTTCGTTTGAATAGAGATTTACAATCGGAAAAGAAATGTTTTGTATCTTTATGGAAAAGATTGGAGATTGTGCCTGTTCGTATACGAGAACCGAACGCTGATTCACAGTCATTCCAATGGACCCGATGTTTAGCTGTCACATTCGAGTGTTTGAGTCCTGCTCCTTTTTTCTGTTCGTATTTATTTGATTTCGCAGGGTTTTGACATTCCTTAGGGTTGCCAGCAGATGTTGTTTCTCAGCCAAACTCGTTGCCATTTTAATGGACTTATTGATCCTTCTGTATGCTCTGTGCATTCTCGTAACCCGTTGAGGGCGGGTTTTCTTTTTATTTGGTGGTTATCAACCCCAATATTGAGGTGATAAATGTCAGGACATCAGCAAAGTTCATCATTTTTTGAACACCTGCAACAAGAATGAGGTAATTAGTCAATGTAATTTTTCCCTAAAAAATATGTGAATCGCTAACTATCTCGTGGAAAAACGAACCTTGAGTTTGCTAGAGGAGCACCGAACAAACACCTCTATGAAGACTCGATGAAATGACGATCAGAATCAGACTGATGAAGACTTAAGTTCTAAAACAATTGGGTTGGTAGGAAGACTGAATGATAGAATGTCACGTGATCATTTGAAAATGACAGAGTCTAAGAAAAACTCACCTTGAGCTAACTGGAGGAGCACCGAAAAAACACGTCTGACCTCTGTGAAGACTGGAACATGAATGACGAAATCAGACAGTGAAAAGACTTAAGTTCTAAAAACAATTTGGTTGGGAGAGAGACTGAATGACAGAAGTGTCACGTGATCAGTTGAAAATGACAGAGGCTAGAAAAACTCACCTCTGGAGGAGCACGAAAAAACACGTCTGACCTCTCTGAAACTGGAATCATGAATGACAAAATCAGACAGTGTAAAGACTTAAGTTCTAAAAACAATTGGTTGAGGAGACTGAATGACAGAAGTGTCACGTGATCAGTTTTAAAATAACAGAGGCTAAGAAAAAACCTGAAGACTGGACGCTATCAGTTTAAAAAAAACACTCACCTTTGAAGTACTGGAGGAACTCTCTAGAAGACTTGGAAACAAAAAGTAGCAGAGCTGCTCTAGAGACACACGTCTTGTCTGTTCAGCGGTTGGAACAGAAATGAATCAACAGCAAACAGTACCCATACTTAATATCTTTTCCTGAGAATGAATCGGTAGGGCGTGAGACAGAACGACACAGCGCCACCTGGTGAGTAATTCAAGAAATAAGTTCAGCGATGATCATCTAGTTATATAGATTTCAGCTGAGGTTCGATGGGGTGGTGGAGTTTACTCATATCTGATATTGAGGTATATGAGGGTTGCGAGAGGTTCGGACCCCGGAGTATGACCCGAGCTGTAGAGGGTTTCCGTACTCCAGTCACGGGTTGGTATAGGTTGGACGAATGGAAGATTTTTCTATAAACATGACTGATGCGGCGCCCAACAGATGGCGCACCGTCCTCCGGAATTATCTTCTCAGTCGAATAAATTATACGTATATGAGTAGAAAAAGCTTCTGAAACGTTGAAAAACATGCATCTGACCTAGCAAACATCCATCCGATTCATCATACATTCATATTTTCTAAAAACCAATAATTAGTCGTCTGCAGCGAAAAATCGACTTTTGAACACCATGGAAGTCGAAAATGGTCATCCATGCATACACACTAATGGAAGTACCTCTCAAACGTTAAAAAACATACGTTCAACCCAGAATAGACACATACTATATGAAAATAGCCAAGCCTCAATCTATGGAAAAAACCACAAAAAGGTCAAAATCTAACCTATAATATACATCACTTTCTCGCAAAAAATTACCTATTCACCTTCTGCAGCGAAAAATCCATACTTGGACACTGTGGAAGTCTGAAACTGAACTAATTGAGAAATCCACGAATACAATAAGAACATGCATTCAACCCATAACACACCATATTTTCTAGGAAAAAACGAGTAATTCATAGTATACAGCAGAAATCAATCGAGTCTAGTATTGAAATAAAGTACACGGTAATCGTTCCAACACTGAATAAAGTACACGGTAATTTTCCAACACAAAAACATTCATTCTATAACACTGGAAGTTGATACATTTTCATACAAAATTTGCTCTTAGCCACCCGAAAAAACCATATTCAATTTAATAATAATGCCTGAACGCTCATGTATTCAACCAACGAAAATGCACAGAAATTATCCTTCCCAAACGAATTCCATTCATTTTCATTCGAAACATAGGTACTTGTAAATAATATTCAATTCAATCAACACTGAAATGAACACAACACTCTGGAACTTGAACTATTCATTCAATCCATGAACAATCACTGAAATTATCTTTTCCCATATGTACTCAAACGAATTTGAATCGATCACGGTAATCCAAGGTATTGAAACAAATGGAATATGAAATATTTATAATAAACCGAAGCGAATATCTGGGAATCCCCGCGATACACAAGTTCGAACCTGCATGGAATCTGCTGAGCTCATAATTATTCTCGTGTCGAGGTATTTACAGCGTTGCCGTAGTGAGTTCAAAGTACGATATTTTCAGACTTATTAGACTTGATATTTTTGTTATTGGTATTGGTAAAATTTTAATAGTGTGATATATCTTAGACGTTTCACAGCTGATTTTGACCATTTTTTCTATGATAGTTGGTAGTGAAATTTCTCAAGCTTTTTTCCATTTGCCAAACTCATATATTTCCACTCGCTGCCGCATCAGTCATGTTTATAGAAAAATCTTCCATGTCTGTCCAACCTGGAGGTACCTGGTGGGATCAGGGGACAGGGGTACAGGGGTACGGGGGTACAGGCCGGTACAGGAGTCGTCAACTCAGGCAGCGTACCAGGGGTACCTGAGGTACCGGGTGACGGTACCAGGCTGTCAGGACCTGGCAACCCTTGCACATATATCCTCAATATCAGATATGAGTATAAACTGCCACCACCCCATCGAACCTCAGCTGAAATCTATATAACTCATGACGTCATCGCTGAACTTAGTTCTTGAATTACTCACCAGGTGGCGCTGTGTCGTTCTGTCTTACGCTCTACCGATTCATTCTCAGAAAAAGATATTAAGTATAGGTACTGTTTGCTGTTGATTCATTTCTGTTCCAACCGCTGAACAGACAAGACGTGTGTCTCTAGAGCAGCTCTGCTACTTTTTGTTTCCAAGTCTTCTAGAGAGTTCCTCCAGTACTTCAAAGGTGAGTGTTTTTTTTAAACTGATAGCGTCAGCTTCAGGTTCTTAGCCTCTGTATTTTCAACTGTCAGTGACACTTTGTCATTCAGTCTCCTTCAACCTATTTTTTAGAACTAAGTCTTTACTGGGCTGATTTGTCATTCATGATTCAGTTTAGAGAGGTCAGACGTGTTTTCAGTCTCCTCCAGTGAACTAAAGGTGAGTTTTCTAGCCTCTGTCATTTTCAACTGATCACGTGACACTTCTGTCATTCAGTCTGACCAAATTGTTTTTAGAACTTAAGTCTTTGCACTGTCTGATTTCGTCATTCATGTTCCAGTCTTCACAGAGGTCAGACGTGTTTTTTCGGTGCTCCTCTAGCAAACTCAAGGTAGGTTTTTTTAGCCTCTGTCATTTTCAAACTGATCACGTGACACCTCTGTCATTCAGTCTTCCTCCCAACCAAATTGTTTTCATAACTTAAGTCTTCACTCTGTCTGATTTCGTCATTCATGTTCCAGTCTTCACAGAGGTCAGACGTGTTTTTTCGGTGCTCCTCCAGTTAGCTCAAGGTGAGTTTTTCTTAGACTCTGTCATTTTCAAACTGATCACGTTGATACTTCTATCCTTCAGTCTTCCATCCAATAAATTGTTTTCATATATTGTTTAGGGAAAAATTACATTGACTAATTACCTCATTCTTGTTGCAGGTGTTCAAAAATGATGAACTTTGCTGATGTGCTAACATTTATCACCTCATTATTGGGGTTGATAACCGCCAAATATAATGGGAAAAACCGCCCTCAACGGGTTACGAGAATGCACTAGAGCATACAGAAGGATCAATAAGTCCATTAAAATGGCAACGAGTTTGGCTGAGAAACAACATCTGCTGGCAACCCTAAGGAATGTCAAAACCCTGCGAAATCAAATAAAATACGAACAGAAAAAAGGAGCAGGACTCAAACACTCGAATGTGACAGCTAAACATCGGGTCCATTGGAATGACTGTGAATCAGCGTTCGGTTCTCGTATACGAACAGGAACAATCTCCAATCTTTTCCATAAAGATACAAAACATTTCTTTTCCGATTGTAAATCTCTATTCAAACGAAGAATCCATAACGTTTTAAAGAATTTTGATTCAATAAAGGTAAATTTTGTATTCTGCGGGCAATTTGTACTCGCCAAGGCTGACAAAATTCAAACCGAGTATAAATACTTCACCACTGCCAATTCTCCTATATTTCATGACACTGACTTGGATTTATGGTTTGATGATAAAGTGATGAAACCCATAATGATTGAACTTGAAGAATTCTGTGGAAAAGAAAGCGGGTGGGCACTTCAAAAAATTGTCAACTTGGGGGTTAAACATTAATAAATTTCCCACAAATTGATCATCATATATTGAACTTCCGACCGAAATTAAACTGAAAAAGCCTGTATTAACGTAATGAATGATGACTTAGCCTGCTTTGCTTGGTCAATTGTTCGGCCTTGTTTCCGTTAAAAAAATACACATCGTACATCATCATATCCCCATTATTCCGAAGTTCTTGAAGCTCAAAGGGATACAGTTCCCTATGACCATACATCAAATTCCAAATTTCGAAAAACTTAACGGTATTTCGGTTAACGTTTATACATTGAAAAAATCAGGTAAATCTTTCTCCGTCCTTCCTTCCTTCTTGACATCCCAAAAAAGAGACAAACATGTGAACCTTCTTCTCATACAAAACCAATATTCTGATGACAAACCGATTCGTTATCATTATTGTTGGATCAAGGATCTATCCAGGCTCCTTTCCAAACAACTTAGCAAAGAAAAAATCAAAAAGTATATTTGTGATAGATGCCTTCATTATTTCAGATCACAGGAAAAGTTGCAAAATCACACTGAATTATGTATAAAACTGAAGATTGTAAAATTAAAATGCCAACCGGTGAAAAAACTATTCTCAAATTTAAAGACTAAAATTCAAAGAAAAGGTACCTTTTATTGTATATGCCGACATAGAGAGTATTCTAACCAAAATTCAAGAAGGAGTAAAATATCAACTGCATACCCGGCTACTATTGGCTACTATGTGAAATGTTCGTATGACAACACCCTTTCTTTTACCGTTCGTATAGAGGAGAATTCGATGAATGGTTCGCAAACCAACTTTTGAGCTAACGGAAGAAATTGAAACTATTCACAATTGTGTCTATAATTTGAATATGACTTTGAACAGGAAACTGCATTCCAACAAGCAACTCACTGTCACATCTGTGAAAAGCCGTTTTCTAGGTGATAAAAAGTTAGAGACCATTTTCATCTTTCTCCAACAAATAATAATAATAATATTCTAATTACGCGGTGCTGCTCACGAATCATGTAATATCAATCTAAAATGATAGCAAATGATCCCATTGTTCCATAATCTCAGCGGCTATGATAGCCATTTCATTATTGAAAAAATAGCCACCGCAATCAAAGGAAAAATTGATTTACTTCCAATAACTAAAGAAAAATATATTTCATTTACCAAACATATCGGAGGAACAAACTTTCATTTAAGATTCATTGATTCTTTCCGTTTTCTAAATTCCTCTCTAGATAAATTAGCATCCTATCTATCAGATTTTCCAAATTTAAGAGCACAATTTCCAGAGGTCTCTAATGAAAAAATCGATTTGCTTACGAAAAAAGGTGTTATGCCTTACGATTATTTTGATTCCTTTGATAAATTCAATGAAAAGACTCTCCCTTCTATCGAACATTTTTATAATACTCTAACCGAAAAACCATGCTCACGAAAACTATACGAAAGAGCTCAAAACGTGTGGAGTGCATTCAACTTTACAACGTTGGGTGAATATGTAGACTTGTACATGAAAACCGATATTCTTTGTTATGTGATGTCTTTGAAAATTTCGGATAGTAGCCATAGTACTATGGACTCGACCCTGCCACTCATATACACTACCAGGTTATACCTGGCAGTGTATGCTGTATAATACCAAACAGGAGCTTGAACTCTCACAGATGTTGACATGCTTTTGTTTGTGGAAAAGGATTCGGGGCGGACTAGCCAAATTTGTTCAAAAGAAAGGCACAAGCCAAAATCGATATCTCCCAGACTTCAATCCATCCGAAACTGAAAAATATCTCATGTACTTTGACATTAATAACCAGTACGGTTGGGCAATGTCTCAGCCTCTGCCTTATGGAGGTTTCGAGTGGGTCGATTCCAACATTGATGTTACCTCTATTCCTGATGAATCTAATAAAGGATATATTCTTGAAGTCGATCTGGATTATCCCCAATATCTTCATGACCAACACCAAGATATTCCTTTCTGCCCTGAGCATATAAATCCAAAAACAGGGAATCCATCATCGTCTTCGTATGAACCTACTAAACTTATGGCAACTCTTTTTCCTAAGAAAAAATATATCATTCATTACGTTAACCTAAAACAGGCTTTGTCTAGCGGTCTTATTCTCAAAAAAATTCATAGAGTCCTTCAATTCGAGCAGTCTTCTTGGCTCAAGCCCTACATTGATCTTAATACAGAATTGAGGAAAAATGCTAAAAATAATTTCGAAAAAAATCTTTTTAAGCTTATGAATAATGCTGTTTACGGCAAAACCGTTGGAAATATCAGAAAACATAGCATTGTGAAACTGATAACAAAATGGGAGGGGCGTTATGGTGCGGAATCCTATATCTCCAAACCTGAATTCAAGTCGGTCACAATATTCAATGAAAATCTCACGGCAATAGAGTTGAATAAGACTGAAATTTACTTCAACAAGCCAATATATGTAGGCTTTAGTATCCTTGAAATATCAAAAACTGAAATTTATGATTTCCACTATGATTATATGCAGAAAAGATTTGGAGATAAGTGCTCCGTTCTATACACAGACACTGATTCGCTAATTTATGATATTCAGGTTCCCGATGTTTACAAAATAATTCGTGAGGATTGTCGTTACATTTTCGATACCAGCGATTATCCTGAGAACAATAGGTTTAACATACCTTTAGTAAACAAAAAAGTTCTGGGAATAATGAAGGACGAAAATAACGGCAATCTTATGACCGATTTCATTGGCCTCAGATCAAAATTATATGCAACGAAGGTTTTCACACCCTTAGACAAAATTGAAAAACTTGAAGACAATTTAGATAAAGAAGGGTATGGAAAAGACGAAATTCATCAAATTCTATCCAATTATGGTATCACAAAGAAAGCTAAGGGGGTGAAAAAAGACGTTGTAGATAATGCAATCACATTTGATGACTTTGAATCCTGCTTGGAAAATTCGACCAAAAAATACGTTCATCAACGATTGATCAGAAGCGAAAAACACCAGGTGTTTACCATGGAACAAGAAAAAATCGCTCTGAGTGGAGAAGACGACAAGAGATTCTTATGTCCTGGGTCGCACCTGACGCTACCTTGGGGACATTACTCCATCCATGATCAAGAGTTGATGGACATCGATTGATTTCGCTGAGGGTTGCAGCAGTGGAGGAGCAGAGTTCAAGAACACCTCATATTCCCCGGATTTTATTATTATATATTATTATTTACTATTACTATATATTATTATATTTTTTTTATATTTCAATAGAATATGTATACAAAAAATGTTTATTTATTCACCTCCTACATAGTATAGTGTTTGTGAAAGTGGTTGAGGTTGGTTCAATAACAAAGAAAAGGTGTGCTCACCTACAAGTTTCAACGTTTTTTAAGACATTTTAGACGTTTTCAACGCATGTTAGTCGTTTTCCACAGACGTTTAGACGTTTTCAACGTTTTTCAAAGCATGATAGACGTGTTTCCATGCTTGCAGAAGGAACTAATACTCATATAATAACAATGTTAGCAAAGTTTGGTTAGGTAAGGTTAATAAAAAATATACGTTACTTGAATGCTCGCAGAAGGAACTAATACTCATATAACAACAATGTTAGCAGAGTTTGGTTAGGTTGGGTTAATTTAAAATAATATACGTCACTTTAATGTTTGCAGAAGAAACTAATACTCATATAACAACAATGTTAGCAGAGTTTGGTTAGGTTGGGTTAATAAAAAACATCAAACCCACTTAGATTCACAACATCCATCAAAACAACCGTAATCCAAGAACCCTCATCTAAATTCACATCATAGACTTCACAAACAACATACAAAAATCTTATATGCATCCATATACACAAAGGGGAAAAAATAAATACAATATAAAACTAATCTAAATACAACCTACGTGAAAAATTCCCTAGATCTGGGGGAAAAAGTTAATCCTCTATGTGGAATAAGGTAAAAAGTCATATTAAATCAGGTTAACCACCAAAATACAATAGATATAGAAAAAATCCAGGGTAATATAGACCTCAAGCATGTGAAAAAAAAATGGGTGTTCCCCAAGGATATGATTTGAGGTAAGGGGTGAATATTCAAGTGATAGTAGATAAAGTCCTCCTTGTCGAAACATTATGATCTAATGTAAACAACCAGAGTGATCCAAAACGTCGAGCACCTGATGATGATCTAATAAAGGTTGAACTGAAGATGAATCGAAACGTCGAGAACCCGATGAAGATTCTAAACGTCGAAAACCTGATGATGATCTAATAAAGGTTGGACTAAAGATGAAACGAAACGTCGAGAACCCGATGAAGATTCAAAACGTCGAGAACCTGATGATGGTCTGATAAAGGTTGAACTGAAGATGAATCGAAACGTCGAGAACCCGATGAAGATTCTAAACGTCGAGAACCTGATGATGGTCTGATAAAGGTTGAACTGAAGATGAATCGAAACGTCGAGAACCCGATGAAGATTCGAAACGTCGAGAACCTGATGATGGTCTCATAAAGGTCGAAACAGGTAAAAGGTCGCAAAATGACCACGTTGGACCTTAGATTTTCTTATGGGGATTTACATGGGAAAAAGTGCCAAAGTGAGCCAGAACCCCTGCAGCTATATCTACTTACTACGAATATTGTTTCCATCCTCTGGTAGACAAATTACAATAATCCAGTGACACATTTCTCCAAAGTTGCAGAGAAACCAGCATAATACAGGAAACTATTGAAGAACTCATCAATTAACTTTTTCTGAAAATTAATGATCCGATATCCATTCATTCTTTGGGACAGTCATTTGGGTACATTGCTGGCTATTTATTACGAACAAAATTGGTTATTTTGTTTTAAATTCTCATCATCTCATTGATGTATTCAACTAATTGAAAAAAAATTACAATTTCTCATATGGATTTAATATTTGAAATTTGACTTTTTTTTGGCAGAAACTGGATACATTCCCAAAGAATTGAGTGACCTCTCACAGGGACCTGCATAAGTACGCGAATGCGTTAGTTGGAAACGGTAGTCGAATGCATTAGCATATGGAATGGGCAAGCACAATAGTTACTGACTCTTTTCCGCAAAAAAAGCATTGGTTTCCATCACCAACTTTATTTAGGGCGGTTGTATCGAATTTCAGTTCAGTACGTTTTCTAATGTCGTTTCAGTTTGAAATTTTCAATAGTTCATTTTCAATTTGTCAATTTGGCGAAAATAAAAAATCTCCAAGAGGTAAAACATTTGGACGGCAACCGGATGTACCTGCAGAAAAAACACTGCGGATATGGAAATAGTGGAAAACACCCCCCAAAAAACACAGCAAAAAGCAGGAAAACAGGAAAAACCTGAACAGCAAAAAAAAATGAAGCAGAAGCAAATGCCCCCCATAGTAATTGAGGGGATACTACCGCTTCGGAAAGATGCGATTGTACAAATGCAGAGTGGTCTGGATAAAGACTACACAATCGAATATGGTAGCAACAAATCAACAATGAGGACCTATATAGATAGAGGCTATGAAGTAGTGATGGACAGGCTTGACGGTCTGAACACAAAATACCATACGTAGTCGAAGAAGGAAAATAAAACCCACACATTCGTGCTTCGGGGACTTGAAAACAACCCAGACCCCGAAGATGTCAAGATTGATTTGGAAAGACAAGGCCTAACGGCTAAAAAAGTTTTCAAAATGAAAAACACCGCAAAAGCCCTGTACATAGTAACGACGGGACCAAACATGAAGCTAAATTATCTCACAAACAGAATAAGAGCGGTGATGCATGCAATAATCAGTTGGGAAGTCATGAGATATGATAAGCTAATTACCCAGTGCCATAACTGTCAACAGTGGGGACATGCGACAGGAAACTGCAAAAAATTGCCAAGGTGCGTAAAATGTGTCGAGGAGCATCATACGAGCCAATGTACGAAAAGAGAGGAAGAACGAGCCCAATGTTGCAACTGCTTGGAGTTTCACGCGGCAAACTCCAAGAATTGTGAAATATACCAAAGAAAAATAAACTATATGCAAGGAAGGAGGGAAATTCAACAAAACCAAAACGAACCGACAAGGCAAACAAACGAACCAAAATTCGTAGATGCACCACTGCCTGGAGAGAACCAATGGTTAATAAGACAGCAGAGAGATGGACAAACGAGAGAGCCGAGAAAAGAGTACGCCCCAGAGCAGGCGCTACTCCAACAAGGCAACCCAGAATCGAGATAGCCAAGAAGAGAGTACGCCGCTCAGCAGGCGCTACTTCAACAAGGCAATGAAAATCTAGATAGAAGGAGGAAATGCCAATGATCAGACGCTTCATCAGCCAGCTAGAAGAATTGAAGCAACCACAGGCTCACCGCTAATTCCTTATACCCCACCTCCTAAATCCAGCACAGTAGGTAATATAATAGAAATATCGAGAAAAATCGCGAGTCTTGTAGATGTAGAAAAAGTCGAAAGAAGGCTAAACGAGCTGTACAATATTTTGAAGAATTCTCCAGACGAAATTAGAGAAAATATAGCAGCCCAATACTTCCTTTTCAATGGCGCGAGATAGAGGTATAAAGTTGTGCATGCTCAATTTGAATGGAGTTGCGGGAAAGTTTGCGCTTCTCAGCAACTTCATTCGAGAGCATTCGGTTGATGTGATGCTGCTGTCCGAGACTAAACTCCGGCAGGAGCATAGCTTAGAATTCAGAGGGTTCACCACCGTTAGGACAGATAGAGTAGGAGGCGAACGAGCCGCCGGTGGGGTGGCAATCTCAATAAAGAAAAATATCCCTCACTCTGAAATTCCCCAGAGGAACTCGAAGATAGAACATCTAGGAATGAAACTAGAGGATGAAACATGTATATTTTCTATATACTGCCCACCCAATAAAAAATTTACAGCGCGAGATTTAGACAATCTGTTTAGTGTTGCTAATAAGGTGATTCTGGCCGGGGATTCCAACGCGAGGCACTCGGAGTGGAATGCTAGTCTGACGAAGTCAAGCGTCAACGGCAACACGTTGCTGAAGTACTCGCTAGACAATGAGGTGATTATTGAGCACAGTAGTGAACCAACGCACTACCCCTTCAACAGTATGTCGCCGACTACTATTGATTTGGTTGTTCAAAAGAATGTAACGGACGTTGGAGAACTGGAAGTGATTCACGAATTTATATCAGACCACGTCCCTGTAGCGTTTAACCTTAATCAGGAAAAATACGCAAACATCGCGAGAACGCGTTACGATTACTTCCAGTGCAACTGGAAGGAATATCGTGACATCCTTGATAGAATAACAGTTATCAACTAAAGATAACGTGGATTACGAAACGCAGAAATTGATAAAAACTATCCAAATCGCTAGAGACAAAACAACCAAAAAAATAGTCGTGAGGGGAGACAAGTTTGTGATTCCCAACGGTATTAAAAACTTAATTGAGCTCAAAAACAAAGAGAGACAAAAGTGGCAAGCCACAAAAGACCCGGTACACAAGGATAACTTCTTGAGAATGGGGAAAGAGATTACAGAACTCATTGAGCAGAATACAAATACGGTTTGGAATCGCAGGCTTGAGAGCCTCAACGTTCGGGACCATTCGCTATGGGACATGGCAAAAGGATTCCAAAGGAAAAGAGAACCTGTGCCAGCTATAGCAAGTGGGCCCGACCGTTCGGTGACAAACGCGTTGGAGAAGGCCGAACTGTTTGGCGGTTACTTCAGCGACGTTCACAAAATAGAGCCGGATAGCACAGAACATCATAAAAATATTACTAACGTAGTAAATAACTTCAGAGAAATTCCCTCGGTGAGGTTGGCACCCCCGGAACTCCAAAAAGCTATAACTAGCTATGAGGAGGTACGGAGGGTGATCAACCAGTTACCGAGGAATAAAGCGCCAGGTCTTGACAAGATGGATGCGATCCTACTCAAGAACATCCCGAGGAAAGCTCTGGTCCAGCTTATTTATATATTAAATGCAATCATAAAGTGGCAACACTATCCAGATTGTTTAAAAAAAGCAGAAATAATCCCAGTTTTAAAACCGGGTAAGAACAAAAACAAATTGGAAAGCTATAGACCTATATCTTCACTGAGTGTTATTGCTTAAGTGGTGGACAAGATCATACTGAATCGTGTTGTTGATTTTGAGGAGAGGCAGGAAGTCATCCCGCCTGTACAATTCGGGTTCAGGAGAGGTCATTCTACAACCTCGCAAGTAGCCCGAATTGTTCACGGGGTGAAGGAAGCATTCCACAGAGATCACAACACAGTTATGGTCCTGCTGGACACCCAAAAAGCGTTTGATACCGTCTGGATAGCGGGGTTGATCGCCAAAATGATAGAGGCGGGCATGCCTTCGTACCTTACAAAGATTCTGGATTCCTATTTGTCGGAGCAGACTTTTAGGGTCAATGTCAACGGAGTTAGTTCGCGAGATTATGCAATCGGAGCGGGGGTCCCACAGGGGTCTTCGCTGTCACCGATCTTATATTCTCTGTATACCAGTGACTTCCCGACCTTCGTTAGAACGAGTACGACTATGTTCGTGGATGATACCGCGATCTACGCCCACTCGTTCCAAAGCGAACTGGCCGCCAGGCAGCTCCAGATTCATCTGGATCGAATGGTAACACCATATCTGGAGAAAAATAAGATTGAGTTGAATCCCAACAAAACGGAGGTCGTTAACTTCACGAGGAAAATAACTAACGTAAAGATCCTCGGGAAGATAACGATTGCAAATAACAAAGTGACGGAGAAACCTACTGTTAGATACCTGGGAGTGCAATTGGACAGTCGGATGTACTTGCACAATCATATAGCCTTGTCGTTACAGAGGGGGGTGGTCGCAATTAAGCGTACGTACCCCCTCATTGCACGTAATTCCAAGCTATCAACTGATAATAAATTAAGAATTTACAAGCAAATAATTAGACCAACCATGACATACGCCTGTCCAATATTCTGCAGCCTGCCAAACACCCAAATATCGAGGCTGGAGAGGTTGCAGAACAAGGCCCTTCGTATAAATACAAACAGTAACAGATACATTCGGTTGGACGATCTGCTAGAGCTGGCGAAAGTTGAAACGCTCGAATCCTATATTAATAAAATATCGGATAAATTTTATGGATTCCACATTTCTAAAAGTCTGCTTACGGCAAATATAACAAATATAAGAGAAGGAATGCCCAGGAAACATGGGGTAATTTTCGAAAAACTAGAACTCTATCGCGAGCCATTGCGAAATTAATCAAAACTTCAAAACTTTAAGGTCTAAAGAACCTCTAAAAATGGAAACTGCCGGCCGGCGCTAGGCAGGTCAACGACCTATGCTCGTCGGCCGACTACTAAAATTGGCATAGGTCAGGTACCTAAGCCACACCCAACAGAGTGGGTGAATATGTCGCAGGGAAGTATTGTAAGCCGGTTTTTTTTTATTAATTTATTTTCCGGATAGTTGTCACAAGTCGAAACAAGAAACACGAAAAATTAAAACATTTTGAATTTTGGAACTCCATTTACAATGAAAATAGATGCATAAGCGAAAGCAGGAGGCACCGTATAAAAATTGTAATTTCTATAAAAAACGAATATGGAAAAAAGGCTACCTGTAAAAATCAACAGGGGCCACCCTTTCGCCCCTTCGGGAGGGCAAGCAGGTGGCTTACATTTCCCCAAGCACAAATGAAGCCGCAACACATCCCTCCTCAACCCTTTCCCCACAACATCTAGGAAGAGGAGCAGAGATTGTTTTATTGTACATATTAGTTAAGTTTTAAATTACCATGTAAATATAAATGAATAAATATTATTGGATTGGATTGGATGTACCTGCAAGTTGCTACCGCACTCGTCTATGCAGCACAGTGCGCCAAAACCGCTGCCATACCGGTTGAGAACTTAATTGATGAAGAACAACGAATCTTCGACTGGCACATATAGGTTTTGCAATTATAAATAATGACCCAAAAGCATGTTTATTATTTCACCACCCACATCTGTTCTCCAATGGTATTAACAGATACTCGAGAGGCAATGATTTTTTCCCATCATTCCGTCACCACTAAGAATGGAGAATCTGACTGGAAATCAGCAAATGATCAGTATATTGATGGGATTTGCAGTAGACACTTCACAGGAGAATGAAACCCCTTCACTCTCTGATGAACCAGCGAAATATTATTTTCCTCATATTCTTCCCACAAGAAGGAGAACTCTTTAACAATATTTTTTACATTTGGAAGTGAATCCAGGATGGAGATTTCGAGGCTGATTGATACAAAAGGCGAGATGACAAACTCAAGCAATCAAGGTATGTTTGGAATATCGCGAACAAATATAGGTACCGATGACAGTGGATATTCATTCACAGTTTTTGAAACTATTTTGAAGAAAATTTCACAACTAAATAATATTATAATCGATGGTTGATATGAAAAACTCACTTTCATGCCCTTTCAAAAAAATCAAGATAAGCAAAGAAGGGACAATAAGGGCTGAAATTTGTTTATAGGAATAATTCACCGGTACAGGATATTTCGATTATGGATATAAAGAAAAGTCACGAAGACAGAAATTGATCACAGTGGTGAATGCAAGACAAATACATATATTCCCATGACACATAAGTTTGCAATTTGATTTTCTGATTGCCCAATAATATAAGTCAGCCGGGATATCATATCTTTCTCCAAAAAAAGTTTGACTGTTTTGTTAAAATATGTATGGTGGACATTTCAAATACGAATGTATTTTCTCCAAAAGCTAACTATCTGGTAGATAATTATATAGCAGAAAATTTTATTTTTTCATCTGAATTGTGGCCTCATTATCTAGTGATCTGTATTGTACCACACATGCATGAGAGTCATTTCGCGGTCAATTTGCTTACCAATTTTATCACACACGCACCCCAATATAAATATTTTTATAAAGACTTTTTCAAAATACCATACATTTGTATACGTGAAAATTCTAAGCATTCAGCATTTCAGGCAGAAATACTTGCCTGCGTAAGAGAAAATATCAACAGGGGCTACCACGGCCAGCAGATCACGATATGCATGGACAGTCAAGCGGCAATCAAGGCCCTCACGTCATACAGAGTCAGTTCGTTGATGGTGTCGGAATGCATTGACGATCTTCAAAGGCTATCCATCGCCAATAAAGTGAAGTTACTGCGAGTCTTCGGTCATTCCGATGTGCCCGGGAACGAAAGGGCCGACCATTCGGCCAGACAAGGTGCAGAGATAGACGGAACGATCACACCACAGACTCTTAAAATGGTAGAGATAAAAAATGTTGAAGACTTCGCAGAATACATGGGCAAGGACTATTATACAAAAAATTGCAGAAGATAAAAATAAAGCCCAAATTTTCTCGAAACCAACCCCGGCGGGGCCTGCAGGCAAACCACATGAATTGCCAATGAACTCCAACGAGGGGAAAAGGAAGAAGAAAATGAAAACCCAAAAAACCTTAACAAAGGGGAAAACAGAAAAAAAAATCCAAACTAGGAAAAGAGGAATACAATACAAGACGAAAAAATAACCCTCCAATCATTCTAGAGGGAAAGCCTATAATCGGAAATGATGAACACATAGAATTGCAAGACCTATATTAAAAGCAAGATACATGCAAGGAAACACCATAGTGATCACCAAGGAGATAAAAGACTTCGAAAAAGTCGAAAACATTCTGAAAGAAAGGGAGGGTGGCTTCCATACATACACAACAAAGACTGAAAAGCAACATGCCTTTGTGTTGAAAGGACTGGACAACCAACGAACAACCAAAGACGTAGAAAAATGGCTGAAGGAAGAACATTCTATTGATATTCGGTGATAGCAAACGGAGAAACAACGCTCTCAACACTCAAGAGAGATTGCAAGACGTTACATATACATATACATACATTGGGAGGTGAAAAAACAGACCAAGCCCTGACCCAATCTAAAAGGTGCCAGGGATGGGGAAGCCATGAACTTCAGCCTCACCCGCAATTGTTTGAAATGTGCAGAAGAACATTTCACCATGAATTGCAGGAGAAGCCCAAATGAACCGGCGGAATGTGCTAACTGTGAGTTATCGCACCCAGCAAACTACAGACAATGTGAAACATATATAAAAAAAAGGAAGAGCAAGACCCATTTCATAACCACCAAGAGAGATATGGAGGACAGACTCCACATGAGAACATAAATTTCAAGATGACAATACACCCCCTGGAAGGCCAGGGTGTAAGAAGAAGCACATAGCAGAGGACAGGTTAGCAGAACGAGCCAAACATTGCGGAAACCCAGCCCAGAGAGGGCGATGGAGAAGGCCTACCCCCTCAGATCTTGGCATCACTCGAAGAGATACAAACGACTCTAACAATATACACAAATTCTACAACAACTCGTCAAGATGCAAACGGCGGCGGCGCCCCGGGACCTGTGGGGTGGTCGACCTATGTAGTACTCTCCCTAGCACGGCCTGGGGTGTAGCTACCGGGAGCAGAAATGACGAGTTAAACATACAAAACTACTCAAAAATCACTCGAAAAATCCTCAAATGAACTGACTCGAACAACAAACTCAAACACACACAAACTCACTCGAAAACTACTCAAAAAAATCACTCAAAAATACTCAAACCCAAACAACTCAAAAACCGACACAAGCACTTTCGAATCACTTTACCACGTTTTTCAACTTCTATTTTCCTGGACATCTACCGAAATATCACTCCATAAAACGAAAAAATACGAAACGGCAAAACGACAAAATTCCAACATAAACGAAAGTTGGAGGTTGGACAAATATCACAAAACAAAACGTACTCACTGAAAGCTACGATCTGCGAGAGGGGCACAGTCCTCGTTTACTCGAAGGAAGCAGCATATTTTTGTGCCGAAGTATTGTCCGGGAGGTTTGCGAAGGCCTTTCGGAGGTTGGTTCGGTCCTCTTCGGTCTGTGGGTTTTGCGAATAACCTGTAGATGTTATACTGTATATATTATGTAAATGTTAGGTTGTGAAATGTACTTCTGAATAGCTAAAATGAAAACTATTGGATTGAACTGGATTGGATTGGTAACAAACAAAATTCATTTCCATATGTTACACGCTACGACTCGCACCGTATCAACGCGGAAAAATAATCACACTTGCGAAATTGATTGGATGCAAACATTAGGTTTTTCCACTGATGTAGATAGTGCATATGAGTCTTTCGTCAGTCTTCTGAATCACGCAATTGATGAATCTGTTCCACTGGAAAAATTTAACTCTTATGAATTCAAATTCAAATTGGTATAACAATAAAATCATCCGCAATGCTGAAAAAAAATCACCATTTGAAAATGTATAAAAAACGAAAATTACTATTATACCTGGTACATACCGAACAATTCGTACAATTAGGCGTGACATTTCATTGGCATATAGTGCTTTCAGAGGGGAATCCAAAAATGACTTGAAAAAACACCTACATTGTTTCTGGGATTATGTAAATTCAAAAAAGCATAAGTCACCCATTCCGGGCCAAACATGGAGAATATTTTCTCGCCCAAGTCAAGTGTCAATGCATTTGCAACAAACTTTAGTGATGCGTTTGACGATGAGGATGATGATGACATTAAATCGAATTCCACAAGAACTCTTGAATCCTAGCCAATTTCTCGTTATAATCAAAATAACTGAGGAACGAATGAATTGTAATAAAAAGAAAGTTGTTGGCCTTTTCGCTTTCCAGCTGAAATTGTCAAAGGAATCGTCGAATTGCTGTTACGTATTAGCCATCATATTCAATTTGATTTTGGAAACATGTAATTTTCCTGCACTCTGGAAGGTGTCCCGTGTTTGTCCAGTATTCAAGTCGAGAAAACGTTCGAATGTTGAAAATAAATGACGGATCGCTCTGATTCCTGTATTCTCTGAGTTAATAGAAATAATCCTGTACGAATCAATCTATAATCACATACGGACATCTCTTTCCGATTTCCAACATTGTTTCAGTGAATCTCGTAGCGCAGCAAAGAAATTGTGAACTCCCATTCAGTATGTATACAACGCTCCAGAATGCAGAAATCAAGTTGATATAATATTCACAGATTTCATCAAAGCATTTGAACGTGTATTACATGAAGAATTGCTGAAAAAATTACCCCGTTTTGTAATATCGTACAAAATACCATTGCTCATACATTCCTTTTCATCGAATAAGCAATTATTCATTGAATATGATTAAGTGAAATAATTTATTTTCACATAACCTTCTGGAGTGCCACAAGGTTCAAATTTGGGGCCCTCACTCTTTCTACTTTTCATTAATGACATTTATGACCAAATACAACTACTTTTCGCCGATGACATGAAAATTTTCAGAGAAATCAAATCTATCAAATTGCTACAACGGGTTCTTGCGACAGTAAATGATTACACCTGAAATAAACTCTTCTTAAACACTGATGAATGTGAAAGTATGACTTTCACATGAAAGTCAACCCCTGTTTCAGTTTACCATCACTTGAAGACCACTCATATGTTCGGAGACTTAGGAGAACTCTTTGATCAGAAATTACCTTTTTCCAATCATATGGAGAATATTAAAAGTGAAGCTATGAAGTCATTAGGATTCTTGATCCGTTCTTTTGAGCAATTCAAATCATTTGATTCACTGCGCTGTATCTACGTTTCGTTAGTCGAAAGCAAATTGAATTATTGCAGCGTAGTGTACAATTCCTGCCATTCAAAATATATTGAAGTAATCGAAAATGTGCGAAGAAAATTTCAAAAATTTGCGTTTTATAAGAGACATTTATTCTCAAAGACAGTATAGCTATGATTTATTATCGAATGAAATCAATTTGGTCTCATACAGAAAATAACGTGAGATATTCGATCTTACTTCAATATAAAATTATTCATAATCATTTTGACTCATTCTCCTCACTTTCTCTGATTTATTTCCAGTGTACTTCGATCGAGATCAAATATAACATTCCGCATAGCTGTACCAAACTCTCAATAACATTTTCATTGTCCCCTCACAACCATGTGTAGTTGTCATAATAACTTGCAGTATATATATATATATATATATATATATATATATGTATATGTATATATATATATATATATATATATATATATATATGTTGAAATGTTAGGAAAAACCAGTTAGATATTTTAAAAAGAAAAAACCCACAAAAAAGAATAATTATTGATTAGCTATAAGTTTCAAGAGATGAGCCTATGCATGATATGAATAGATAAAAATGTCCAAATTATATAACACAATCAATTTCATACACTGTCAGAATGATTACAACCCATAATTCTTCAAAAAAAGAACTAAAAGTCGAGATTAACAAAATTTTCCTGAATAAAATGTGATCTACAAATTTATAAATTTGAAACATACAGTATATGAAATTGTAGCTGACTGAAAGTAGCCAATGGTAAAACAGCAAACTTCTTGATGACAATAGCCAATCAGGGAAAAATGGTCACATGCAGAATTTGAAATTGTAAGAGAATAAGAGCGGGAAAGTGTCAAAGGCAATTATTATTGAAATTTGTACATAGTTAATAAGAATGGAAAAATAGTTTTATGTATAAGTTATGACACATGACCATAAACAGTGAAAATGTGACAATATAGTGCGCGATTTCAAAAATTCGAATCGGAGGGAAGGAACAAAAATGGTATCCAGGTGACAACAAACAAAGCCACAATAATGGAGATCGAAAATAAATTGAAAACGAATGCCACGTGATATTTTTGGGAGAAAGAAAAATGGAATAATTTCCACATTATAAGTGGAAACCAAGATTTCCTTATTTGTACACCGTATACAAATATCCAAGGCTGATTGCTGAATTTGTATGGTCCTTTTCTATTTGGTATTGGAGTTTCTGATAGCATTGGAGTGAAAGGGAATCCAAATCCTGGTTGTATTGAACAGCGACAGTTCCAGAAAGGTATAAACCTTCCATAGTGCACATTCCGAACCGAACAATTTCACTAATAACGCATATTCCATCGGAAGAACTTTATTTCAATTGATTTCGAACTATTAAAGAAATTTTCACCTTCAAGGTGAAAGTGAGGTTGTGTAAATTTTACCAATCAACTTTTCTCATGATTATCCATGAATATTTGTAGATTCACCTTAGAGTAAGTTATTTTTCGTAGGCCAGGTAAAATTAAGTTTTCCTGAATAAAGTAAATAATTGCTTTTTGATACTTTGTCGTTTGTTTTCTACAATGATCAACAATCATACTCATGACCATTGCATAAATTGAAATTTGACATATCAAGCAGTGGCTAGTGGGTAAATTGCCTGAACCGGCTATCTGAGACAAGGGGCTTACCAACTGAGCTTAGCTGTGATAAGAAAAATGATAACAATTGGCAGCAACGTGACGAGAGAATAGTGACGTGAATTATTATTGCATTGCAAAATATATTATACAGGGCACAAATAATTATCTATATCATAACAATTTGTCTCACAAAGAATAGCGGAAAAGTATTAGCTATCTTCATTCAATAACAACAATTTCTATTTACAAAATATCATATCATATCATAGCAATATATATATATATATATATATATATATATATATATATATATATATATATATATATATCTAGTATATAAAATTCTCGTGAAACGGTGTTTGTGATTAAACTCCTCTGAAATGGCCCACCGACTCTATTTTTCATTCCCCTGAATGTTAAGGGTGGTCCACCACTGATTTTTTTTTTGTATTTAGATAAAATTTGTTGTTTTAATTTTTTCATGATACAGCATTCAAAAATACATACCACCCTAAATTTTTACCCTTCTACGATCAACCCCTATTTTTCCATCGCGATTTTTAATTTATTTTTATTTTATCCACATGTCCGCAATAGGGTTGCAAAATGGCAATCGAAGATAATAATTGTAGAACGATAAATTGAGAACGGGATAAAGGAATGAAGAAAAAACGGGATAACAGGAAAATGGGATAACCGGATAACAGGAATAACGGGATGACGAAAGAACGGGAAAACGGGATAACAGGATGACAGGATAAGGAAATAACAGGAAAACGGAATAACGGGATGAATAAAAAATGCGATAACAGGAAAACGGGATAACGGGAATAACAGGATAACGAAAAACGGGATAACGGGATGAGGGGAAAAGGGGATAACGGGATAAAGAAAAAAGGGATAACAGGAAAAGGGATAACGGGAATAACGGGATAACGGGGTAAAGGGAATAACGGGATAACAAAAAACGGGATAATGGGATGACAGGAAAAAGGGATAACAGGAAAACGGAAAACAGGATAAAGAAAAACGGGATAGCAGGAAAACGGGATAACGGGACAACAGGAAAGGAGTCAAAAGCATAGTCTAGATGGAACAACATGAAGGAAAACATAGAAAAAGATAAATTCTACGCAGACGAGAGTTTTCGGAAAAAACTTTCTAGGGAACATAGAAATTTGGACAGGACAACGTCTGTCGGGTCAACTAGTATATATTATATATATATATATATATATATATATATATATATATATATATATATATATATATATATATATATATATTTATCTGTTTACCCGACTGCGCGACGCAAAGGAGGGTAATGTGTTTATCAGCCTATGTATGTATGTATGTTTGTTCCTTTGTGGCGCTCTCAAGACCAAACGCGTTGGCCGATTTTGATGATTTTTACGTCAAACGAATCGTCCTAACCTTGCGAGTGTTGAAAAAGGAATGACAGTGATCAGAATAGTGACAATCAAACGCCATATTGTGGATAAAGACATGACAGTAATAATCAAAATTCAATATGGCGCCAACCAGATGCCGATGCCATATTGTGAAAAAGTGGTAACAGCGTATAGCTTAGAAAAATCGAATTAAACGGTTTTCTTCACAAAAAAGATTCAATATAAAATTGAACCAGAGAAAGGTAGACCTCAGGTGAAAAACAACTACTTTCCTGGCAAATACCACGCAGAACGTTGAATGATATTCACCCGAAAATCCTGAAATATCATTCAACGTTCTGCGTGGTATTTGCAGAAAGAGTTTTTCACCGATCTACCTCGGTTCAATTATATTGAATCCTTATGAAGAAACCGTTTAATCGATTCTATTCATTCCACTTCACATGGCACTTATCTCTCACTATATGCTAGACGGGCTTGCCACTCCTACTGAGAAGGAATCTTTTATTTAGAAACCTATCGAGGTGGGAGATTTTCGGAGTGTTTCTTTCTGTCACTAGGTACCGCCAGTTAAAGTTTATCTTTTCCGGCGTACCTATAGGTGTTACAAGATCGATGATGGTTGGTTTACGTTGTGTCTCACTTCAGCCAGAGTTCTTTGGACCTTTGGCTGGTTGACTACTCCGTACTGATGAGGGCCAAGAAGCCTGAAACCGGTATGCGGATTGTTAGGTGAACACGACATAAATTAAACATAATCGAGCTTATCAGAAAGAAACATTTGCATTCAATGTCCATTGATATTATATGGAAGTATGCATGGATTTTCAGGTGAATATCATTCAACGTTCTGCGTGGTATTTGCCAGGAAAGTAGTTGTTTTTCACCTGAGGTCTACCTTTCTCTGGTTCAATTTTATATTGAATCCTTTATGTGAAGAAAACCGTTTAATTCGATTTTTTTTCTATTCATTCCACTTCACATGGCACTTATCTCTCAGCGTATAGCTTGGTACATCAGTTATCGGGTAATTTGCTCATCAGTTGGTTCATTTCGGTTACTATTTCGTTTTCGCTACATTTTCAATACATAATCTCCTAAATACTTCAATAGAAACTCAATTGAGTACAGTCGAACTCGGCTATAACGAACGGCTTAATGACTTTAGATATTCAGTATGAATTGGTGTGCTGTAGACCAATGTTTTAAGATGACCTCACAAAAAATAATCAAGAACATTGAGGTCCAGGGACTCAGGTGGCCATGCCTGTGGTTCTCCACGAACTATCCAATGAATGTATTTTTGGTTCAAATTTTCGTGCGCCAGAGAACTGAAGTGCCCGTGCCCCCCGTCGTGCATACCAGTCAATTTCTCACTGAAATGGGAGAATTTTTGATGAAACCTGGCAATTCTTTTTCGATAAACTGCCGGTTATTATGCCAATTCAACCTCGCATGAAGAAAATAGGGTCCAAATAAAAAATCACCGCATATTCCATCCCAAACGTTAACGGAAAACTACTCCTGGTGACACGATTCCACGATTGCATGTGGGTTTCCTCCAGCCCGAAAATTATTATTGTGAAAGTTTTGGATGGCATTTTTGAAACGATTGGCTTCATCGGTGAATGAAATTTCACCATCAAATACTTTTTGAAGAAACCATTGGAAAGAGTTTATCCGTGATGAGAAGTCGCGAGGGGGTAGCGCCTGAACCCGTTGTATATAATAGAGATATAATTGAAAGTCATAGAGAATTTTCCAAACAAGAATATGTAAGATATTCAAATTGTTACCAATTTTTCGTGTACCACCCTAATCCGGGATCTTCCTCAATTGAATTCAAAACAGCTACCTCAATTTCTGGTGTTCCTCCAGTACGTTCTACTACTTTCAGATGATTGTTTAGTTCAAAACTTTCATTTTCGCATAACCTCCTATGAATTTTTGGAAATGTTTGTGCATCCGGAATATTTCTATTTGGTGAGCGGTCTCCATACAATCGCATGGCTTCCAGTTCGTTACCATCAGCAAACCCATACATGTAATGCATATCTGCAAACTCAGAATTCGTAAAATGGACCATGTTTCTATAATAATATTGCTCATTTTGATGACTTTGATACGTGACGAGTGGACTAGGTACACAACTGTCAAAAATGTTAACAAAACAAAATCTACTTCTTACCTACTACATACGTTCCTAATCCTTCATAATACCCAATTTCAGAACAACTTAGGGTCTACTATCACTATTATATTCAAGTGTAACCCGAAGGCTCTTACTCTCTCATCATAAAAACAAGTGGGCTACAGCTGTTCACGAAATTTGAATTTTGATTGGACAAGGCCATGGTGGCGATTCTCAAAAATAGCCGAGAAATAATTTTTGATCCAAAAGTTTTGACAAATAATAATTTCTATAGGGGATGCAGCTTTCACTACCCTGTATGGATTGATAAATGGCCCAACACTCCAGAGAGCGCCTGGGACGTTTAAAGCGCGAGGGGTCGTCAATATTGTAATCAGTGGCTTCCCTCATAAGATAATTCTCGTGGGCTATTGCACAATCAAATACTCTCTGATTGCGTTATCTGGTGATACTTCTGATGGAAGGCAGATTCAAGTCCTCAAGTATCCGTTTGTTCCGCACACACCACGGATCGTTCGATATCATACGCAGAACTTTCATTTGCGCCCTTTCCAGGACGCGAATGTTCGTTCTGCAGGTCTGGCCCCAGGCGGCTGAGGCATACAAAATGACAGGTCTGAAAACCATTGTTAAGATGATAACTTTATTTTTCAGGGAAAGTTTACTTTTCCTGTTTACTAACGGATAGAGTGATGCGATTTTCTTATGTATTTTATTTTTCATCAATTTAACGTGTGGCCTCCAGGTGAGTCGCGATCCAATGTAACTCCGAGGTACTTGACCTGGTCCAACCAATGTATCTCCCTTCCAGAGACAGTCACTCCTCTCTCTGGGTTGTTTCTCTTGCCACCCATCGAGCCTGCGTTTTGTCAGAGGATTCACCCTCATTTTCCACTCCAGATACCACTGCTGGAGATCGTCTCATGCATTTTGCAAATAGACGACACCCATCAGATAGTCGGCTGAAGAAGAAAGTAAGGCCGTATCATCAGCGTAATTTCAGAACAACGTGCAGAAGAATTATTTAATTTTTTCATGCGAAAACCGTACGTCAAGCGGGAAGAAACGAGGGATCGGATTCCCTCAAAAAAAAAGATGTCAAAAATAATTTTTATTTTGGAAAAAAAAGCAGTGGCGTATCACTTTTCTCTTTGAAATAATTCAGTTCAAATCCCGCACGAACCCCACTGGCAAGAATGAGAAATTATGTTGTACATCATAAAATGCCTTCAGTTGCATAGAAGATGCTAACTACTTTTCACAAAAATATCTGGGGTCATACCGAAAAGTTATAATAAAAAAAAATCTCAAAACTTCAGCACCCTGCAGTGGATACATCTCCCAAGCAATCAAAGTAAGAAGATGATGGATATCTGAACAAAATAGTGGGGATTCAAGCTAAACATTAGAGCACATAACATTTCATGGACTATGCAGATTATACGAAACTAGTGATTACTGACAATGCATAACGTGAGACACATTGTAATTATCTTACACAATGGAAATTATATAAGTAGTATGTGGCTTCAAGAAACACTATAATAGAAATTCCACATTGAACCAATGGAAGTAATTTTCGATAGGCTGATGGATATAAAAATAAACTGATCTATTTTCACCGGTCGAAATTTCATTCATTAAGATTACTCGTAAAGACAGACAAATTTTAATCAATTTCATTGATTGGACTGTGTACATTTCCTTTGTTCTTCAATTGAACTGGAGATCAAAGGTCACATACAAAATGATATCAAGGGACTGTTGGAATTTTTCCTAATGGAAAGATATGGACTGAACGTTTTTTCATCCATGGATGATGGAATCATTCGATTCAGTAAACGATAAAGAGAGCGCGCAGATAGGCCCCAATGATTTCAATTACAGGAGTGATATTAATTCGCTGTTGAGTAGAACTTCAGAAACAATTCTGTTAATTTTCACAGATAAATTAATTTTGTTTCCAATCCATGGAAACAAGCAGGCGCCTGCCATGAAATGTAGGAAGATACAAATCATAAATTGTTTATGGTACATATTCTACCAGGATAATAATATGATATAGATAGTTAGATTAGGTTTCATTCACTCTGTATGAAAAAAAATTCACTTCCACAAATAAATTATAATTTCCCATACTTGTCACTTTTCTGAATTGAATAACTGTTCATATTTTCAATGAAGTTAGCCTCATTGGATACAAATATCAAATTGAAAACGCACCAACTCAGGTAACTGTTATTCGAAAAACTATTATTCAACAAGTTTTTATTAGTCATCTGCTTGAAAAAAAAAAATGCCTAATTTGAATTACGAAGATTGGGTCTTGTATCAGCACTTTCACCGGAAGTAGGTAAAACTTCAATACCATGTGGACGAATCAAACAAAGAGTTTTCCTTCCGTCGGAAACTTTATGAACTCGCTTTTGTAGCAATATGGACTGAGAAGTTGAGGAGAAATTTTAGTATAGAGAATTCAACATCACACTTTTATGGCAATATGGAATGAAAAGTTGAAAATTATAGAAGAAATGTGTATGTGTGTGTGTGTTGAGATAGCCTATCGAGCTTATGCCCACGTTCTGTGGTCCGATTTCACGACATTTCGGCACATTTGCCATCTTCAGGTGATGTCGAAAAAGTTGGTTGTTTCGATTGTATCGGCGGAGATGGTACATCGACACTTTCAGTAGGGAGCACATTCAGCATTACTTATGGCCACTGAGCAACGGCGCATTCGACAGCGACCTCTTCTGGCCAAATAGACGAACTAGGGAGGCCAATCGTAATTCTACATTGAATTTTACCAAAATAGAAGAGCAGCATTCCATGAATATCCAAAATGGTTTTCAGGAATCTTAATTGGAAACATTTAGTGTTCAATGTTTCAGTTAGAGCTTCGCAGTGAGCATTGAACGATATAGGTTGGTCTAGTTTGACACCCAGGAAAGTTATACATTTCTCTTTATCTATAGTTTCGTGATTCATCACTATATCCAAGTTGGGAATTTTATTGCTTCGCCTTGTGTGAAAATTCATATGATTGGTTTTGGGAACATTTCGGAACAGTGAGTGTGCATGACACGACTTCG
Organism: Gonioctena quinquepunctata; assembly: GCA_018342105.1. Classification (NCBI taxonomy): domain Eukaryota; kingdom Metazoa; phylum Arthropoda; class Insecta; order Coleoptera; family Chrysomelidae; genus Gonioctena; species Gonioctena quinquepunctata. The sequence goes on along the minus strand of JAFIRS010000584.1, from coordinate 225,703 downwards.
CAGCTGGTGTTAATTTTATTTTGAGTTTGACTTGTTGCTTGGTCTGTGTATAAAATCGTGGAGTCGTCAGTATAAAGATGAGTATGTGCACCGTGGAGTACTAGGAGTAATTCATTCACGTTAATAATAAATAATATAATAATAATATTTACACAAATAATAAATAATAATAATATCCCAGTTGAAAGTGGGTTCAAATTATGTTCAGTTTTCACGCTGTCTTCTATGTGATTCATCCGATTCATCTGAAGCCGTCCATTTATATAAGAAAAAAACCATTCATAGAGTTTGCCACGGATTCCATATTGATAGAGTTCATCAATCAAGGAGTCTATGCTGGACACACTCGAGAGCTCTGCTAAAATCGCCAAAAAATTCCAACCGAGCCATCACCTGCTTCCATGGAGTCGAGGAGGAAGATTTTTTCGTAGAGTTCATGAATTGCGGTGACTGTGGAACGACCAGCGCGGAAACAATGCTAGTTGACTAGTTTTAAAGGACGTTAGTTTTCTAGATTTTCAGAATTTCCTTTTTTTAAAATAGGAGATACTAGAGCGGTTTTCATTCTACTTGGAAATATTCCAACCTGTAGCGACAAGTTAATCAGGTATATGAGTGGTTTTGATTATACAACTAGCAATTATTTTTATGAGGTACCCTGAAATATTATCTGGGCCATGGAAGTGTTTATTTTTCAGTGTATGCTTTATAACAGGAATTCTTCTTCAAATATGTGGGAGATAAACAAAGTAATTACAACTGTTCTATTTGCCGTATTTGACGTATCATTCATCAAATTAGGTTTTGTTATTTTTTTGATGGGTTTATATGTTACTTGAACAAAAAAATCGTTGAATATTTCAGATTCTTCCGATGGCTCTGAAGAGATATTGTTAATAAGGATGTCATGAAAATAAGGATGTCATGAAAATAAGGATGTCATGAAAATTACTGAACTTTTGAATAAAATCGACAGCCGTATATGTGCCATGCTTTCCCAGTTCTCATTTCCAATGTATGACTTGAGCTTATTGATATTTTTATCGTTCAGATACCTTTCTGTAACTAGCAATTCCGCGGGTGTCATTTTCTCCAGTGTAAAAATGGACTGTGCGATGGTCAGACAGCATGTTATTATAGACATAATGTTCACCTACTGTAGGTAAATTTGTATATATCTGATCGAGTACTGAATTACCACGAGTTTGGTCAAATATTCTTGGTTCTAGATTATATGATCTGAGTAAGAGTGAAAATGTATCTTTTTCATTTTTATTCATTGAATTTAAATTGGAATATTCAACACTATAGTGTTTTTGGAATTGAATATTTTGTTCAGAATAACATTCGTTGTAAATATTCCAAAGATACCTGATGATGAGCGATAGCTTGGAATAATCACTACATTTTTATTGAATTTGATTCTCCACGTTATACCAGTGACTTCAATATCTTTATCTATTGAGTATGACGTGAGGTCAAGTGGTTTTTACTCCAGATACTTACTCCTCCATCTTCGCACCTAGTTCTACAATAGTATTTGCGGAAATTGTATCCCGAAAAAACCAAGCTTTCTGTGCTGTACAGACTGCACCAGGTTTCAGTCATACAAATAAATTTCAGGTTTTCATTAACATATTTCGAAATCATGATGTCTATCTTTATGTGGAAGACGCTCTGTATATCCAGCAGAAGTAGGTTTCCAGTAGATAATTCCATGTTTTTTCACAGTTTAAGTTGACATTTTGACTTCAATGTTTGGATAAGTCAGTAATGTTATGTTTATTTTTGTGAGAGCCTCTAGATGGCAAAATATTTTGCTGAAATGCATTTCTAATTTCTTCCCGGAAAATAAATGCTTCTTACTGTGGAGCAGACTTCATTTTTCGTACTGATTGATGAGGAAGCTCCTCACTCTCCTGGGGCCCGAATAGAACAGTCACCTGCTGATGAGAATAGACTGGAGGCTCTGAGAAGAGGTGCTAGGCGAAGTTGAACATTAAAGAAAGAGGTGGTAACGTATGACAGAATACAATGGACAGTAATCTCATCCAAACCCTATAAATCACCAGGATTGGGCTGGATTTACCAAACATAGTCATAGATGGGAACTGAACTACTACATAATAGGCTCTGTGGAATACTAAGAGTCAGCATATCTTATGGACACGTACCAAAGCCATTGAAGAATATCAATCAAAACTCGGTGAAACTGCGCAAGAAACGGCATTTTTTTCTACTTCTTTACCCACGGGAATGTCCGGAGAAAAATTAAAAAATCCTTATCTCATACAAATTCCAAGACAAACTCGATCCAGGTATTCGTCGAAGTGACCTGATCTCCACTCGAATGGAATATCTCTCTCTCAATTTTTTTTATATCTGTTCGGAGATCGACAGAAGCATGGCTCTGAAACAGGTAGTGCAGCATATTCGAATTCCATCCTCTCTCAGAAACCAAATCAAATAGAACATGTTACATTTATTTCATTAAAGTAATAAAATTTGGTGCAGTGACTTCAATTTGACAATATAATACAACCACAATTATATGTTGAATGCATTATCATCATTGAAACCGAATTGATCGCCATTATATAATGCCTAAAAAGATGATATGACTATCCGTTTTTTTGTATTCCAAATTGCGACTTCCAGCCATTTGCCCAATATCCTCTCAGAAAGAACATAAATCACTGAGTATTGATAAAAACCTTGACGTGGGAATCAAAGCCGGACCTACTTCAACAAAGCAGACACTGGCTGATTCATATAACGACGAATAGACAGGAAAACGGGCACTCAAGTGATCTGATGAGGGTTCTGTTGTTTTTCCTTCGATGATTATAGATTATAGATAATAGAATTAAATTCATAGTGAATTCGATAGAATTGACTTTGACTTCGTATTGAATAGAAAACATTTTCGTTACTTTGAGGGATTCGAATGTGGGGAAAAATATCAACATTTCACTTGGAGTTGAGGAAAATGATACCTACAAATACCAATGTTTCTAACAATTCATGATTAAAACGGAAATAATTAAGTTGCTACTCTAAATTGAATGTTTCTTTCCAAAGTTTGGTTATAATTACACTTTTGTTTCCAAAAAGCCTCAAAAACTGTTCGAAGAACATATATTCCTCATGCCTTTTCTCTCCACCTTTTCCCTAGGAGGGATGAGGTTTTCTCCAAAGACGAAAATCAACACTTGAAGTTTATGATGCAGAACTTTCGGAAATTCTTCATTATTCATATTCCTCATTGCAATTTTGCCCTTATATGCCTTCGTGTTCGATATAGAGAATCTGGTCCATTGAAATTTGTTGACCATGTAACTGTTTAAGAATTCAGCACATTGTATGTATTCCCTTTATGTCTGTTTGGAGGCACTTCGTCTCTAGTAATCAATCGTGAATGGTATTTTGACAGTTGATTCATTGAAAAACGTGCTTGTGCAGTTCTGTCCTGGATACCGATGTCGTCTTCATATCGAATCAAGGTTATCTTCATGATGGATATCTCTAACCTTATATTCAGATTGTCTCGTCTTAGTATTGCATATCATTTCTTCGAATAAGTGAACAGATTTTATTATGATTAGGCACTGCATACCAAGAGTTCTGTCAAAGGGAATGGAAGTATCACCCCTCGCAGCATAGTTTACCTTATATTCCTTGAACCGATTCCTTGTTGTTGAAGACCTAGAGAAAGAATGCTTCAGCGGTTTCGCTCACCACGTCCAACATAAAAATCATGGAGAACTTTCATCTCATTCTGAACCGGAATTCCAGCATAGAGGTACACACCTTGTTGGACCCTCCCTTGCATTTTCATCAAGTGCATTTATAAAACACTTCCCAAGTTAGTGATGAACACACCATTTCATGGTTTCCTTGAGTAGAATATCTCCTGCCCAGATATAGAGGGATAGGGAAATTTTGCATGCTTTTCTTTGTTTAACTGATGCACGCCCTCCAGCTCATTGGAAACTTATATGCCTTTCATCAATGTACCATGAATTCAGCCATAGCGAAACCTTCTGCCATTTGAAGGAGTTTATTTGATCTCATTATTCCATTTTTCTCGTTCGTCAGGAGAAACGAAAATTCTGATAGAAAATCTAACAGATAATGGAACAAAACTTACTGATGGTTCATACATTTTATTATGCTATGAAATAACGAAGTTGCTGTGTCGACAAACTGTTGAATTGGCAAATGGTATATCAACTACAAGGGCATAAAGCTTAAATTTCCGGCACTGCCCGACATGAGGCCCGATGTAAAGACGAGGGCATCATGAAGCACAGTGCAGATATTTTTTTCTGCTCGTAACATGTGTAGTATTTTTCTGTATAGCTTACATTTTTGATTATTCATTATAAACAATATACGTTTCAGCTGACAACTCGTTGTGCTGTCATATTTGAATTTTGTTCTTTGCTTCAGCGCCTCTTTCGGATACTCATAAATCTATAATATTTGCTCCCGCTCTTTATCATTTCCTTGCGTGTAATCCCATCCATATCGATGAACATATAAATATTTTCTTCCGCTTCACGGATGGCGTGGTCTGTCAATCTAACCGATACAAAAATGCAAGGCTTTCTATTTTAAAATACGTATTTTCGACCAAGGTAAATTTATTTTTTCTATGATGACAAAAGCATCGGAAAATCTGAATGGGGATCAAATTTGCAATGGAAAAGTATATGAGTCTTTCCACCTTCAGGTGCGAGGCTCAAAAATAAAAACTTTTTAACAAAAAATTAAACCGACGAAATACGGAACTGGAAAGTAAAGAATAAAATAAACCTTTTAAGTCTCAATTACTGAGCTCCTGAACTAATGTAACTGATTTTGAGTCGGCGCCCAACAAACAAGCAAATTAATTAGATAATATAATACATAAAATGATGGAATCGAGTTACGCGGTGACATTCTGATAATTTTTAAGTAATTTAATGATCTTTGTTGATTGTTTGTTTGGCGTCGACTCAAAATTAGTTATTTACATAAGTTAAATCATATGATTATCTACTTTTACTATTTGTTGTAATATTAATTATTTTTATTTTCCCGGTTAGTTCATTTCATTACTCCGTATATGATTCCGTCCTCCCATTGAATATAATGATTGTGACGGATATAGGAGAACAAAAATAATGACATTAGCGATCTGTCATTGTCAACTAAATATGTGTGCCAATTTCACAAGTGAAAAAACAATTATTCCCTATTTTTCCACCCGTAAGGGTAAAAAGTTTCATTCGAAATCCAAATATGATCAATTATGAGGTATACCCTATCTAATGACAAAAGAATCATCCAAATCGACGAACCCGGTACAAAGTTATGCCTGATAGAAAAAAATATACGCGTCGACTAGAGAACCTCCCCTTTTTTGGTTTCGTCGGTTAATAACTGAATGATGATATATACAATCCAAGATTCTGCCATAAAATTACGAACATTGAAAAATAAATATTATGGCGTACGCACCAAAAAAGCTGAGAATGAAGTTGCAACAAAAAAACACCAAAAAATAATTTCAGATTTTGCCAATACTGTCGAAGTTTGTGTGATTCGAGTTTCTCTTTGGTTCAAGCCAGTTTGATATGAATATATATAAGTATATATATATATATATATATATATATATATATATATATATATATATATATATATATATATTTATATATATATATATATATATAACCAAATGTTATTATCGATCAATAAAATTCTACTGCGAAAGCAGATTTTATGAAAATAAATGGTATCGGATTTTTTATGCAGAGATTCTGACAGCTGGTCAATGTGGATATTTATTTGGAATTTCAGGGAGTTCACAGGGTGTTGAGGAGAATAATAATCTCGTACTCAGAGAGAATGACTGAAAAAAACTACACACTCTGAATGAACTCACTTTCGTTGAAGTCAAAGGAAATGTATAATGTAACGTATGTGGAAAACAGTATTTACATACTTGTGACTCACAAACTGTAATAATGATATCGAAAATGAGTTATCGAGACTCTTTTCATGAAATATGGTTTCGAAAGCATTTCCAAAATATTTCGTATCATGAGATTTAGTGAAACTGGGATTGACAAACATTTTCTGCATTATCAATAATCCGAAAAGATCAATTCCATTATGAAAATTGTTCTTGATTTGCGTTGGAATCGTTATTCTCTGAGGTATTTTGTTGAAAAAAATCCTATGCAACCGTCCTATTTGTATTACCAATGAATTGATCGCAAGTATCAGCATTCCTGGAGAACTTTCGAGTGATGAATTATGAACAATTCTTTTTATACGGGTGGATAGAATGTTAATTAATTCATGTTGAAAATGTATCAGACTAATTGACTATATTGATGTTACACCCAAAAATTTCGCCGAGAAAATTTAATCGGAGTAACAGGGCACTTTGCTTCTCTGGTACAAATATATTTTCAAGATGTTGTTCCACCTAACATCAGAATATTAATTAATAAATTCTGACAGCTGGTCAATGTGGATATTTATTTGGAATTTCAGGGAGTTCACAGGGTTTTGAGGAGAATAATAATCTCGTACTCAGAGAAAATGACTGAAAGAAACTACACACTCTGAATGAACTCACGTTCGTTGGAGTCAAAGGAAATGTATAATGTAACGTATGTGGTAAATACTATTTACATACTTGTGACTCACAAACTGTAATAATAATATCGAAAATGAGTTATCGAGACTCTTTTCATGAAATATGGTTTCGAAAGCATTTCCAAAATATTTCGTATCATGAGATTTAGTGAAACTGGGATTGACAAACATTTTCTGCATCATCAATAATCCGAAAAAATCAATTCCATTATGAAAATTGTTCATGATTTGCGTTGGAAGCGTTATTCTCTGAGGTATTTTGTTGAAAAAAATCCTATGCAACCGTCCTATTTGTATTACCAATGAATTGATCGCAAGTATCAGCATTCCTGGAGAACTTCCGAGTAATGAATCATGAACAATTGCAAGAGCATCTCTTTATACGGGTGGATAGAATGTTAATTAATTTATGTTGAAAATGTATCAGACTAATGGACTATATTGATGTTACACCCAAAAATTTCGCCGAGAAAATTTAATCGGAGTAATAGGGCACTTTGCTTCTCTGGTACAAATATATTTTCAAGATGTTGTTCCACCTAACATCAGAATATTAATTAATAAATTCCATTCATGTTTCTGTACAAACCCAAAATTACACTGCGATTAATAAATGAACAGTAGGTCCTTTGTTACTGAAATTCGTTTGCCATTAGACCTTAATTTTAATAATTGAATGAGAGAAATACAGCATGAAACCCACCTTACTTGGTGTAGAGCTATTATCCACTTCGTTCCCTACGTTCAGCAGCATACAGCGTATTAATGTATCATCACGACTCATTACTGTTGTTTCACTGTTGACAACAAGAAAGGGTCGCTGGGGATTTCAGTAAATGGGGGCAAACGTTCATCACTTGTTTCACCATCGTTCATCCCTTCATTTCGGTTGAAATACTTGGACGGTCCATTTTTGTATTAATGATGGAAATGCATAAACGAGTAGAGATACCATCTGTGAATATGCATTTGCAATTGAAGAAAAAGAAATTTGACATTCTCGCTCGTGTTTATGTTTTTGATGACTCCTCAATATTGTTGCGATTGACGATAGACAATAAACACAACATACCCACATAATTTAACCACGAATAGCATAGTAATTTTTTTCACCGGGCTCGATGTTTCGACAATATTTGATTACTCTAGTTTTGGACGTCCATCGTCCCAATAGATTCAAAATATTTTCACGACGTTTCGAATGCTTGTATCTGCAATCGTCTTCAGGTGAATACTGACAACTTTAAGTGCTACTTACCAATTTATATGACTGCCGGTGCAATAATGCGTGTTATTCCGCGCGGTGTGGTGGTGCGTGAAGTTTCGCGCCTCTGCAGCCCGCCAGAAAAAGCAATTAGTGGTTTCCATACGTTCTTGTTCTCAACGTTTGGTTGAATAAAGGCGTTATTGGCTTTGGTGTAGGCGGTCTCTTTGAACTTTCATTCAAACTAATGCTCCTCCCTATGTAGAACACTTGCGTCGTCCCAAAGGATTCGATGGTGCTCAGTCCAGGCGTGGTCAGCAATTCCCGATTTTGACATTTCTCCACGTTGAGTACATTTCTTGTGCACATCCAATCTTATCGATAACGGCCTCTTTGTCTCTTCAATGTAGGAAACTCCACATTCACATGGAATTCCATAAATGCAACACATACTGATTTTATTTTTGTTATCAGGTTTGGTCTTGGTGAGGAAACGCCGTAAAGTACTTCCGGATTGGAAGCAGCTCTTGATGTTGTTTTTGTTTCCGATCGTTCTGATCTCATCGGAGACACCTCTGATGTACGGAAGGTAGATAACTGTGCTTTGTTGTTGCTCTTCAGATGTCTTTGTTCTCTGGAAATGTTTCGATACTTCTCCTGGGAGTTCCTTGGAGTAACCATTCTGGTGACGGTCCTCTCTGATGTGGTTCTACTCGGCATCTAATGACTCCTCGTCGCTCTCTCTACCAATGTTCTCACGATTGCAGATACAATCATTCGAAACGTCGTGGAAATCTTTCAAATCAATTAGGACGATGGACGTCCGGAATGAGAGTAATCAAGTAACCACTTCGTCTACAACCTTCAAATAATCGACAATATTTGTTATGCTCAAATAATCCTTAAGCAATTCTATACTGTTATATAGTTTGTATGATTCATTTTATTGATACCACTTCCAAACATCGAATGATACAACAGAGTCTAGCTGAATTCTTGATCTCTACTTAGAAAAAAGAACTACTCTTTGGACCCTAAATGACATTATGGGACATCAGTATGATAAATCTCTCTTCTTCCCAGGGAAAAAGTCGAAAGAGATTCTTCAAGTCACCCCACGATGAGGCGATTTGAAAAATGGCTAAATATTGCTGTTCCACAACAGAGGTGAGATGAAAGAAAAAATATCAAACAAACTATGGGTTTTGTTTTTCTTCCACTAAATGAATGATGAATTTTGTAACGGCATGATGTTACTTAATTTTTTTTCCTGGCTAATTAACTCAGAACAAGAGGGTCGTGTGGGAAATGACCTTGACAGACTCATAGTGTAATGTTGAATATCATTATTTTATGATTCTTTCTTCAATTTTTGGGTGCCCCTCAGTTAAACATAAAACTGAAGAGAAATAACCTACTACAACTGATAACTTGTAGATTAAAACGTATGTACAAATTATAGATAATTTAGAAATACTCTGTGGATGGGTTCATTTAGAAATCAAAATCAGGTTGCTTGAAATATCGAATGTATTTCCAATTATCACAATGATGTGGTATCCCATGTTATAAAAATCACATATAGATATTCGAGTAAAAAAAATATTTTCGATAATTTATCTACTGAACGATCATAACGTTTGGAGGTATAGTATCGGTACAGACGCTTCTTTGAATATAGAATAAGGTTGATATGTGAACATCAACTTCATACAAACAGGAATATCGTTACTATAATCGTATAAGCAATTTAACATTGACGAGAAGGTCTATAGATGAGTACTGTCATGTACCTCTCTGTTTCTCCGTAGAAAGCATATGAAAACAAAAAAATAGCTATTTCTCAACTTCGAAATAGTACACAATGTAGCATTATCCGTTATGATCAATCATTTGAAGGAAATCAACAAAGTGAAGTTGAATCGAAGTTTTAGTAAGTGAATAAATCCATACGCAATTTGAACAGGCAACGCAATTCAAACAGACAACGCAATTCTTACAAACATGCAACTCGAAACGAATTACCAAAAATATTCCGGTCTGACCTCAATAATCGTGGGGTAGTAATAAGTATACACCGACAGTGCTACTAGTCTGGATTTCCACAGATACAGCAAATCACTCTTTCGGTAGGACCCATCAGCATTCTGAGTCGTCTCTAAGTGACCTCCTCATAGTCCTGCAGGTACCAGTATCAATTGACCGTTTCCAGAAACCATATAATCTTTATACGATTTGTACCTGACCAGTATATAACTTATTTGTACCAGTTCCTCAACTCTAGATTTGATTATGATGATTTGTTTGAATATTCTTGATCATACTGTATAACAAAGTAAACGAGCTCGGAATCGGAATTGGTAGATATGAAGGAAGCCATGGAAGTTCATACCAATGGATTATCAAAATATTCACTGCAAAAAAATTTCGGTTAGTAGAATGAATTTCTTACCTCCATTCTAAGAAGAATGTTTCAAATATACGGAGAAATTTACACTTTGAATCCATTAATTATCAATGTTGAGCTTGTGCCATTTTCCATTGATAACTAGTGGTGCTAATCACGTGCAAAGCCAAACTTATCTCCCATTTTGCATCGACATAGTAACCACCAAAAACTACGATAATGGGTTCAACCATACCTACTGGAAACTGTATTCAAATCTCCACTTTCTCAAACTTACTTCTCAGAAAAAAAACTACCTGATTGGCCTATCCATCACTTTCTCAGCAAAAAGAGGAACCTTTTTCTCAAATTCCTTCCACTTCCATGTAACCAGAGAACCGGAAATCCAAATTCTGTGGATAATTTGAATTTTTAACTTGTACTGCTCCGCAGTATAAACGTTACGTTGTCTGCCTCCGAAGCAAAAATAGGATTCCTCGTAAGACTATTTTGGAAAAAAATTCAAACATCAAAGAAAATATGTTCTTTGTCCACCCGATGATATTTTTTATTCGATCTTGATTACTGCGTGTATCCCTCGTCCTGTGAGCAGGAAACAAATTCAGTAGGTCATAATTGGTGAATGTCAAAATCTTTATGTCTTATCAAATAAAAGTCCTCTAAGTATCTAAATATAAAAAACCAACATCTCAGTAATAGGAACTGATAGAATGCCGCTCTTGATATGAGAAAGCCAACTAGACTTGAAACCTATTAAATAGAGTAGTCCAAAACCAATCAGACTGAGGGTTATTTGAGTCATAATCTGCGTCTTTGGAATCAACGTCATAATAGGGCATCATATCTTGAATGTGCCATTTTCCTGATTTTGTTCCATTATCATTATTGAGCTCGTAAACAAGCTTGGAATACTTTTTTTTAATTAATGATAAAACGCATTTAGGGGCAAGCTTTGCCATTACCTGCATTCCTACGCCAAACTTTATCACCTACAAAAAATTCTATATCTCTGTTCTTCGAGTTGTATGTTCTAGGGTAACGAGAATGAGCCTCATGCAGACTCTTTCTGACATTAGCAAAAACATCTTTAAAATTTTCCAAATTTTCAACATAAAAGTCCTTATCACCGGGAACAAAATCTTCAATCTGCAGATCTGACGAAATATCACCCAAGTTTACAACGATAATTATAATAAAACTTTCCAAGAAGTGGGAGATGACGCATATAGACTGAAACACAAGGGGGATAACCAGTGGATTCATTTTTTGCCTGTTGAATTTTCATTTCAACGTCGCAAGTGCCTTGCTATTGTACATAACAGCAAATCGTAGTTCCATAAATTCGATTATATGATTCTGTGAAAGTGCATTGTGGTGAATTGAATGGTGTAAACCAGATAATTTCAACTTCACAGTGTTTACATAGGGATTTCAATTGATTTCCTGCAAACTCTTCACGATTATCTGCAATTACATACTCAGGAACTCTATGTATTGAAAAATTCGTATTCTCTATTATATCGTTGACTGTATTAGCAGTTGCATTACGTTGTGCAAATAGCAAAGTATATTTAGTGAAACATATACTGCTGCTAGAATCCACTTATGACCCTTCTTGGAGAGGAGAAACGAACCCAACGAATCTACTGCCAAGAGTTAGAATGGACGATCAATAATCTTTTCTTCACCCACAAGACCCGTAGGTGAATTAACTGGGGCTTTTTGAGCCGCGCAAATTCGATAACTTTCAACAAACCTAATGACGTCCTGCCTCATTCTCGGCCAATAAACAAATTCCTGTATATCATTCAAAGTTTGATATTGATATGTATTGTATTTTTTTCAAGAGTGGTATTGAATTAAGAGTAATCGACTGAATCAGTAAAAACGAATAAACAAGCATTTATTTATTGACAAAAAAATATATATATATATATAATATATATATATATATATATATATATATATATATATATATATATATATATATATATATATATATATTATATATATATATATATATATATATATATATATATATATATATATATACATAAACAGTGTGACCCATTTTTAATGGAAACACCCCTCCTAAAATTTGAAGTTGTAAACAGATTTCAATAATTTTTTTTGAAATGTCAAGTACTAACAGGTCTACCTTGGGACAACATTTGAAATGTTTATTCCAATTTTCAGGGCATACTACGATATTTTTTCTTGGTCGAAAATCGAGATTTTTTATTAGCGATCTTTTTATTCTGGATTCTGGATTCAGAGTGCCTCTTTACAGATGTGACCAGAATTTCATGAAAAAGTATTCATTAATAACAAAGTTATGACAACTGAAAAATTTGAAAACTCACACAGCTAACAGTCACAATAAACACCCTATATCAACAGATATAGCCATGAGAAATTTTTTTTTATGATTTCAACAATAAAGTGCCGCCAGATGAAAGAAAAAAACAAATAGCGTAAATTTTTTTAATGATAATAACGGAATTACATTCAAGTTTTTACGAAAATTAACTAAAACTAAGACCTAATTGATTTTTCGATTTAAATCTTAGTTGCCATGGAAATGATATTACAGTTTGACACTTGTGAAAGATTTAAATGTACTATTGTCAACAATATTCACCTTACAATTCTTCGAATTATTCTGTGTCATGGCTGCAAGATTGAGCGCAAGAGAGAAAATTGAAATTGTACGCCTTTCGGGAGATGACGTTAGAAGTGCAAGAGAGGTTTGTAGAGTATTTAATGAGAGACATCCAGATCGTCTTCGTATTAGCTGCGGTACGGTAAATAAAATAAATAAAATATTCAATGAAACTGGTGCAGTACCAAAAATGATGTTGAAAAGTAATCCTGTACAAAGACGAAACAGGAATGACAGGAATGATCAAATCATTTTAGATTATTTCGGAAATAATCCCGACGCCAGTATAAGGAATGCCACCTTAGATTTGAATATTCCACGAGAAACTATTCGGAGATGTCTCAAGGCGAAGAACATTAAACCTTTCAAGCCAAAATTTTCACATACAGTGCAAGGAGGCGACGAAGCAAGATGTCTGGAATATTGTTTATGGGCCCAAGGGGAATATTTAAACAATATAAATTTCCTACAAAATATTTTATATACCGACGAAGCCACTTTCACTACAAATGGAGAAGTGTCAACACAGAAATGTCGCTATTGGGCAGCGACTAATCCTAACTGGGTAATGAACTGTAAGAGCCAGTATTCCCAAAAAATCAACGTCTGGTGTGGGATATTAAACAAACGAATTATTGGTCCTTTCCTTTTTGAGGAAAACATTAATGCGCAGAGGTTTCTAGAATTTCTGAACACAGAGTTTTGGGATGCTATTCACGAGCTGCCAATCAATGAACGATCAAATTTAATTGTTCAGTTCATTATGCCAGAGCTGTGAGGCAATGGCTTAACGAACATTTTCCAAACCGATGGATAGGCCGTAGTAGTCCGTTTATAGAGTGGCCACCCAGATCTCCAGACCTCACAGTTGTGGACTTTTTTCTCTGGGGACTTCTCACACAACAGGTTTACAAAAACCGCTCAAGAGATAGAAATGAACTTTGTGCAAGAATTCGACAGGTATGTGCAGATATTAGCCCACAAGAACTAAGGAACGTAATCAGAAACATTCGTAAGCGCTACGACAAATGTATCGAAATACGTGATGGATTAGTAGGGCTACTAGAATATGAGTTTGAATTAATTGTTGCACTGAATCGAAACATTTCAATAATTAGTTTTCATAGTTACGTTAATTAAAATTTTTTCCTTCATTATTAGTTGAATTGTGTGCATGTAATTCGGTTATTTTCATTAAAAAAATTTACGCTATTTGTTTTTTTTTTCATCTGGCGGAACTTTACTGTTGAAATCATAAAAAAATATTCTCATGGCTATATCTGTTGGTATAGGGTGTTTTTTGTGACTATTAGCTGTGTGAGTTTTCGAATTTTTGAGTTGTCATAACTTTGTTATTAATGAATAATTTTTCATGAAATTTTGGTCACACCCGTTCAGAGGCACTCTGAATCCAGTGGCGTAGTGATTTTTCCAATGAAAAAATCGCTAATAAAAAATCTCGATTTTCGACTAAGAAAAAATATCGTAGTATGCCCTGAAAATTGAAATAAACATTTTAAATTCTGTCCCAAGGTGAACCTTTCAGTACTTGACATTACAAAAACAAATTATTGAAATCTGTTTACAACTTCAACTTTTAGGGGGGTGTTTCCATCAAAAATGGGTCACACTGTATTTATATATATATATATATATATATATATATATATATATATATATATTTATATATATATATATATATATATATATATATATATATATATATATATATATATATATATATATATGTATATATATTTATATTTATATATTTTTCCATTTCTCGGAATGAAGGTCTGATTCAGTCAATTCATATAATTTCTCTTAACTACGTTTCGATATGGTATTTGTCATCATCAAGTCAAAACACTAAAGTTAAAAATATGGAGTTTGAGCATATTCAACTTAACACAATATTGAAATGTATGCGCTAAAATGATTTTTTAATAACATATGGTTCGGAATATAACACGTTATTTATTTTGAAAATGTATGTCACTCACACATCTACAATAACGTTCGTACGATGCGAACGCAGAATTCAAATAATATAATTTGGAAGTGAATACTCATAAATGTTACAGATATTTTTATATTGAGTTGAATAACGTGTTGTATTCCGAACCATATGTTTTTGAAGAATTATTTTAGTGCATACATTTCAATATTGTGTTAAGTTAAATATGTCTCAAACTCCATATTTTTAATTTTAGTGTTTTAACCTGATGATGACAAATACCATATCGAAACGTAGCTGAGATAAATCATATGAATTGACTGAATCAGACCTCTAATCCGAGAAATGGAATATATATATATATATATATATATATATATATATAGAAGAAAGAGGGTTCTGGTTCAACTTCAAGAGAGCCCACCATCCGCCTTCAGCTGTTTCATGGTTTCTCAATCATCAGGACGGTTCATGATTTCCCTTGAGTTCGAAACAAACCTCTCAGAGTGCTCATGCCTACCGGTAAGAATAAAAGGTGAAATTCACAAAATTATAGATGCGACATCTATAATTTGCGAAGTGAAACTCAACGATGGTGCTGTAAAATTTGAAGGCAGGACATTTCGTTCAACATCGATGAGTCACCAACAGTTGTTCCTGCCTTCGAATTCCAAAGCACTATCGTTGAGTTTCATTCCGCAAATTATAGATATTGCTTCTATGACTCTGTAAATTCTACATTTTCATCCTAGCTCTCTGAGAGGTTCGTTCCGAATTCAAGGTAGACTACAAGCCGTCCTGATGATTGAGAAACCATGAAACAGCTGTAGGCGGATGGTGGGCTCACTGGAAGTTCTAACAAAACTCTCTTTCTCCTTTTATTATTGCTTGCGTTACTCTTAACACCCTAGAAGCTCAAAATTTGGTGTTTTGGATTGGACCATGCCAACAACCGTTGGTGACCTATCGATATTGCACAAAATTTCCTGTTTCGAACTCCAGAGCACTATCGTTGAGTTCCACTCTGCAAATTATAGATATCACATCTATAATTTCGTGGATTTTTTTTTATCTTGGCCGGTGGGTAGTAGAACTCTGATAAGTTTGTTCTGAATTCAAGGGGACCACACGCCGTCCTGATGATTGGGAAACCATGAAACAGCTGTAACGGGATAATGGGCTCGTTCGAAGTTGGAACAAAACTCTTTCTTTTTTTATTATTGTTTGAGTTACTGTGAACGCACTGGGAGCTTGACATTTGGTGACCTATCGATGTTGCACGAAATTTCCTGCCTTTGAACTTCACAGCACTATCGTTGAGTTTCACTTCGCAGATTATAGATGTCGCAACTATAATTTTGTACATTTCACATTTTTATCTTTGCTGGTTATTACCTACAACATTGTTTGCGTTACTCTGAACGGACAACTGTTGATGACCTATCGATGTTGCACGGAATTTCCTGCCTTCGAACTTCACAGCACTATAATTTTGTTTCACTCCGCAAATTATAGATGTCGCATCTATAATTTTGCGCAATCCTTATATATATATATATATATATATATATATATATATATATATATACCATTTCTATCGTTAAAATGGAATATATATATATATATATATATTCCATTTTTCACCAAAGAACTGATCAGGAGGCCAGTCGTCCAACAATTTTTTTGACTGGATGCAGTAGATGAGGGATGGGGTGACCTGGCCAGACATCATAAATCACTCTTGAGTGACAGCTCAATTGCCCATCAATCACTTCTAATTGTTATCTGTCCATCAATCACTTCTGACTGAGAGGTTGTCTATCAATCACTTTTAAATAACAACTCAAGTGCCTATCAATCACTTTTAACTGACGGCTTAAGTGCATATCAATTATTTTCATTTGGCGGTTTGACCATCATTCTTTATCGAAGGGACCATTCAGGCGGTTACTTTCCGTTATCTGAAAGAGAATGACTAAACCCCACCCAGGTTATTTCAATCTCCAGATCGGAGCTTGCCAAAACTTGTTCAAACTCGTTGGAACTTATCCTGACATTTACGAAATGGGATCATAGGAATAAAACAGTTGTCAAAAGCAGATACAATAATTCATTTAGTTCAAAAATCAATAGCTCTATATTCCACTACATAGTATGTTATTATAACTATTGTAACATATGTTTATCAAATTAAAGTAGATCAAACTCCTTGGCGAACCGTTACTTTCAGGGGACTATACGTCAAATAGGTGTCATCTATACTGTTATAAAATTGTTATTGTCTATTTGTTTGTTTGTCTGTTCGAGCATCACGCGAAAACTACCGGACCGATTTAGATGAAAACTAATTTTGTTGGAAAGACTATGCTTAGGATTGATTTAATTCGCTCTGATAACGAAAACAGGATATGTTACAATAAAACCACATTTATTCACAACCAAATACTACCAAATAAGTGTTCAATTCCTCAGAATATAAATATGATTCAATTAATTCGTAAAATTCGTTTTAATGACGTTTCAAAATAGTTTTCGTCATCTTCATGATAGAACACAAATATTCTATCTATATTTCTACTTCCGTATAGTACAAGTGTTGTTGAAGATGTGTGATTTTGTTGTTATCGTGAATGGTTTATCTTTCATGTTTTTCCACTTCATGAAAACAATGGATTATCCACTGTACTATTTTGGCAACATGTCAAGATCTGTTCTCATCATCAAGTAATATAAACAAAGATATAAAAAGTTGTTATAAAACTGGCCTAAGTTTTTGATACCATTTCTATCGTTAAAATTGTTTGGGTCTTTCTTCATATGTATGAAAGAAATGTTTTTACTCTTGGATTTGTTTTTTTGGTAGAAATATCAACGTTGTTAGTCTCAAACTCATGTTGATTTTTTTTTCGTGTTTGAATGAGACTGGATTATTGAGAAGATCAACTTATATGAGCTTCACTGTCCTTTTTTGAAAACCCATTTTGTTGGAAAGCTTATGCTAAGGATCAAAACCTGGTATACGATTTATTTCGCTCCGATAATGGAAAAAATATATGTTACAATAAAACCACATTTATTCACAACCAAGTGCTACCAAATGAGGGTTCAATTTCTCAGAATAAAGATATGATTCAATTTATTTGTAAAATTCGTTTCAATGACGTTTCGAAATGGGATTTGTTATGCTAAGGATCAAAACCTGGTATACGATTTATTTCGCTCCGATAATGGAAAAAAGATATGTTACAATAAAACCACATTTATTCACAACCAAGTGCTACCAAATGAGAATTCAATATCTTAGAATAAAGATATGATTCAATTCATTTGTAAAATTCGTTTCAATGACGTTTCGGAATGATTTTTGTTATCTTTAGGATAGAACACAAATATTCCATTTATATTTCTGTCTTCGTATTGAACGAATGTTGTTGAAGATGTGTGATTCAGTTGTTATCGGGAATGGTTTATCTTTCATGTTTTTCCACTTCATGAATACAATGGATTATTCACTGTACTTTTATGGGAACATGTCAAGATCTGTTTTCATTATCGAGTAATGGAAACAAAGATGAAACGAATTTTTATGAACTAGCCTAATTTTTTTATATCATTTATATTGTTAAAACTGTTGGGGTCTTCCTTAATATGATCATTGCAAGGAATGTTCTTACTTTTGGATTTCTTTCTATAGTCAAAATTTCAAAGTTGTTAGGGTCAAACTTATGTTGGTTTTTTTTCGTGTTTGTATGAGGCTGAGTACTTGTATCCGGTTTTTCGAGTGTTGTTTTGTTTGACCTATATAGGTACTTTGACAGTCTCTTCATGGTATTCTATATACTGTATGAGTTGATATTTGGTGGTTTTCATTTTGATCAAAGGGTGATATTCGTATTTTGTTGTCAATATGAAATAGTTCGGTTGTCTTTGGTTCATTCGAGCATCACGAAAAAACAACTGAACAGATTTTGATGATCCATTTAAGATTATGATTGGACTTAAAAACTGGTATGTCATGTAACACTAACACCACATACATATATATATATATATATATATATATATATATATATATATATATATAATATACATATATATATATATTATCTTTTATTTTTTTGTTGAGCATCCCAGATTACTTTCCCGATTTTATACAATAATAAACCACATTTTTTCACAACCAAGTGAGCTACCATTCCAAGTACATCTTCGCGTTCTATAAGGGGATAAATGGATATCAAGGTAATGGGATAACGAGATATCGGGGTAACGGGATAATGGGATTTTGGCCAAACATAATAATGGGATGATGGGATAACAGCAAAACGGTGAAACAAGATAACGGATAACTGGATAACTGCATGATGGTTTGACAGGATAACGTGATAACTGCATAACCGAATAACGGAAATCTGGATGAAGGGATACAGAATAACGGAATAACGGATGGCAGCAAACGGAATATCGGATGATAGGCTTGGATCCCAATGTGTTTGAACCCCCTGAATATTTGAATGATTTCAATCTATGTAACTGTGAAAAATAGCAGAACACTTCAATGTTATGTTGAGTTTTGCCCAAGGAGAAATATTTTCATTTCTGAAATTCGGCAGTAAAAAGTATCATGAAACAGGTTTTATCTGAAAGAGTATTAGTTATAGAATAATTTTCCAAAAGTCGAATCACAAGCGGTTAAAACTTCTCTCTGAATTTTTCAATAATGTTTATCTCTTAAATAATTGATTTTATAATGTACTATTATTTCGCGAAGTTTCAACTAGAAACTAGAAAAACAAATGTGTTAAATGAAGAATACATTATCTCAAAGAACATTATGGTTGGCTGAACTGACGTCATTTTCACCTTGAAATATGTCGGCGCTGAATTGAGCATAGTTAAAAATAATTCAGGAATTGAAAATTGGAATGTCAAGACATTTAGCCTGATAGGTCAAACTATCTCAATAATGATCGTTTCAACCGATTCATCACCGAAAATAAACTATGAGGAATGAACAATTGGAAGTTGAAAGAAGAAATGACAGGTTTCGATTGAAATTCCATTTGCACTATTTAAAATGTTTGTTTTTCAATTAACTCACGAAAAAAAACGCGTAGTGTTGACATAATTCATTGACATTCATTTTCACAAGTATTTCGCAGATTCTGGAATCGAATCAAAATATGTTATAACAAAGTGGATACTTCTTGAAATCCTCGCGGACAAACCCGCAGGCATATAAACGAAGAAAAACATAAATTTGTCAATTTTCATCTACAAAACTATTAATTTGAAAAAAATCGGCAAAATGCGCCATTTCTATTTTTTTTTCTGAGAATAATTTCATGTCATGCCCCTACTCTCAAATCACGAAGATTGTTGCTATAAGGTTAATTTTATTTTGCGTAGAGGTTACATTGCAGGGGTACGGCGAACAGAAAGAGTATCAGTTATAGAATAATTTTTCAAAAGTCGAATCACAAGCGGTTAAAACTTCTCTCTGAATTTTTCAATAATGTTTATCTCTTAAATAATTGATTTTATAATGTACTATTATTTCGCGAAGTTTCAACTAGAAACTAGAAAAACAAATGTGTTAAATGAAGAATACATTATCTCAAAGAACATTATGGTTGGCTGAACTGACGTCATTTTCACCTTAAAATATGTCGGCGCTGAATTGAGCATAGTTAAAAATAATTCAGGAATTGAAAATTGGAATGTCAAGACATTCAGCCTGATAGGTCAAACTATCTTAATAATGATCGTTTCAACCGATTCATCACCGAATATAAACTATGAGGAATGAACAATTGGAAGTTGAAAGAATAAATGACAGATTTCGATTGAAATTCCATTCGCACTATTTAAAATGTTTGTTTTTCAATTAACTCACGAAAAAAAACGCGTAGTGTTGACATAATTCATTGACATTGATTTTCACAAGTATTTCGCAGATTCTGGAATCGAATCAAAATATGTTATAAAAAGTGGATACTTCTTGAAAACCTCGCGGACAAACCCGCAGGCATATAAACGAAAAAAAACATAAATTTGTCAATTTTTATCTACAAAACTATTCATTAGAAAAAAATCGGCAAAATGCGCCATTTCTATTTTTTTTTCTGAGAATAATTTCATGTCATGCCCCTACTCTCAAATCACGAAGATTGTTGCTATAAGGTTAATTTTATTTTGCGTAGAGGTTACATTGCAGGGGTACGGCGAACAGAAAGAGTATCAGTTATAGAATAATTTTTCAAAAGTCGAATCACAAGCGGTTAAAACTTCTCTCTGAATTTTTCAATAATGTTTATCTCTTAAATAATTAATTTTACTATGTACTATTTTCTTGCGAAGTTTCAACTAGAAACTAGAGAAAAAAATGTGTTAAATGAAGAATACATTATCTCAAAGAACATTATGGTTGGCTGAACTGACGTCATTTTCACCTCAAAATATGTCGGCGCTGAATTGAGCATAGTTAAAAATAATTCAGGAATTGAAAATTGGAATGTCAAGACATTAAATTTTGAAAGAATAAATGACAGATTTCGATTGAAATTCCATTCGCACTATTTAAAATGTTTGTTTTTCAATTAACTCACGAAAAAAAACGCGTAGTGTTGACATAATTCATTGACATTCATTTTCACAAGTATTTCGCAGATTCTGGAATCGAATCAAAATATGTTATAACAAAGTGGATACTTCTTGAAATCCTCGCGGACAAACCCGCAGGCATATAAACGAAGAAAAACATAAATTTGTCAATTTTCATCTACAAAACTATTAATTTGAAAAAAATCGGCAAAATGCGCCATTTCTATTTTTTTTTTCTGAGAATAATTTCATGTCATGCCCCTACTCTCAAATCACGAAGATTGTTGCTATAAGGTTAATTTTATTTTGCATAAAGGTTACATTGCAGGGGTACCGCGAACAGAAAGAGTATCAGTTATTTTTTAAAAGAATCAAACGGTTAAACTTCTTTCTGAATTTTTCAATAATGTTTATCTCTTAAATAATTAATTTCATTATGTCTATTTCCTTGCGAATTTCAACTAGAAACTAGAAAAAAAAAATGTGTTAAATGAAGAATACATTATCTCAAAGAACATTATGGTTGGCTGAACTGACGTCATTTTCACCTTAAAATATGTCGGCGCTGAATTGAGCATAGTTAAAAATAATTCAGGAATTGAAAATTGGAATGTCAAGAATTTAGCCTATAGGTCAAACTATCTCAATAATGATCGTTTCAACCGATTCATCACCGGAAATAAACTATGAGGAATGAACAATTGCAAGTTGAAAGAATAAATGACAGATTTCGATTGAAATTCGTTCGCACTATTTGAAATGTTTGTTTTTCAATTAACTCACGAGAAAAAAACGCGTAGTGTTGACATAATTCATTGACATTGATTTTCACAAGTATTTCGCAGATTCTGGAATCGAATCAAAATATGTTATAAAAAAGTGGATACTTCTTGAAAACCTCGCGGACAAACCCGCAGGTATATAAACGAAGAAAAACATAAATTTGTCAATTTTTATCTACAAAACTATTCATTTGAAAAAAATCGGCAAAATGCGCCATTTCTATTTTTTTTTTCTGAGAATAATTTCATGTCATGCCCCCTCTCTCAAATCACGAAGATGGTTGCTATAAGGTTAATTTTATTTTGCAAAGAGGTTACATTGCAGGAGTACGGCGAACAGAAAATCATTCAACAAAATTCTAATCCTGAGGGGTTGGAACTATCCCTGATGATTTCTCTCTGAATCTGTTTCTTTTTTCAATATGTCAAGATTAATCCATTTTTGTTTCAAAGATTGAAAATAGTTGATATGTCTGGATTTTCGAAGAGTATCAGTAATCGATAAATTTAATTTTACAACAGAGTACCACTCCAAGGGCGTAAAAAGTTAAACAAAATATATTCCAATCGTTAAAATTACTTTGGAAATATTAGAATAATTTTCAAATTTGAAACTGTAATTTTTTCTTCATGCAGTATTTTGTTTTCTTCTCAGTTCCAATTTGAACCTAAAGATAGTTGTGAGACAATACATGAAGTTATCATTATCTCAACCTCAATTATGCTTGGCAAAAGGTAATTTGGAAGTCGAAATTTCTCCCTTTCAATCTATTCATCACCTGAAATCGGATATATGAAATAAAAAAATCAAATTAAAGTAATATTTTTCAAAACTTATACACTACTATGGAATATTCTCGATTAACTCAGGTAAAGGAACAAGGAATGTGAGCCTATTCATCAGAACTGTATTTTGCATCGAACCAAAAAGCCTATAAAAAATATGATATTCCTGAAATTCATGCGGGCAAAAGCTAGTGTATAATAAGTGCGTATACCTTGGTACCGCTATTTGTTTCGAATTCTATCTAAATGTCCACAGTGGAAGACTTAATAGCTTAGGGCTGGCGCAGACAGTCGATAACAAAAACGGGGTTGATTTAAAACTAGCCATAATTCAGCATTGGATCGCAGTTACTTCCGCCATAGTAGCTTGCCTGGAATTTTTCATAATCGTAGTAGGCGGATGCAAATAATTTTTTCTTAAAGTCCTTATTTCTCCATTCATAGAAATAAACTTCGCTGAACAATCTCAGGCGACCATCTCGTATGTTGGCATTTATGAACTTTGTAGGGTCTTTACTCCCATTATCGGTATCCTGGAACGCTATGATTAAGAATCGTGGCCCCTTCAGGCTGGTATTGGTTTTGATGGCCCATACGTCTGTCGAAGTATGGTGTAGAGATGGTGATTCATAGAGATCCTACATTCTATAGAACATTTTGACAATAGACTTAACTTCGCCTTGATTCAAACGGGACATAAGTTTGAGCTTCATCCTATCATTTGGTATTATATGTCTGATTTTCCATTCAATTTTGTATATTTCCAAATCAGCATCAACTTCTCCAATATAACAATCCTCGAAGGATTGAGCAATCCTCAAGACCAGTCTTGCTTGACGAATAGAGTACTATGATTGTAGTCTTCGGAGAACCCCATTAGGTATTTCAATGATAGCTTTCCACGTATGGCTCGTCCCATCCAGAATGTTTTGCTCCGTACTCGGAAGACTCCACCCAGTTGCTGAAAGGGATTGCTTCTGAGATTTACCATATGACACCATATTCTTCAAAGTTGTAACGACACTTGGCTTGCGAACAACAGATACCTATTTACCATTCACAATTGCGAATTTTTCCGAAAAGGACTGCCAAGGCATTATTGGAAACGTAACACACTTTTCCATTGTTTTTTGGGGTTAATTTACCTTCCAGATATATAAAGCTCTCGACAAAATCAAATATGAGGTTTCGGAATTGTAGAGGGATTCGAACTTCATAGGAGTTTATGTAGTTGGTTTATATGTGTGCTAGTGTAGACTGACAATCGAACTATCCAACACAGGTTCATCGAACATCTCCAATAGCTCGCTGGTGGACTTCATCATTTCTATATCTCATCGCTCCAAAATCTAAGACCTATCGACTGGAGAAATGCACAGTCTTGCATTGATAATCTGAATTGTGTTGTCTCTCCAGCACTCGATTGGGTGATTGTCTCTGTTTCTCTTCTATCAGATTTTTCTGGGTGGTAGCACGATCTACATAACTCCTATTGATACCTGCACCCCATTACGATAGCCCCTTCGGTTCCAAGATAACAATTACCTGGAAATTGACCAGCTCCCTGTCATGTAATGTTATCGATCGACTGGCGACCACGAGGTCCTACGGGCATAAACATAATATTACAAGGCTCCTTCGTCAATTTATACCCACGTTCAACAACAATATCGAACTGAAATATGGTGTGTACATCTTCTTCATTCAGATGAGCAACGGAAACAGCATTACAGTCAATCCGTATCATTCGTATTTTATTAATATTGACAGGGAGGTGAATTAATGTATTATTTCCCTCTGAAGAAACACTTCAGCAACTGAATCTCCCCGAGTGAAATCAATGTCCCATTTTGAATATATATTTTGCTCTCAGCCTGAATATTTCATCTCTTCAATCTGCCTGCTTGTTGATTTGTTTCCCGATAATACTTGCTGTAGATTTGTATTTATGTCTTCCACCTCATGAACACCCAGTGAGATCCGCTCCGATATCCACGGAAAATCTTTGTTTTTTTATAGGTGAAGACATTATTGAATATTGAGTTATACGAGTAGAACCTTAGTAGCCCCAATCCATAAAGTCTTCCCATATCAGTGGGGGGATGAAAAATATATCCCAAGACTGAGGACTGCCTTCCCAAAGTGGAAGTCCTAGACATGAATGCTAACACTCACAGGATGTAATGTATCTTATTGGCTGAAGCACGAATCCAAACAAATCGTTGGTTTTTTTCAAGGGTGGAGATATGCACGAAATATCCTGATTATTTTCCATTCCAACACTGACGTTCCCCATTCGGTAGTAGCGGCAGAATATTTTTTTTAGGTGGGATCCGTCATTCACGTCGGAAAGTTTGAGTTTTTCTGGTTCATCATCATGACCAGGACAAAACTTGTATTTCGTCATATTCGGATCGTTTCGTAAAATTTCGGGCAGCTTGACCCACACCAAAGCTATGTCGTTTGGTACACAGGTTATCATTACTTCTTTCGGCACATCTTCAAGCTGTCTACTACCCATTTTTGTTAAACTACGTAGTCGTGACAAGGCTATGAGAGAGTGCCCCATCCTTTTGATATCCTCATAATCCATTGCTTGCGTAGTTTCAATCTTTATTTTTGTTGTGAGTTGAGGAAGCCCAAACACAAATGTCCGCACCACACCGTGTTGAAATATTTTTGCCGATCATAGTTATATAGAATCTGAGGAGCGATAATCGCTCTTCCGCGCATAAACTGCAACACCTCCATGGGTGGCGGTAAATTCCCAAAACTCATAATATTCAACGACAGGTCCCTTCCTACTGTGAGCCATCCAATGTGGTTTTTCCCCGTTTACACTATCGAGAATCACTATTGCTGAGTCATACCTGAGCAGTCCTGATTTTGGTAGAGTATCGCGCATGGATATGCTTCGAAACTCTTTCAATTTCATGGCTCTGGCATATTTCGGAATATTGAAGTTCGATAATGGTCTTCGGGGCAGGGAGTCTATCCATTTTTTGCGTTGGGAGGTTTAAAAAACTAACCACAAGCGATTTGGTTTGAGATACAAATCACGGCCGTTTTTGCCTGAGGAAAGAAATTCCATTTTTCCATTTTTACATTATGCCTACAGGACTCAGTGAATTTTGTCTTTCTAGCCCAATCCTCATTAACGGCTCTAACAATTTGGGAAGTACCACTGGCTATCGCTCCCAGAGCGGATAATCCAGCAAATATAGGTATCAATGGTAGCAACCCTGGGTGCAATTGGTATCACCCTGGGTGTTTCGATAATTTTTTTTCACCCAACTGCTTCAAAGCCTGTTCAGCAGCAGCTCTCGTAACTCCAACAGTTTTTTCTAATTGTCTCTCGAGTTTTCTGCCTCCGGCCTTCTTTATACTTCCTCGAGCCTTTTTGATGACCCTCCGAATTGAACGATTGTTTTTTTCACATGTCGGAGTGCGAGCACATGATATGTGCCCATGCCAAAACGTTGTTTAGCCTCCATTATATTGGTTACCGACTAAGCTGCAGCCTTCTCTTCGATACTTCATCTACTTCACACGCTCCCATGCACTTTGCTCGAATTCTCCATCCACTTCATGCTTTGCGACGATGTTTTCGGGGTTTTGATCATATGTTATATCGTGTTTTTCGAAGGCCCTATCCCACGGATTGATACCTGAGTCTACTTTTGCTAATCTATCCCTCAGTAGGTTATCTGGTCCAAAATACTGGTACCCTGGAAGATGTAGTTCGGAGGGTAGTTTAAAAATCAGTGTATTTACGATCCCTCGTTCAGTAGTTTCTCCGACTCTAGAGCGGGAACACTCAGTGCGTCTTTTCTGTACCACGAACAGCATTGGAATAAGGAATAAAAGACGTTGATCGATATGAAAACACTTCAATAGGAGATTTGTACAACTGAAACATAAGTTAACCGTTGATAACCTAAATGAGAAAATGGAATATAGGAAGAATCAACTGAAACGTCATGAACCTCGGCTTCCTTCATCTATTAGAGGGATCATAGTAGGTCCGTCAAACACAGGAAAAACAAATTCGATGATCTGCTTATCGACCCACCCGAATGGACTGAGATTTGCTAATGTATACGTATATTCCAAAACTCTATATCATTCAGAATATGAATACCTACGCCAAGTGTTGTCATCGGTTGAAGGATAGGGGTTCTACCCTTTTCGAGACCATTGTGGAATAATAGACCCATCGGAGGCTCTACCCGATACGGTATTCATTTTTGACGATGTCATTTGTAGAAACGAAGATGTGATCAGATCGTACTTCAGCATGGAAAGGCATAAGGATATAGACAGTTTTCACCTCGCTCAAACCCATAGCAGGGTTCCAAACCAACTCGTAAGGAACATTGACAACCTTCTGGTATTTTTCAATAAGGATGAAATGAATCTCAGACATGTTTATTCAGACCATGTCGCTCCAGATGTGACATTCACCCAATTTTGTCAGATGTGTGGCGAGTGCTGGAAAGAAAAACACGGTTCAATGGTAATCGATGAAGATAACGAATCATGGAGTGGACGATATCGTAAGGGGTTCGATACAATTATATATCCTTGAAAATTTGAATTAGCTTTCCAGTCCGCGGGTGGATCTAGTAGAGTGAACATCCTTCAAGTCATGACTCCCAACGGATAAATTAATGATGAAATGCTGGTGAAACGACTAGGTGAGAACAAAATTTAAATATGTCAAGTCGAGGCATGCGGAAGATGAAATAGAACTCGCCAAATTCCACGAGCCAGTAACGAAACCCTTGCAAGCTCTTCATACTTTGACGGAACAAAGTGCTTCTCATGTGAAAGCACGGAATATTGAAGATCATTTAGGTTATACTGTTAGCAATAAAGTGGAACCAGAGAAGGAGTGATATATCGGGGGAGGTATCAGCCATGTGTTGTATAGACTTGAGTTATAAAAACTCATTTTCCACAGATTTTTTCGAATATGAATATGAATAGTGTTTCCGAAGGAATTAGTGAAGATTGTTCGCGTTCACTCGACAATTCTAACAATGGGCTCAAAACATTTGTATTCAATGTAGTTTTTGTTTAACCCATCAGAATAAATAATATTATTTTGTATAAATTGGGTTTTTGTGCTCTGTGGTAACCAAAATGTGGGAAAAATATTCTTAACTTTCATTTGCAGAGTGCAAATTTGGGTGCAAATTATATTAAATTTATTTGCATATACTTGTATTTGTTTGTTTTTACTATATTTTCCAAATATCAACAAGTTTCCAAACGATTTTTTCGAAAATATTTGTTTGTTGGAATTTTCAAAAATTGCGGAGTGTGAGTCCGACCTCACATTTCGTATATCATCGCGTCACATTATCTGCGAAAGGTTGATGTGGCATTATTGGTCGTTAGAATGTCGACAAAATATTATTAATAAGAATTGACTTTCCAAAAAAAATACAAATAACCTGTCAATCAGAAGTGATTGATAAACACTTGAGCTATCACTCGACAGTGATTTATGATGTCTGGCCAAGCCACCCCTCCATCTACTGATGGAATTGGTCACACAGCTTCCAAATCCGTGCGTGATATTGCCTCTGATATATTTCCAATATGACTTCATACTTCACTGTTTCCAGCCATATAAGTTTCCAGTGCAAATGCAATTATGTACCAAACATCTGAAGGTTTTTAGTTTGCGAATGCTTGACCTGGAAAAAAGTTATGTTCATTAGAAAAAACTATCACTAAAGTTGAAAAGTAATATTCTAAAATATCAAGTCAATGTGTCTTAAAATAAACAAATGTGACAATAAACGTGATGTATCTGATCCGAAGTTATGAATTGCCTCTCATAAATAATTATTCCAAATTTATTATAATTCACTTCGATGACTCAAGATTTGCTTCTTTACATGTACCCATTGGAAAAAGCCCGCTGCCTACGAGAAGACATACAAGACTAACTAAAATATATGCCAAAAAAAGAAGCTAGATTCAAAATATGTAAGGATTCCGAACTTGTATAGGGCTTCATCTGCATGTGGGAATTAAAGCTATGAGTAGAACCCAAATACGAAATAATATTCATATTCTTAACAGAAGAAGCACCAACAATTGAATGATTCATTTCAGAAATATCCAGTATAAAAGGATCTGATCAATCTCAACTTCATTTTATAGCTGTAAAATACATTGCTTAAAAGTTCACCAACGCATCTGCTTTCCACCAATAAGGTCTTGAGGTTATCACTCTCCATCTGAATATCATTAATTAACAACACAAAATCTCCGAAAATGATCAAAAATAGACTTTTACCAGCCAAAAGAGCACACTGACAATGATGTTCTTATGACGATTATCAGTTTGTGTTCCAATAACTGCCATATCAGTTGTCACGTGGTTTGGATTGCCCAATAAGGCAACATATACAAAAACACTGGGGTATACTCACTTTTTTTAAATACAGTGAGCACTGTGAAGTATTCGAGATAATGAAAGATCGAATTATTTCACCTGTTCTACACATTGCCGATAAAAGGACGCGGATCAATACAATCACTTCAACGGAGGAAAACAGGTGTACAATAAGTAAAGTTTCGAACCAAAACAGTTCTGAAATGTACTCTGAAGATGTCAGAGCGTGTTGAAATAATAGTTTCAAAATTCAAGTTTTACCACAGTTTCAAGTAACTCCATTTCACGGTATTTATACAGGGTGTTATCAATTGCACAACCACTACCAGTTGATTGTCCATTAGAAAATAAAAAGAATCCTTCGAAATTTTTACGATAAGTCCTTGAAAAGTCGGAAAGAACTGTGAAAAAAATCTTTTCCCACCGACACTTCGGTGTTCTAGGGCTCCCAAAATTTGGACAAATCTGACAATTTTATTTTTTATTTTCTAAATGTTTTTTCTTCAAGTTTTGATCACTGTAGGTCGTTATGAGAAGGCATTATACACTCGTATATATATATATATATATATAATATATATATATATATATATATATATATATATATATATATATATATATATATATATATATATATATATATATATATATATATATATATATATATATATATATATATATTCCTCTGTATGCTAGTGAGTGAAATTACCGAACGCTAGTGAGTAGAGTAGTCGATACGTTAATACGAGTCCCATATCGAACGTAATTGTATTCTTTGGGTTAGAATGTGAATAACCTACATTCCGATAGCAATTACGGTGCGGATTGAATATTGTGTGAACCAATTTCGTAGATTCATACAACTCAACTCACTAATCACGTAGCAAGGATACTGCGAGATATGATTATGAAATGGTATGGTAAAATGAATGAGTGTGCAGTTCAGTGACAATGGGTGTATGTTACCAGACCATAAAGAACGTGCAATGAATCGTCCTGTTGCAGTTCAGACCGGGAGATGGTGACACCAAATGGTAGGTCATTTGAACCAGTATGGCGGTTCTTCAGGGGTCGAACGATTTGTTCCACAAAAATGCTTGTATTTTCCGATAGTCGATAAAAAAAGAAGTAGGCGGTAGCGTAATTCCATACTTCTCCGGTGTGACTCACAACCCGCCATACGGTCGCGAATACATTACTTAAAAAAAAAAAAATTCAACAATTTGTACCAGCCTAAAACTTTTTTGAACAGTTTTCTGTATGATCATAAATAGAAGTCTGATCATGCCATACCTGTGGGTGGTGGCGAATATGTACAATATTTTCTCAAAATTCCAAGATTTTATTCGTAACTCGAACGATTTGTACCAGTATGTCACTTATTTTTCCTGTAAGTTTGAGGATTAACGAATATAAATACAAAATTCCAAACACCTAGGTGGCGGCAATCTTGTCTTATAACCAGATGTTATGTCGTATAATATTGTACGGCTACCGGCGCTCGAAAGATTTCTCGAATTGTAGAGGTCTTGGCTCATCGTGTTCGTGAGGAGAGAAAGATGAAGACGAAGGTG
The DNA here is from genome assembly GCA_018342105.1 of Gonioctena quinquepunctata. NCBI lineage: Eukaryota > Metazoa > Arthropoda > Insecta > Coleoptera > Chrysomelidae > Gonioctena > Gonioctena quinquepunctata. Next base: position 194,662 of record JAFIRS010000584.1, on the reverse strand, counting down.
AATATTGAGAAAAATAAATTTTATGTTGACGATTTGCGATTGTGTATTGCGCTTGTGTGAATAAATCAAATAATTTATAGATACTGATGGGGTAAGCAGTGACGGGGACGAATAAAATGAATTCGAATATGCCGGGGATTCCGGTTCAGAAGACGTTTAAAGTCCATTAAGTTTTGTTAATCTTTCGGAATAAACTGCATTCATATTGATATTGCATATATTTTTTTCCACATGTACCCGTCACGATATAACAGGTGGGCTATGTCGATAAATGGTTTCGAAATTGTATTGGTTGTCGACATATCAGAGCGAGTGTGGCAGCTCCAGCCCCCTGGTCACGGTTTAGACTTATTTTTCAACATTCAAAAAAAAAATTCAGAAAATTATTTTTTCGAGTCCACCACTTTGGCACTTCGCCATAAGTACAGTGTATTTTCCCAAAGCATAGTTTTTTTTCAAATTTGGAAAATTTTAAATGCAATACAATTCATTCCATTTTTTTTTCATATCTTGCTCGAGTGTAACAGACTTCCGCCCCATAGTTTCAGTATGGAATGATTTTTTTAGGTTGAGTTTTATCTGAACGAACCGAATACGATGATGCCATTCTGTAATCAATGATTTTATGTCTTCTAACTTGAAAACGAGTCGAAAAACCAAGTTTTTCAAGTATGGCGCCACTTTTTCCTTCTACTAGAATTATGGCAAATATAATAATGGTCACATTCTATCATAAAATTTCCAAAAATCCAAATGCCATACGGGTACATATCGTCAAAAAATTTTTTTTCAACATCTTGGCTTAAGTCCGACAGTCGTCCGCCCGATGGTCACAATCTGGAATAATTTTTTTCAGGTGGAATGACATCCAAACGAACAGAATACAATGATTCCATGAAGTGACAAATTATTTTATGTATTTTACAGTCGTATTTTCAAAACGTGTCGAATAAATGAGTTTTTCAAGTATAGCAGCACTTTTTCCCCCCACTAGACGTATGGGAAATAAAATAACAATCACATTTTATCAAATACTTTCCAAAAATCTAGATGCAATACTGATACAAATCGTTTTGCGAAAAAAACAATTACTCTTTTGCGGCGGTATGGCGGCCATTTGGAACCGTCAGAAAAGTATGGCATGGTGTATTTCGTGAATGGCTACTCGACGATGATTAGCTGTGCAAAAATTAGCCTGGAACAAATGGTTGAATTGTTTTTTTTTAAATTAATGTATTTGCGTCGGTATGGCGGGTTGTAAGTCACACCGGAGAAGTATGGCATTACGCTACCGCCTACTCCTTTTTTTATCGACTATCGGAAAATACGAGAATTTTGGGGAACAAATCGTTCGACACTCGTTATTTTTCCGACACGTTCGATTGAAGCCCACGCGATTGGGCCGCCGGTACCAGCGCTATGACCATCATTTTTTTTTGTCATTCCGTAATTAAACCCCTGAAAAACCGCCATACTGGTACAAATGACCTTATATTTTGTGTCACTATCTCCCGGTCTAGTTGATGAAGATGTTTTAAGCCCAGGGAATGGATATACTTATGTTACAAGTCCATCAGATCAGTTAACGACATAGACGGCGCATTTCTACAAAAGTAATGGGTGATTCTTTGGTCATGTTTAATTTATTCTTACATTTCCCTACTTTTTCATCAGGAACGCTACAAATCAAACAATTTTTAAAGAAATAACTAACCGGGTACTTACAAAAATGAGGTTGAATATGGGTTCAGAGTAGTTTTATGAATTGACAAATCGAAAACACAAAACTTTTGGAGTAATATGAAACATCTCAACTATGATTTTAAACATTAGAATTAATAAATTGTATAGATGTTTGGAGAATCATTGCTTCGGACCACATTATAAGAATGTGAATGAAAGAGAATCAAATAAGACAGGAAAGTTAAAACAGACGAGTATTACTATCACCAACTGGGAGCTATGATTGAATTTATAATACCAAGTAATTTTTTTTCCATACCATCTGAAAGTAACGTTGGAAGAAACAATGATCCATATGGTTTCCACCAAAATCTTCGATTTTTCAAAAAAGCCTCATCAAATAGTCAATTCAGTGAAACGGTAGAGAAATATATACCTTAAATTCTACAATGTTCAGATATTACTGATAGAATTATAGTAGTGATAGAGAGAAAATAATTTGTTGATCAAACTGATATTTTGGACGCGACTGATGCAAACGTAACTCTGAAGTATTGACTGATTGGAGGAATTGAAAGATTTTTTTCATCTGTAAATGAAATTAAATATAGCCAAAGTACTAGTCGATAGAGGAGATCTATACGCAACCAAAAGATGCTCCTCCTCCAATTCAAAAAAAAAAACCTTCGGAACAAATTACGTATGTATGTCGGTTGCCAAAGTATATTCAGAGTATAGTATGGATTTTGAGGAACCCACAATTTGAGAATGTTATAGATATGGTGCCCTGCTACATTACTTCTACCAGGCACTTTAAGAATTGTCATTCACATAAGAATTTGATAAATATATGTTCATGACCGTCATTATTGAATTTCATTTCCTCTAACTTTGGATGGAGTTTCGTTCTTTGATATTACCATAATCAATTCCTGCTAATGTACTAAATATTTCGCGGAATCGGGTAGGTATTACTTTTGCAAGGGAGTATTCAAAATTGTTTTGCAAATGCATGTTTACTTCGAATCCTTCGAATAAATTCCTATCAGAAATATTTTAATTCTTTAAATCAATAATAATGGAGAAAGACCATCGCAATCAACCTACAAATGGTTGCTTATGTATAGATAATAATATCAGTAGAAAGCTGAAAAAAGGAATACGGTCCTGATAAACCGTACGCCTGTGTCTATTTTTCGCTCCCGAAAAAATCAGCAAAAACCAGTGTTTCCGCAGCGTCTTGTACAACGGAAGGCGAAAGAACCCCCCCTGCCATCCACACCATTGAAGATTACCGAAAATTCCTCCTACTCAGCGGAATCTGATCGGCCGACTGGTGAGTGCAATCTGGCGAACAAGGAGTCGGTGCTTGTAGGGATCGGTTCTCTCGATAGAGCCGATCTCCTGGAAGTGCTCCGGGCCTTGTTGGCCTCTCTTGGCGATGACCTGATCAAAATCCCTGCAGTCAATGCCCTAGTTCAATCCAGAATCTCCACACCAGATACCCAAAACGGACAAGCTCCAGCCAAAAGGCACCGAATTGATTCATTCCCGGCACTTCCAGTAGCGAAGGGTAAAGTAAATCCACCCTCTATGTCTCAACCCCAACGTAGAAGCTCTAGAATAGTAGTAGTTACGAGTCCTATTAGAAAAAATCCAAATTTGGTTCCCATTTCGAATAAATTTCACGAATTGTCAAAATTGTCAGACGGCGATATGCACGTCCCCACGGCCCCACGATCGAAAAGTCAGCTATTCCAGGACCGGAATCAGCTCAAGTGAGAAACATTGACTCCTCCACCATTTTCTCGAAAATTTTAAATTCACCAAATTCAATCGAAAATTGCGATTCAAACGTCCCCCAAAATTCCAACAATGACGACATTACGATGGAACAGACTGACGTGACCAATACACCACCAACGGAACTGACTCCACAGACGTTGAAAGGACAGAATGTGTCTCCCATCACTGTTAGGGATAAGAATATGTGGACAACAGTCATTTCGTTGTTCAAATCCAATAACATAAAACTTGTTAAACCCGCTAAGAATGTCTTTGACGGAGTAAAAATTTTTCCAGACTCTCCTGAAACTTTCAGGAAGATAAATACTGTTTTCAGGGAGCAAAAAATCCCATTTCATACTTACAGCCTCCCTGAGGACAAAAAATTACGGGTAGTCCTGAGAGGCGTTCCCGAATTTATTTCTTGCGAAGACATTAAAGCAGAGCTGTCTGAAAGGGGGTTTGCCCCGGATTCAGTGGCTCAAATGCACAAATCTGATTCGGAAAAAACTCCTTTACCTCTTGTCCTTGTTCTTTTAAACAAATAACAAAAAGAAATTTTTAAAATCACTGACATATTAAATGTTCAAATCACCGCTGAACCCCAGAGACCTAGAGCCTCTGTGGGACAGTGTCATCGTTGTCAGCGTTTCGGCCACTGTCAGCTGAACTGCTGTGCCACACCGGCTTGTGTTAAATGCGGGGAAGAACATATCACACGAGAATGTCAAAAACCTAGGCAAGAAAAAGCTAGGTGCGCGAACTGCGGTGGGGAACACACTGCGAACTATCGTGGGTGTCCTAGATGCTCACGAATAAGGCGCAGGATGGACCCCGCTTCACAATCGCAGAATCGAAGATATTTCTCCGAAAATAGGACACGAGCGGGAGTGTCATATGCGGCGGCGGCCCGGGACACCCCCCCTTCTCAGACAGCCCCAATTTCCACGCCTAAAGACATTCTTAGTACTTTAGATCAAATGAGGATGTTGTTTGCGCAGTTCGCAGAAGCTGCTGCAAAGTTTTCAACTGGTTTTAATCCCAATTAATGGGTGAACGGCAGCTTCCGAATTTCATCAAAGCAGTGAGTTGGAATTGTAATGGACTTCTCCAGAATAGACTCGAGTTTCAAGAGTTTCTTGTAGGAAACAACATAGACGTTGCTTTTCTCCAAGAGACTCATCTTAATGGGAAACCTGTTAGATTTCCTGACTACAAAGTGCTCAGAAATGACCAGATTGGACGTCGGGGTGGCGGCGTTGCCATTTTGGTAAAACGTTGTTATTTGCTTGTTCAGTTTGGCATTTCCAGTGATGATACTCATGGTATTGAAGCTGTAGGTATAATTTTCAACACGAGGAGTGGTCCTATGCGTTTAATCAGTGCTTACAACCCTCCGCGAAATCAAATAGTTCCTGAGGCACTTGATGTGCTCCTGATGGAAACAGATCAACCTGTTCTGGTCATGGGTGATCTGAACGCTAAGCACGTACAATGGAGTCATGTAACCAACGTTAGTGGTAGACGGTTGAGACAACATAGTGACAGGTATGAATATCAAGTGTTGGCTCCAGATGAGCCGACGCACTTTGGACCATATAGGCCCGACGTGCTTGACATTGCCCTGGCCAGGAACATCACCTGGAACTGGGATATACACGTCCTCTTCGAGTTGAGCTCCGATCACAACCCGGTGATATTATCACTGGGAAATGATCCTACGCCCCAATCAGATCGCATGTGTACAAAGGCGAACTGGGAGAGATTCCGTTCGCTTCTGGAGACAGCTCACTGCGCTCCTGAGTGAATAGATTCTCCACTCGAGTTGGATGAGGTCGTGGCGCGCTACGAACTCACCATTAAAAATGCTTTGGAGGATTCCTCCCGCAGAGAACCGACTCCAAAGTTCCATGATGAATTTCCAATGAGAATTAAAAACCTCATTCGCGAAAGAAACCGCGCCAAGAGAGCGTACCAAAGGAGTCTGTTCCCTGCGGACAGAATCCGAACTAACGAACTGAATAGGGAGGTTCGTGAAAACATATCGGAATTTCGAAATGAAAGATTTGGCACAACCCTTCAAAATTTAGAAAATAATGGTCAACTTTGGAAAATTCACCAAAATTTAAAAACCAAAAAGACCGATCTCCCCCCTATTCATGGTGAGGCCGGACTGTGCTACGACACCGAGTCCAAAGCTCAAGCTTTTGCAGACTCGATGGAAAGGCAATTCAGATTGAACGAGCATCCAGACGATGATTTGGATCGTGATCTTTTGTTAGAAGATCGGGTTCGCCGCACCCTCAGGGAACCCAATCACGATGACATTCGTCCAGCTACATTGGATGAACTTAAGGCTTATATTGAGGGGCTCAACCCCAAATGAGCACCTGGTTTTGATGGAATAACTAATCGAATGATTAAGTTTTTTCCGGAAAACCAGGTGCAATCATTATTAAATATCATAAACAACTCTCTGCGCCTTAAGAGATTCCCTCGTAGATGGAGGCATGCCATTGTGGTCATGATTCCAAAACAGGGACAAAACCCGACCTTCCCACAAAATTATCGACAGATCAGTCTGCTTTGCAGTTCAGCTAAGTTGGCTGAAAAGATCGTCCTGCAAAGGCTTGATGAAGAAGTGGAGGATAGAAATGTCCTACCTAATGAACAATTCGGTTTTTGACGTGCTCACTCCACCGAGCTTCAGGTGATGAGGCTGGTGGAGGACACAATAACATCACTGAACACCAATAATAGCGCGCATATAGTTTTGCTAGACATCAGCAAAGCTTTTGACAGGGTTGGGCACGAAGGTCTACTCGCCAAACTCATTGATTTTCATTTGCCATTGGGTTTAGTCAAATGGTTGAAATCGTTTCTCTTAGGTAGGACATTCCAAGTCAGGGTCGACAATTCTCTCTAGGATTCGAGAGAAATTGAGGCTGGTGTTCCTCAGGGGGCAGAACTGTCTCCTGTATTATACGCCCTCCACACGTCCGATATACCAAGAAGCGAACATGTGAAAATCTCCCTGTTCGCCGATGATACGGCTTTGCTCTCCTCTGCAGCCGACCACTTGATGGGGGTCGTTTATTTGCAAAATGCATTAATCGACCTCCAGCAGTGGTATCTGGAGTGGAAGATAAGGCTGAATCCTGATAAAACACAGGCAATCTCGATGGGACGTGAGAGAAATAACCCGGAGAGGGGAGTGACTATCTCAGGAAGGGAGATAGAGTGGTCAGAACAGGTCAAGTACCTGGGAGTCACTGTGGATCGCCGGCTCACCTGGGGTCCACACGTCAAAATTGTAAGAACAAAGATTGTCAACAAAATCTGCGCGCTATACCCTCTCATCGATAGGAAGAGTAGACTCTCATTGAAAAACAAAATCATGATTTACAAGATGATGTATGCCTCAGCCGCCTGGGGCCAAATCTGCAGGTCTAGCATTGGCGTCCTGGAACGGGCGCAAATGCGAGTTCTGCGGATGATAACGAACGCTCCGTGGTACGTGCGGGACGATCGGATCCTTGAAGACTTAAATCTGCCTTCCATCAGAAGCATCATTCGAGAACGCAATCAGAAAGTATTTGATTGCGCAACAGCCCACGAGAATCCGCTCGTCAGGGAAGCCACTGATTATGCCATAGACAACCCCTCGCGTTTTTAACGTCCCAGGCACTCTTTAGAGTGATTGGCTACCTGCTAATCCATACTGAGTGGCGAAGCTGCATCCTCAATAGAAATTATTACTTTTTCCAAATTTCATATCAAAATTCCCTCTCGGTCATTATTCGAGAAACACCCTCATGGCAAGTATTAGAGACCGGTCTCTAGTGCTTGACCAGTCAAAAATTTCATCAAACCGTGATTGACTGAGGCTCACATGTTCGAAGTCTGAAGAGTAAGAGCCTTAGGGTTACACTTGAATAATTAACAGTGATAGGAGATCATGAGAAAGCTGAAATATTTTTTAATTCGTTATCCAATAATTCCTCCCACCGGAACACACGTGCGAATAATTCCCATTCCAACTGGAAACCGAATAATATAAATTGTATGCGTTCGCAGAATATTCTATTTTGGGATTGGATCGGAGTGTATGGACACATTTACTATATAAACAATTTTAATCATTCCATTTATTATTTGGTATGAATGTAAAATCAACAACAATAATTGCAGACTCATGAAATTATTTTTCGATGCCATTTGTGTATGTACCTGATAATTATACATAATGAGATCAATTCGGTTTCGAATTCAATGGGTGAATGTTCACTCGTTGAACACATGTAATGGTATGAGTTGCTGACATCATTCCAAATTCATGCATCATATCATCATATCCAATCTATACTATTATAAAATTGTAATTGTCTGTTTGTTTGTTCGAGCATCACGCAAAAACTACTGAACCGATTTTGATGAAAAAATTTTTGTTTGGAAGCTTATGCTCAGATTCAAAAACTATCCGGTTATCTATTTCGCTTCAATAACGGAAACATGATATGTAACAATAAAACCACATTTCTTCAAAACAGTTTTACCAATTGTGGGTTCATTTTCTCAGAAAAGAGGTCTGATTCAGTCAATTTGTGAAATTACTTTCAACGACGTTTCGATATAGTTTATGTCATCTTCAGGTTGAAACACAAATATTCTATTTATATTTTTGCTTTCGTATTGTACGAATGTTGTTGAAGATGTGTGATTTCACATTTTCGTACATGCCGGTAGGTATAAACACTATGAGATATTTGATACGTCTTTGAAAGCCGTCCTGAAGATTGGGAAACCATGAAACAGCTGTTGACGAGTGGTGGGCTCTCTTGGATTCGTAACAAATTTCTCTTTATCTCGTTATTTGTTTTGCGTTATTCTGAACGCACTGGGGGTACGACTATTGGTGTCGTGGGTTGGCCTTTGCTGACATCTGTTGGTGACCTGTTAATGTGCACGAAATTTCGTACCATTGAAATTTCACGACATCAGCTCTAAACTTTGCCGAACAGACTATAGGTGTCATCTATGATTTGATGCTTTTCGCATTTTCGTACTTGCCGGTTGGTAGTAACACTATGAGATATTTGATACGAATTTTGAAAGACCACAAGCCGTCCTGATGATTACGACACCATGAAACAGCTGTTGGCGAATGGTGGGCTCTCTTGGTTTCGTGACAAATTTCTCCTTATCCCGTTATTGGTTTTGCGTTACTCTGAACGCACTAGGAGTAAGACTATTGATGTCGTGGGTTGGCCTATGCTAACATCTGTTGGTGACCTGTTAATGTGCACGAAATTTCGTGCCATTAAAATTCCACGACAGTAGGTCTTACCTTTGCCGCACAGATTAGAGGTGTCACCATCTATAATTTGATGCTCTCCACATTTCCGTACTTGCCGGTAGGTATTAACACTATGAGATATTTGACACGAATTTGAAAGAGACCACAAGCCGTCCTGATGATTGGGGAACCATGAAACAGCTGTTGGCGGATGGTGGGCTCTCTTGGATTCGTAACAAATTTCTCTTAATCTCGTTATTTGTTTTGCGTTACTCTGAACGCACTAGGAGTACGACTATTGGTGTCTCGGGTTGGCATATGCTGACATCTGTTGGTGACATGTTAATGTGCACGAAATTTCGTGTCATTAAAATTCCACGACATTAGGTCTAAGCTTTGCCGCACAGATTATAGGTGTCACTATCTATAATTTGATGCTTTCCACATTTTCGTACTTGCCGGTAGGTATTAACACTATATGATATTTGATACGAATTTGAAAGAGACCACAAGCTGTCCTGATGATTGGGAATCCATGAAACAGTTGTTGGTGGATGGTGAGCTCTATTGGATTCGTGACAAATTCCTCTTTATCCCGTTATTTGTTTTGCGTTACTCTAAACGCACTAGGAGTACGACTACTGGTGTCGTGGGTTGGCCTATGCTGACATCTGTTGGTGACCTGTTGATGTTCACGAGATTTCGTGCCATTGAAATTCCACGACATTAGGTCTAAGCTTCGCCGCACAGAATAAAGGTGTCACTATCAGTAATTTGATGGTTTTCATATATATTTATATATATATATATATATATATATATATATATATATATATATATATATATATATATATATTGAAGGTTTAAAAGGAAAAAACCAACAAAAAAAATAATAATTACTAAATAGTTATTAGTTCCAAGAGATTTTTTTTTTGAATAACTTTTGAAACTATTTATTTATAAGCCTTTGTATAATATGAATAGATAAAAATGTCAAAATAATATAACACAATCAATTTCATACACTGTCATAATGATCATAAACCATAATTGGAAAAAAACCAACAAAAAGTCTGAATTTACAAAATTTGCATGAATAAAAGGTAATCAACACATTTATAAATTTGAAACATACAGTATTTGAAATTGGAGATAACTAAAAGTAACCAATGGTAGAACATCAAACGTCTTCATGATAATAGCCAATCAGAGAATAGATGGTCATAGGTAAAAATTGGAAATTGTGAAGGAATAGCAATTGGTTGATATCATAAGCAATCATTATTAGGATTTGTAAATAGTAATGAGTATGGAAAAATAGTTGGATATATAAATTGAGTAAGATAAACCTAAACAGTGAAATGTGACAATTCAGTGCGCGAATTCGAAAATTCAAATGGAAAAAACAGGAAGGAAAACTGGTATCGAGGCAACAACAAACAAAGCCAAGGAGGAGATTGAAAATAAAATTAGAAGGGAATGGACGCAAGATTTTTTAGAGAACAAAAATTTAAAGAATTCCAACATTTGAAGAGCTAAACCAGTATTACCTTAATTATAAATCATTTCCACGTCTCCAAAGCTGATTTCCGCATCTGTATGGTTCCAGATTTATGGTATTGGAGTTCCTGATAGTGCTTGTAGTGACAAGGTATCCAGTTTCAGGGCATATCTTGAAACACCGAAATCTCCAACAGGTATAGAAACTTTGATAGTGCATTTTCGGTCCTGAACTATTTCACCAATAACGTATTTCACATCTTAAGAACTTTATTTCACCTTATTTTGAACAATAACAGAAAACTTTACTCTCACGGACAAAGTGAGGTTCTGTTTATCTATCCATTACTGCAATTTTATGATTATCCGTGAATATTTGTATATTCCCACTAGTATAAGTTATTTCTTGTACGCCAGGTATTTTAAGTCTTCCTTAATAAAGGAGATAATTGTTTTTGATATTTTGTTGTTTGTTCTTTCACAATGATCAACAAACATACCCACGACCATTGAATAACTTGAGTTTGACATATCAAATAAGGGCTAAATTGCTTTGAACCGGCTATCTTGAGATGAGGGCGTACCAACTGTGCTAGCTGTGGTGAGAAAAGGAATAACAATTGTCAGCTACGTGACGAGAGAACAGTGACGTTCGTTGGCAATTATTATTACCACATACAAATTATTATACAGGGCAAAAATATCTATTTATATCATATCAATTTGGTTCACAAAGAATAACGAAAATTATTAGCTTTCTTATTATATAACAACAACTATTATTTTTCAATTCATCAAAACATAACAAAAGGCACCCAAAACGTGGGGAAAAATATTACATTTTATATTTTAAAAAATTTATCATTACAAAATAATATATATATATATATAAATATATATATATATATAAATATATATGTATATATATATATATATATATATATATATATATATATATATATATATATATACAAGCTGATTCTATGTGGGGTTGCAGTCAAGTATGAGGCTGATTGGGAAAACTCTATTGCCCTCCTCAGGACGACTACAATTGTATGGATTACATTATGAAATTATATATTATTTGTCTACTTACTAACGTGAGATTGATGTAAAATTAGCACAATAAATGATCAGAAATTCATGAAAGATGAAATAAATTTTGACAATGACAACTTCTTTTTTAATCAATTCAAAATCAAGGCAAAAATTTTGATCACAGGGCGATATATCTTTTCTGTTATTCATTTCTAGCAAATAAGTATAGATTTGGGTGAGATTGTTCAAATCAGTTCTTTTATTCATTGATTCCTTATCATTTTTCATGTGAACCATCTCTAGAAATATTCTTCAGTTTTCATTGGTCTCGTTATCTAGAATTCCCGTATTATCATAGTCCATCCGATGATCTCTTTCATTTGCATGTTCAGAAAGAGCTCATGTAAATGAAAGAGATCATCGGATGGACTATGATAATACGGAAATTCTAGATAACGAGACCAATGAAAACAAAAGAATATTTCTAGAGATGGTTCACATGGAAAATGATAAGAAATCGATGAATAAAAGAACTGATTTGAACAATCTTACGCAAATCTATACTTATTTGCTAGAAATGAATAACAGAAAAAATATATCCCTGTTATCAAAATTTTCCGCCTTGATTTTGAATTGATTAGAAAAGACAAATAATATATAATTTCATAATGTAGTCCATACAATTGTAGTCGTCCTGAGGAAGGCGATAAAGATTGCCGAAAGCTTGACGGATACCAAAGAGTTTTCCTAATCAGCCCCATACTTGACTGCAACCCCACATAGAATCAGCTTGTATACAATATGCCAGTCACTAATTCACTATATATATATATATATATATATATATATATATATATATATATATATATATATATATATATATATATATATATATATATATATATATATATCTATATATATATATATATATATATATATATATATATATATATATTAATATTTATATATATATATATATATATATATATATTGTTATGTTAGGAAGGACTAGTAATATATTTTAGAGATTAAAATAGAAATAATTTCTTATAACAACCACAAAAATAATAAATATTTAATAGTTAGTAGGACAAGAGAAATTGTTTTAAAGTTTTTTGAGATTCTATTTCTTTTATGAAGCCTCTGCATAATATTGATAGGTAAAAATATGCAAATACTATAATGCAATGATTTTCATACATTGTCAAAATGATTACAACCTATAATTGTTTAAAATTCAACAAAAAAGTCTAGATTTACAAAATCATTCTGAATTAAATGTGATCAACAAAATTATAAGCTTGAAACATACAGTATATGAAATTGTATCTAACTAAAAATAGCCAATGGGAGAACAAGAAACTTCTTGATGACAATAGCCAATCATGGAACAGGTTGGTGAGATAAAAGATTTGAAATTGTGGAAAAGGAGAACAGAGAAATGTCAAAAATATTTATCATCGAATATTGTATTTAGTTTATGAGAAATGGTAAATATATTAGTTCATAAGTTTTCTCATATAGCACCAAATTGATGAAAGTTCGACAAGGAAGTGCGCGAGTTTGAAAATTCAAATAAAATGGACAAAACAGAAATGGTATCAAGGGAATGAGAAAACAAAGCGGGAGGAGATTGAAAAAAAAAATTGAAAAAGAAGCCAGGTACAAAATTTGAGAAAAAAGGAAATTGAATATTTTCACGAATGACAAAGTAGTTTGCCAAAAATAACAAACCAATTCAACTTCTGGATAATTTCAGCACAAAATAAATAGCATAAAAGACGATCACCTTTTTGGACTCCACATAAAAACTTGTCCAAGCTATTTTCGGGAATTTTGGATGGTTCCTTCGCGAATGGAGAGTCCCTGAGAGGAGCGGATGAAGCAGGATTTTAGATTATTGGCAGGTATTGCATCAGCGACAGTTCCAGCTCCAGGTATAAACTATTTCAGTGCACATCACAAACTGAATCACTTTGCAACGTAACTCATATATCTGAAGAACTCTATTTATTTTGGCATTGAACTATGAAAGAATTCTTCCAACCCAAAAGAAGAAGTGAGGCTATGTTCACAGTATCCATCACTGTTTTTCATTATTTCCTATGAAAATATTGTGAATTGACCATAGTTTTGAGCAGGCCAGGTTAATATAAATTTTCCTGAATTAGGGAAATAATTGTTTTTGATAATTTCTGGTTTATTTTCCACAATGACATGCTAATATTTCACCTATAAACACAGAACTGAAATAGTTCAAGTGACACCAAGACAGGCAGTGGCTCTATTGCCAGTACCGGCTATTGAGGCGAAGGCCTACCAACTGGCCCAGTCGTGGTAGGAAAGGATAATAACAATTGGCAGCAACGTGGCGAGAAAACAGTGACGTTAGCTAGCAATTATTATTTCATAACAATTTGGCTAAATTCAGTAATTGATATTTCATAACAATTGGGGTTCTCAACGTGGAGCTGAATAGCCATAATAAGAATAAGAAATGAACCAATATTGAAAACAAAAAATATTTTCAAAGTCAAATAATATTATACAGGGAAAATAAAAGTTGACAACTTCAGAAATATTTTTAATTAAACCCTAAGTAAGGGCAAAAATAACAGCAACTCATATATACATAACAATTGACTTCCAACGCAGGGTAAGAACACCTATAAGTATAATAAAACAAAATGGCGCCGCAACGTAAGGGCAAGTAAGGGCAATATATTATTCCTTAATATTTATCGCAACACTGGGCGAACATTAGCAATTGGCATTCCAACGTGTAAGGCTGACTATTGGTGAATGAAAAAATGGATTTGAGAGATGGTTAGAAAGTTGGTTTGGAAGAAGGTGCAGCAGGTAGAGAGAGAGGCGATCAGGAACAAGGAGAGAGTAGTAATGTGAGAGGGATAGAAATAAAAAGTGAAAGTACAGGAATGTAGAGTCAGTTGCATGGAAGGATGGAGTTCATAACAAGAATGGAAGCGAGTATGGAAGATGAAAGGAAAGAGAACTCAGAAAAAATTTATGAAAATATGGCAAGGATGAAAAATGATATGAGAGGAAATTAGCGTATGAAAAATGAAAAAAAAATGGAAAGGATGAATGATGGAATGAGAGGAAGTATGGGAAGAATGGAGTGGAGGATGGAAGAAAAAATGGAAAATATGAAGAATGAAATGAAAGAAAGTTTGAAAAATTAAATGGAAGAGTTGAAAAAAAACACAGCGAGTATGGAAGGAAGAATGAGGAAAAATGTGAAAAAGAATATAAAGGATATGAAGAAAAATATGGAAAGAATGGAAAACAGAATACAAACTCAATCTCAACAAAGTAAAGAGGAATTATTAGAAATGCATAAACAATTAGAAACTTAAATAGGACAACAAAATGAGAAATTTTATGTGGCAATAACACAAAAAGTATCCACTATAAACAATCATGTAGAAAGGCAGGATGAAAAAATAAAAAACATGAAATTAGATATGAATTGTAAACAAGGAAGAGTTGAAAATGAAATGGGTATTTACTCTCGATGAAAAAGTAAAAAACAACATAAAGATACTAATTTAAAAATAATAAATGTAGAGAATGAAATAACTAAAAATGTAGAAGGAAAGATAAAATCATTAGAATTAAGAAGAATAGACAATAATCAAGAGAGTAGAATCATGAATAATTGTCATGGAATACAAATAAATAATAAGGAATTTGAGGGAGTAGTTATACAAAAAACATATGATATTAACAATTCATTAGAAGAAGATGATAAAGTAATAAAAAATATAAAAATAAATTCAGATCACAAAAATAATGAACTTATCGATAATATGACGTGAATAATGAACATTTTGAGAGGCAAAAGGAGAAAATAAATAATAAAGTAAAAATAATGAAAATATATGACAGAAACATGGCAAAAATGAATTTTGAGTTACAAAAAGATGACAAAAATGAGAAAATAATTAAAATAAAAATAAATGACATGTACGTGGATACTACAAATTTTGAACTGAAAGAAGGGAACATAAACAAGAAAATAATAATTATAAAAATGAATAACACAAAGATGGCTAATAATAATTTTGAGATGGAGGAAAGCAATACAAACAATGAAATAATTATAATAATGGATAGGAAAATGTCGAAAATAAAAATAGGAAAGAATTTAAATAAAGTTGACCACCAAATACAAGAAAAAGGTAGGAAAATGAAAAAAGAAATAGTTGAAAATGTTAACAGAAAATTTCAATTGAAAATGGTTGAAATAAAATATATGTTTGTATTAGTAAAACAAGCAGAATTCCGTAGAAGGAAAGACAAATAATAAATAGAAAAATTAGGAAATGATAAATTATAGGCTTAACAAATTTAATAGGCAAGTTAGGTAATAAAAAAGGAAAAAAGGTATAAAAATAATTTGATAGGTAGAATTTCAGAAATATTTGAATAAAAAAAAAATGGAAAACAAACGTAAATAAAAAAATATATCAATGAGAGAAAATATTGAAGAAAACAAAAACAACACATGAGTGGATATTTCAAGAAAGAAAACAATAATATTGAATAACAATAAAAAATATTGAAAAACAGAAAAATTGATACAAATATTGGTACAGATCAGTGAGATAAAGTAAAGTGAAAATCAACAGAGATTATGAAGAGAAAAAATATAGAAATGGATGATAAATAATGTGAATTTTCAAGAAAAATGGAAAGAAATGAAGATTAAAATATTTTGTGTATGAAAAGAATGTATGCGAGAAATGAATGGGGAGATGATAATAATAATAATACTAAAGAAGTATATTATAAGAAATATGATGATGATAAAGGTATATTAATGAATAAAATGAAGGTATATTGATAATTGAAATGAAGGTATAATAATGAATTATAAATGAATATAATAAGTTAATTATGTGTGAATAATGAAAAAGCGAAAGAGTATGTACACAAAAAAAGTAAATAAAATGAGATTAAATTTAAAAAATTAATTAAAATGAATATAAAGAACAACTGCAGGAGGAGATAGGAAAAACAATAAAACAGTATAATTGAAAAGAGTACCAGTAATAATAATATCGAATGAATATTAAAAAATTATATATCAGTATAAAGATAATCATAAAATATAGAATGTCATATATGATAATATCTTGAAAAGTTTTCTCTCTTGATCTGGAGAGACCTTTTTAAATAAAAGAACATAATATTAGTAGTTGTAAATGATAGTTATCGTTGAAAAATTGTATTAGTTAATATAGAGTTCATAACTGTTGATAAAAAAATTTATATTCAAGATTTTCCAGCTAGTAGAAAAATATTGAATATAAATTTAGGAATGTTGTTATGTTAGGAAGGACCAGTAATATATTTTAAAGATGAAAATAGAAATAATTTAGAAAAAAAATCACAGAAATAATAAATATTCAATAGTTAGTAGGACGAGAGAAATTGTTTTAAATTTTTTTGAGATTATATTTCCTTTATGAAGCCTTTGTATGATATTGATAGGTTAAAATATGCAAATACTATAATGCAATCATTTTCATACAATGTCAAAATGATAACAACCTATTATTGTTTAAAATACAACAAAAAAGTCTATATTTACAAAATCATTCTGAACTGAATGTTAACAACAAAATTATAAGCTTGAAACATACAGTATATGAAATTTTATCTGACTGAAAATAGCCAATGGGAAAACAAAAAACTCCTTGATGACAATAGCCCATCAGGGAACAGGTTGGTGAGATAAAAGATTTGGAATTTTGGAAAAGGAGAACAGAGAAATATCAAAAATAATTATCATCAAATATTGTATTAAGTTTATAAGAAATGTAAAATATATTAGTTCATGAGTTTTATCGTATAGCACCAAATTGATGGAAGTGCGACAAGGAAGTGCGCGAATTTAAAAATTCAAATAAAATGGACAAAACAGAAATGGTATCCAGGGAATGAAAAAACAAAGCGGGAGAAGATTGAAAAAACAAATTTGAGAATGAAGCCAGGTACAAAATTTGAGAAAAAAGGAAATTGAATATTTTCACGAATGACAAAGTAATTTGCCAAAAATAACAAACCAATTCAACTTCTGGATAATTTCGACACAAAATGAATAGCATAAAAAAAAATTACCTTTTTGGACTCCACATAAAAACTTGTCCAAGCTGATTTCGGGAATTTTGGATGGTTCCTTTGCAAATGGAGAGTCCCTGAGAGGAGTGGATGAAGCAGGATTTCAGATTATTGGCAGGTATTGCATCAGCGAGAGTTCCAGCTCCAGGTATAAACTCTTTCAGTGCACATCACAAACTGAATCACTTTGCAACGTAACTCGTATATCTGAAGAACTCTATTTATTTTGGCATTGAACTATAAAAGAATTCTTCCAACCCAAAAGAAGAAGTGACGTTATGTTCACAGTATCCATCACTGTTTTTCATCATTATGAAATTATTGTCAATTGACCATAGTTTCAAGTTATCTATCGCAGGCCAGGTTGATATATATATATAAATATATATATATATATATATATATATATATATATATATATATATATATATATATATATATATATATATATATAATAATATTCATATTATGGTCGATTTGTTTCAGTTATTTCCTTTTCATTTAATAATTTTAAAAATAAAAACCTATTATAATAGAAATTAAACTCCGGCTATGTTGTCTCACCCTTTTTCAATACTTTTTTTACCTCATAACAGCTCAATCGGTACGCCTATGGAGTCTGAGTCATGTCATGTTCCGTAGTGCCAACTAGGTGCGCTGCTTGATGTCAAAAGGTGCTATTTTCTGGAAAGATTATGGTAAGATGTTCAATAGATAAACACAGAATGCAGAAAGCTTGTCAAATAGCTATTTTTATTGAAGATAATCCTTAAAACCCTAAAATCCTTAAAACCTACTCTTCGAAATCTAACTCATCTAACTGAAACAGTGATCTGGAATGGCAAAATGTGTTGATGTGTGATAAATACTAGTTGAATGATCGTTTGAAAATTATAAAGAGTCTGTGAACATAGAAAAATCATTGAATGTTCAAAAGAAAGGACACAAGTGATCAGATAACCAATATGAGTTCCTGGACCTGATACGTTGCACTTTATTCAGTTCAGCTTTCAAAATACCTTATTCTTCTTCATTTTGTGGTGTTCTCCTGCCTCTTGGAAGTGTGCATGCTCACTGGAAAAAAACAGCTACACTGCAACAAGCCCCCTTTTATTCCTGGTAATGGCATGGACTGGATTCTTGTTCTGTTAATAGGGTTAGTGGATTTTTCTTATTTGTTTATTCTCCCATTGCTGTTTGAATTAGTAATATCACGTTTCTGGATAGTTTTGCTTTTTTTTCTCTTGGAAATTACTATAATTTTTCTCACAAGAATTGGTACGTGGTTTCGTTTTTTTCCCAACCTTTTTTTAATTTTCCAATTTTTTTAAAATTAAACCTTATATTTTTTAAATTTGGATGAAATTCATATTTGACATTTTTCTGTTCTCATTGTTTTTGTATTCTATTATTATGTTTTTGACATCTCGCTGTTGGTTTTTTTCCTGATATGATTCACCAAACCGGATGTTCCAACTTGTATATACCGAGTTGAACATGAGTTGACATGTCGATATCTAGTGACGTTAGTGCGAGAAATAATACGAAAGTTATTTCAATTTATTCATAAACTAACAATTAATATGATAACCGGCTGTATGGGGTCGGCTTTAGAATAGCCCCATGGTAAATCCTGCCTGTCGTAAGAGGCGACTAAAAGGATAACCGTAAGTGGAAGATGGTCTCATCGTCCGGTGAAATACCACCATATCGACTTTGTGTGCTGTGAAATGGATCATTCCATGTTTCAGTGTTCGGTCGATACTTTCCGGTCTCCCTCTTTCCTTTTCCCCAATTCCTCCTTTATTTTCAGGTGCATCCTAATAGTAATAATGATGAAGTCTCCTAGAGTAAAACACTCCGGAAGCAAAATACTTCTCCATTCGGATTTCCGGGCGAGAGGTACTCGAGGGGACTCAACATTAAAGATTATTTTTTGCAACATCCGCGGACTCAACAAGAACATCAATGACGTCCACCATCACCTACAGACGAAAAAACCGGATATTCTGGCTCTAAAAGAAACACAAGTAAACTCGTCCACCAACAAGGTCCATATGCTTTGTCCTGGTTACGAACTCCATTCTCGATTCAGGTTCAAAGGTGGAGTCTGCCTTTACGCTAAGGCTAACCTTTCATGCCAGCGTGAAGAGAGTTTGGAACCGAGAGACTTTGATGTGATGTGGTTCAAGCTATCTGATACCAAACTGACTAATTTCCTCTGCTGCCTTTACCTTTCACCTAATGAACCTTCATATAACGACCTCTTTGAGTTCTTATCACTCAAACTGGACTACATTCAGGAGAACCATCCAACAGCTGAAACCATAATCATGGGAGACTTTAAATGTACATAACGCTGCCTGGCTCAAATTCTCTAACAAAACAGATGATGCGGGTCGTCAAGCCGAGACCTTCGCCATTACTCATGATCTAGAACAACTGGTCGAGCTACCAACCCGCATCCCTGATGTCAACACTAGATCTTTTCCTCACCACCAATCCTGACCCGTATAGAATAGAAGTTTGTGCCCCACTTGGAAACTCTGATCACACCCTCATCTCCACAACATGCTCTTTCCATTTACCATCGAGCTGCACAATACCACCCCGTCTCATGTGGCATCACAATTCGGCCGACTGGGAAGGTCTTCGTATGTTTTTCTCAGCGTTTCCATGGAAGAGAGTTTGTTTCTCTTCAGTAGATCCAACACGATGTGCTGAGACAATTTCTGAAATCATCATGTTGGGGATGCAAACCTACATACCGAATACCGAAAGAAGAACATCATCCGATAAGACCTGGTTTAACAGAAACTGCTCTGGAGCTGTGGCTTCCAAACAGGCAGCATACCATCGATGGCTGAAAAATCCGGGCCCTGAGACCAAAGCAGCATATGTCGAGGCTGGAGGCATATGCAAAGAGAAAATAGAATGCTCAAAAGATGCCTACAATGCCAAAATAAGATCAAAACTTGCTGAATGTCCCAACGGATCCCGTTCATTTTGGTGTTTCGCCAAAGCTGTGGGAAGAAACTTCACTTCCAGCTCATTTCCTCCTCTAACCGAAGAAGATGGAACACTAGCAACGACTGCCCAGGAAAAAGCCAATATCTTTGCGCACCTATTTGCTGGAAATTCCACTCTGGATTCATCGGGAAAACAACCCCCGAACATCACACCTATTGACAGTCACATGCACGAGATCACCTTCCGCCAACGTACTATCAGAAATATTTTGCTGGGTCTCAACACCAACAAAGCCTGTGGATCTGACGGAATCCCGCCGATTGTTCTCAAGAAATGTGCCCCCGAACTAACACTTGTTCTTTGCAAGTTGTTCAACCACTCTTACAATTTGGGGGTATTTCCGTCCAATTGGAAAATTGCAAGAGTACAGCCAGTCCCTAAAAGAGGCAAGAAGGCCCTACCTAGCAACTACAGACCTATCGCACTGCTATCTATTATTTCAAAGGTCATGGAAAAAGCCATCAACATCGAGCTCATGAAATATCTGGAAGACTCAGGAATTGTCAACGATAGGCAATATGGCTTCCGCCATCAGAAATCAACTGGTGACCTGCTCGCTGACGTCTCACATATATGGCAGCTATCTATTGAAAAGTATGGAGAAACTTCAGCTGTGGCATTAGATATCTCCAAGGCGTTCGATCGAGTTTGGCACCAGGGACTCCTCGCCAAGCTTTCGTTATGGCTTGCCCCCTCAGCTGTGTTCTCTGCCTGCTAGTTTTCTCTCAAACAGGTCTCTCCATGTAGCGGTCGATGGAGTTTCATCTGACACTCTACTCATAAATGCTGGTGTTCCGCAAGGATCTATTCTCGCACCAACACTATTCCTACTTCACATCAACGACCTGTTGAAAGCAACTTCATGTCCAGTACACAGCTTTGCCGATGATAGTACCCTCTATACCGCTTTCTCTTCCAGGGCCCCTATATCAGCCCGTGAAACCAGAAATGAACGAGGAAGAAATGTTAATAATATAAATATGGACTTAGCAACAATTCTCGAGTGGGGATCTAAAAACTTGGTAGAATTCAATTCAAACAAAACACAAGCATGTCTTTTCTCTAGAAAAGTCGATCTCACTGTGCCTAACATAACTTTGTCAGGAGTAACCATACCACTGAAATCATCCATATCGATGCTTGGTATTACTATCAGCAATAACCTTTCCTGGGAAAATCACGTGAGGTCCATTGCCAAAAGTGCATCCCAAAAACTTGGTTTTTTGTTTCGTGCCAAGAGCTATTTCACCCCCACCCAGCTGCTTATGATCTATAAGGCACAGATCCGACCTGTCCTGGAATACTGTTCCCATATTTGGAGCGCGGCACCTAAACATATTCTGAGGCTATTGGATTCTGTCCAAAAAAGAGCAATTCGTCTCGTCGGTGATGCCCCGCTCACAAACTCGCTCACTTGTCTGGAACACCGTAGAAAAGTTGTCGATTTGTCTCTTTTTTATAGATATTTTCATGGGCGATGCTCTTCTGAAATATCAACAATCGTTCCTGCTTTGGCAGTCTCTTCGAGACTAACCCGTCAAGTTCAGTCATCACACCCCTTCGTGGTAACTTTGAAGACCTGCAGAACATCACTTTCCAAAGACTCGTTCATCCAACGAACAGCGAGGCTTTGGAACTCATTGCCTAGGGAGGTGTTCCCCGAGGCATACAACCTCCAGAAATTTAAGAAGAACACCAACTCCTACCTTCTTTCCCTTGGTTCCCACGATGTTCTCTGAACATTACAGAATATCCCTGGGAACCAGAACATAAAAAAAAAACTGCAAGTGTAAAAAATATAAACAATAAAATGAACAACAAACTATTAGAACTAGTAAAAAACGAAGCCAAACAATCCAAATCTCTGTGCAAGTACGAGTGAATGTGAATATTTTCGACTGAATGATGGATAAATCAGAGGTGACCATGAAATATGTGTACATGCTTATAAAAGAGGTGAATGGAAATCTCGGGCAGAGAATTGAGAGAATTGTAGAAGCAACAAACAATTTATCAACGGTTATATTTGCAGAAGTGGAAAATATTAAAGCAAAAGTGCAAAATCTCGAAAAAGAAAATGAACAACTGAAAAAGCGTTTAAGTACAATTGAGAGAAAGGCTATTATTACCAACCTGGTATTCTATGGTAAACACGAAGCTACCAATGATCGTCCAGAAAATTTAGCGGAAAAAATTAGAGAACTGGTGTTAGAAAAGTTGAAGTTTCCCTTGGATAAAACAGACATAAATAATATATTTCGATTAGGAAAACGAAGCAATTACACAAGACTTATCTTACTGTCCCTTACAACCTACCTGAAGAAGCAGAAAATATTGAGGAACAGCCATAAACTGAAAGGAACTAAGATTTCCGTCAGTGGAAAACTATTAGAGAAGGAATTGAAAGAGAGGCAGATATCACTGGAAGGTCTGAAAGAGGAGAAAAACAACTCACAGAAAGCAACCATAAGAGGCAATAAACTGATTGTAGAAGAAAATATATACTCGGCTGCCAAAATACAAAGCATCCTTAGTAACAGAGATGAAGAGTTTCCGGTCATATCAACAAGACAGATTTCGAGTGAACCACCCACCCCCTTCCCGAAAGAGTTTGAAATAGAAGAGGAAGAAACCGTGATACCACTGAAAACATCATTGATCGAAACTGAACTAGAAGAAGCCAAACACAGAAGTCAAGGAAGAACTGGGAAAGAAGAATATAAAATAAAACCGAGTAAGACGCGCCAGTTGTCAGTGAATGACGCACCTAAAAATCATTCTTCTATAACTCGGACACTTAGAACTCACAAGAAGTAGCAAATGCACTATTCACAGGTATCCTCACACACTATTTGTTATTAGTCTCAAGCTGTCTGAAAAATAGATCAATACATAAGGTATTTCAAAATAGATAACTTAAAAACGTTCACTCTCAGTAAACCTAGTGAATGCAGGCACGTTTTGAAACAAAATGAAGAAAATCCTAGTTTCAAAATTATTCATAATAACATTCGTAGTTCAAATAAAAATATAGATGATTTCAGAATGATGTTGAAAAATTAGACTCTGATTTCCATTGCGTGGTTAGCGTGGTACTAACAGAAACCTGGAAATTACTTGACTCTTATATATATATCGTATACCAGGATACAAATGATATAATGAGGGAATATAATATATTATATATATATATATATATATATATATATATATATATATATATATATATATATATATATATATATATATATAATTTTTTTTATATATATATATATATATATATATATATATATATATATATATATATATTAAGGATGATTATAAATTCGATAGGCAAATTATTGCCATAGAAAGAGTAAAATTTCTCAATACAAAAATAAAGCTCGGGAAACAAAATGACATACTCATCACTAGTTGCTACTTATCACCTTCAATTAGCATAAATGAATTCAATCGAATCTAAGAGAGATATTTTGAGAATATCGGGACTGAAAAATGTGATCATTATCTTTTTGTAGGCGACATAAATATAAATTTGTTAGAAGAGAATGAAAACACAACCGAGTATCTCAGTATATTGCATGAACTGGGGTATATATCAAGCATCAACGATCCTACAAGAATACATAATCATCAGATATCCTGTCTCGATCACATTCTTATAAAATCTAAGCTAAATATACTAGAAATGACAATACCCATTGTTTCGAAAAGCAATATTACTGATCACTCTACAACTATACTGCAAATAATTATAGACAACAATATTCCAGAAAAAGGGGGGGAAATTAGATATAAGAAATATATGAATATAGAAAAACTAAACCAAAAATTACTTTCTGGAAATTGGATATCTGCATACCCAACAGACGATACTAATTCTGCCATGGAAAACTTTCTATACAAGGTGTAACTGAATAAGTGTAAAACATTTAAGGAGGTGGTTCCTCATCGAAAAAAAGATAGGATCTTTCATATAAAGAAACTTCATTGGAGCATCCCTTGTTAAGATACAGCCCCTTAAAGGGGGTACATAAAATTTGTATAACAATTTTTTTCACAAGCACTGAAAAAGTTACTATATTGAAATTAACCTGACGTTCTGTACTACCAAAAAGACACTTAGCCAGTAATTTATTTGGTTTACCCCATGGTTGTAAGGGGTGAAAAACGCAACCCCTAAAATTTATTTCCAATGTAACTTTTTGTCTTATTATTTTCCGATAGCCTGTTTCATTCTAAACAAAAAATGTCTCTTGGGTTTTTTGCCCAAAATAAACCAGTAAGCAGCAAAACATTATTTCACGAACAACTACAGAGATACATCGTCATAAATGCGAACTGGATTTATTGTTATTTTGTAGTTAGTACCTGCATTAAACGATTAAAGGGTAATAAACAAAACTAAGTTATTAATAACAAAACACACAACATGTAGAAATCATAGTGAATGTTCAATATGTCTACCTTCAAACATTACGCATGCGTCTAGACGTCGGCGCATTGAGCCACGTATTCGCTCAAATATTCCTGGAGTCTCTCTGATTACCCTGCACGCATCGATGATGCGGTTTCTTAAGTCCTCTACATCGCGAACAGGAGTACGATATACCAAATGCTGTGAATGGCCCCAAATAGAGAAATCGAGAGGATTGAGATCCAGGGATCGAGCGGGCCATTTATGTGGTCCTCCTCGACCTATCCACTGATTTGCATATGTTTCAGTTAAATGCTGACGTGCTACTTGACTAAAATGGGCGGGAGCCCCATCATGCATAAAAAACATATCCCTTCTGACGCCCAAAGGAACTTCCTCCAGCAGTACTGGATGCACTTCTCTTAAAATTGAACGTATGCCTCACCATTTAATCGAGGAGGTAGAAAATGAGGCCCAATTAAATCATCCCCAATAACTCCGAGCCACACGTTAAGAGAAAACTGTTCTTGATGGCTAGTTTCGACAATAGCGTGAGGGTTTTCATCAGCCCATCTGTGGTAATTATGAAAATTAATAATCTTGTCCCGAGAAAACTACATTCGTCTGTGAATTCTATCGTCTTCAGAAAGTCACAATTTCTTCTAATCATTTCCAGCATCCAATTGCAAAATTCAAGACGGTTCGGAAAGTCTCGCGGTAACAGTGCCTGTACTCGTTGCAGATGGTAAGGGTATAAAAGTTGTTCCTTTAAAATTCGAAATACCGTCATATGATCAACATTTAGCTGGAAAGCAATCTTTCTAGTACTGGTAGTAGGTTGTTCTTCAATCAAATTAAGTACTGCTTCCTCAAGCTGTGGTGTTCGTATTTCTCGATGGCGACCACAATCCTGCGTTCTTTTGTCGAATGAACCATATTCTCGTAATCGTTGATGAAGTCGAGCAAATATTCTATGTGAAGGATGCTGCCGTTGAGGATACATTTCAGCATATCTTCTAGAAGCTTCTAACCCATTTCCCTGCGACAGACCGTAAACGTAATGCATATCAGCCATTTCCTCATTTGTGTATGCCATTTTATTAACAAGTGAATTATTAAAGTAACAAATTAAGAACAGAACAACAACACACAATTAGTATTAATTCAAATTCGAAAATTCCCAAACTGACAGCGTCATACCAATTTGATTGTCACTATCGCTAATAGCGACCTACTAGATAGATTAGTTTCGTATTTTCGCATTTATGACGATGTATCTCTGTAGTTGTTCGTAAAATAATGTTTTGCTGCTTACTGGTTTATTTTGGGCAAAAAACCCAGGAGACATTTTTTGTTTAGAATGAAACAGGCTATCGGAAATACATCTTTTAATGGTAAACAAATAATAAGACAAAAAGTTACATTGGAAATAAATTTTAGGGGTTGCGTTTTTCACCCCTTACAACCATGGGGTAAACCAAATAAATTACTGGCCAAGTGTCTTTTTGGTAGTACAAAACGTCAGGTTAATTTCAATATTGTAACTTTTTCAGTGCTTGTGAAAAAAATTGTTATACAAATTTTATGTACCCCCTTTAAGGGGCTGTATCTTAACGAAGGATGCTCCAATGAAGTTTCTTTATATGAAAGATCCTATCTTTTTTTCGATGAGGAATCACCTCCTTAAATGTTTTACACTTATTCAGTTACACCCTGTATATTCTAACAAACACCATTGAACCATGTACTGAAAATAAAAAATGCTCTACGAAAAGCACAAAGATTGCACCGTGGTTAACGTCTTCCCTATTGAAATCCATTAAAAAAAAAAAACTATTTTTTCGCGGAAGTACATAAAAAACCGCGCAACCAACAGCTAAAAAATAATTACAAAAAGTATAAAAATAAACTTACTAATCTTATAAATATAAGTGAACGCGACTACTACAGACAACAAATTCAAAAAAACTCGGGCAACAAAAAAAATCTCTGGAATATAGTGCAGGATATCAGTGGTAAAAAAAACAATGGATAAACGAATAAAAAAAACATACAAAATTAAAAATGCGAAATATTAGTGGAAAAAATTCAAATTGTAAACGAATTCAATAGAAAATTCATTGAAACGGGTAAAAAACTTGCTGAGCAAGTAAAGAAAAAGGCTGCCGAATTCCATTGTTATCCACCCCACCAACGCAGATGAATTGAAAAGCCTTATTAAAGAGCTCAAAAACAAAAAATCTGTAGGTGAAGATCAAATTCGAGCTGAAACACTCAAGCAGATGATAGATAATATTGTCATTCCTGTTACCTATATTTCAAACAAATGTTTAGACAAGGAAATATGGCCCACTGCTTCCAGAAACTCAGTTGTCATTCCAATACCCAAAACTGGGGATGAATCTATAAATACCAATTATAGACCCATTTCACTGATCACAAATCTATCCAAAGATTCGAAAAATTACTGAAAAAAAGACTTTTATCTTTCATAAATAAATTTAGACTTTTCTCTCCCAAACAATTTGGCTTCAGAGAAAAGATCTCCACAGAAGATACAATCTTATATATAACAGAAAATATTCACCAGGCTCTTGAAATAGGAAACCCCTGCTTATGTTTATTCATGGACCCGAAGACGGCATTCGATACTGTCAGCCATCAGCTTCTCACGGAAACACTTGAAAAAATAGGAATAAGGGGAAATTGTTATAAGATTATGAAGAGCTATTTAAATAAAAGGACCCAGAGAGTGAAAATAGGTGATGCCTCAGGTAGCTCAGAAACTGTAGAGTATGGAATACCCCAAGGTACAGTTATAGGTCCAGTATTATTCAACCTATACGTAAATGACTTGTTTTTCATTGAGAGTGAAAGTGACATCATAGGAT
Source organism: Gonioctena quinquepunctata (assembly GCA_018342105.1). Classification (NCBI taxonomy): domain Eukaryota; kingdom Metazoa; phylum Arthropoda; class Insecta; order Coleoptera; family Chrysomelidae; genus Gonioctena; species Gonioctena quinquepunctata. The sequence goes on along the minus strand of JAFIRS010000584.1, from coordinate 166,875 downwards.
ATGCTGATGATACTGCTATTCTTCATCAGGCTCAAACATGGCAAGAACTAACAAACAACGCAGAACAAGCTTTTGAATTCATTAAAGATCGGTTTTATGACAGATTATTGAATTTTGAAAAAACTAATTTTTTACCTTTCAGCTGTAATGAATCTGGCGTTCTTTCATTCAAACATCTCGAAATAAATATAGATGGAAAGATGCTGAAGTTAGACTCTGTATCTGTAACCAAATATTCAGGATTATATCTAGACACACACCTAAAATGGGACTTCCATATCAAATATGTTACTCCAAACCATCTTATATGAATTTAAATACTTGAACAACTACCTACCTATTCCAGAAATGAAAGCCATATTCGCTATGGTATTACAGCTTGGGGTGGTACACTCAAAACACATCTGAACCGATTGGAAGTATTACAAAGACGATTTTTGAAACTAATTCTACATAAGAATTCCAGATACAATTCCGATAGCCTCTATAAAGAACTAAAAGTTATGTACATGAGGCAATTATTCTACCTTTGTGTTAATGTGAGATACCACTCCCAGAAAAATTAAAATGAAATTGTTCCAAGAAAGAAATAAGCACATTCTCCCACATGTTACAAAATCAATAACACAAAGAGCTCATTCTTATATTTCAATAGAAATCTATAATACGTTACCTGAAGAAATAAAAAAATGTTCCAATATGATGAATTTCAAAAGGAAAATAAAAATATATATATATATATATGAAAATGGGAGAAAACTGTCTTCCCAATTCTTCGAATCATAATCGAATACAATATACATATTTGTGTATCCAAGTTCCAAAACAACACATTAGAAGAAATATATATATATATATATATATATATATATATGTATGTGTATATCTTCATTCTTGATGTTTTCAAATTTTATAATGTTATTTGTAAGTCAAAAAATATAAATTTTTTTCAACTTCTACTTTTTTTCGGATTACCTGTTCATTATTTTACATTTATTCAACTATTACTATTTAACTATTTTCATTGTGTATTCAAATTGAATGTATTGTTTGTCACATTCTTATGACAATGAAGATACTCCAGTTTGATACATATGCGTTGACTCAAGCATGGTATAAGATTCTAGAATAGTAAAAAGTATAGGAAAATTGCAAAACAAACACAGCATAAACCACGATAACTTAAATACCTGATAATGATAATGAATTATCAGTTTCATTATTTCATAAACATTTCCTAACATGACAATATATATCATATTCATTTAAATAGCATACGAATATCAACCTCTTTTCAATCGCTTACTTTGAAGGCAAGCACTCTGCGATACTTACAATGAAAATTGAAAAATACAAAACTTACGACTATTGGCCATTACTGTCAACCTAACGAGCCGCATCGTCCCTATTTTGAAATATTCGAAATATTCGAAACATATTCCAAAAATGATTCGAGCATTTGTAATGTCATTAGTTTCAGTATAATCTGACATATAAAGAACTTCAGTTGCTTCGAGCATTCAGGGAGTTGTGAAAAACTCAAATAACCACTGGTTTGGTCAAATCACCACGCAAACTGAAAATATTATCGAGATAAAATGAAAAATACTGCTTTTCGATTGGTTCCATATGAAATGAACGAAATAGCGAAAGGTGTGTAGTTGAGCTCTTTCTGAAATGAAGGTTTTTGTTTCACTTATGTCACATCTCCATCATCAGATTATCCTAAATCCACATTCAATATGAAAAACTCCGCATAATTCATTCCACATTCCTGTTGTATTCGGTAACAAATAAAGGATGATTCAATTGGAATACATGTATATGAAAAATTGAAATTGGCCATAGAAACAGTTCTGTCGACGAAAATGGCCAGGATATATCTGACTGACTGACATGAAACAATCGTCAGAGATCAAACTGTCACTTCGATTTCGAAAGAAGAGACACAAATGAATGCAGAGAATAGAATGTGGTCTAATAATCGAGAACGAAAGTCATTTAATACAATCTTTTATCATTATATGGATTCAATCCTATTAATTTCGAATTGTTCATGCAGATGCAATTTTATTGTCTAGTAGTTAGTGTCAGCATGATGAGTGATGGAATTATGGAATGACGAACATAAAGTTTGAACATTGCTAATCGCAATCCCCTGAATATCATCCCTGAAGAGTAGGTACTCGATTAATCTGGGATTAGTTATAACCGCAGGCCCCAGTGTGCCTATTTCCATGGATTATTTCGCTGTGTTTGTTAGTGTTCGCTTAATAGGATAAATTATTCGACATGAAGTATATCAAATATAAACTTCTCGTTCATGATTCTTCAACGAATGAAAGTTCAGCTTGATTTGATGTGAGATATTCGTCAGCAAATTATATTGGGCCAATGAAACCATTCGAGAATGGCATGGGTGTGAGGTGAAATCTGAATTGAGTAAGGTCGAGATTCATCCAATGTCGAGTTGTTATCCAATTATAAAAACATGGGCAAATATCATACGCAACTAGTATTGGATGACAGTGCAAAAACAACCTGAATTTTCCAAAAATAAAAAGGCCGCTTTATATAGCAACTGAGTATATTTGTCAGTTACTGAAAATGATAATTGAAACTGAATATCCTACTGGCTTACCCCAACTTCTCGTGGGAACTATTATGGTGGAAAACATGACAAACAGGGCGAGGATATCTCTCCAAAAACCATAGGAGGTTTCACTGTCACACCCACCACCAAGGGCAGTCCAAAGCCTCATCAGATGATGTCAAAGAGGAAACAGGCATTCAATTCTGTGCTGCGACGCGAACGCGCACCATCCCGCATGGAAAAGCACAGACATGAACGCACGAGATGAGTATCTTTTAGAATATCCGTCTGCGACCAATATAAACATTGTCGATAAAGGTAACAATTCCACCTTTTTGAATGCGATTAGAAAAGAGGTTCTTGAACTAACCGTTGCCAATCCATCTATAACAAACAACATTCACATCTGGCACGTATCTGATGACTCCTCGTTGTCGGATCATCAACACATAAGATTTGAATTGTAGTTGAGAAAAGACAAACCTGGCCAAACTCTATGTCCATTCATATATAGAGGGTGCTTTCGATGAAACCTCACATGACTCCATCATCAGATCGATAGAGGAAAGGAATATTAACACCTCACTGATTAGATGGATACATGCAATGCTGAAGAGCAGAATCATTTTCGCTGCTCTCGGAGAAGAAACGATCATAATGACAGCAGAAAAAAGTTTTTCTTAAAATGGGGTTCTATCGCCTTTGCTGTGGTCACTGACCGTGGATAATCTGATAGTGAAGCTTCATGAATCTGGAATCACGACTCACGGTTACGCCGATAACCTGATCATCACTATTAGAGGCAAACATGACGGGATGATATTCAATCGCATGCAGACAGCCCTGAATATAATCAGAAGCTGGTGCGCAAAGGAGGGAATGAATGTTAATCCAAGCAGAACAGTGTTGGTTCTATTCACAAAGACGTACGAACTGAAATGGAACCCGGCTAACTTAATCCATTGAAGTCAAATACCTGGGCGTTATAATCGACCAGAGACTAACATGGAACAGTCATATTGGAAATATTCTTCCTAAGGCTACAGTGGCAACCTGGACGTGACGCAGAGTTTTTGGAAAGACATAGGGTTTGAAACTGAACATGATATACTGATTATATCGAACGATTATGAAACCCGTGGTCACCTAAGCCCCATCAATATGTGGCCAAAAACCCAACAGTACTCGGCTCAAACCAAGCTGCAGAAAGTGCAGCGGTTAGCTTGTCTGGGAATCACAGGGGCAATAATAACGTGCCCCACTGCAGCACTAGAGGTAATGCTGAATCTTCCGCCACTGGACTTCACACAAAGAGCCTTCACACTCCACCAGGCATCAAACTCGAAGGCTGGATATGTAATTGGACATCTGAAGATTATGGAAAATATTCCCCTAGAATACAAGCCATCGGATATTTTGCCAACTAGGCACGACTTTGAAGTGAATCATGAAGTGGTTATAAACAACCAACATATATTTACAACGGACAGGCCTCAACTAGAGGGAAATGCATCAGTTTGGTATACTGATGGTTCCAGAATGGACGAGAGGGCTGAAGTAGGGGAAACGGGTCATCATTTTAGGCTCTCAAAATCCCTAGGCGAAGCCCCAATAATTTTTCAGGCAGTAACCCATGCTATAGAAATTGGTTCCCAAAAATGCCTTGAAGGAGGCTTCAAGGGGGCAAAGATCCATATCACATCGGACATCCAAGCACTAAAAGTCACACACTTGTTAGTCTAGTCTGACTTGGAACTGCAAACTCTTCCCAAGACAACTGGCTATGAACAATCAGGTTACTCCGATGTGGGTGCCAGTACCCAAGGGACTCAAAGCCCATGAGGAAAGGTGCAACCACTCAATTTTCTGACTCGGAACCCTTTTGTGGAGTTTCCAAAGCCCAAAGCTGACCAAATTAAAACCCACTGGAATGAGGTTCCAGGAAAAAGACAAGCGAAAAGGCCTCTGACCCCATCGTCAAAGGAAGCTGAACAGCTCCTCGAGTTTGACAAGAAAGACTTGCAACTGGTGACGAAACTGCTCACTGGATATTGTCCTCTGAGGTATCACCTCAGGAAAATGGATAGATTAGACAGTGAATTCCGCCGTTACTTCGAGAACTTCGCTTAAACACCAGTTTTGCGACTGCCAAGCGCTGTTTTGCAAAAGGCTCAAGTTTCTCGGAGGGGTTTCACTAACGCTTTCCGACATCAAGAACTCATCTCCCAGGACACTGATACGCTTCACAGGGAGTCTCCGAGTCCTGGGCCTTGAATAGATGGAAGATAATGTACAAAAGATCTTACAGGTCGAGGTACGGAGAGGCTGAAGAGTCATATTGACCATCCTACGATCTACAATTTACTAATATCCCAATAAAAGTTTTCCTAGTATTTAGTCACTTCATTGGATAATATAATATGATTTATTCATTTGTTGCGGACAAAATGAAAGCGGAAAAATTCCCATGAAAAACATTGATAAATCATACCTTCATTCTGTAGTCAATTGAATGCAGTTTTGTTAAAACGTTACCCTACCATTTTTTCATCTCGTGGTAGAGTATGTACCCTCGACAAAATAACACTGGCAGTTTTTAACTGCTGAGAATCGCTATTGAAACAACGTAATCTCATGGACATTAGAGTACTGTACATGATCTGATGTCTATCCTTGATTTGTAGTTTTGTTTACCAATCTGTCATTTCCGGGAATAATTTAAAAAATAATTAGGTGAGGCTGCTCCATATTTTTCGCCGAAACACCAATAGCAAGAGAAATAAGGAAAGTTTCTGAAGTAATGAAGTAGATTCCCAGAATCACCGGTGAGATTTTTCACATGAGCCCGGTAATTCTGCCAGAATCTCCATCTATCGTAGTTGTCCGAGTGTAATCTACATTTCATCAGTTCAACCCTCAGTTGGTGAGCCCGGGTCATTTTGACCCTTTGAGATTTTGAATTTCGCGCTGAATCAAGTCGGTTGGTGGTGTTGATCAGTGCATCTCAGTAGCTTCCTGAATGTCAATGGAGAGTGTGTCTGTGCTGTAATATTGTTCCTCCTGCCAACAGATATTAGCTGAGTAAGTAATGTAGGTTATTTCGCCCCCACCTCACCAAATTTCATATCGAATGGGTCAAATTGACCCATGCTCACCCGATAGTCTATCCCTCAGAGATAACTGAATTTTGCAGGTTATGGCGGGCCCTTCACGAAATGTTAGGTTTTTCGATGCAGACTTCGAAACTACAGTTCAGAAATGGTAAAATGAAGCAGACAGTGACGTAGATGATATTCGGAAGGATGAAAATGAACTTGTAAGTGAGCATGATTCCAGAAGCGAGCAATCTGCAGATTCTGACTGTAACGAAAATCCAGAAGATGATGTTGCTTAATTATGTGATCGTGATTACGATGTTGCCGAAGATGAATGTGCTGGAAACAATGTTGCTGAAACCGATTCAGAGCAATTTGGACTAAGGAATATAACACTGAGTGAAAAAGAAAATAACAATTCACCAAATTCTGGCACCGACGATAATGCAGATGATATCCCTCCATCGGAATTATTGGCTAGACTAAATTCCAAAAAAAAATATTACTATGGAAAAACAAGATGTTTCAATTGGTCCAAGGTACCTCAATCAGCGAGAGTTTGGCATGCTGCACATAATATTGTTGTTTCTCAAAAAGGATTGCGAGGTCGTGCCATACAGTTGGATAACAATCCTGATCACATTGATGTTTGGCATCTGATATTCACTGATGACATGAAAAATTAGATTTTATGTTGGACTAACCGGAAGATTAGAGCTTCAAGAATGAATTTCAGTGAGCCAAATAAACCTGAATTATATGCTCTGGATGGAGTAGAATTCGCAAATCTTCAAATCCAATCGAGAAGATGTTCGCGCACTTTTTTCACGAGCAACTCAATACACGTTACAGGGTGAAAACAATTTTCAAATTATGATCTGTATTTTTTTATTTCTCAAAATTTCTGAGAAACGGTCAGTTTCAAGTATGGGAAGTATGATAGTAACTCACCTTTATTTTGTCTATGGTATCTAAAAACATAAAAAAATATAGGCTGTTCCATAAGAAAAAATATAACTTTGGTATGTAATTTTTTTGGGGATCACCCTATATATTCCAAAATAATTTTGGAATATGCTCTCCTCATGGACCCACATATAACTGTGCTAAAAGTTTTTCCCTAACTCTCTTCATTTCTCGTAGAAATACCGAGGCGAATGTGGTGGGCCACCCTGTATATATATATATATATATATATAAATATATATATTTAAATATATATATATATATATTGATGTATTTTGGGAATTCCGAAATATATATATTTTATTATTGTTATAATTAATATATTTTTGCCCTGTGTTGGGCGACATTTCATATGGTTTGATATTTTGAAAAATCTATAAATTGTTAACTTAAAATGAAGATAGCTAATTATTTTTGGTATTCTTTGAGAGCCAAATTTATATGATATAAATAGATATTTCTAACCCTGTAATAATAATTGTCAGCGAACGTCACTGTTCTCTCGTCACGCTACCAACAATTATTATTTTCTTCGCCACAGTCGGTACGCCCTTGTCTCATATAGTCGGTTCAAAAGGAATTTGGCCACTGGTGGCTAACTTCAGTTTACGGAATGATCTTAGTTATGTAGTGATTTTCTACTAGTTAGAAAATTTTGAATATCAATTTCTTTATTTATATTTTTTTAATTTTACTCCAACTCATACTAATTTCTACTTTCAGAATATTCTTGAGCTGGACTTCAAGAAAAACAAGTTCTACAACAACAACTCTTATTTACAACTACTAATATTAAGTTTTATATTATTTTGTTTCAGAAAAACTTGACTATGGACTTCTTTTCGGATCAAGAGAGAAAACTTTTCAAGATATTATCATATCTGACATTTTATATATTTTATTATCTTACTTTCTTTTTATATTTGATACTGATATTATTTTAAATTATCGATTAGATTTTTATCATTATTGGTACTTCTTTCAATTATACTTTGTTTTATTATTTTTCCTATCTCTTCCTTCAGTTGTTCTTTATATTCATATTGAATTTTTTTTTTTAATATTTATACTTTATTTATTATTATTATTTTTTTATTTTTTTTTCTTATCATAATTATTTTCATATCTCTCATTCATACCCTTTGTACACAACATTTTCTTATTTTCACTTATTTCAGTTTTTTCTTCATAAAATTCAAAACATTTTCCATAATTGGCTTTTACTTTTTACAATTGATCCGTACCTATAGTTACATCAAAGTCCATATCTTTAACTACTAACAGTTGTAACTCAATATTGCTCTCATCAATCTCCAATTTTAAATTTACATATTGATTTGATTCAGCGAGTTTTTCCCATTTATACCCACTAAATTTGTTTTTGGCATTTTTACTAGAATATTTTTAACTTTCATGAAATCTTCTAAACAATTTTCTTTAATTGAAGATGCTTCAGACCCTGTATCAATTAATATTTTTATTATTTTATTTCCCATTTCCTTTCAAAATTATTAATCCTATATTTTGTTCATTTTCCATATTTTCATCTTTCATAATAAATTCTATCGAGTGTTTTCCAGCCTAACATATGGTTCTTCTATTAAAAATTTTGTTCTGCCTGACTAGTTGTGGGAACATTTACTTGATTATTTGCCCCTCTTGACAATACCTGTCCCTCTCTTTCGTGCAAATTTTCCGCACTTTGACATCTCCTATTTAAATAAACCCTTCTTGTATTATCATTTTTATTTTTCTTTCAACATTGTTTTGGTTGTCTGTGTTATATGTTCTTTGTCCTTGAAATTACTGAGAATAATTCTGATTATTATTATTAAAATTATTCCTATTATGGCTATAATTATTATTGTAATTTTGATTTCTCTGATACCCTTGATTTTGGTGATATTGCCTATCATTATTTCTATTTCTATCATAGTAATTATTATTAAACTGTCTATTACTTCTATCATTATATTGGTTCATAAACCTATTATTTCGATTATTATTATTGTAATTATTCCTATTATTATTTTGAATACCCCTTTGATAATCATTGCTATTGTTTTGGAAATTCCTTTGGTGATTATTATTTTCCCAACTTCTGTAAGATAACGTCCTCTCTAACCTCAATAAATATTGACTAAGTCATACTTTTGATCTCATGCATGTTTATGACTTCAAAAATTGCCTGTTTAAAATGCCTACTTATATTTCCCACTATTTCTTCCTCTCTCATTACCGGATCTAAATATTGTGCCATAGCAAACATTTGAATTGCATAATTGTCCTTTTCTCATCAAATTTTCCAAATTGTAATTTATCCCTAATGCTTAATTGTGCATTTTCTCCCCAATATTGTTTCGAAAATAAATTTTCAAAATCTTGAAAAGAATTAATATTCTTTTCCTGGCTATTAAACCATACACAAGGTTGATTGAATAAATACTGTCTGATAATCTCTTTGAATTCCTCTATATCATTTATATGTCTAGTTTTGTATTTTATTATTTTAATAAAAGTGATAGGATTCAGTTTCTTTATATTGCCCTCAAATTTATTATTTATTTGTATTCCATAACAATTATTCATGATTCTACTATCTAAGTTATTGTCTCTTCTTCTTGATTCTAATAATTTTATCTTTTCTTCTACATTTCTAGTTATTTCACTCTCTACATTTATTATTTTCAAATTAGTATCTTTATGTTGTTTGTCTATTTTTTTATCAAAAGTAATTATTTCATTTTTAGCTCTTTCTTGTTTACTATTCATGTCTTTTAGTTTTTCATCCTGCCTTTCTACATGATTATTTGTGGTGTCCTTGTGTTATTGCCACATAAAATTCCTCATTGTTTTGTCCTATTTTAGTTTCTAACTGTTTGTGCAATGCTAAAAATTCTTCTTTATTTTGTTCAGATTTAGTTTTTTTTTATTTTCCATTCTTTCCATATTTCCTTTTATATCTTTTATATTTTCTTTCACATTTTCTCTTAATCTTTCTTCCATACTCGCTGTGTTCTCTTTCAACTCTTTTATTTCCTTTTTCAAACTTATTTTCATTTCTTTCTTCATATTTCTCATTTTTTCTTACATTCTTTCCTCCATTCTTCCTATACTTTCTCTCATTCCATCATTCATTCTTTCTATTTTCTCTTCCATTCTTGCTGAATTTTTCTTTTAAATCTACTTTCATACTTTCTTTTATTTCATTTTTCAAACTTTCTAAATTTTTTTTCATTTCATTCATATCATTTTTCAATCTACCTTCCATACCTGCTATATTTTCATTCATATCATTTCTCATACTTGCTGAATTTTTTTCTGACTTTTCATTCCATCTTTCTTCCATACCTGCCATATTTTTTTCTGTTTTTTTTTTTCCTCTTTTCTGAAAATGACTCTCCCATTCTATTCTTCCACTTTTTATTTCTATCTCTCTCACTTTACTACTCTCTCCTTCTTCCTGATCCCCCTTTTCTTTAAAATTTCTCTTCTATTTTTTTTCAAATTTTAGCCTTACTTCGAAAAACCAATTGCTAATGTTCACCCAGTGTTATCGAGAAAGAATATTTTTCCTTTACTTGCCCTTACTCTGCCTAGAAATATTATATTTCCTTTTCTTGCCTTTTTCGCCTTTTTCTCAATAAATATTATGAAATGATATATTGCCTTTACTTGCCACTACGTTGGGACGCCATTTGATGTATCTTGGGAATTCCGAAATATATATATTTTATTATTGTTATAATCAATATATTTTTGCCCTGTGTTGGGCGACATTTGATATGGTTTGATATTTTGAAAAATCTATAAATTGTTAACTTAAAATGAAGATAGCTAATTATTTTTGGTATTCTTTGAGAGCCAAATTTATATGATATAAATAGATATTTCTAACCCTGTAATGATAATTGTCAGCGAACGTCACTGTTCTCTCGTCACGCTACCAACAATTTTTATTTTCTTCGCCATAGCTAACAACAGTCGGTACGCCCTTGTCTCATATAGTCAGTTCAAAAGGAATTTGGCCACTGGTGGCTAACTTCAGTTTACTGAATGATCTTAGTTATGTTAGTTGATCATTGTGAGAAAATAAACAAACCAAATATCAAAAACAATTATCTCCTTAATTCAGGAAGACTTAAAAATACCTGGCCTACGAGAAATAACTAATGCTAGAGTGAATCAAACAATTATTCACGGATACTCATAAAATGCATATCATGGATAGATAAACAGAACCTCACTTTCTCTGTGAGAGTAATTTTCTGTTATTGTTCATAAGAAGGTGACATAGAGTTCATTGATTGTGAAAAATGTTATTTGTGAAATAGTTCAGGACCGGGAAAGCACTATTAAAGGTTTTATACCTGGTTGGAACTGTTGGTGTTCACAACTATACCATAAAAACAGGAAGTCTCCTCTCTCCAGCCTTCGTTAGGACTGCAAAAACCATGTGTCAGGAACGTATCGATGCGGGACTCAGCTTTTGGAATCGTGGATATATGATATCATCAAGGTAATCTTGTTTTGTTAAGCAAATGATGGAATTATTCCATTTTTCTTTTAGTGAAATTTTGTGCGTGCTTCCGCTTTGGAAAATATTTTCGATCTCCTCGAAGCTTTGTTTTTTCGTCGCTTCGCAACATCTTGCCCTTGTTGTTGTTCCATTTGAAATTTCGAATTCGCGCACCAAATCGTCACTTTGCACTGTTTATATTAATGTTGCACAATTTATACACACAATTAAATTCCCATTCTTATCATTAATTACAAGTTTGAATAATAATTGCTTATGATACCTTCTCTTTGCCATTCTCTCACAATTTCCAACTTTTCATCTGATCATCTCTTCTCTGATTGGCTATCTTACATAAAGACGTTTGCTGTTCTCTCATTGGCTAACTTTTAGTTTGCTACAATTTCATGTACAGAGTGTTTCAAGTTTATAAATGTGTTGATTACTTTTTATTCATGATAATTTTGTAAATCTTGACTTTTAATTGTCTTTTGAGCAATTATGAGTTATGATAATTTTGATAGTGTATATAATTGACTGTTTCATAGTACTTTGACATTTTTATCTATCCATATCATACCTAGGCTCATAAAATACATTGAATTTCAAGAGCTATTTACAACAAACTCTTGAAATTGATAATTATTTATTATTTATTCTTTTTGTGGCTTTTTTGTCTTTTAAAATTTACAACTGGCATAATATTATATATATATATATATATATATATATATATATATATATATATATATATATATATATATATATATATATATATATATATATATATATATATATATATATATATATATATATATATATATATATATATATATATATGAGGCTTTGCAAATCAATAGGGTCCATTTTTCATTTACAATTTCGACAGTATATTTTTCGTGATAAAAGTTGCCGATTGAGGCATAGTTGAACAAACATTCTCATTTCCAAGGTTGAGGAATAGAGGTCACTAATGATTTGTCATTATCTTTTATTTCATCACAACTGGGTATCTAGTATCAAGTGCGCCAAATTTGCTTCATTCAGTGGTTGGGTACCTATTCAATCAATGATCAGTTTAAAAATACTACTTTTATGTAATATGAGATTCATGCTCAAAACGCACTCAAACCCAAACTATAGATATTAACTCAACTGCTACGGTGAAGCCAGCAATGAGCATGCACTTTTTCAACTTTTTTTTCTAGGAAAATCAACTTTGATTATACACTTTGTGTGTGTGGTCATTTAAGAACATGTTTTAGATATGAATCTGAAGTAAAAATCTGAAAAAATCAAATACATCCTAAAACACAGAAGTCTGGGGCATTCTCAGGGTGTAATGTTGCAAAGAGTACGCAGCGAGAACCTTTCAGAGCAGCTGAAAGTGCGTATAAAAGCGAAGTGAGATCCTCAGCCCTGGCAATAATTATCACATGTAAAGGTCCCAATTCCGACGTAATCTGTGCACTCATCATGCCACCAGGCTTCACCTCTATTGCACTGAATCCAAGTTTCTTGGGGCGGTTCAATGTTAACCTCGAGGTGACGAGGGCATTTGTTTATATTTCGGCCTGTGCTCGTATTCAATAATTGTGGAGTAGTTTTAGATTTCTTATTCGTTTTATTTATCTTATCTGTTGCTTTGTTTATTTGTTGATTTCTCTTAGATGTTGCTTTCTTATTTTCATTCATCTCTACTTTCTGTAAGAGTACTGAGTGCGCACTCTTTGGATGCGTACTCTCACGCAATATGAGTTTTTATGTATGATCACTATAATATTCGAAAGTCTGTCAAATGGCGACATAACCTTTGAATAAAAACATAATTTGGAACACAAACTTCGAGTATAATATTCGTTGAGAGCAAACCTCACAAAACGTGTTAGAAATCGTTGAAGAATAATAGCAAACACATGAAAAATCTATTGTTAGTCATAAAATTGTAAATAAATACCTTACATGCCACTTACAAGTTGTAATCCATTTTTGGAGCACTTGCCGACATCCGATTGAGCTTAAATTTGGCGGGTATCCATAATTCCGGTGACAACGCATTATGAAATTTTTGTTACAGAACAAACAAAATGGCGGCTCCAAGATGGCGTATGAGTTTTGTGATTATGTTAAAAAAATTGTATGTGGGGGTTTTCGGAGTCGGAGATAATGAATTTTTCGTCAAAATTGATGAAATTGAAATGATGACCAATGGAATTTTTGTTAAAGAAAAAACAAAATGGCGCTCCAAGATGGTGGACGAGATTTAGGTTCATGGTCCGATTCTATTTAAAATTGGTATGTGGGGGTTTTCGAGTTCGGAATATTTGAATTTTTCATCAAAATTCACAAATTCAAGTTTGCGGACGAGATTTGTAATTATAGCCTGATTCGATTCAAAATCGGGGTTTTTGGGGTCGGAGATTTTGAATTTAGTTATTGATTTTTCGTTAAAATTCATAACTTGATGATGGCATCTCCAAGATGGCTGATGAGTTACTCTGTAGATGGTCTCCTCATTGAAGGACTATATAGCTCAGAACTCAGAAAAAGACCTCATAATAACGATGTTTCAATTTTAATGCATAGATCAACGCGTACTTGAGTACTTAAAAGCACAAAATGATATAATTGATAAAAAAACTTTTCAAAGACAAGCTCTCATTCGAATGCACTGAGAAGTAAAGAAATATTTGCTTTGATGTGTGACGTCGAACTGAAAACTTTGCACGACAAGCTTTTTGATGTATAACTCACGGAATAACCTTCGTCACACATCGAAGCTATTACTTTTCACTTTTTGGTGCATTTGAATGAAAGTTTGTATTTAGAAATATTTTTTATCAATTATTTTTGGGTTACTCGTTTGGATGGCCATTCACTCCAAAATTCAAGGAACATATTACTTAGGCAGATATTCATAGAAATGGTAGGAAGAGAACGGATGAGACTACTTCATATAGATAATTCCATAACCCGGTATCGTTACATGCTTCTCTTCTAATTAAGATCCATCTCAATGAAAGTGTTTGAGAATTGGACGCCAGGAATTTGTATTCCATATCATAGCAGACGATGAACTATTCATCATCAAAATTATTATTATAAATAATTGCCAAACGATGTAATTCAATATATGGCAAAAAAATATATTCATCACATATTCTCTAACGTGAAATATGGGGCGTTTGAGTTTGTCGTGTTTCAGTTGACTATAGAAATTTTGGGTGTGGTAATATCGACCTCAACACATTGAGACAATGTAAAATGGAACAAGATAACCAATATTTTATAGTTAATAACCAAATTTTTCATGAAATGCATCATAGAAATTGCAGCGCATAAATTACGTGGAGTCGTCTGCTCCATGTAGATTTACAAACTCAGCTCTGATGTGAATGTTAAATATTTCCGGCATGAAAGCCGGTTGTATAGCGGTGATTGATAGCTAACGATGTCGGGCATCAATTTGTTTGATATATACATTTCGGAAGCTCAGGTGAATAGCTTCATTCCGGGAAAATTTTCAACCAATTTTATTTAATTCAATAAAATGAATCTGTAGCAGCACTAGTTGTAGCTCTTCAAATATATACTTCCTCAGCTTTCCAACTTCCCTACCAAAGAGACGTATGTGTTGATATCCGTTCACATAAAATAAATGAATAAATAAATTAGATGTGCCAGAAGTTGTTATCAACTTTTTTATAATTTTTTCACGTGGTTTGATTGACCTCCATTCAACCCCAGTTATGTTTAGTCATCTACCATAGTTTTTGACATACAGGGTGTAACCAAATAAGTGCGAAAGTTTTCAGAGGGTGATTTTTTGTCGAAAATTAAAGGGGATCTTTCATGTAAACAGAAGATGTTAGGTCTTTTTTTTTAAAGTTACACGCTTCCAAAAATGAGACAAAAATAGTTATTTTTTTTTTAAATTGCTGAAGAGTTGAAGGAATGGCATTTTGTAGGCATGTTCTACCAACGAGAAGGCTACCTATGGATATTTTTTTAATTTTGTTGTGAAACCTGCAACCCCTATTCCATTTCTCACCAGAACATTTTAACGAAACAAAATTTCTCAATTTGAAAGAATGTGTTGAGAAGAACAGTTCATTCCAAAACTTTTTTAACGCCAGTGTTGTGTCCGTAAAAGCAATAATTTCCTAATGGAAAAATAAAATACAACATTGCGCATGAACGGAACTTCTGTGAATGGAATCGAAAAAATCTAGTAGGTGGCTGTCACGTTTTGTTTGCACAACTTGTGACTTCAATAGTAGTATTTTGTAATCATTTCGCCTGTTTCAACTTTTAGTGTAGGCATGTACCAGTACAATGTTTTGTTTTAATATAATATCAAATTGAAAATACAAAAAAAAAAAAATTATTTGTATTACAACTAAAAAGGCAACAAAATCATACGGAACGGAGTTATAAAAACTGCTCAAATTAACCTCCAACCATTAGATAGGAATCAAGTATTGGTCTCATAGACTGGCGCAATCGTTAAAATATTCCTGGTGTTGGAAAGGGAAACATTCTCGATTAAATATTGAATATTGAATATATATATTTTTCTGTGAATTGAAAAATCCACGATAAAAATGAAGTTATTTTTTGCTGGACATTGAGCTACATCTGATAGATATTCTGAAAATATCCTAACTCAACAGAAAAAATCTGAAATTGAAAATTTGCATTTTTATTCAGATAGTTATACGATTTTCAGTTCCAGACTCAATTGAGAACTCTTAAAGATGAATGTTTTCCAAAAGAGAGTACTCACCAGAAATTATTCGTAACATTGACGCAAGAGGGGCATCGCATTCACTAGGTCTTCAATACATTTTTGTCGACGAAAATCTATTTCATGCTTCCACGATCATCAGGAAGACCGGAAGAAATGGTAAACATATTTTCAAGAAGCAATCTCTCTTTGCAAAGATGGAAAAAGTTAGAATCATTTCTTCCAGGGAGACACTTTGAAATTAGTATTTCACGACATTAAAACCTGTCATGGGAATGATAGATTGATTTGTTGGAAAAATGAACAGGATATTCATAAAATCAGATGTGAAATTATCTGTGACTGGAAGATAAACTAAAGTCACCATCTTCCATCGTCGAAATAACCTCTTGTGGGGTATTCATGTTGAAAAGGAAAACATTCTCAATTGGATATTGAATAGAAAGATTTTTCTGTGAATTGAAAAATCCACGATAAAAATGAAGTTATTTTTCGTGAATGTCTAAAAGAAAACAACAACTTTCCCTGCTTAAGCCACGCTGGACATTGAACTACATCTGATAGATATTCTAAAAAGACCCTAACTCAAAAGAAGAAATCTGAAATGGAAAATTTGCATTTTTATTCAGATAGTTATTCGATTTTCAGTTCCAGACTTAATTAAGAACTCATGAAGATGAATGAGGCAAAGAAGAATTTTTTCCAAAAGAGAGTACTCACCAGAAATAATTCGTAACATTGACGCAAGAGATGCATCACATTCATAAGGTCTTCAATACATTTTTGTCGACGAAAATCTATTTCACGCTTCCACGATCATCAGGAAGACCGGGAGAAATGGGAAATACATTTTCAAGATGTAATCTCACTTCGCAAAGATGGAAAAAGTTAGAATCATTTCTTTTGGAGAGACACTTTGAAATTAGTGTTTTTTCACATAAAAACCTGTTATGGGGTATGATAGATTGATTTGTTGAAAATATAAATAGGATGTTCATAAAATCGGATGAGAAATCATCTGCGACTAAAAGATGAACTTTAGTCACTATCTTCCATCGTCAAGACAACCTCTTGTGGGGTATTCATGTTGAAAAGAAAAACATTCTCAATTGAATATTGAGTGGAAATATTTTTCTGTGAATTGAAAAATCCACGATAAAAATAAAGTTATTTTTTGTGAATGTCTAACAGAAAACAACTATTTCTCCAGCTAAAGCCATTTTTATGAACATCCTGTTCATATTTTCAACAAATAATTCCTGGTGTGTTTTGGATTATCTCGCAGGCTGCAATGATGCGATTCCTTAAATCATTCAAACATTCAATGGGGGTCCTCTAAACCAAGGTCTTCATGTGACCTCAGATGCAAAATACCAAGAAATTCGAATCTGGAGATCTGGGAGGCCAACGTTGAGGTCCTGCTCTGCTAAACCAACGATTTGGTTACACGTCGTCCAAGTACTGACGAACTGACGAAGAGCTATTCTGAAATGGACAGGCACACCATCGTGCATAAAGCACATTCGTGGTCGACTAGCTAGTGGAGCATTTTCAAGTAAAATGGAAAGCTGCTCCTGGAGAAAATTTGCACTAGTTAGCCTTAACGGTCCAATAATATTTTCGCCAATAATTCCGACCCACACGTTCAGTGAAAATTCATATTGATATCGACCTTCTTGAATTGCATGTAGGTTATCTTCGGCCCATAAATGATTGTTGTGGAAATTTGTAATCCCTCACCTTGAAGAGTTGGATTCGTCAGTGAATATTACATTTACTGAAACTTGAGCATTTTGGGTAATCATTATTTTGAGGAATCCATTGACAAACGTCTACTCGATGGAAAAAATCTCGCGGCAAAAGTGCCTGGACTAGTTGAATATGGTAATGATATAATTGGTGAACCTTCAAAATTTCCCAGATTAGTTTACTGTTAACATTAAGTGTGTTAGCAATTTGTCTTGTACTCAATTCCGGAGGAATTCAATCATATTGAGAGCCTCTTCTTCCAGTGCCACCGTTCTTACTACTCGTGGACGACCACAATCAGTTGTTCGTTTTTGAAAAGTCCCTCTTTCACGGAGATGTTGGTGAAGATGTGCAAAAATTGTTTGATGAGGTATCACACGCTGAGGATACATCTCTGCATAGAACCGTTTAGCTTCCAAAGAATTTCCATTGGCACGACCATACATGAAATGCATATCGGCCATTTCAGCATTAATGTTAATATTCATATTGAAAAAAATACCGTCGGAGTAGTTAACTGAAAAAAAAATCATCTCGCAAACCGTTCGGAATTAGGGAACCACATCTGTGGAGCTGCTATATACAAGCTTACGCTAACCTCCGATGTCCCACCAATGTTCCCATTCCTTACCAGGCGCAGGTGATTTTCAAATGTCAAATCAAAAAATTATCAGACACATTTTTTTTTTCAAATAACACTATTTTCGACACCATTCGAGAAACATTTTAATTTCACAATGGAATATTTTAGCATTTTCTAAACAAGCCCTATTGAGTTATAAACATATCTTGCCAAGAAATTCTTGGTTCTTTTGGGTTTGCCATGGAAACAAAGGTCAATTGTTATTGAGAAGGGATGTTCTGTCGAAGTGAAAAAGAGTTGTGATAATTCTTTACTAAAATTGATTCACAAATGGAAAATTATCCAAACCGAGTTGTGTTGGACTTGTTTGCAATCCTTGGCATGTGTCAATGAATTTTACAGAGAACTGTCCATGAGTTTGATTTGAAGTATCCAAATTTGCAAAACCTTACACGGAAAAAGTAATATGACGGATGTTACATAAAAAAAATGTGGGAGTCTTTGATTTTTTTTTCACTACCGTAGCAAGTGAGACGTGGAATGAACGAGTAGAAAATTCTGAGTACAATAATACAAATATAGTACAATCTCAAATATAGAAAACTATTAACAAGCGACGAAATAACAATTTTATACTATATTTCAGCGTTCATGAATAACACCAGCACTTTATATCGGCAGTTCTGAATAGCACTCATGTAAAAACAACAGAATCACCGCCCTGTTTCGTGTTTCCTTTTGAATCAGATAGACAATAATTTAAGAATCTCACATATTATTTTATTATATTATAATTATGTAAAACTAAAGTATAAATTCAATACAAAGAAATAAATCTAAAAAAATCGAATGTCACCGAAATGACGGTCGTATCTGCAATAGCAATTTATTAGCGCGGATTTTGAAAATATTTTAATTTTCTACCGTCAGAAGACGAACATCTATGCACATTGAATTCTTCCATAATTATCTATCTTCATTTCTAAGTTAGGTGAAATACTTTATTTTATTGCGTACACTGAACTATTATTCCATTATGATAGTCCTAGTCTATCAATCACGCTATCATATAACTTTTTTTGTTGTCGCATCGAAGGTTAAACCGAAAAAATTCAAAATAAAATGAAAAATTTAAAAAAATGTTATTCGACGAAAAAATTCAATAAACTAAAGAGTAAGAAACAAGTTAGGTGTTGTTTGCTATCATCGTTTTATTGAGTAGGCAAGTCTTTTGATTTGATGTTTGATATTCCTATTTATTCGGTTCTATTGAAGTGTTCTGGCAGTTTCGCATTATTGACGTTATAATTCGATTCAGATGCCGTAGTGTTGCATTGTTAACTACAGAAAGCAAATAGTATAATTTGATAGACAGATGAAAACAATGGGTATGCCGTCAATCAAAAATTTTAAAAACGCATGACTACGGCATATTAATATATGTAATTATAACGTTAATAATGTGAAACTGCCAGACGACTTCAATAGAACTGAATGAACAAGGATATCTAACTTATCAAATAAACAGATGAATGATGATGATGATGATGACTTGTATCTTACGTTTCAGTATATTTTATTTTTTCCGTAGTCGGGTTACAGTTTCTTTGAACTTTTCATTTTATTCATCCATGAGACTTCAAAAATTGCACACCCCTGTGCCTTTTCCCACGGAAAATTCTGCACTCACAACACAAGAGCATGATGAATTTTTCAAAATATGATTTGGACTTGTGAGACAACATTTTATCAGTAGCGAGTTTACAATAGGCAAAATCGACAGTTTTTTAACCTTCTGAAATTCCACATATGCTGCTCGAAGTTGAAAATCAAGTACAATTTCGAATGAATGTGTTTTTTTTTGGTAATGAACGGAGAGGTTGTTACATAACAGGATATATAGACGATATTATTGCTATGTAATATTATCAATAATATCAATTTATATAATAATAATTTACTATGCAGAGTAACAATACTGCTGAACCATGCTGATCTAACAATATAATGTGAAATACTGATATTTACTGATACACAGAAAAAAACAAATTGTTGAATCGAACAATAGTTATTTATTATACGAGGGAAAAATATCGGATTTTAACTAGAGCTAAAATCTAATATTTTTCCAATGTATAATACACAATTTTTTTCTGTGACGAAAAAAAAGACGATTCAATATTGAGAGAACATATTATCACAATATATTAAAGTCAGAAAATGATCGATATGAAATTTGAATTTTCAAACTGGTAGGCTGATGTATTTATAGCGACAATTAGACCTGCGTTGCTAAGGAAACCTCTGAAGTAATCAAATATCTGTCAATTTAGTACTGTGATTTGATAAAAAAATCGCGAACTTGTGGTTGTTCAGTATTCATTTTGAATAATATGAAGTGAAGAATGTCTGATTCCAAGTTTTCTCTGACTCCACCGGATATAGTGATGTAGCGAAAGTAGCGTTATGAAAATTTTTGCCAGCTAAATCCCGAAAAATTTAAGAAATCGCGTATTCAAGATTTATGGAATGGAAGATGAAAAGGACAGGCAGTTCTTCCTCGGAGTCGGTGTTATTGGCTTATTTTCCGGAACTTGCACAACAACAATAGCCATCAACAGTGTGGTCGAATTATTCAATGATTAAAAGTATGTCACAACCCAATAATAATGTAGACATCCCAAAATATTTCAAACTAATTACATTTCTGAAACAAAATGGGAAAGGTTTCACGCCCAAGGAAGTTGCGATGTTTACGAGTACACAAATTAGTGGTTCTTCAAATAATGCTCCCGATGAAGTTTATTTAATGGCCAAGGTTGATGTTTCATTTGGGATTGCAGAAGCTTGTCGAATTTGTTAGATAAGCCAGGTAACAGTGGATGATATTGGAGATTCGGGAACGTTATTAATTGTGGAACTTAAGTAAACAGATAATGATGTAAGTAGGAGATTTGTAGTTACTGAAGAATATATTAATTAAGAATTTTTTACCGAATGAACATAGCCCTCCGTCCAGCAGCAGCAAAGGATCACCGCCTGTTTAATGCATAATTTTCGTTAACTTGAAAATGCTAACTCATATGTCATTCATTTCGAAGATCGTCTGCTACGCTTTTAGTTGAATCTGGGGGCGACTTGATTACACTGAAGAAATATAGCGGTTGGACGTCATCAACGGTCGCTGAAGGGTATGTTGATGGATCGGTAGCACACAGGACAGAAATAGCTAACGAAATATGTAGAACGTGTGTCAGTGCTGCAATAACACCCGATTCGCGACCAGGTACATCAACGGCAGTTGTGTCCATGGCAGAAAGAAAAATGTTCAACGCAAGAAAATTCGACTGTTGTACCGAATAATTCAAGGAACATGCACAATTGATAGTTGTACTTCTGATATAACGGAAATGTAACTTTTGTATAATAAAATATTCTAGAATTGAATATTCACTTTTGAATACGTTGAAATGTCAAACTTTTTTTCTTTCACAGACAAAATAAATTGGGATAAAACAAATAAAAGTGTCATTCTATCGCTAATAACAACAGTTAAGTGAAACTTATTACAACATATGGACAGTATAACTACTAGTAAGTGTGAACTGTTGATTGATTGATTGATTGATTGTTACATTCAATAGTCATTTTGGTTAATTTTAACGAGTAAAAACAGCAAATTTCCCGATAAACAATAAAAAAATTTCAAACATCCCAGGAATCTGGTACCTTCGTATCTACAACACGTGATACTCGATTCGGTACCATGCCTACGTGTCATGCGTGTATCAAATCGGTATCAACTCTTGATCAACAATTTACGGTGCTCAGTACTGCTCAGTCTGCCACATATACTGGCACGGAATATGTGCTCGCCCGCATCCCATCGACAATCAGAGAGAGACGAGAGACGCATATACAATCGAAAAATGCCTACCTGCCCAACAGAATAATAATGACATTGAAACTTCGATTTAATGCTATTATATCTCTGTTGTCTCCAATACTGTCAACCTATGACAATCACAAATTGAAACGCCTAATGGCTTGGTAGCGGTAGCGGTACAGTCACAATCCATTAGCGAATATTGTACCGAAATCGCATCACTACGCAAATGAAATGATGAAGTGCGCGCAAGAATGACAGCGCAGAACTGACAAAGAGAAGTCGCCGTGAAAAAAATATTCTTATTTTTGGTGTCCCAGAGTCAAATACAACTGAGGCCTCGAAACAAGTTGAAAATACTCTGGATGCTATTGATCCGGAAATTAATGAAAAACTGATATCTATATTTCGCCTTGGTAAACTCAGAGCGGACGGCAAACCACGACCAATCAAGTTGAATTTCCATTCTGCAGATGATGCATTGTACACACTGAAACGTAAGTCAAATATACCACGAGATAAATTCCCGAACATTTCTATCAAGACTGACCTCACCCTCCGTAGAATAGAACACCTGTCCAACCTGAAGGAAGAACTACAGCGTAGACAACAAGAGGGGGAAAGATGGCTCACTATAAAATATATAAAAAGCGTCCCCCAAATAATATATACAACCTCCAAAAGGACCAGGGATGAATATGACTCACCTAAGAGGATGAATAGAACGAAGCCTGAGACATTCACGTTGATTGAGCCTCAAAAATTGCAATTAGGATTTATCATATTCTGGAATTGTCGAGGAATGAATAATATATCAGATTTCATCAGGGACCACGACGGATTTTCAATACTGTGTGTCAGTGAGACGTGGTGTTCCCAAGAACTATTAGAATCTCCTGATTACTTATCGGCTTTCAATATTATGAGCTCTCATGCGCTGAAACAGAAGTCAGTGGGCAGGGCAAGTGGTGGATTTTGCATCTTCTATAAAAAAGAGCTCAATGTTATTGTCCTTGATAAATCCCCATGGTGCATATTCTGCGTTTTGATTTGTCATGAACAATCACTTATAATTGGTTCTGTATATTTCAAACTCTCCCTGGATATATACTATATACTAGAAACATTCGGATATTTGTGAAAAATATCCTGACTCACCGATTATCATTGGCGGTGACTTCAATTGTTGGGTTGGTGAACAGGGCGAAATACCCGAAGAGATGCTTGTGAACACTGAGCTATTTGAAAGTAGGTTAAGTAATGATAAAATCCTGAACACCATAGGTCGCAACATTCTAGAATTCTCCAAAATAATTCCAGAATCTCAATCAGGGTTCAGAAGTGGAAGGGGATGTGCAGATAATGTTTTCGTTCTCACTTCCACCATTCAGCTCCACCTTCGCTTGAAGAAGAGAAAAGTGTTTGCACTTTTTGTAGATTTCAAACGCGCTTTTGATTCCATTGAACTCAACCTTCTCTGGCACAAACTCTATGCTTCAGGAGTTAGTTCGCGGTTCTGAAATATGCACCATTTGCAATCGTAATGAGCATGAAACCCTAGAATATATCCTCTTTAATTGTCCAATATATTCTTTCATGAAACCTTCAGATGCTCACTGTCTTTCCACTTACAATAATTTCATCAGTCACTTCGAGAATGTTGCACCTACTGAAGACCAAAAACTGTCCTCACATATATGGAATGTACTTTAACTACGTTCATTCGTTCTAAACGAATGGAAGGTTCCATGTAGCAAAATTCATGTCCTGATGTAATCAGATATGTGTTTGGGATTACACAAATGTATTGTTACTTCCCTATTATTGATTTTAATTTTTGTTCTATTTTTATGACTTCTCTCACTAATAGTCTCTTTTTTCTCCTTTCATTGTGACACTCTAATATATAACTATATGCTATGTATTCATTAGGAGCAATACAATTGAATAAAAATATCTATATATATGCACGACAAAATATTATCTGAAAATGAGTGAAATTATGTCTTGGTTTCGGATCAAATTTGAAGTTTCAATCAACTGAAACTAATTTGCATGGACCAATTATCTCATTCGAGTTACTCTATTGATTACTCGTTTTGGCAGAAATGTTGTTTCGACCATGTGATTATTTTGTTCATTCGAATAATCAGGTCTTCAAAACTTGCTAATTGCTTTGACAAAACTATCCATTCGAACAAGTATTGAGGTCGAATTGATAAATTCAATAAAATGTCAATTCAAGAAAATAAGCTGATCTCTTCACTGAAAATATTTATTCAAATGAGTAATCATTTTGTTAATCCATTGAATATAGCAACCGCATGAGAGCATGAGAGCCTACACCAGTCAGGGTCAGTAGTGCGAACGCTTCGCCATCTAACGCATATAATTCAACTTATATAATATTCATCTATTTGAATTAATATATTTTCGTCCTTTGATTGAAATGAATATTTTATTTGCATTTGAACAAATTTCCATTCTATATGAAGATATATCGAAATCAAAGAAATGTTAACATTACATTGAGGAATCCAGTTTGACACCGCAATATAATGATTCCATCAATCGAATACACCTGTGTTTTGAAATTAATTTCATTCAGTCGGGCCAAGCCAATGGAAGTGACCGAATGAATTTGGTTCAATAAACAAATCTTTTTTTTTTTCGTTGATGAAATGAGGCGAACGTGACTTACTATCGTTACTGGATAAGGAGATGAATAAATGTTCAAACTGATATTGGGAACTATTCACATTAATAATGTTCAATAAGACTGAATCATATGAATGAATATAATCCACTTCTTCATTGTCTATGTCTATGAATTTCCTTTTTTTTACAAATGTTCTCACCAAATACAATCGTTATGAAAATCATAAACTTCTACTGGTTGTCTGCTCTCACTATTTTCTCTCTACAGAATCACTGTCTCATTTAAAAATATCAAGCACGTGTCCAAGGTATGCTATTTTATGCACGAAGGAAATTTTAATAATAAGAGATATTTAGGAATTCTCCAAAACGATGTAGAAATATTCCTTGGAAATTTGCCATTGGCAAGAGCTACACGTTCATGGTACCAGATGGATAGGGCACCATCGCACGATAAAATAACGGTAGATACCAAATTGACATTCATGTTCGATCACCGATAGAGAGAAGATGAATACAATATTTTTTGTATTTCCTGGAAATCGTTTACGCTTCCATCCTAGAAGGTTATCTTCAGTACCTTCCTGAAAAGTAAGTAGGTGAGTGAAACTGGATTGTGTTTTTTTTTTGTGAACTTATTGGTTCGAAAACTTTATTTACTCGTCAGGTTAGCATAAGAAGATATCCATGAAATGACGACATCCACAATGTAAAATAGATTGAAATTGTATATATCCAAGTTAAAACTGATGAAATTAAAAATAAAATTAAAATTCTCAATTACCACATTGAGTAGCACCATGGTTGTACTCAATCCAGTTTCACTCACCCACTTACTTTTCAGGTAGGCACTGAAGATGACCTTCTAGGTCGAGAGCACTATACGATAAATAAATTATTTGCACGAGATACTAAAATATATTTCATTGGTTACGCCACGTGCACACAGTTCCACTTCCAATGGCAGAGAAAATTTACCAGTTCGCAATTAAGTTGATTTGGGACTTAGAATAAATGATACAGACTTTTGACGGTCCCGATCCCAACGAAATCGGATGAGCTACGCAATCTTCTGAAAGTAGAATGATAGAATGTTCACACAGCAATGATGGTCATATTGATCATTTCCGTTAGAGTTATGTCCTTATTCGTTAATTATAATTTGTCTTGTGTGATTGAATGACTCTCTGGAGGTTGTTAGGCATGGAAAATGCTCGTGTAACTCAAACATGTAGATTTAACATTTTATATTTTCACTTTCCATGTTTCAACAACTAACATTAAATTCGAGAAAAAACGGTATCGTGAAATGCAGATGTTGAATCAAGGGTCTTCGATAGCTCAGTTGGTAGAGCATCAGACAAGTAATCCTGAGCTCGTGGGTTCAAATCCTGCTCGAAGATGATTTTTTTCTGGATTTTAAGAATTTATCTACAATGCCACGAATTCCTTATTACATGTTATCCTTGCCAGTAGGTATTAGCACTCTGAGAGGTTTGTTTCTATTTCGAGGAAGACCACAAGCCATCCTGATGATTGGGAAACCATGAAACAGATGTAGGCGGATGGTGGTCCCCTTGAAATTGAAACAAAACTCTCCTCTCCATTTATATATATATATATATATATATATATATATATATATATATATATATATATATTGTTATGGTATGATGAATTATATAAATATAATATTGTTTTTATATAGTGAATGAAGCTAATAGTTTTTTCTATTCTTATGAGCCAGAATTGATATGATATAAATAGATATTTCTGCCCCTGTAATAATAATTGCCAGCGAACGTCACTGTTTTCTCGTTACGCTACCAACGATTATTATTTTCCTTGCCACAGTTGGTACGCTCTTATCCCAAAAGTGGCCGGCTCAAAGCAATAGATACACTGCCACTGGTGACTAACTTCAGTTTATTGAATGATCTTTGTTATGTTAGTTAATCATTGTGAGAAAATAAACAACCAAATATCAAAAACAATTATCTCCTTCATTCAGGAAGACTTAAAATTACCTGGCCTACGAGAAATAACTCATACTAGAGTGAATCAAACAAATATTCACGAATAATAATAATAAATGAGATCATGGATAGATAACAGAACCTCACTTTTCGTGAATGTAAAATTTTCTGTTATTGTTCAAAGTAAAGTGAAATAGCGTTCTTCGAATGTGCAATTGGTTATTTGTGAAATAGTTCTGGACCGAAAATACACTATGAAAGTTTTTATACCTGGTTGGAACTGTTGGTGTTCAAACTATACCATGAAACAGGATGACTCCTCTCTTCATTCGCTGTCAGGACTGCAATACCAGTATCAGGAACTATATAGATGTGGAAATCAGTATCAGGATCCGTGGTTATATTATATCATTAAGGTAATATTTGTTTTTGTTTCCCAAATGATGGAATTATTCAATTTTTTTATTAGAAAAATTTGTGCGTGCTATCTGCTTGGAAATATTTTTTCATCTTCCTGTTTTTCCATTTGAATTTTTGAATCCGCGCACTAAATTGTCACATTTCACTGTTTAGGTTTATTTTACTCAATTTATATATCCAACTATTTTTCCATACTTATTGCTATTTACAAATTCTAATAATAATTGCTTATGATATCAACCAATTGCTATTCCTTCACAATTTCCAATTTTCACCTATGACCATCTATTCTCTGATTGGCTATCATCATGAAGACGTTTGCTGTTCTACCATTGGTAACTTTCAGTTATCTCCAATTTCATATACTGTATGTTTCAAATTTATAAATGTGTTGATTACTGTTTATTCCTTGCAAATTTTGTAAATTTAGACTTTTTGTTGGCTTTTTTCCAATTATGGTTTATGATCATTATGACAGTGTATGAAATTGATTTTTTTTTTCCTTAAAGGTTAAAAAACAGAATTCAAAAGTTATTCAAAAAAAAATCTTTGGAACTAATAACTATTTAGTAATTATTATTTTTGTGGATTTTTTCCTTTTAAACCTTTAACTGGCATAACATAACAAAACAATATATATATATATATATATATATATATATATATATATATATCAGTTTC
This sequence comes from Gonioctena quinquepunctata, assembly GCA_018342105.1. Classification (NCBI taxonomy): domain Eukaryota; kingdom Metazoa; phylum Arthropoda; class Insecta; order Coleoptera; family Chrysomelidae; genus Gonioctena; species Gonioctena quinquepunctata. The sequence goes on along the minus strand of JAFIRS010000584.1, from coordinate 139,002 downwards.
AGTTTATTCAAATTCAAATATTAATAGAGTAGGAGTATAATATTATATATGGTTTTTGCCCCTGTGGAGAAGAGAGATAACACCCTAAGCATATGGGATGCTTGTATTGTGATATATCCCTGTTCTTCCTGGAGGCTTGGTAATATTAACTTATTAAATTCTATCAATGCTATGGCTAATGAGTAATGAGTACATTGAAACGAAAATTTTGGATCTGTACAATGGAAAAAAAACAAAACAATTTTTTTTATTTTTTTTATATCTAGTTATAATTTATGGTATTTCAAAATATATTCATAATAGAGTTTTGGTTTCGACTGATGAAAAGTTATATTTGATTTGTAATGGTTTTTGTTTAAACCAGTTCTGAGGCGAGCTGGCACTATATTGAACAGCTTAGGACCGTAAAAGAATATACATCTTTGTGTATGATGTTTATTAAAACTAGGTAAGTTGAGACAAAGGTTTTTTGCAAATCTAGTATGTGTGGTTTTATCTGTCTCGTATAATTGTTTCTTATGGAATATCCATATAAAGCAGTGAAATGCATACAGACTTCTCACATTAAGAAAGTTTGTTTCTTTATATAATTCTTCACTCGAGAATAATCTTTGTTTTTTAAATATAATTCTTATTATCGTGTTTTGTTCAGCTTGAAGACTACGCAAAGTATTGTTAAACATTCCACCCAAAGCAGTAATGCAGTATTGTATTACCGATTCTGCCATTGAGTGGTATAATATAATCATATTTTTCCTATTCAAAATATCTCTTAAAGTAAAAAATTTGTAGGTTAATTGTCTAAATCTTTTCGTGACGTAAAAAGCATGTTCGTCCCATTTTATATACTGGTCAATTATAATCCCAAGATATTTGATTTTGGTCACTTTCTCAATTTTGGGGCAGGTACAGGATGTTTCAAATATACATTTGGGAGAGTGTATCTTTATTGAGTTTTCTTGCGGTTGATCAATTGAAAAGGAAATAAATTAAGTTTTTTTTATATTCGAACTCAAAAGGTTTATATTCAGCCATAAGCCTATGCTTTTCAATCCTGTTTCCGCATTGTTGTATGTCTGAGACCATTTTTCTCCTGTGAATACTATTGCTGTATCGTCAGCATATGAAATGAGATGTCCAGAATTTTTTTATTTGAGTTATACTGTTAATATATATTAAGAAAGTACTGGTCCTAATACAGTTCCCTGTGGTACCCCAGTTGTGATTTCTAGTGTTTTGCTCAATGTATTGTCAATTTTGACTCTTTGATTTCTGTGTGTTAAATAATTTCGCAAAATATCCAAAGATGGTCCCCGTATGCCATAATGGTATAGTCTGTCTAATAATATTTCATGTGATACCGTGTCAAAAGCCTTTGCTAGATCAAGAAAGACAGCTAGGCATTTATTTGATTCATCTAAATTTTCGATAATTTTTTTTGTAAGATCAAGAATGGCTGTTTCTGTATTACAGTTTTTTCTGAATCCAAACTGTTTCTCAGTAATCACTTGATGTAAATCAAGTTACGTATACCTGAGAAAATTTTGAGAAAAAAGTCTATATAAACTTGTGTCCGGAAATGCTTCGTTTTGGAGACACAGGGTGTTGAAATTGAATTTTTTCTGCGTACGCTGTAATTATTTATTCCAAATGGCCCTAACATTTTTGACAGTGAACTTCTGGTACTTTTCATAAAAAAAACTTTATTCTTACACCTTTTCCAAGTAAAAAAGGTTAACTTCCTCAACAACGCTGGAGGTGATCGTTTTCGAGATATTTACAATTTTCTATATCGATACATGTTACTTAGCTCCCAGGGCGCTGAGTGAAGTTGCTGAGAACATTACAAAAACTGAGTAAGTCTCGTCAAAATCAACTAATTTTTTCCTATGCAATGTTGATCAAAAAATGATTTGTTTTCGAAATACAGATTGTTGAAATTTTCCAAAACATGGTTGGTTTTTGTCATAAGTTTTTTGCAATTCTAGTTATTTTCATCAAACTCCATACGCAGTATGCACGGACAGACTTCTTCTAAACCGAGCATTATCAAACTGCTCAATCAGTATAGCCAAATTTTATTTCAATAATTTCTGTCACTCTCCGCTTGCAAATTAATTTAATTAAATCGAGTGAGCTATGAACGTTCGTTTATAGAAATAGAAGTTCGCTGTCACATTTTCAACTTTTCATTGACAAATTCACAGTTCGGAGTTTATAAAGTAATTTTTTGGTACCATGTTCGACTTCACGAATGCTGAAATGGCTGATATGGTTTTTGCATATGGCTTGGCTGACGGAAATTCAACCGAGGCCAGACGCATCTATCAGGAAAGGTATCCCCGAAGCGTCACTCCTTGTGCAGCGACATTTGCGAATCTTTTCCGGTGACTTTCTGAATCTGAAAGCTTTGAGAGAAATTCTGCAGTAGGACGGCCACGGACCACAACTGTGGAATTGGGGGAGGCGGTTTAAGAAGAAAATTAGTGAACATCCAGAGAAAAGTACAAGAAGAATTAGTAAAACTTTAAATGTGAGTCACATGACCGTTTACAGAATTTTGAAGGAACAGCAAATATATCCTTATCATATTTAGCGTGTCCAGGCACTTACGCTACGTGATTTTCAACCACGTATCGAATTTGCTCAATGGCTTCGAAGAAAAGTCGAACAACATCCCCAAATTTTATCGAAAATCCTCTTCACAGATGAGGCTAATTTTTCAAGAAATGGTATCATGATCTTCCATAACAACCACAACTGGGCGAAAGATAACCCAGATGCGATAACGCAAACTCATTTCCAAGACAGATTCTCTTTTAATGTATGGGTAGGCATAATTGGGAATATTCAATTGGGCCCTATTTGCTTCCCTTACGTTTGAATGGAGATGCTTGCCAAAATTTTTTGGAACACGAGCTTTCCCAGCTTATGGAAAATGTTTCCATTGGTATTCGAAATCACTCTTGGTTTATGCACGATGGAGCCCCTGCTAATTTTAGTCTGATAGCAAGAAATTTCCTAGACGTAGCATATCCCCAACGATGGATAGGAAGAGGAGGCACTCAGCATTGGCCCCCGAGGTCACCGGACCTCAACCCCGTCAATTTTTTTTTTGGAGATACCTAAAATCACCAGTTTATGCTAGCCCCATCGGAAGCGGGGAAATGTTGAGGGATCGCATGATAGCTTGCTGCGAAACGATAAGAAACACTCCCGGCATTTTTCAACGGGTGCGGAATTCTTTGATGAGGAGAGCAGAAGCTTGTATCACTGTTGGGGGTCGTCATTTTGAACAGTTGTTGTAATACTTGTTTCGTTCAATTTTTATATGTTTGATTGCCTAATAAATATCATAGTACTTCTCCGAATTATTTTTTTACAAACTCCGAAATGTAGCACTTTCTAATTGAATAATTGAACCTGACAAATTTTCATGATTTGGATTGATTTAGCAGTTTGATAATGCTCAGTTTGGAGAAAGTCTGTGTTTGAAGTTAGATGAAAATAACTGAGGTTACAAATAACTTATGACAAAAACCAACAATGTTTTGAAAAAATTCAACAATCTGTATCCCGAAATCAAATCATTTTTCGATAAACATTTCATAGAAAAAAAGTAGTTCATTTCGACGAGACCTACCACATGCTTAGTTTTTGTAATGTACTCAGCAACTTCACTTAGCGCCCTAGGAGCTAAGTAACATGCATCGATATAGAAAATTGTAAATATCTCGAAAACGATCACCTCCAGCGTTGTTGAGGATGTGTACCATTTTTACTTGGAATAGGTGTGAAAATGAGGTTTTTTCATGAAAAGTACCAAAAGTTCACTGTCAAAAATGTTAGGGCTATTTTAAATAGATAATGACAGCGTACGCAACGCCCTCTAGATGTTACATGGAAATTATTACGAAATTATGATTTCCCACGTCAAAAAGAACCCGGATACCAAATTTCGTGCGGATAACTTATTTTTTGCAACAGCGAACAAAAAAAAACAATTTCAACACCCTGTATCTCCGAAACGAAGCATTTCCGGACACAAGTTTATATAGACTTTTTTTCTTAAAATTGTCTCAGGAATACGTCACTTGAATATTTCAACGTACTTATGTTACACCCTGTATAACCAAATGAGTTCATTTCAACAGGGTACAACAGCCCTGTATATTATTTATGAATCATGTGCTTTCTGAAATGGCTCGAAATCAACCACTCCCATACATTTGAAATACTAAAAATCGTATCAAAAATAACGTGCAGATGCGATCAACTTTTTATCTCACCTAGTATGGAAAACTTTACATCAACATTCCGTTTTTGTGATTTCTTTTCCTCATAGGTGACTGATATTCGATATAGGATAACTATAATACAGAGCTATAGAGAGCTCTGACAAAAAGTGCTCCAGAGTTTCTTTATGAAATGTTCGCGATAACTTAGCACTTTTCAAAAGGGTAAGACTGTTATGCATCCAAGTTATCTCTTGAATATGCACGATATAGAGACGGGGACGTGATCAGTAGTTTTTGGAGGTGTTCCGTCCGCGTTATCATGTTTCGCCAACATTTATTGAAACATAGAAGAGAGAGCACGTTTCGGAATAACTAAGCACTTAGCATTCTCTAACAATGCTCGAAGCACTAAGCACTGTTTCAAAAGAGTGCTCGAGAGCACAGTGCACACGAGCTCAAAAGTGCTTTGGGTGCTTTTATGAGCACTAAGCACTGTGCTATGTTACTGCTCTGCTATTATGGCAACAAACTAACAATGCAATGAAAAATTAAGAACTTTGTTAGGGAATACTCATATTATTGATCAGTCTCACTCTGTTGAGAATCATCCTGTATAAGGAAAAGTAGTTGTCAAATAAAAGTTATAGAATTCAACACACGTCAAAGTCTCTCCATATATAAAAAAGTAATTTCATATAGACGATGGGAAATTGTAAGAGAGAAAGAGAGCAGCTACGAAGACTTTTCATGGAAAGTAGTAAAGATTTGGATATAGCACTTACAGCAGAGACAGTAAGCAACGAACAAGTACTAGCACGCTTAAGACAATTGGAAGACAAGAGTGAAATGATATTCACACTGGATGAACTTATTAGAGATAATTTGTTTCCGTCCAATTCAAGTGAAAAAGAGCTCACACAGGAATTTGACCAAATTTAATTCTACAGAGAATAAATCATGAAGTACAGGTCCAAATGCGAAGTTGTTATGAAAGAGTAGTCGGTGCATGATGATCAGAAAAGTTCTACATATCATACGGATGGACACAACAGAAGAAAATTTCGACTTCTTCGACTGGAATTGAAGAAATTCGACGTTAATGTAAAAAAACTGGATTGGCTTTTGGGGCCAGTTCGAAAAGATACATGAAGACGAAGAAATAGATACAGAAAACAAGTTGCTGTATTCATTGCAAGCAACTGAACCAGGTACTGTGGCCAGAGATTTAGTCGAGAGCTTTCCCCCCCGTGGATCAAACTACGGTGAAGCAATTGATTGGTTGAAAGCACGTTTTGCCAAGGATTAATTTCTGATAGAGATTCATGTCAGGGAGTTATTAGATCTCGTCCTCAAGCAAGCAACAAAAACCAAACAGGTATGACCATGGCCAGTTTATATCATAAGTTGGAAACTCAATTGAGAGCACTAAAAACTCCTGGGGTAACTAGTGATAATGATGCTGCAATGCTCTTTCCTTTAGTAGAAGCAGCATTACCAGAGAAACTTTCAAAAGTTTGAGAGAGGTACCGTAGCATGAATCATGTTAGTCTACGTGGAAAATTTGAAGAGGGTGAAGAAAATAAAAGTAATTTCAATAAAACTAATATTCTGTCAATGTTACTAGATTTTTTGAGAAGAGCAGTAGGGTCAGAAGAAAGGATCAATCTTACTCAAACCAGTTTTGGCATAGAAAAGGAGTCGACAAAGACAACTACTGATCGAAAGAAAGAGCAAGAGCAAGGTGGATCAGAATTATATATAGCACTCCTCCCCCTTTTGCAATTCAAACTCTAAAAAAAACTTGAAACGAAATTGCAAAGTATTGAACTCTTACTGATGATTAACTGAAACCGAATTGCTTCGGACTATGTACGGTTTTTCCAAGCCACGTGACGACTGATTCATTCTCTTCTTTCTTCAGAATCTTCAGATGATTTTCTTTCTTCCCAGCAGTTTTCCCTTTTTTTTTCTTCATCCCCTTCTGTTTCTCCTGACTACATCAAATATTGAACCTTATTCTGTGTTCTTTCCCAGAAATCCCCAATGGATAAAGTCTTTGGATTGGTCGAATGATTTCACCATTACGTACTTTCATCCGGGCAATCCTAGCTATCCCGTCTCTGCCAGGTATTACTTCTATTATTCCTCCTAGAGACCAGTTCATTCGTTTGAAATTGTCCGAAGCAACATAAACAATGTCACTAACGTTCAAGGTGCCAGTTTTTCTATGACTAGAGTGTACTAATTCTGCCAGGTATTCTTTTCTGAATCGAGTTCTGATGCCATCTCTGATCTTTTGTAAATACCAAAAACGTGATATTATATGGTTTCTATCGATGTTTCGTTAGAAGGTAGGTCTTGCGGGACCTGAAGGTATCAAATCTTCGTTTTGAGGAATATAAGTTAGTGGTCGCAAAGAATTTTCATAATTTCTTCAAAATTGACTTCAGCTCTTCCCGAATTCCTCCTCAAAAGTTTTTCGATAATCCTAACCAATCGTTTCCACCATCCTCCCCACCAGGCGGCGGTAGAAGGATTTAAGGATCCATTTTATATATTTTGTTGAAGAATACTTCTCAATTTGATCCTATTCAACATTCTTCGGCAAATTATTAGCCCCAACGAAGTTCGTTCCGATATCGGAATATATGGTTGATACTCTTCCTTTTCTCGCGAGAAACCTCCTCAACAAATATTGATTATTTCGATGGAAAGTACTTTTTTATATGGAGAGACTTTGACGTGTATTGAATTCTATAACATTTATTCGACAACTACTTTTTTTTATACAGGATGATTCTCAACAGAGTAAAATTGATCAATAATATAGGTATTTCCTAACAAATTCTCTCATTTGAAAATGCAATTTTCACAAGCTTTTATTCAGTTTCACTTGTCTCGATGTGTGTTATCAAATTCCACAAGTCAAATTTGGCCCACTTGTAGTTGTCCGATTAACGTGAAATTTGACAGGTGTTCAGAGTTCCTGTGACAATGCATCATGAAATTTGAGGGCTCCAATATAGCGGACGAGATTTGTGTTTATGGTTCGATTCAATTCAAAATTGGTATGTGGTGGTTTCTGTGGTCGAAGATTATGAATTTTTTATCAAAATTGATTAAATGAAAATGGTGGCTTCAAAATGGCTGACGATATCTGTGATTATGGTCCGATTCTATTTAAAATTGGTATGTTGGGGTTTTCGGGGTCGGAGATTATGAATTTCGGGATGGCGGATCCAAGATGGCGAACAAATGTTGTAATGGCTGATGATCCCAGTGATTATGGTCAGATTCTATTCATAATTGGTATGTCAGGGCTTTCGAGATCGGAGATTATGAATTCAGCGGAAGATTATAGTTTTTTCGTGAAAATTCATAAATTGAAGATGGCAGCTCCATGATGGCGGACGAGTCAGAAGGATGAGCTATCTCAGAACTCACAGGATGTAGGCCTCATAATAACGATGTTTGAAAAAATGCATAGATTAAGTCGTATTTACTGAAAAGCAGAAAAATAAATTACTTAATAAAAAACCATTACAAAGATGAGCTTTCATTCGAAAGCGCTAGAAAGTAAAAAATGATTGCTCTGAATGTGTGACGTAGGTTATTCCGTGAGTTATAGATTCAAAAGCTTGTCGCGCAAGTTTTCAGTTCGAGTACAAAAGCGATAAGCTTTTGAATCTATAACTTTCGGAATAACTCACGTCACACATCTAGAGCAACTATTTTTCACTTTTCAGCATATTCGAATAGAAGCTTGTCTTTAAAAATATTTTTTATTAATTATTTCATTCAATTTTATCACCCTATAAGTTCTAAAGTAGCTATAGGATTGAGTTGTGCATAGGGACAGAAAGTCGATAACTTCAACATACCAAAATTTCAGGATACAGGATACAATTTCTCCATGTGCTGCCTACCTGGTCTTTTACACACCATTCATTCTCAACCCCCACTATGAAGGCACTATCGTGAATTTTTTGTCAATTAGAGCCGATAATACCCAAAGATATACAATTGGAACCCAGTGTAATTGTGGGAGCAATTGTATTCAATTGAATTTATGTGCGAAGGTGATGTATAAGGTTTTGGTTTCGAATACCTACCCGGTCGTTAACAATCCCTATCGACGATATATTAACTAGTTTTCCATCGAGTACAGTCAGATATGTTCCAGCTCGAAGAATACCGTATGGAAATGGAAATATTCGATAAATTGAATATAGGTTAATGGTGAATTCCTCAAGATATTGTTCTCCCGGGCATTGTTGATGAACCATATTGAACTCATGAAGCGGAACCTATAAGGAATATATTCAATGCAAAAAAATCATTTGGTTTTTCTACCGCACAATATTCTCGGGTGGTGGAATTATATGGTGCACGAAAATATCGTATAGCTGGGGAAATATCAGAGACATAAGCAAATGATGGTGGAAATAGCATTCCCAAGATCTCATGATCATATTAAATGTATAGCGTCGAGAACTAAAATTGGTTTTAGGACCATATGGAACGGAAAGTGAGATTCGAAAATGTATGAATTGAATCTGAAATTATCGTCAATCATGTTAACATATCGAAAGATATACTTTTTATTGTAAACCTCAAACTATACAATCATAAGTTATAGGTTTCAAATCTCCCACCTGATATTTCTTTGTAATCTAACTGAAATCGAAACATGAATAAAAACTTTTCAACTAAAAATTGAAATGACGAAAAAAAACTTAGTAGAAAAAATAAAGAAAACCTTCTTAGTCCTTATGAAAACTGAGCTCCCAAACTATTGTTAGAAACTAATTTTGAATCGGCGCCAAACAAACAATTAACGTAGATCATTGAATTTCTTTAAGAAAATTATCCCGCTGCCATCATTTCACGCTTTACCCAATTCAGTTGTCATTCAATTGACGCCGACTTAAAATAAGTTCAAAATGAAAAAAAAAACATCCTCTACTTCCTACCAGTGATATAAATCGCATAACCCAGTACGAGGTTGGATTTATTTTCAAATTTAAATGCCAGGTATACCCTATCCAATGAAAGAAAAATCATAGAAATCGAACTACTCTGTGGAAAGTTCAAAGTGGTCATACAATATACGCGTCGACCTCCTCCTTTTTTTTCGGTCGATTAAATTATAGTTTGAAAAAAAAAGGAAACAACACGCATATATGGCAATGGGGACTAGAAAATCGAAAATAATATGGTCATTGACCAAAGAATGTTCTTTCATGTAAAAAAGCGTGAAAAAAATGTTTTGGTGATTGACTTTATTCTTATTATTAAAACATTTCAGTCCTTATTGCCATATATGCGTGTTATTTATTTTCAACTTCTTAGTCCATATTGCTAGAGAAGACTGAAGAAGTCTACAAGAGGAAAACTCTTCGATTTACTCATCCACATGGCATGGAAGTTATTGATAACTAAATTTTTACAAATATGCTGATAACCAGAGCATTCGCCATGTCTTTGAATTAGTAGCCACTGAAGAGTTCAACTATTCACCTTCTGGCACCATCATCAGATCAACTCCAATTATAGTATTGTCATCCAAACTACATATTCGTACCAAGTTTCATTTCGATACGACAATTAGAAGTAGATGAAAATTGACTTCCAAGATTTAATTACATTATTTGTTAGCTAATAATTAATAAATTACAAATTACAAAAATAACTTATATAAAACCTTTTTAAAGAGGAACTTTTATGCAAGCCGTGTACTTGAACGTATAAAATTAGTTTGAGACATCGCTGACAATGATTTGATTACTTTTTGTTGAATTATTTGGTTTCGAAGAGCTTGTCGTGCGTGTGTTCGTAAAAATAGGTACCAATCAATTTGATTGGGTAGTGATTGGTTAGTGAGTGAGAACTTGAATTATTCAATTCCCACAAAGTATTCATAAAACTAAATACCAATTAGATACATTGGACAATGATTGATTGGTGAAGTATTAATGTAATTACAATTCGCGCGACAAGCTTTTTGAAACCAAATAAATCAACAAAAAATAATTAAATCATTTTCAGCGATGACTCAAACTTATTTAATATGTTTTAGTACACGGCGTAAATGAAAGCTGGTCTTTGAAAAGGTTTTTTATTATTCATTTTTCACTTCCAGTTAGTTCGCCTTAATGTTTTAATCTCAAGTAGAGCATCGCTAGTACAAGGTCTCTTCCTTGCAAGTTTTGAGCTGAAAGAAATCATAATCTCTGACCCCAAAAACTCCCACACACCAATTTGAATAGAATCTGACCACAATCACCAAACTCGTTCGCCATCCTGAAGGCGCCATCTTGAATTTATATATTTTGGCAAAAATGTATCTCCGAACCTGGAAAACCCACATACCAATTTTGAATCAAATATGACCATAATCAGAAAACTCGTCCTCCATCTTGGGGCCACAATCTTTAATTATTAAATATTAACGAAAATTTCGAAATCGTTGACCGTGAAAACCGCCGCATACCAATTTTGAATCGAATTGGGCCATAATCCCAAAACTAGTCCCCCACCTTGGAGCCGCCATCTTGAATCTATAAATTTTGACGAAAATTTCATGATCTCCGACGCCATTAAACCCCCCCATACCAATTTTGAATCGAATCGGACCATAATCACCAAACTTGTCCGCCTTCTTTGAGCCACCATATTAAATTCATTATTTTGACCAAAAATCACAAAACTCGTCAGCCATCTTGAATTCATTGATTTCGACAGAACATTCAGAATTTCTGACCCCGAAAACACCCACACACCAATTTTGAATCAAATCGGACCATAATTACAAATGTTGTCCGGCATTTTAGAGACGTCATTTTGTTTTTCCTCCAACAAAAATTCCATAATGCCTTGTTTCCGGCATTATGTATGTCCGTCAAATCTCAAATGATTCAGACGACTAGAAGTCTGTCAAGATTTGACTCCAACTAACGAACTAACTGACAAATTAAACTGAATAAAAGCTTCTAAAAAAAACTTTTTGAAGGCAAGCTTTTTTCAAGTGCGCTATAAAGTGAAAAATAATTGCTTCTGATGTGCGACATAGCTTATTCCGTAAGTTAATAGATTCAAGAGCTTGTCGCCCAGTTTTTAGTTCGATTACAAAAGCGACAAGCTTTTGAATCCACAACTCACGGAATAACCTATGTCGCACATCCAAAACAATTATTTTTTACTTTTTAGCGCAATAGGAGAATTAATCATTCTGAAACGACCCCTATCGGAAATGAACTGAACTGTTAAGAGTTCATATTGCAGCCATATGACTGTTATTTTCACGATTCCCTGTGAGAATATTATCCAATAACAAATTGGAACGTTTTAATACCAAAGACAATGTCGAAAGTTTGTTCGCCGAGTCATATATACTGTTGTGCGTTCGGTTGTAATAGCAGGAGAAGCGTGAATTTTAACATCTCTTTCCACAATTCTCCTGAAAAGAATGAGTAGCCGTATATGGAGTCACTAAACTTGGACTCTGGGCAAAAATTGCCTTGGATAACTCAAAAAACCAGGCACGAGAGCGGCAGTGGTATGTCCACTCAATTTCACAAGGCATGATTTCATCTTACCAGGTGAATACAATGGAATCCAATTGCCAGTATACATATATATTGGTTCCAATGTATTCTTCGTGAAATATTTCATTTTTATCAACAGAGATATAAATAATATGTTTAGGATAACGTAGTTTTGTGAAATATAATTTTTTCACCACTTAACTTCTGTCAATTCCTGAAATAGTGTGTCTCCAATTGGAGACTGGTATAAAACTCGTTTTTCATTGTATATCAGAGAGAAAATTGATGGCAGTCATCTAGAGAAATCTTATTTTGTTTTTCTACCTCTTCATATTGGAATATCATAAAGATAATGATGGTTTCAGATTGTGCAACTCAAAAGCCTAGGCTGAAAAGAATAGCGGTTTTAAGTTCAAATTTGCCAAACGAGAAGAAGGTATCAAAGCATATAACTCCAAAACAGAAGAAATAATTCTCGTTGTGAAGAAATTTGAGATAATAAGGAAGTACCACAACACTTGTGATTGCAGTTTACAGAGAAGGTAGGTTTAGTTTAACTAAAAGTATATTTCAATCTGAAGTGCAGACAATACATATGCAATTTTCTAAATGCTAGTAGGATAGTGTTTCATGGTTTTCTAAAATTCAACCCTGAAGCTGTTAAAATGGGGGTCGCAATTTTGTATAAAAATGGGCATTTGAGATATCTGTAACAGATGAAAAAATACGTGTTTCTGAGTTTTAGAAAATTCAACCCCTGACGGTGTGAAATGAGGGTTGAATGGCAGTTAGTATGAGGGTTTCGTTATTTTTTAGGTTAGGCTCATGAAAATTGGTATTTGAGGTCTTTGTTGAGAATGAAGAAGTACGTGTTCCTGTGTTTTTGAAAATTCAACCCCCGAAGGAGGGGGGGGGCGTAAATGTTCTCAAGTGGGTCATAAACATTTGTATTCGAGGTCTTTGTAACAAATAAAGGAATACTTGTTTCAGTGAATTCAGAAATCCTTTCCCAAAAGGGGTGAAATGGGGGGTGAAAATTTGTATGGGGTATTAGTTAGTTTTTGAGTTATGTCATGAACATTCGGTTTTGGCTCTCTATTACAAATGAAGAAATCATGCTCAACCTAACTTGAAAATTCTGTCCCTAACGGGTTGAAAAAGGGTTGGTAAATTTGTAATAGTCGTCAAAGAACGTAACTTCCGCTGTAAAATCAATTACGTACACCCAAACGAGATAACGGCACAATGAGAAACGGGAAGCACAAGCACAGTATACTGAATATATCAAAGAACTGTGTTATCCCCGAAATCGCAAGCGTCCTTGATTGGCACAGTGGAGCATCTGCCAATAAAGGTAAAGATCTAGTTATTTCTATTTTTTCAAAACATTTGAAAATTACTCCAAATGTTATTGGTTGAATGATACTTCATATGAAAAATTGAACATGGGATACCTCACAACCTCTTGTTATTCTAGCAGAAATATCAAGTGAAGATGTTTGATTCTTTCAAATTAATATTTAAAGCCTCTTTGATTTTTCATTGAAAGTTATGATAGTGTGTATTCCTAGAAAAAATTATAAAACTTTTTTTTTCATTAGTCGAAAAAATTGAGTCTGGTCCACAGTAAAATGCATTCATTTCTAGGAAAGAAACTAGCAGGACATTCCGGCAAAGTATTTTGTCATCTTCCGGCTCTCTGAAATACACATGAAAACGATACAAGGGTGACAATCGTAAAAGTTGATGGAAGACTTACCACAAAAATAAACACCACAATAACATCACTGGCTTACACAAACATTGAAGTTTAAATGTCAACTGATTAATATAACAAAGGTAATCGACTCCATTAATGAGTTGACATTTTAATTTCAATGTTGGTGTAAGTCAGTCTTCATTTTTGTGGTGAGTCTTCTATGAATTTTACGATGTTAATCGTTTTTATGTTTATTCTAGAGAGCCTGAAGATAGCAAAATACTTCGCCGAAATGCATTGATAATTCCTTTCTTAGAAATTAATTTTTTCTACTAATTAATTAGAACTCCACCTGGCGTGGACTACTTTCATAACCTTCTTTTTTTTTCCATGTTCATCTAGCATCTCACAGTTCACACAGAATGTATGAAACAACCATTTATTCTCCAAAAATGAAGTGGGGATACAAGCTTCTGTTGAACCTACCTTCATCCATTGGGGTATTCGACGAATTGAATGGATTATTGCATGTACCAATAGTTGTTCTATATATGACTGCATTGATCCTTTTATATTTTGAACAAGATTTATGTTGTAGATATTCCCGTTGTTGGGCTTCATCATTAATGATTGAATGGATTATTGCATTTAAATTTGAAATTTGAATATAACCTATTGTATCGATATTTGTATTCAACCTTTCTAACTAGATTATGATGTAGATATTCTTGATGTCGGAATTTATCATCAATGTATTGAATGGATTATTGAATGTAATAATAGATATTCCAAATATTACTGTAACAATACTTGTTTTAACGAAATTCAAGAGGTAGATATTCTAGATATAAGGATTCATCATGAATGTATTGAATGGATAATTGCATGTACCAATAAATGTTCCAAATATTTCTGTAACGATACTATTTTCAAACTTGTTTACAATATGTATGATGAAGATATTCTCGATGTTCTGTGATCATTTAGATATAATCATATATGCATTATACTGTGAACTTAGGCTTTTCTGTTTTTATTATAATATAAATAAATTCATTTTCTGTACCTGTTTGTGTTTCTTCTATGTGCTGAGTCAAATATTTATCAAGTTCGAACTACTGAAAATATAATCATTGAGTTGGAATGAATAAACTTGAAGTATACTCACACATATTTCGTATATTTTTTTAAAATTGTTATTTACTTATTTTACACCAACTCTTCGTTGAGGGATACTAATTCAAATGTAAAGATGTATACTCATCCATTCTTAACAAATACAAGTTTACATTTTCTCTAGCCAAAAATTACCCTCGGCCCTGCTATAGAACTTTTGAACCCATCAGGTACGGCTTTAAAAATTTCCCTATGGTTACAAAGCTATAGAAAACAATTTGATTACTGAAGATATTGGGTCGAGGGAAAAACTATGGCATTTCGTATCATTTTTGTAGGTACTTGGCATTCATAGAGAGAATGTAACAATGAACCTCTACTTTGACATAATACTGGACATTCTACTTATTTGAAGTATTTTTGAGTTTCAATCGATCAAGATTACTGCAACAAAATAGTTTTCAGAAGGGGGTGAATCTCGGAATGAAAGATAAAAAGCTATAAATTCGTATAAACCTATGTTTTTGGCATTTTAAAAGTTGGCTCGAATCTCTCATGAGATCACGTGTCAGCGTCTCAAGGTCAAGGTCAAAGTTCGTAGGTTTTTCGTGAATATCTCGCTTCCGATCAATTGAATGATATTTGCATTCATCATAGAAGTTGTAGAACATGAAATTTTCTGAAATTTTGTTCTAATTATGTTTTTATACGTTCATCAGTTTTTGAGATTGCGGAGAGCTCAGTCATACATGTCAAAACGCAAGGTCAACCGTGAATCCCAATACATAGTACGGCTTATGAAGTTGATTATTCACTTATTCTTCAGTGCAGCAGCTCATCAAAATGAAAATCATGTCTACTACTAGATTCAAACTTGGTTGGGAAACGATTTGGTACCCCAGGAAAAGGGTTGGGTATTACAAAATTAAATCCTGGAAACAACAACTCTGCCCTCTATCTCAAAAACGGTTAAACGTATGGAAGATTGCTTGAAACAGAATTTGTAGAGAATTGTATGCTCTACACAATGAATGCAAATATCATCAGAAGATAAGCAAGCGATATATTCACGAAAAACCAATTTTTGCGACAATTGACCTATGAATATCTCAAGTCGTGGACACGATATTTTATGAGAGGATTGAGCCAACTTTCAAAAAACCAAATACGAATTTTTAGCTTATTGTCTTTTATTCCGAGGTGAAACCCATTATGTAACTGGATTTGATAGGCTTTCATTGTCAGAAGAAAGTAGACGAACAATAAAAACGACAAATGGTACTGGTACAGACTGATCAGAATTTGTATAAGTTGAAGAATTGAGATGGGTAAGATTGATAATAGGGTTTGATGTTGAGAAAGATTTTCATATTTAGAAGACCGGTAGGATCTGGGTGTGATTGTTTGAAAAAAAGGTTGTAGATCTGTTAGTTTGTGAGTGACAAAATATTTCATGTGAAATGCAGGGTGAGGTGCTTGGATTGGAAGAAACGCTAGATTGTACCTGCAAGTAGCTTATATGTATATAAATAAATACAGTAACATCATACTTTCGATAAAAACAGGAGACAAGTTGAAGTTCATATTGATATTACCCAGATTAAAAAATTCACTTGGAAAAACAAGTTTTATTTTTCATATAAACAAATTGAATGCGAAATTTCGTTAAAATGAATCGTCTGCAACATTATATTACTAAACGTTTCATTATGCTTGATGACTTTATTCAAAAAGTCTTTGGAATAACTCGAATATACAATGGAAACACATTCATCCACGATCAGGATAGCCATTCCCAGTTGAACCTAGCAATAATATGGATGCTTTCTGATCAACGTTAGCCGATCATCATCGATAATCAAGTAACTAGTTATGGGAAGAGCCGTTATACAGGATCCCACGATTCCAGCAGGAGTCAGCAGGAATTAGACACCTCACCGACTTCAATAAAACCAAGAGGAAGGCATTCTCTCGAGCTTTTTGCTACTAGATTTTGAACAGTTAACTTGTATTTCATGTACTTGAAGTTCCTTCTGAAATAAAATTGTTTTTTAAAAAGTCATTTTCCGAATTCGAACTTATTTTTGGCGCAGTCGTTGTAGGATTTCGTCTAACGGTTTTGACGACAAAAATCGCGTTGAACCGGTCTGTTTCTACAGTTTGTGGACGAAAACGGACATTTCGTGAAAGTGACCAGAGAAGACAATTCAGAAGTATTCTGCGACCGAGGACAACATCGCCCAAGTTCCAGAAACATGGTAGAGGACCAAATCGCCAAAACCAGCTATAATTTTAAGAATTCCAAGGACCAGGGACGGACTCGCCCAAATCCCATTGGAGTAGGATAAGAAAAAGCAATGAAAATCGTCATATTACTGTGAGTTATTTTTGCTCTCCTTCAGTGCATTTTTCCTATTTTATTTGTAGTCGTATATTTGCTATTTCCACATTGATTTTATTTTTTACGAATTCCACCAATTTTGTTTTGAATTTATTTTTATGTCAGAAACCGATATAAATAATTTAGTCGATTTATTTCAAAACTCGCTAACTACCGGAAATTCAGTTGAACCTATCAATATGGCACGCCCAGTAGATTATCAACTTTTGAAATTGTATGTTGACGTGATTCCAAGTTATGAAGGAAACCCAAATACATTAGGTATTTTTTTGGACAGTTGCGAAAATTTAATGAGAACTTTTTATGATCAAGCTCATCCTCAAATCAATACATACATTTTGCGAGCTATCATTGGCAAGCTAACTGGTAGGGCTCTCAGCCTCATTGGTTCACGAATAGAATTAAAAACTTGGGAAGAAATTAAAAATGCTATTGAACTCAGTTTCGGAGATCAGAGAAATATTGATTGTTTGATACAAGATTTGATTGCTTTATTTCCATTCAAAAATGAAGCTCCTAATAATTTTGGTATGCGTTGCCAGGACGCAAGAAGCCTCATCATATCAAAATTAAATTCATCAGGTTTGAACGCAGCTGAAGTAAACATTAGGCTCAAAAATTACAGTGATTTAGCTCTGAAAACATTTATTAGAGGTTTAAGTGGTCAACTCCAAGATAATGTGCGACTAATAAATCCCGATAGTTCAGAAGAAGCCATGTCTCTTGTAATAGAGGAAGAAAATTTTCTTTATAGTCAACATAGAGGAAATTCCTTGAATTCCCAAAACTCATTCAAACCATTGCAAAGAGTGACACCAGTCAATCCAAAAACCAATAATCAGATACAACCATTCAATACACCCAGATTCACCTCCACATATCAAAATAATTAGCCCAATTTTCAAAACAACTTCCAACAATCAAATTTTCAGAGACCACCATTTCAGAATAATTATCAAAGGCCATCCTTCCAAAATAATCCCCAGAGACCACCCTTTCAAAATAATTTTCAGAAGTCACATTTTCAAAACAATTTTCGAAGGCCAACAATGCCCCATCAGACACAATTCAGACCAAATAATTTCTCGACCCAAAAACATCCATACTTTCTATCAAGACCCAATCAATACCAAAACCAACCACAATCAATAAATCAAAATGAGCCTGAACCCGGTAACACCCGAATGCAACCCCGAAAAACATGGACTTCAACCGAATTATTTTTACAAGAAGTCAATCGACCCGAAAATCAATTTGATCCAAACAATTTCGAATATTCAGAAAATTCTACGAACACTGAATATCTAACAAATGAAGAAACAACTTATTTCCAAGAAAACAATTATCAGCCTTATAATGTAAATGATGAACTCGAACAATATCCTGACCTACCGTACTCGCAACAAGACTATGAACACGATCCGCAGATATCAAATTCCGCTCATACAAATTTTCACTTGGCAGAGACTTCACACGATCCCAACATAATCAACTTGAATCTTATGAATATAAAAGCAAATTTACCACACATTTTTATTCCTGAACTGAATGCGAATTGATTTAATTGATACAGGGAGTACCAGAAGTCTGATGAATCCAAACTTGGCTAGGAAATTTTATACCCAATTTATTCTCAATGAAGATTTCAATATACAAACTGTCCATGGCATGAGCTATCACAATGAAGTTATAAATATCCCAATTTTCAAAATTTTTAGAGTTAATGGCGTACATAAATTTCATTTATTTAAGTTCAGTGAAAAATACGATGGACTGATTGGTGTTGATCTGCTTTATCAGGTCAATGCTTCGCTAAATATGGGTAACGAATCCGTTATCACTTCATTTGTCGAAATTCCTATTATTTACGAATGCGAGAAGGCAGAAAAAGCAAACAAATGTTTCGAAATTGCAAACTACAATTTGTTGGTTTCCCCAAGAACATCAAAAGTTGTCAAACTACCCGTGAATCGAAAGAAAGAAAAATCAAATACAAACGTGGATGCCCTGTCTCGAATTACTATGAATGCATTAGAAACTGAATCAGTCATTAACAACCCCGGAGATATCGTCCAAGAAACCCTAGATTACCTCCGACAGCTTGCTGAACACCCAGTTCAAGACAACCAACCCACGACATCAAGAGAAATCGATAAACCCATAGAAATTACTATTCCATGCGACAGACCAACAACGTCACAAAACATAAACAAACCTGAAAAAACGATTAAGATCATTTCAGATGTACAAATCAAACCTCGGAACAATATCGAAAATAATGACACTAGGTCATCGACCCAACATTCCACTATCAACGAAACGACGAATAACGGAATAAAAAT
This sequence comes from Gonioctena quinquepunctata, assembly GCA_018342105.1. Taxonomy (NCBI): domain Eukaryota; kingdom Metazoa; phylum Arthropoda; class Insecta; order Coleoptera; family Chrysomelidae; genus Gonioctena; species Gonioctena quinquepunctata. The sequence continues at coordinate 119,659 of JAFIRS010000584.1, read as the reverse complement.
TTCAGATGAAATCATCAATAATAAGGTCAATCAAATTTTGATTTTTCCTCAACCTTATCATAGATTGAAAATTAACTCTGAAAACTACTTACACCATAAAATAATCACCCTCGAAATTCCGGAAAATAATAACGAAGATCTCATAATTGAATTTCTGAGAGACTACACCACTTCTGATAAAACGTATTGTATGTATTTTCACACTGATCATCTTTACAATAGCTTCAATAGAACATACATTCAACATTTTTCGCAAAACAGACCAAAATTGATAAAATGTACAGAACGAGTAAATACCATCACAAATAAAGACGAACAAATTCTCCTTATGAAAAACCATCACGAAAGTAAGACAAATCATCGTGGTATCGGTGAAACTTCAGAAAGACTTGAACGCAACTATTATTGGATAGGTATGAGAAAATCAATCACAGAATATATCAACTCGTGTGAAATCTGTCAGCGTACTAAGTACGCCAGGAAAACACCATATTCACCACTCATGTTAACGGAAACCGCTTCAAAACCGTTTCAAATCATTCACGTAGATCTTTTCTTTTATGACAAGCCTACCAAATACAAGGAAAAACAGCCATTCATATAAGTCAAAGTCTCATTAAGTATTTTTTAGCTTTCGGAATCCAAAAAAAAATCAGTTATTGATCACGAAACAGAAATGCCCAAAACTATAATAAGAAAAATAATAAATTTCTTAGCCCATACGAAATCACAAAAATTTTAGAAATGAATCGTGTCGAAATCACTAGTAAACAAAAAAAAATAGAAAAGAAATAGTGCACATCAAAGAGTTGAGAAAACCCCCTCTTGTTACAGATGCTTCTTCTATTCAAGTAGTCAACTGACCTACCCTAAATTCAACGACCTTTCCAAAAACCCTGGTTTACTTACTCTCAAATTCGGCAATGCCCAAAATAAAATTGATTATTGGTCTTTTGTTCAAATATTCGATATTACCAATATTGTCGAAGAATTTCAATCTCTCCGAATAAAATTTCATAATTCAATAACTCTACTGGAGAACAATGTTCAGAACAAAACTGAACACCTCCTTAGAATGGAGTATTATAATTCATATCATTTAGCAACGAATCTTGAAAACAAAATATCACTTCAAATAAATCAGCTGAACCCTGCAAATAATCAGCCCCGACCAAAACGTGGCCTCATAAATGGTTTTGGATCTATCATTAAAACAATCACTGGAAATCTTGATGAGGAAGATGCTGAGGAGTATAATGAAGCAATCAATAGACTCTCAAATAATCAATTCAAAATTAAAAATATAGTAAATGAGCAAATAACGCTTCTTCATAATTCTATGGATATTTTCAATAAAACCACTCGAACTCTTGCTCACAACCAATTAGCTCTCCAACTTAGAATTATACAGCTCGAAGAAATACTGAAATCAAAGAACTCCAAAATATGGAAACATATCTTTTTTTTAAAAAAAATTCCTTTCAAAATCCATATACTTAAAAAATTGAAATTGCCATCACTTTTTCCAAACTCAACATACTTCACAATTTTATAGTTGAACCAAATTAACTACTCAAAGAAGTCAAATCAGTAAGTTACCTCTTATCGGAAAACAAACTACCTTTTGAACCAAAATTGAAAAACATACTCAATTTCGAGAAAATTATAGAAATCGAAAGTTTTTCGAAAGGAAATCAAACAATATTTGTCATTGAAGTACCAATTGTGGAAAAAGAAAGCTACGACTATTTCCACCTTTATCCCTTACCAATCCTGCGAGAAAAAACATTCCGAACTATTTTACCACAATCAGAATTCCTCATCCTCAATGAGCAGAATCACATGCCACTCCACTCTGAATGCCAAGAAATCCAACCCGAAGAATTTTTTTGCCATGAAACTACCCCGATCCAATTGAAGGAAGATGCCCCCTGCGAAGTACAATTATTGAGATTCTCCAAAAGTGTTTCCAACTGCAAGCCTATTCCAACCAAATTAGCCAATTGAAAATACAGAAGATCGAACGAAGCAAATGGATCATCATTTCACCAGAACTGATAATAGCCAAACAAAAGTGCGGACTCAATAAAAACAATGTACCTCTGCAAGGAACTTACGTGCTAGAACTTCAACCCCAATGTGTAGTGCAGGTGGAAGACTTTCGAATACGCAGTTACCAAAATACGCGGAGTGACTTTGAAGACATTGAACTGCCAAAACTGAACATTGACATATACAAAAATGAAAATTCTCAAATCGACTTCAAACCTCTGCAATTGAACGGAATCAACCTAGATGAAGTGAAACACATCAAAACCTCTTTAGAAGTGCAACATAAAAAACTTGACGAACTTTTAGAGGACCCGGTTCACTTCAACAACATTAGTGTCTGGACTACTATTACCTATATTTTCATTTTTATTATAATGGTGTACGTTCCAGCCCACTTTTATCTTAAAAGGATCAAGAAAAGAAGACAGCCACAAAACGGCACAGAACTTCAAGAGATCCTCAGAAGCACATCTCCAAATCCTGTTGCAACCCCCAGGATTTCACTCTAAGGGCGGAGGAGTTATGGGAAGAGCCGTTATACAGGATCCCACGATTCCAGCAGGAGTCAGCAGGAATAAGACACCTCACCGACTTCAATAAAATCAAGAGGAAGGCATTCTCTCGAACTTCTTGCTACTAGATTTTGAACAGTTAACTTGTATTTCATGTACTTGAAGTTCCTTCTGAAATAAAATTGTTTTTTAAAAAGTCATTTTCCGAAATCGAACTTATTTTTAACTGCATTCATGAACGAATTCAATGGCATGTTTCTTTTTCACCTAGAAGGAACAATGTATCGAGACACTACTCACACAATTATTGACTACTAACCTATGGTAGTCCATTTTTAACAACAACTCCATCTGGGGCTCGTGCCAGCTATGGCTGCTCTCCACAAATTTCCACAACAATTCCTTCGACCTAACTATTCCTCAAAGCATATGAGGCTCTTGCCTCCGATTACGTATCGGTCCCATGCCTGGTAAACCTTTTCATGAAAAAACCATTTGGAGTTTCCAAACAAGATTTTTTCAAATATCACATACAGACTTGTTCTATGACAAGGGCTCAAAATGACCAAGAAAATTGTAAGTGAAATTCAGAGGTAGATTGAAATTGCTGAATTTAATGAATGGACTTTCTTATTTGTGAATCCCTTGGGCCAAAAATATCTTACTGCTTTTGAATGCCAAGCACCTCTCTTATAAGCATTGAACCATTGAGTTTGCTGTATTTCAAACAATGGACAAATAGTTCGAGACTTTGAGAACTTTTTTCTGTAATGCCACACATGACAATGTGGCCAGCGTTCAAAACTGCCTGTCCTTTATTGATGAGTTTGGAGTAGCCTCCGAATACATGGAAAACTTGTCATTCCTAGGTAGATATCCATGTCTGTATCTGAAAAATATATAATAATAATAATAAATAAGATTATAATTGATCTGTTATATACTTGCAAAACTCGAAAAAAAAATGAATCTCAAAGTCAATCCACCAAAACTTCAGAACAATCTGAAACCCAAAATGAACAAGTTGGGAAAATTGAAAGTTTCAATAAATAAGGGTATTCTCACGTCTTCAATTGTACAAATAGATCTCTATGGAAAGTTTCTCAGACACAATATATTATCCACTACTTCACTGAAAAGTTCAAAATTTTATTAAACGCACAAATAAAAATGTAAACAAAACATTCAAATATTGCTGATCCCTACTCATTGCCGCCATTTATAGGAAACGGTGGCGCCCTCATCGGTCGATTTCCTTCCCAATTGAATAAAAGCTTGTATTTAAAATTTTTTTTGCTATTAATTATTTAATTTTGTACTTTTTAATAAGTAAACTTGGATCAATGCATTTTTTTAATGCATCGTCATTATGAGGCCTTCTTTCTGTAAGTTCTGAGCTATCCAGTTCTTCAATGAGGTGACCATCTAGATTGACACGTCCGCCATCCTGGAGCTGCCATCTTCAATTCATGAATTCTGACAAAAAATCAATAATCTTGGACTTAATTCATAATCATCGACTCTAAATCACAAAACTTCTCCACCATGTTGGAGCCGCCATCTTGTATTTATGAATGTTTAGAATAAATTCATAATTTCCGACACCGAAAATCACCACAAACCAATTTTTAATAGAATAGAACCATAATCATAGAGAGCGTCCACCATTTTGGAGCAGCCATTTTTATTTAATAAATTTTGACAAAAAATCATAATCTTCAACACCAAAAACCCCCACATACCAATTTTGAATAGAATCGAACCATAATTACAAAACTCGTCCGCCATCTTGAATTCAAAATCTCCGACTCCGAAAACCTCCATATATAAATTTTGAATAGAATTGGACGATAATCACACCTTCCCCTTTTGTTCTCCGAATTTTGACAAAAAATTCATAATATTCATCCCAAATCCACACACCAATTTTGAATAGAATCGAACCATAATCACCAAACTCGTCCGACAACTAGTATTCATGGATTTAGATAAAAATTTCAAAATCTCCGACCCCAAGAACCCCCACATACCAATTATTAATAGAATCGGACCATAATCACAGAGATCGTCGGCCATCTTGGAGCCGCCATTTTCATTTCATGAATTTTGACAAAAAAATTCATAATCGTCGATTCCGAAAACCCCCACATATCAATTTTCAGTCGAATCGGACCATAAACACAAATCTCATCCGCCATCTTAGAGCCGCCATTCTATTTTTTTCTCGAACAAAAATTCCATAATGCATTGTCACGGGAACCAAGAACACCAGCCAAAATTCATTTCAATCGGACAACAAGGAAATGAAATTGAATAAAAACTATTAACTAATAATAAAGCTGTTAAAGAAAATAACCTAACTGATTTTCTTTTGGTTTGATTCAATTTTTAGATTCCAATAAAATGTCAAAATGTTAAAAATGCAAATCTACAATATATTCAATATATATAGATATATATATATATATATATATATATATATATATATTTATATAGATATATACAAGAGAGTAATAGTGAGGGGACTGTTAAAAACAAAGTAGAAGGAATTTATATATAGTAAAGTAGAAGTAGAAGTATTTATTTCTCTACAATATACATAAGTAATAGTAGAACGTCAGAGCAGAACAGAAGGGATTTATATATATATATATATATATATATATATATATATATATATATATATATATATATATATATAAAATGTAAATACACAGAATAAAGAACATAAATATAACATAAATTATCTAGATAAAAACATTCAGGTGAGGAGTGTCCATCATATACATTCAAATTGATTTTTATTTAAATCAAGATACTCATTGACACTATAAAGACAATGTTTCAATAGAAGAGTCTTGATTTGCACCTTGAATTGAAAGAAACCCAGACCCCTTATCCTAGAAGGTAATCTGTTGTACAAATGAAGGTTCAGAGAGTTATTTTGTGACATTTGAAGCCTGAACCGAGGAGTAGAAATTCGATCAGCATGGCGAGTGGTGTAACCATGGACATCGGATTGAGTCGAGTACTTATGTTTAGTTTCATGAATTTCAAGTAGACATGAGTAAATAAATAGAGTAGGAAGTGGCATTATTTGATAGCTGATGAAGAGAGGACGGCAATGTTCACGATAGTGAGCTCATGCCATTACTATAATGACTATAATATATATATATATATATATATATATATATATATAATGAAGTTCAACTTTGGGTTACGAAGATTTGAGAACGCAGAGGCTCATTCAATGGAAAATATTACCGAAAAATTGCTGACATTAATAGATTATCAGTTCTTCACAGATTAGCTATTATATATATAACACTCAATTTGAGAAAAAAAAAGTGGTGAGTTATACAGTGCGTGGCTGAATTATGAACAAATTCGATATTTTGCAAGCAATGTACTTTTGACTAAAATTCTGAAAGAGGTCGATTTTTGTTTTTAAATGCCGATTTTTGAATGTATATTCTGAAGAGGTTATGTCACTGGTTCTGACGTAATCGATAATTTGTTTAAATTGAGATAGATGTCTTGTGAAACATAATTTGAAAGGTCTTCAATACATAATTCAATGATAATTAATAATTTGATTTGTTTATACAGGGTGAACAGAAACTAATATTTCATTTTAATATTGTATTTTGTTGGATATAGAGGTATTCTCTACTGAAATAAAATATAAATTTGTGTTCACTCAGTACAAATAAATCAAATTATTTATTATCATTGAATGCAGTATTGAAATACCTTTCAGATGAAGTATCACAAGACATCTATTTCAGTTTGAAAAAAATACCGATCACGTCACCACGTCCAAACCAGTGATTTAACCTCTTTTGAAAATTCATTCAAAAATCGGCATTTAAAAACAAAAATCGAACTCTTTCAGGATTTTTATCGGAAGTACATTACTTGCGAAATATCTAATTTGGTCCATAATTCAGCCGCGCACTGTATATGTCAAATAAGAATACACTACTTTCAAATAACGATTGATCAATACGAACAGAAAAATCTCTTATGAAAGAAGTATACAAGTCAAACAAAAAATAATTAATTCAATGGAAAATACCTACGGTAATCCACAGCAATTTCAGCTATTGGTTGTTTGTCTATACATCTTCGAGAAGAACTTCCTAAATGAAAATTGTAGAGCTCAGGAAGTATAACAATATACTATTTGCCGATATAAAAATTGGAGGATGAGATTTTTTCTCAATCTTTCAACCGGGTAGAATGACTACGGAGCATCTGTCCCGAGCTGCTGGTTTGTTTCTCTTCCTGAAGTGATTTTAGAATCTATACCACTTTCAATTTCGGCATTGAGATATCGAAAACCGCTTTCTCTTCCAAAGAATGATCTAGAGGTCTACTGCATTTTTTGAAGTGTGTTGATCTATGTGTCCTTTGTATTACGATATCTCCCAATCCATCAATTGATACCCGCACCGTGAATTGTTGTCTGAAATCCTTCGATATCTGAGTAGGTAGCTAGAGGGGTATCTGCACGTCTGCTCCAAACAACTGCAGACTTTCAGCAAAATTCTGCATCGTGTTTTCAACTGTCCCCGATACAGTTGTTTTCGAAGTTGGTCTCAGAATAGGATCGAGATACGGCGACCAACATTGAGAACAGGAAGCAGGAATCAGGTCTCCATATTCTGTTTTTCTGGGATCATGTGTAACATTGTCAATGCCGATCTTCCGAAAGCTACTATAAATGCAGTGTACATTCATTCATCGTTCCATCCATTGGCCAATATCGCAGCTCCAAACTGCTTCCGATATAGGGACCATGATGACTGCCCATAAAAATTCGGTCATCTAACGCAACTGTGTGTAGTCTTGGATCTTCAATGATCTTCGTCTGACACCACACAATCCTTTCTTTGCTTTTTCTCGTATTCATTCAATTGTTTTCTAGACTGTGTTGATTTCGGCCCCAATTTTATCAGCATCCCCCTTTAGACCTACGATATTATCCATGTTTTTCTGGATAATCTACAATCTAATCGTTTTCCATTTAGTTTTTCCAGAAGTTTCCGAAGTTTTTTTTCGCGAACGTTTTCCTTCCTTTTGTCCACGAATTGACCCCTCTTGTTCTTCTTTCTGCCGTCGTTTCTCCCTCTCTTGTCGAAGGATAGTATTTTTGTTTCCATTCCTTGTCGTTCTTCCCCCTCTTGACGACGAACAGCCTTCTCTTGTTTTTTTTTCTGCCTTGGTTTCTCCTCGATTCGTTTTCCTTCCATCAGTCGTCTTTATTGCTTGGCAAACTGCTGCTTGAGCAAAACCATCTCAATCGGAGCTGTGCTGCGCACTGATGAAAAGTGTTTCGAGCAATAAGCACTTCTCAAAAGGGTGAATATGCATAATATAAGGATGTGGAAAGCGCTCAGTTATCCTCTGGGTGCCGCCTGCTGCATTTTTGTTTCGACTACATTTGGAGATTCATACGTAAGGGTAGGCCTAGTGCTCCGTTATCCCGAAAAATTCTCCGGAGCACTGAGCACTTGTTCAGAAAAGTTCTCGGGAGCACAGTGCACACGAGTAAAAAAGTGCTTTAAATGCTTTCACGAGCACTAAGCACTGTGTTTCGGCACAGCTCTGGCCTCCATATCTCCAAAGGCTGTACTCTTAGTATTCACGACTACTTGTCATTGGATAGTGACTGCAATACTCACTACTGACGCCAGCTGTATAACCCCTCTTATTCTTCAAATCACAAATTTGAATAATCAGATTTGAATTGAAAGAAGTGAAATCACTTTGCTGATAGGCTGCTCAGTTTGATTCGGTGAGGTTGTGAGGAAGTTTCAATTAACTACTTCTGATAGTTTTCTCAGATTAGGCCACTAGAAAAATTATTGATCAATTAACTTGACTTGTTCAGTATTGAAGCGCCAGACTTGTAGAAGACAAATGTCAAAGATAAGAAAATTCATAAAATAAGCAAATGTTACCTAGATTGTATGGGAAGGCGAAATAAAGATATAGAAACTCAACTCAACACATTCTATGCATTCTATACAGAGTTGTGATAAATAAAGAATTGAATGAACAGTAACAAATAACAACAGGATGAATTCACATATAAGAGAAGTAAAACAAAATTTACTAGTGAAAAAGTCACAAATTGAAGATTGAACAACCTAACATTCAAACATTCCCCCTCTGATTCCAACAGAAGATGGTCGATGGTATTGTTATACCTGATGTTCTCGTGAGGTTCGGATTGGCTGGAGTTGGTCTTCGGTGAAAGAGACTCAGAAGGCTGGTTTGCTCGTTGTTGGTCTCAGTCTCAGAGGGGTAGTCGTATTGATTGCGACACCTTGTATCAGCTCCCTCGTAAATGTGATATATAGCTGCGGTGTGACTTCCTTAGTCACCAGTCTTCCTATCCTCAGTATTATGCTTTCCCGTGGTGCATACATGCAAATAAGACGATAGGAATCAGAAATAATTACAATCAGGGGAGAACGAACGATAACTTTTGAACCTCAAGCTTGTTTCAAATTTCAATTGAATAAACACAAAACCGGTCGGATACCATCAGTAAAGAAGGAAAACCATACATACAAATATAGGTGAATTTCTTTGAACAGAAATAAAAATATTATCAAAATCTCTAACAGAAAGCAACTGTATAATTGGATTAATATAATCCTCAAGAATTGATACCAATGATCGTGAAATAATTCACTGAGCAATACAAGAAGAATTTCCAACAACATTATTTTGATATTTGAAACTGGAATAATCGTTGATACTTTATTGACATGTACTAGAAGAGTATAGAGTGAAAATAGTGGAAGGTACTTGAATGGAAAAAATATATCTCCAAAAAGAGAGGAATAAAGATAACTGGAAAACGAGTGCCAAACTTTGACTCTTAAGGAAAAAATGTATTCGATAACAAAAAAAAAATGTTAAATTTTTCAGAGGAAAAGTATGGTATTAAGTAATTAGAACATTCTGATATTTTTTCAGAGAAAAAATATATTGTTCTGAAATTTAATATATTTTGAATAATATTCCAGAAATAAACTACCTGTGAGTGTTACTCCACTTTTTGAAAGTGAGATCGGTAAAACTCTCGAAATAAGACAAATGCTTGAGATAATTCTCCCAACGGAAAAAATGCCCGATAGATGGAAATCTACCTAGACATATATCGATATAGAGGGTGGCGAATCCCCTATATTGACAGGTATGCCCGATATTTCTCTCAAATGGAGAACGATAATTGCTCTGGAGGTTAACATATCTTTCATGAGCACTTATGTGCTTGAAAACTTCTTCGATTCGAGGAAAAAGTGAGCCGGAAGGAAATATTTCTCTGGGATACCCTCTAGATTAGAATCTCACTAATGATTGTTTGAGGTGAACGGTAATCATGAAATTTCGAAAACTGTCATTGATACGTTATGCTAAAAAAATACAGGAACGAAAGGCACTAGGAGATTGAGCACTCTTTGACAAAAAAAGAGCAGAGCAACAATTCACTCAGATTGAGGCAGTAAAATGAAATAATAGTGTTAACGATCAGAATAATAAGAAATGAACGCTCACCCTGAGGAAGGATGCTCCTTAGAGATCACAGAATAGTCAACTCAGCTTCTCGTCCTCGGAAATATTCTGGTAATAATCAGTCAGGAAAATGAAAATTGTTCCAATGAATGTATTACCAATTATCTGGTACTTGAAATTTCCATAAGCGTAGAAACTGTCTTCACCAAATAAACGTTGAACTCTTGTTCACATAAGATTCTATATAAGCCTTTAAGCCGTGCAAACTAACCCGAATGAGAAAAATATGTAGCATGGAAAATTTCAATCTTTGATAGGAAAAAAATATTATTGAGGTTATACCAAAGCAATTAAAATTCGTGATGAGCAAAAAAGTCAAGCATGACTTGGTAATTCAAATCTATATGAAGAACAAATCTATATAACCTCAAAATCCATGCCCGAAGGTTATATCGAAATCACGTGGAAATATGATTTCAATACAAAAATACGGTACTAGATATTGCAATCAGAAAATAGGTGACAATCAGTCAGTTCAGATACTCAACTGTGAGACACGATGAAGCGAGAAAGAATTAGTTTGGAATTTCTAACCTCTTACCACATGCCATATGATTTTGCGTTTCGCCTAATTATAATCTCAGATAAACGAAAAATAATTCGGTGAATAAGCAATTCAATAAACAATAATAGGTATATCCAAACAATTGTTAGAGATTCAAGATATTCAAAGGTAATTATCCACAGAGACAAGATTCCTTCTGCAACACCCGTTCACTAGAGAGGCCAAAAATCAAGAGACCGATAATTTCGTATGTTTTCCGAATTACAGCTTGAATAGTTTTTTCTCAACACTCCTGGTTCTTTCTTCCATTCCGAAGGCACTCATGTGGAACAAAACGAAAAAAAACTATTCATACAAACTTGATTCGTGAAATGTCACTGCTGAAGAGTGGCCAACAACTCCACTCCGGTTTTCAATTTGGCAGTGGCTATTGACTCAACACTGGTTTGTTAGCTGATGACAAAATAGTATGAATTGATTGAACTGATTATATTAGATGGAACGAAAAATTCGTTACAGCTGTAACGGAACTGGGGTTCATTAATTGAAATCGTCGAATAAATTTGATGTCCATTGCCTTCAAGAAAACAACACAATGTTACACCCGGACAATTACATAATCAATCATAGTTCACTACTGAAATGTACCCCATACCGCACTGCACTGAAAATTCGCCAAAATAATATGTATAATTGATTGTTCTTCTGCACAATGAAAATCGGCTGATTGAATCTTAGCGGCAAGCTGCAGTTGTCATAGCCAAAATACAAGTCTATAATTAACCAGAGTGTACTGTACTAATTTCTTTAAAAATATCTAAATCACATTAGCCTCTTGCCAACATGGTTATATTGGTGTACTGTTGAGGTGTGGATTCAAAAATTAGATATGAAGTTACCAAAATAAATGTACAGTCTGGACAGGGGCTGCCCATCACTGTCAATTTCCAATCATCAACGCCAAGCGTAACTGTGTTATGCAGATAAAAACAATGCACACAGATATCGACGCAATGGTAAGTTATAATGTTGAATTGAATTTTCCTATTGATACAGAACATACACTGAGACAGTTGTGATTTGGTTTATTCATTTGAATGAACCAGATGTTCATGAAAACACATGTGTAGCTATCTGCGACTCAAATATATTATTTAGTCACTCTCTTCCATCATTCAAGAGAACCCATTGACAGATATCCGTATTGAAGTCAAGTAATGGAATAAGATATTCTCCTGTAAAATATTCGACAAAAATTAGTTTTTTTCATAATATCTAAAAGGAAAAACTACATCCCCAGCTGAAGCACACGCTAGAGTTGGAAATACCTTCAATATATAGCGTAAAATTTCAAAATATTTTCTTGAAAATAAGAAATATTTTTCGTAAAATTTTCAATTACCAGGAAGAATATTCCTCTTCAATTTTTGATTGAAAATATTTATTTTCCTCAACTTGAGCTAGTGATCAATACCATGTGAAGCCATTGAATCTCCCAAACCTGTATTCACAAACTCCATATCATTGTTGAATCGGATGGCATTGATACTTTTCCTAACTCACATTTTCTATAGTAAGTTTCACTTCCTGCAGAATCTCTTTTTCATGGCATAGAAAATATATATATTTGAAAGTTGTGGTTCCATCTTTGGAAAGTAGATAGCCCCTCAATCCGCCGTGTCCTTCTTCATTGATTGGGCCACATAAATCTGTGTGTATATATTATCCTACTTCGGCTGGTCGTTTTTGAATGGAGGGATATTATACTTGATGTATTCACATAACAACCGGCAGTTGTCACTAGAGAAACCCTCATTATTCTTCTTGTCGAAACCGTCGACAATACCTTGTTTTTCATTTTATTGATGATGCTAATATTAGTATGCCCCAGTCGTCTGTGCCAATCTCCAAATGAGTTTAATCTGGCTGCACCTGATGTTTCATCCTCTCGTCCACAAAAACACATTCAAAATTGATTGTTTCCATCTTTCATTCAAAACTGCTACAAAGTTTACTTTCAGATCAAACGTACTTCGATGATTGCTTTCGATGACCATATTGAATTCCTTCTTCGTAGCTGTTCCAGTGGAAAACCGATCTTCAGTGAGTCCCGGTACAAACTGAACATCCTCGATTTCCATTCCTCAAGATATCTGACTCAAATACCTATACAATAGGTTAGTCGATTATCCACCAAAAAACAACAACTTCCTTGTATAATGCCTCGACGGACATTGGCTTATCGATGGACAATCGTGCAGAGTACTACAAGGTACCTTCCAGAATTTTTGTTGCGAAATGGAAAAATATCAACCACTCCATTTGGGCAGACCACCTGTAGGCTCATACAAGGGTATTTAGCCCCCATCAGTATGGGGTAGTTCAAGCAGACAGACAAACGACCATATCTGCAAACACAAATGAAATTATCAAAATGCAGATTCTGTTGAGATTGCATCAACCAAATGTAAACACAATTAGCTCACGTCATCATGACTCAACTACTGCAACTAGAGTTTTCAACTTTGACATGTTATCCTGAATATCAGAATGGGAATCTGTAATACGCAGAGAAGTCTGTAACATATCAATAGGTAGATATTATTTCTTCCAAAATGAAAAACGTCGTATTTATCAGACAGCTAACTACAGATACCTACAATAAAAAATATTCTTTGATAGAAGAAATTATGTTTGTTCAGCTTTAATGGCACCAATAGGTAAGCTTTCTATCGTTTTAAAGCAATTTCCGTTGGCTTTTTCCTTATCAGACAAGTACCCGCACAATATCGAAGATTCCTTCAAAAATTCCATAGTCTGAAATGTGTGCCGTTTAAACAAAGGTAACATGTTGCTCTGCTCTGTACTCATTTCTACAAGAGTTTGGCGACTCTTGTGATTGAATAATTAGATATACAGTGCTTCTCAAAAGTACTCTCCCCCCCTCTTATTTTTGGAACGATTATACATAAACAAGTGAAATTTGGAAACTGAATATTAAAGTTCGGAAACTTCACTACCAGTGATGATAGATGACGGAATCTTCAAAGATGACGTCACAAGGCCATTGTGACCAATAATTTTACGGCAAGCGACACCTCCTTCAGAAGGTATCGAAAAAACGTAGTTATATGATACTAATTTTGTTTGTGTTCATGGCCGTTTTGGCAACTCGCTTCAAAACGCAAAGCTGTGATGAATTGAATCAGTCAATACTGAAATTCTAAATTCAAGCTCCGCCTCTGGATAGTTGTCAAAGAAGCTGACGTTTTTGTTAGTCTCCCTAATTCGACGTTTTTGTACATTTAATAATTTGTGTATTGTTGATCGAACGTTCAACTGTTCTAGCAGCTTTTGGTACTTTCAATATTTTTGTACATTTTGATAATTTGTTTGAACTGTTGTTAGCCGAACGTTGAAGTGCTTTGAGAAGCGAAATGGTACGTGCTTTAGGTGATGAAGTAGCAGCGATCCTAATTCTTGGTGAAACTGGACAAAGTATTCATGCAACAGAACGCTTTTTTAATGAGAGGTTTCCCGATCGCCCCGTTTCGAAGACCTATTTAAGGAAGCTTCTTCGAAAGTTTGAAACAACGGGTGTATTAATGATGCGAAACGATCTGGCAGAACACAAATTTCTGATGAGAGAAAAATTGATATACTGGCAGAAGTAATAGTTAATCCAACTTCTTCAACAACTCACGTCGCATCTACCTGTAAGGTCAGTCGAAGTACAGTACATAGGGTGTTGAAAAAAAACAAATTCCATCCATACAAATTAAAAATGGTTCATCAACTCTCAGACGACGACTCAGGCCGAAGACTAGAATTTTGTGAAAATATGGAAACTAAAATCAACCAACAGCCAGGCTATGTCGAAACAATTAGTTTCAGTGACGAAAGTACTTTCTATCTAAATGGAAATGTGAATACACAGAATGTGGGGTATTGGAGTGACTCAAATCTTCACCTGTTTCGTGAAACACATACCCAATTTCCCCAGAAGGTGAATGTTTGGGCAGGTATCCTGGAAAACCACATCGTTAGGACTCTTTTTTCAAATACTAATTTAACTGGTGAGGTTCATGTGGAGCTGTTGCAAACCGCAATAGAACCGTTAATCCTTGAAATTTTGGAAGGTAATCCAGATGAATTCGGCAATTTGAAAATAACATTCCAACAAGATGATGCTCCTCCACACTTTTATAGTGCAGTAAGACGGTATTTGGATGAGGAGTATCGTGGTAGATGGATTGGATGACGAGGTTCAACGGAATGGCCAGCTCGATCACCGGACCTCACACCTTTGGATTTTTTTCTGTGGAGGTACCTTGAATCGAAGGTTTGCGCCACTGAACCTGAAAATATTGACGTTTTAAAACAACGTATTGTTGCAGAATGTGAGGCTGTTTCCACAGACACATTTGCAAAAGTACGAGAAGAGTTCAAAAATAGGATATTCCACTGTCAGGAATCAAATGGGGGGCACTCCGAGCAATTTCCTCAAGTAGATACCGATTCTTGAATCTGTAATTAATATCATACTGAATGGAATTTAAATTATGATGGTTACTAATGAGCTATTAAAACTGCCATGAACACAAACCAAATTAGTATCATTGAATAGGTTTTTTTGATACCTTTTAAAAGAGGTGTCGTTCACCGTGGGGTTCCATTTAAAATAATTGGTCACAATGGCCTTGTGACGTCATCTTTGACGATTTCGTCATCTATCATCACTAGTAGGGAAGTTTATAAACTTTTATATTCAGTTTCCAAATTTCACTTGTTCATGTATAATCGTTCCAAAAATAAAAGGGGGGGAAGGCACTTTCGAGAAGCACTGTATGTTAGGCGACACAACTATTCGAGTCAACTCAGTCAATGTTTGACTAACTTATATAGCACTATCTGAGCTCATAACCCAATGTTTTCACCGGTCATCTGCGACAATTTGATGCCGAGGCAGATTTACTTGCTTTGGAGAGGCATGGAGGATGGAAATCCTCAACCGTTGCCAAAGAATATATAGAGGAATCTCTTACAAATAAAGTTTCAGGAGGGGGACGTGACAAATATAAATCTGCTAATACTATCAGTATTATTGCCAAAGAAGAAAACAGCAATAACATCGCTGACTATTCAGGTAATATAACAGATAAATTTAGAGGGGGAAGTGACAAAGACAATGAATTTTCAAATAGAGTTTAGTCTATGCTTATTAATTGTACAAACTTCAACATAACTATAAATATACAAAAAAGTTATAATAAACGTCTATATGTGTGATAATATATTAAATGAATGTTCCTGATGTGACGTCCTCAACCCTGGAATGTAACTTCCGTACATAATTCCATTCTCCTATCACCGATAATTTTCGAAATACAGCTTTCTCCATAATAGTTGCACTTTTCACCAGCTGGGGTTTAAAATTCAAAATTGAAAAAAAAAAGATTTTTCTGCTTTTTTTTGTTTTATCAACAGAATTTTGAATAAATATTCAATAATATTCAGATTGAACCCTTTATGATTCGAATTCTGAATAATTTCAAATAAGTCTTCACATTATAAAATGAAATTTCTTACAAAATTCCATATTGATACTGTTAGTTCGACTACGGCTTTGTATATATCAAAATAGCACTCAATATCACACAAAACTGTATATGACGTCACTTCTATTAGTCTATACTAATATTACAAAATTATTGAATATGAATATTATATATACTTCTATAATATATACAATATAAAAAAATCATTGGGTAGTTTTCACTAATGAAAGGCTCAACAATCATTGGATAATATGATCTATACATATATATATATATATATATATATATATATATATATATATATATATATATATTTATTGTTATGTTATGAAAAACCAGGTATATATTTTTAAAAGAAAAAACCCATAAAAAGAATAATTAATAAATAGCTATTAGTTTCAAGAGATTGTTTTTACATAATTTTAGAAGTTCCATTTCCTTTATAAGTCTATGTATGATATGAATAGATAAAAATGTCCAAATTATATAACACAATCAATTTCATACACTGTCAGAATGATTTCAACCCATAATTTTCCAAAAGACAACAAAAAGTCTAGATTTACAAAATTTTCCTGAATAAAATGTGATCTACAAATTTATAAATTTGAAACATACAGTATATGAAATTGTAACTAACTGAAAGTAGCCAATGGTAGAGCAGCAAACTTCTTGATGACAATAGCCAATCAGGGACCAGATGGTCACATGTAGAATTTGAAATTGTAAGAGAATAAGAGCGGGAAGGTGTCAGAGGCAATTATTATTAAAATTTGTACATAGTTAATAGGAATGGAGAAATAGTTTTATGTATAAATTATGACACATAACCATAAACAGTGGAAATGTGACAATAATGTGCGCGAATTCAAAAATTCGAATCAAAGGGAAGGAACAAAAATGGTATCCTGGGTGACAACAAACAAAGCAAGAAGGAGATCGAAAATAAATTTGAAAGGAATGCCACGTTATATTTTTGGGAGAAAGAAAAATAGAATAATTTCCACATTATAAGTGGAAACCAAGATTACCTTATTTGTACACCGTATACAAGTATCCAAGGCTGATTGCTGAATGCGTATGGTCCTTTTCTATTTGTTATTGGAGTTCCTGATAGCATTGGAGTGAGAGGGAATCCAAATCCTGGTTGTATTGAACAGCGACAGTTCCAGACAGGTATAAACCTTCCATAGTGCACATTCCGAACTGAATAATTTCACTAATAACGCATATTCCATCGGAAGAACTTTATTTCAATTGATTTCGAACTATTAAAGAAATTTTCACTTTCAAGGTAAAAGTGAGGTTGTGTATATTTGACCAATGAACTTTTCTCATGATTATTCATGAATATTTGTAGATTCACCTTGGAGTAAGTTACCTTTCGTAGGCCAGGTTAAATTAAGTTTTCCTGAATAAATGAAATAATTGCTTTTTGATACTTTGTCGTTTGTTTTCTACAATGATCAACAATCATACTTATGACCATTGAATAAATTGAAATTTGACATATCAAGCAGTGGCTAGTGGCTAAATTGCCTGAACCGGCTATCTGAGACAAGGGGCGTACCAACTGAGCTTAGCTGTGGTAAGGAAAATCATAACAATTGGCAGCAACGTGACGAGAGAACAGTGACGTAGCTAGCAATTATTATTACATTGCAAAATATATTATACAGGGCACAAATAATTATCTATATCATAACAATTTGGCTCACAAAGAATAGCGGAAAATTAGCAATCTTCATTCAATAACAACAATTTCTATTTACAAAACATCATATCATAGAAATGGCACCCAAAATGTGGGGCGAAATAATAACAAAATAATTTGTTATATCATCATTATCATAGCAATATATATATATATATATATAATATATATATATATATATATATATATATAATATATATGTATATATATATATATATATATGATGGATATACATTTTCAGTTCTAAAACTCGATATTGGTGGATTATGTCACACGAAAAATTGCTGCTTGGCTGCTTAGTCGCCGTGTTTCAACCAAATGGCTTGATTGAAATGAAAAAATACCGACAACAATGCTAGATTCTCATTTCAAATAAGGAAACACGTTGGGTTTTTGAAAGTTCAACCCTGAATGGGGGTAGGAAAGGAGCTAGTATAAAAGTCAATTTTGAAGTAGGGTTCACAAAAATGGGTATTGGAAGTCTTTGTTGAAAATAAAAAAATACGTACTTCAGTGCTTTTGAAAATACAACCCCTGGAGAGGTGAAATGAGGGTTCCGTTAGTTTTGGTATCAAGTATTCGATGCATATCGCATCGAATACTTTTCATCAATACCTAGGATGATTTCGAAAATGAATCAAATCGTTCGAGTAGTTCCAAAAAAAAGAGGCTGTGGAATATTGAAAAAAAAACGAAATATTTCATTTTCATACCAATATCGCAAACAATGTTTCTTTCCATAAAGCTCTATGATATAAGCTCTACAACTCTCACCCAGAAAGTTTTCCTCCACTCTGTATACTCCTTCCATTCGTGGTTAATTTGTTTATGTCAATGCGATACTATTTGGGTTTTTTTCCCGACCAAAATTGTATTTTAACATTTTTACTACTTGGATGTGTGACCACCCGACGAAAAAGATGCACGTTGAAATGCCCTAACAACTGTTGCACAGAAGCATATTCGCAGCTGCAGGCATTTCATCAATAAGCACGAGATAAGACGATAGATATGCCGTCCTTTGGAGGGGACGTTGAGATGGCGTCCCGAGTTCATAGATGTTGAGTTCGTTGAAGGACCCTACCTCTGAAAGAACAGAGAATTTGGCAAAATTTCCGGTTGAGGGGAGTGTGCTCACCGGCGTCGGTCTTGAGCCCTGGTCGCAGGAATAGGACGACGTTTAATGAAGCAATGAAAAGACATTTATCGAATTCAAATTTGAACTATATAACTAAAGAATGTATATGTTGTATTCTGCCGTCCAGTAGATCTTCATGTTGTTAGAGTTTTCACAGTCGGATAGATGAAAAGCAATATTTTATCATTACAGTTTTAATGCCAACGTTTCAGCAAGGGATTCGCCTTCTTCGGGACTACAATGAAAATAAATTTTATTTTTGTTGTATGAAAACAGAATTCACTTAGAAAAGAAGAAAGGTATATAGAAAATGGTATAACAACGTGAGATAACCAAATTCAAAGAAATGGAACAAAGAACGGGGTTTTTTTCCACATCACATCAAAAAAAAATATAATCGGGAACAATTTTACTAACACACTATACACTGTTGAGTCTACCCACACCAAAAGTAATATGAGTAATATTGTCAGGAAAATGTAAGGGATATTTTTCCAAAGAAATCACCAAAGTTGTAAATACAGGTTGTGTCTTTGTTCGAAAACAATAGGATCATGGTACAGCATCTGTACAATGGGAACGTGTGTATTGGATACCGATGTCAACTTATCATGTTGTAGGCAGTGGTTCAGCCGGAATTCCTCATCACGATCACGATCAGGTGACAATTTTTGTGTTTCAGTTAGAGCCGGATTAACATTACCTGAAGCTGGATTTATGCGTGGCCAGAATATTTCTATAAGTTCCATTCAGATTATAACAGTCTGTTCTCCAATTGACGCATTTGTTGTTGTATTGATATATGTCATTTCTAGAAACAGTTTTTTTTCCAATAAGTTCTCTTCATCTGTGATGGTTGTAGAATTGAAATCAAAATTGTGATTGGATATGAAATGATTGTTGTTAACGCTGTTTTATTTTCATTTTTGTTTTTGTCCTCGCAATCGTAATGATGTTGTTTCATTCTATATTTTGAGTATTGCTTAGTTTGTCCAATGTATGCAATCTTCATATGGTATTTGATAAATTAATTTTTATTGTCCATCGGAGGTTTTTTTCTTTTGGTCTAGAGTAAATATAATTTTTTTGTGTTTACTGAGCAATTTTGGAGTTGTTAATTTTTTGAGATTTTTGTAATCTGTTATGTTTGGAATTTAAAAAAACGACATGCCCTTGTTTCTGGAATTGAAATTCGGTTGAGTGAACTGTTGGGGGTTGAAGGTTCTTCTCTTGAGATGCTGTTTACCAAGGTGGTTATTTCTATGGAAAAATCTTCCTTTATTTTCCTGACAATATTACTCATATAACTTTTGAGGTGAGTAGACTCAACAGTGTATAGTGTGTTAGTAAGATTGTTCCTCAATATGTGGGAAAACAAATCCTCCGTTCCTTGTTCTATTTTCTTGTAGTTGGTTATCCCATGTTGTAATACAATTTTTTCATGTAGCTTCCTTCTTTTCTTAGTGAATTCTGTATTTATACAACAAAAATAAAATTTATATTCATTGTAGCCCTGAAGAAGGCGAGATCTCCCGTCGAAACGAGGGCATTGAAACTGTAATGATAGAGTAGTTGTTTTCATTTTCCAACTGCTCGTGGAAACTGTAGCAACATATATAAATAAAGATTAGTTATTTTCTTAGTGATATTGAGACTGAAACCCAAGTATCAACCACTATCTATATATTTATGGATAGTTATACTTCCTTCTTTCTTGAGTCAGATAACATATAATTATATGAAAGCATTTCGGAAGAATTGATTCCTTTTCCAATTGTTGATTGAAAAGTTAAAGCTCATAAAAAAATACCAATTCTGTTTTTATTTCCAATGAAACTGGTCCATTTTTTCTAACACAGTTAACTGGCTTTCAGACCCAATACAAAATCCTGAAATCTACCTTTCTGACTGGCTGCGTCATCGGTTTTTTCAAGTGAGGGTCATAAACATTGTAATTTGAGATCTTTGTAACAAATAGAGAAATACCTGTTTCAGTGTTTTTGAAAATGCAAACCCTGAAGAGGTGAAATGGGGAGAAAAACTTTCTATGGGGATTCCGTTAGGTTTGAAGATAGAGACAAAGTCGCGGCATAAGCTAGTCTAATATAATTTTCATAATATTATGCGTGAATTTGAGTTAGTGTTGAAATTTATTTCGAATATATTAATGAACAGTTTACGTATCAACAACTATACAGTGCGGCTTCTTATACCCCCACCCTGTTAACTTTTGAACGGTTCGACGTAGAACAATATAAAAAAAGGTTTGTTTGTTATCACCGATACTGAATAAAACACATTGTGATTGCCCGATAGATGGCGCGGGGGGCCACATCAACTTTAAAATTTCAGATAGCATGTGACTCATCGTTGAGAAGACAATTCAATTTCCTTTCCAATCATCTTTTTTTTCATTTCGTCCATACATTTTTTCAAAATATGCATTTGAAATGTCAAGTATAACAGAAAACACAACTGTTATGTGGGATTTTTAATTATTGAGGATAAAAAACAGAACTGTTGTGAACTAACGGATCAGGTGTTCAAAATGTCCGCCAATTGCTTTTTGACAATGAAATATTTTATCAGACAATTCTTCCTGATCATTATGTAACATATCTGCAGGTATGTTATTCGTTGTTTCAGTTCTTCCAAGTAGTCGAATTGTAGTTCATCTACTTTTGATTCAATGTAACTCCATAGAAAATAGTCACAAGGTGCGAAGTCTGGTGATAGTGCCGGCCATTCGATTGGTCCACAATGTCCAATCCATCTCATAGGGTATCTTACATCCATATACTCTAGAACTTGACGTTGGAAGTGGAGAGGGGCCCCGTTTTGCTGGAAAGTGATGTGTTCGTTCTCATTTTCTTCCAGTATTTGAAGTATGAGTGGATCGATCGTTCCTTGTAGCATCTCCAGGTATAAATTATCGTTCAAATTTTCTTCCAGAAATAAAAGACCTACAATATGGTTTCCTGACCAAACATTCAGTTTCTGTGGGAAATCTTTGTGACCTCCTTGAAAGATATGGGGTTTTGTGTCAGTCCACTATCGCACATTTTGTGTAATCACGTTTCCGTTAAAACAAATATTTCTAATGTAATTGCGGTTCCCGTTCATCTTTTCCATCATAATTTCACAGAATTCCCTCCTTCGGTCTGGGTCATCTTCTGTCTGTTGATGTGATATACCAACTTGTATGGATGTGATTTGTGTTCCTCCAAATATTTTTTATTGTCGATGTTGAAACGTCTATCGTATCTGCTACAAGTAAGGTAGATTGTTGAGGATTAACCACCATTCCGGTAATTACCGAAACTTCCGTCTCCTCCGAAACTGATTCTCGGCCAGCTCCACTGGCCCTATGAACAGAGCCAGTTCTTTTGAATTTTTCGACCATTTCCCTCAAATACTTTCGAGTTATTGCATGATCAGGTATTGTTTCATCGAAAATTATCTCTGCTGCATGGTGGTTCCCACAGGCCTCACCAAAAATGTAGATTGCTCCAGTTTTCTCTTTGATAGGACGTACACGATCCATGATAATGATTCAAATTCGAAGAAATACTAGTAGAAGTAGTATGGAACTCTTCTTTAAGTACAAATACGATAATATAAAAAGCAGGTGAGTAATGATATAATCATTGTAACATTAGAAATTCTCAAACATCGGCAAAATAATCCATTCTGTAACGGGCATTTCTGGGTTACTGCTTGATTATCAGTTTACTGAATCCAATAAATGATTATGGTCATTGAAAATAAATGAGCTGGGTATTATTTGGGTATAATCTCTTGAAAAGGCTATACAAGGCTATTGTATAGCGAAACACGTGTCGTGGTTCTGTAAACCCAGTTCAGTGAAAATCATTTAGTGAATTGAGTGTCTTTTGTTTACTTCAATAGGGATTTTCCTCAAATATCGGCCGCGTCAATTAAAAAAATTGGATTACTGTATGGATTCAAAATTACTACCCAATTGAGCTTTGAAACGAATTCGAGAATGAAAAATCAATAAGGTAATGAATCTTTCTCTTTTGTCCGTATTAAGTGTTAGTTATCGGTAGAACAACCATGGTTGAAACTATAATTGAATTTTTTTTCAACGGTGTGCAATTCGATCTCTATGACGTATGAAATTTCCAAGTTGTTCATGTCCCCAGCGCTCTCTGTCCAGTATTTGTTATGTTTCTTCTCTCGAAAAGTTGTATCATTGATACCATTCAAAATATTCGTTGTCCCATTGTTTCATATGAAACCGTTCAAAAGTTATGGAGATAAGGGTACCATTCAGATCCACACTTATGCTTGACATTTCGAATGCACATTGTAAAAAACAATCAGATGGTTGGATAGAGATTTGAACTATATTTTTAACGATGTGCCACATGACACCCCATGGTATTTAAAATTTTGAAGTTGATGTGCCCCCCCCTCCCCGCGCCATCTATCGGACAATCACAATGTCTTTCATTTCGAGAAGTAGTTTCAGTGATATCATAAAATAGCTTCGTTTTTCATCATTCTACGTCGAACCGTTCAGAAATTATAAGGGGGGACCCTAAGAAGTTGCAAAGTCACATATCAACGAAATAAAAAAAAATTATGTTAAAAAAAAGAATTGAATTATCTTTTCAACGATGTGCCACACGTTCCCCCCATGCTATCCAAAATTCAGAAGTTGATGTGCCCCCTCCCCGCGTCATCTATCAGGCAATCACAATGTCTTTCATTTCAAAAAGTAGTATTGGTGATATCATACAATACCTTTTTTTTATTGTTCTACGTCGAATCGTTCAAAAGTTAACGGGGAAACTATTAATAGCTGTACTCTACGAAGCATGCTAGTTTGTGACGGACATCATTGATGTATTGAGAAACATTTATGTCCTTATTTTCCATTGGTAACTATTCATTGGCTCTCAAATATCTTGTCAGTCTGGAATGACCTGAATAAACCAATACTTCTTCTAAATGACGTTTTTTACCGAGAAACATTGAAATGAATTTCATTTCAGATAAATTCATACTAAGTCATGCTTAATGACACTCTTTCGGATACATGAAGCGAAACCAAAGAGGAATATATAAAATAAAAAATAAATATTCCATCTGGTATTTCCACCGCTTTTGAGCACAATTTACTCGAGCTGTGAAACCATATAACTCTCGCAAATATTATATGGACGGAAAAATGTCGTAGACAGACAAAAGAGATGATGGAATAGCGTTCTCGAGTTCATTCTATTTTATAAAATGAATAGCGTCGAAAAATGAAATGGATAATGGATGCATGTTGGGATAGAATGCCTTCGGTGACGATATATTTCGAATAAACGTGTTTGGAGACGGATTACACTAACCCTTCTTTGACTTTCCCTGCATGTTTTAGATCATCAATCGAAATTTCTATAATGGCTCATGAATTGTCTTATCCTATCATATTATATATTGAGTGGGCGTGAGTTTGATTCATTAATATACATATTAATTTGAAAACCAAGCAATAGATTCTTTTTATCCATTCTTATCAAAAAGATAAATATTTCTAGTTGTACTTAATATCAAAAATGGAATGAAAATTATTATTTAAAATTTGAAGTTCTATTACCTTTTTCCCTACCAGTAAGTCGAAAAGTAACGTGATGACATTTTATCGACTCCTAGATCCATCGGAAATTGGACACTTATTCCACCATTGTGTGGAAAAATCAACTCTCAAGCAAACACATGCCAATCATGAAACATCAACGGAGAAACTTTCTCTTCAATCCTGTTTGGGGAATTTCCATGAAAAAATTGATATGAAACACGAAATTCATCGAATACGAGAGTAAATCTGCATTATCAGAATAATATTCTCATCGCAACTATGTCCACATTCATCTTTCACTGACACTTACTTTTCCAAGGCCAATAAATTATCATTTGCATTGCTCCCACGAATACTACAGCCACAGTTGGCAGATTGAGATGAAATGCGCAGAAAATTTGTGTCTTTCTCTTCTGACCTCAAATTTGTACATTTTATGATAAAAATAGGGAGAAAGACCCCCTATGGAGGCAAATTATCCTATGTATTCCTTCAATTTACTGGACGAAATGTCTTGTTATCCCAATATTCGACTTCTATAACACGACCATATTTTTTCCAGAATTGATGAATCTCACCTGAATATTACGTTGAATTTTCATTCACCACATTGAGCGCCGACTCATTCGGCCGTCGAAATTACCTAATATTCACCTATGTTCTTTGCTGTCGAGTTTGCTGCTGTTTTATCATTCATAGTAAACAGTGACAAAATTCTCAAGTATACAAACCCACAGAAGAATAAGTCGCTCAGTGAGTGTAATTTTGTATCGTAGAAAAATAACTTTACATTACAAATTTACCTCTTAGGAAATGATCCCGCAAAAGTGAGTAATTCAAACTGGCTACTAGTGATTTTGATCTAAATACCACGAAATGAATATATTCGAACGGTAACGCATTCGGTCAATGAACACTGCAGAAAAAACATGTGCTAACTAACTGATAAAAAGCTGAACCCAGTGTACGGGGTGCAAACGATGAATTATTGTAAACGATGAACTTTCGAAAATGTTGACGTGAATTGATTGCAAAAATCCGTAACCTCTTCCACACCGCACATCAAGTGAAGCGGTTGCGAGGCCGTGCACTTGGGGTGTATTGGACTATCAACTCCAGATGCAGCCTGTATCGAAAAATGTCAAACTAACTTCACTGTAATAAGTGCACCAACAGAAAAGGTGAACAAGATAAACTGATACGAAAGATTGAAGAGAGACATGATAAATTCACTGCCCTAACAGACAAACTGGACACAATGTTGCAAAATTTTGGAAAGCGTTGACTGCTTTGCAGGCAATTGCTGGGGACAGGAACTATCCCACAGAAGACATGACAGAGAACCTAACCAAAGAAGCCCTGGAAAAACTGCAGAGATCCTCGAACGTTATATTGCTAACTCACCAGAAGTGAATACAGACGCTGATACTGCTGTCGCCAGACAAATTATCCAGCTGGCTACTGATGAATCTCTGCAGCATATCACTGTAGCTCACATTGGAAATACGGATGACAGAGATAGACAGAGGCTGATGAAAGTGATTGTTGAGAAAAGCGATGTAGTGACGGAATGAAAGTAATTACTGAACTCTCAGTACAGGAAGATAAAAACATTCGATGATCAAACATATGCCCAACGAAAATATCTGGATGATCATCGTGCAGAACTAAAAAACAGAATGGAACAGGAAAAAGAAACCAGACTATCAAATATAAGGATGGAAAACCAGCAATATGCAAAGACGAGTCGACAAAAATGAACGGTAGGAGTCACGAACACATCAATCAACTACACGAACATATCTCCACTGCAAAATCCCATGCTTTTTTTGTGCAGGTTCATTTGGGTACTTTTTGGTCCCGGAGCTATGATGTCCAAGTATATTCGGAGTGAGTTCTCCCATAGATGGTGTATATATCTTTCCACTGCTTCTTCTATTGATATCATTATTACATTTCAAGATGTTTTCCAGAAGTTATATCTTCTACTTCGAAAACCTGCTCACCACGACAGACACAACCGTGACCGAATTTGTCCAGCTGGCCCGCGTGACCATCCATGACCACTGTGACCACTCGTGACCATTCATGAGCATCCGTGACCCTTCGCGATCATCCTGATGAGCATCCTTTTCCAGTCGGTCCGCGCCACCATATGTGACTACCCGTGACCACTCATGACCATCCATGAATATCCGTGACCTTCCATGATCATCCTCGTAACATCCTTGTCCAGATCGCCTGCATGCCTATCCGTGATCACTCGTAGCCACACGTTAACATCTATGAACATCCGTAACAGTCCGTGATCATCTTCGTGGGTACCTGTAGCCATCCAAAAAAGCGGTCTTAGTTTCAATAGTTTGCTTTGTTTTGATATCTCTAGTAGTATTATTCAATATTAACAATACCTAACCAAAACTAACTGAGTCTGTTGTAGAGTTAGGTTATATGTTTTGATCGTTTGCTTCTGTTCAGATATCTCTAGTAGTATCCTCTAATATAAACAATGCCTAACCAGAACTTACTAAGTCTCTCGGAAAGTTGGGTCACATGTTTTGACCTTTTGCTCCCGTTTAGATATTTCTAATTATATAATTCAATACCAAGGTCATCAAACCAAATCATATACAAATAATCTCAGTGGACTATTTCTGTACTCGAGTTCTGGGGTTTTGATAGTCCGCTTTATATTGATGTACGTATTGATATTTTTTCAATATAATTAAACCAGAACTATGTGTGAGTTCTGGTTTTATTCACCTGTTTTGTACCAGTTGTTATGCTTCATATTGCAACAACCATTTCAATGAATCATTGATTTCATGACCCTTCTGTTTTGAGTTCTACAAATATTTATACTGAAAATAATCATTCACTTATCCACATGCAATGGAGAATATGATATGATTTTATCATTTATACTTCCATATGATTTCAAAAACAACGTTCAACAAGGTCACACAAGTTTTATATAATGATGGTCAACATCGTGAATCTTCGGATTCGAAATCATGCCCGATCGTAGATATGAAAAGCAACTCTACTTCATAGTATAATCATTATTCCACAGTCTCTCGTACGAGTAACATCTCGCTCCTTTTGTCGGCAGCAGAATACCTACCTTGAAATTCAAGAGCAACTGGACAGGATCAAGTTTTTCATCAAAAAAACTTGGGATCAGGGAGTGCAATAGAGTGTCACGATTATTGCACAAACGTCTGAAGCGTGCGGATGCTTCAGGTGAAGAACAACATTTATTGGCAGCTATAGGACAATGTTAATCCCTCAAGCAGAATTTCGAAGCGTTACGTGTTACTGGCAGAGGCCAGTACTGAGAACGGCATCATCTTTGGAAACATCGTTTACGACGTCACAGGAGCTGCTTCGGACAGGAACGTCGTTGATCTCAATGACATTCACATCGATATCATGGATTACATTGTCCCAGCGACTTGTACAGACTCGGAATTCATGAGGATTGGGCTGAATTCGAGTGGGAAAATAAGGTCAGTTTTTCATACAGTGTGGGTTAAAAAATCGAAACGCTTGTTCATTTTAGGTAACGGTCAACACGCCTCTCACAGAACTCTCTGACTATCTGGAACACCTCGCGAAGAGCACCAACATGAACTGTCTGACCCCCGAGAAGGCGATGAGTGGGCAGTGTGGTTTCATGGCGGCCAATATGTACGCCAAGTCTATATTCGGGGAAGACGCTCTGGCAAATTTGAGCATAGAGAAGCCCTTCAACAAGCCTGATGCCCCAGTGGCAGGACACATTAGGATCGGGGCTAAAAGCCAGGTGAGTGGAGATTATTTTTCAACTTTTTTTTTAAGATTTCAGTATTTTTTTTGAGATACCGATTGGAGAATTTTGACTGTTAACTATCGAACATTAGAATTGGTCTGCACATGGTTCACTTATTTATAATAATATCTTATCCATAAAAGAAAACAAATATTTTTCCTATGAAAAAATAACGAGTGAGTGAGAAAAAAAGCTCAATATTGAAGACAAAACAATATGTAAATAAAATAAAAAAGATTAAAAAAAAATTATGGCAAGCTTTTATACAAATGCACTAAAAAGGAAAAAATAATTTCTTCAATTGTTTGACCTAGGTTATTCTGTGCCACGCAAGAATACCTATTTTATATTCGCGGCAAGAAACCCCCACACACCAATTTTGAATGGAGTCGGACTATAATCACAAAACTCGTCGCCATGTTGGAGCCGCCATCTTAAATTTATGAATTTTGACGAAAGTTCAGAGTTCAGAAACGGTATCATAACTAATCTGAAACATCTGGATCTTCGGCAGTTCTCAAATGATTGCATAATATTCTTCATATTTTCAAACGAATCAATTCTTCAGTCGTTGTATACAGATCATCCTGAAGAAATACAAAGCAGTTGAAGTGAATACTGTATTTTGCGGTGAGTTCTCTACAAATCAGGGTAATGAAGAAATACTGAGGCCAAATATTTGAATAAAAAACCCTTTTCCAATTGAAATGTGGTTCATTACCAATGTAACAAATAGCCTCATTACATTTCGACGAATTTCAAGTAAATGGTAGCGGGAGGACTATGAGAAATGGTCAACCTACAAATGAATATAAACAAATTCTCACCACAAAGAGGTTCATCATATATAGACTTACCCGAATCTATCAAGCGTAAGAAGGCATATGTTAATATCAAGAATGATGATCAAGTTTATTTTGCATGGAGCATCATGAGCGGTATCTTCCCTCAGAAGATCAGCAGTGACAGAACCTCTTCTCACCCCAAATGTCCTGAAAGGTATTCGGAAGCAGAACGATTTATCAATAAATATTCATATACTGAAGAAAAATAAAAAATAATCCAAACCCTTCCAGTTTACCTAGCCGAAGTCAAGGAAGAAAATAATATCAATACTTTTGATTCTCCACTAATTCAGTACCATTTTGTTTGGATCAAAAATTTGTCTAGGCTCTTATCAGCTCAAATCAGCAAACATAAAACCACAAAGTTCTTCTATGATAGGTGTTTCCACTATTTTTATACACAAGTCAAATTAGATTCTCATTATGAGAGATGTAAAACCATCACTGAATGCGGAATTAGACTTCCACAACCAGGCAGAGACATGTTGCAAATCAAGAATTGTGAAAACGAAGAAACTGTTTCTTGTGCCGTATATGCTGATTAGGAGTGTGTTTTGAGTCCTGTGAACAACAAGGGTAAATATCAGGAACATGTTTTCTACAGTTACATGCAACTATGATGATTCTTCATCATTTTGCGAGTCATTCAGGAGCGGAGGTCGTGAACAATGGTTCGTTCAAGAGCTCAAACAATTTACTGAATGTGTTGAAATGGTGTTTTCATGTCCAATTCCTCAACAACACAGGAGAAAGTTGCTTTCAATGGAGCCACTTTTTGTCACATATGTGAGATAATTTTCATGCTGGACGATTGAGAAGTACGCGATCATAATCATCTCACAGGGTGTTATAGGGTTCCAAGCCATGGAAGTTGTAACATCAACTACCAATCGTATTCCATAATTTATTGGTCTATGATTCTCACGTTGTTATCAAGGACAGGAGTGTTTGCATATGATTTTGTAGATAATTTCGAAAAACTCATTTCAACCTCTCTACCTAGGAAAAATTATTTCTACAACAGGCTAGAGAATGAAAATATCACGCTCAAGCACTCTGTACATGGTATGGTCAGAGTTCAGATGTAGGAACTTGGGAGAATATTCTGATTTATATCTCAAAACAGATATCTTGCTTCTGGCAGAGGTTCCAGAACATACTAGGTGTAGTTGTTTGAAAACGTATGGATTTGATCCAGTCCATTACTATACTTTACTCGTGGGACTGTATGCTGAAACATACAGGAATCAATTTGGAATTACTCACAGATATTGACATGATACTTTTCATCGAAGAAGGAATTCGGGGAGGATTGAGTCAATGTTCCAAACGAAGAGCAACTGCGAACAACAAATATATGCTGTATTATGATTTAACCGAAGAAGACACATATTTATTATACACAGACATTAACAATCAATACGGACTCGGAGTGAGTCGGCAACTTCCATACGGCGGTTTCGAATGGAATAAAATATCGATTTCGATGTTACAAATATTTCCGACGACTCTGATGTGGGTTATATTCTGAAGTGGACTAGAATATCCACAAAATATTCACGATGCCCACAGAGACTTGCCTTTGTGTCTGCAACATTTTCCTCCTGAGTCGAAGGAGAAAAATCTGCTGGCGAATCTCAACGATAAAACGAAGTATATTATTCATTATAGAAATTTAAAACAGTGTTTGGCAAATGGCTTGAAACTGAAAAAAGTTTATATAATTCTTAAACTCAAACAGTCCTCATGGTTGAAGTCTTACATAGACCTGAATACAAAACTTCGAACTGCTGCTGAAAATAATTTTGAAAAGAATTTATTCAAACTCATGAAGAATCTGGTATTCGGAAAAACGACGGAAAACGTTCGGAAACATAGCAACGTTACTAAGTGAAAAGGGCGATATGGTGCAGAAGCTCTGATTTCCAAACCAGAATTCAAATCAGTCGTGATATTCGATGAAAATAGTGGCAATCGAGTTGAATGAATCGGAAATATATTTCCACAAACCTATATACGTGGGAATGAGTATACTTGATTTATCAAAAACTACAATTCACGACTTCCATTATGCTTACATGATACTTGAGTTCGGTCAGGACTGTTTCATTTTGTACACGGATACCGACTCACTAGTTTACGAAATACGCATGAAGACATTTATGAAGCTATCCGTCGTAATTGTCATGAATATTTTGATACGAGTGAATATCCAGAAAATAACATTTACAATATACTCCTCGTGAACGGAAATGTTTTGGGCCTTATGGAAGATGGAAATGAAGGTCCAATAATGTTTGAATTTGTGGAACTACGATCAGAATAATATGCTTCCGAGACTCAAATTTTAGACAAGAACGAATGAAAACTTCGTAGAGATTTAGAAGATGTGGGACAAGATCGAGAAACAATCGAAAATGTTCTGAAATATAACGAGATCACAAAAAAAGCAAAATGTTTCAAATAGACCACACTCTGTAGAATAATCAAGTTTGAAGACTATGTAGAATGTCTAGAAAACTCCATCATTCAATTTGTGATGATCATCTAAGAGCAAGGAGCGAGATGTTTGCCATACTAGAGACTGTTGAATAATGATTATACTTTGAAGTAGAGTTGCTTTTCATATCTACGATCGGGCATGATCTTGAATCCGAAGATTAACGATGATGAACACCTGCAGAGTTACGTTTTATACCAGGCCGCCCCTGGACTATGAAGATAAGAACCGGGAATGGCTGATTATGAACTTTATTCGAGACTTATCTCTTCATTCGAATATTATCTTTTATAGTATGCATTAATATCGTACTTTATCTATTATTCATGCTATAGTGATTTTATTTCGAGAATTATCTTTTATATCTTATTTTAAAGCTTATTGTTTGATATGTTCATAAAGCTCTGAGAATGTTTACCATTCAGTTCAGTCGTTACCAGCTATTCATTTAAATAAAACACCTTGTGAGATTCGATTAATCTTATTTGTGTGAAAGTTTGGGTGAAATAGAGTACAAAACTGGCTCAGAACCACGCAGGGGCTTCTACGAACCACCACTTCTAGAGGCTCAACGTAATTGGCGCAGTCGGTAGGATAGTCGCCGTACAAAAAGGTGGAAAACGGGACTATCACAAAAAGACAAAGTGTTTCGAGAAGTGGGCTGTATATTCCTTGTCGACTCACGGGGCCACCAATTCTCGGACTGAATATTCAAGAACCGGCTAACAACCTTCCTGGAGGACTGTTTATTCCTTGGACTGGTTCAACACAAAGAAAAAAGGAATCAGAAACAAGCAAACTACACTGAGAAACAACCACTCTACACTGAGAAACAAGAAACAACCTTCCTGGAGGACCTTTTATTCCTGGACTGAAAACTATCCAACAACACAAGACGTACAGGGTGAGTCTCCTATTCATTTTCCTCTATTCTTTCCTACTTTTTTCTTTCCTTTATATGGTGTTATTAGTGAAATTATTCTCTCATATTTTATTTTATGTTTCGTGATTTGAAAAATTCGGCAAAAATAAATAGTGAAACTAGGCAACACTTTAGATCGCTCAATATTTCATCAGAAGAATCTGATACTGATTTGGAAGGCTTAACTCAAAATTTATCTTCGTTAAGTTTGAATTCAGATAATATTTCAACCACAGCAACAATGCCTGAGACAAATTATCAACAGTTGAGACTTTTCTTAGATATTATTCCACATTTTAATGGAGATCCATGTGAACTCAATAATTTTATTGCCGTTTGTGATGAAATTTTTGAACAATACAATAATGAACCTCAGTTCATACAAAAACTAATTTTCAGAGCAATTTTGTGTAAATTGAAAGGTAAAGCATTCACTTTGATATCTAGTCGTACAGAATTAAATACATAGGGACAAATAAAAGACCATTTGAAAATATCATATTCTGATCAAAGATCTTTCACCTGTTTCCTCCAAGAGCTACATAGTTTAAGACCTCAACCAAAAGAAAATTCTTATAATTTTGGCGTTCGTTGTCAATATACTAGAAGTTTGATTTTTTCCTCAATAAATAATGATTCTACAATGACACGTGAAGAAAAACTTGCACAAATTAATAACATTGAAAAACTTATTTTGGTAACATTTTTGAAATATCTCCCACCAATAATACAAACAAGTGTTCACCTCAAAGACCCAAAATGTTTGGAAGAAGCTATGAAGAATTTTTCGCAGCATTGGTCAACGATGGAAAAAGAAATATTCCACAGCAGTTACCAACACCAAATTTCAAAGCACCCATGGTACCAACACCAAGTTATTCACAACCAACCAACATGTACTACAGGAATCCGAACCCTCAACAATTTTTTTAGCAAACCAAATAATTTGCAAACCCACAATATTTTCGGAACCAAAATCCACAACCATTCTTCAACCAGCAATCGAAAAATTTCTAGTCAACCCATCCAAGTGACACCTAGACATGTACCACATAAGTTTTTCTCAAATCAACAAGTTTTTGGAAAACCATCCAACACGAATGTTTGGAAACCAACAAATCAACCTGCAGCGTTCAAACCAACACCAATGTCTACAATTACAAGGCAAATACCTCCTCAAAGAAATATATTCATACCACAGTCTAGACCGACATTCCATTCAGAAGAACTACACCATGTGACAGAACCACATTCATCTAATTATTATGAATGATTATACATGATGGAAGGAACCACAAATGAAGAAAACTGGGAAATTCCGGTGGATATTCAACAAGGACCAATAGAAAATGAACAAAGAAACGAAGAACAAATTCAAGATGAATATCTTCAACCATGTTACGAAAACCAAGATGAAAATTTTACTTTACCAGCCTCTGGAACGGAAACTACTTAGAAGTTAATCATATGGACCAAAGAAAACTTCCCTTCATTACAATATCAGGATTTTATAAACCACTACACTTACTTATTGATTCAGGTAGTCATATTTCTCTTATAAATCCAATTATAGCGAAAAATTATTTTCCGGAACATATAATTACAAAGCCAAATATTATCAAAACATCATGCGGACAACAAACAGCAAAATATGAAGCACATTTTCCACCCTTTGCTGAATTCCAAGTAAATGAAAAAATTATTTTCACTCTATTAGACTTTCATCCTTTCTTTGACGGACTCATTAGCTTCAGAGACCTCAAAAATATGGGATTCAATTGGAATCTTCAAGAAGGATATTAAGTTAGGAACGATAATATTATACCAGTACAACAATGTTCCTCTTCTGAATATTATAATTATAATATCACTTTGAATGAAAATGAAATATTAAGGACAAAACTTCCAACAAATGCAACAGTAGATGAAACTTATTATATTCCTTACAAAGAAATAAATTCACACTGCTTTATACCCGAAAGTATCGCAACAGTACAAAATGGACAAGCTATCGTCGAAATTCATAATGTGAGCATCGAAGATACTTATACCAATCTCAGATACCCTTTGGAAGTATTCCCAATTACTGATTTTGAAATTTATCAAGTGGAAATAAATAATTTTCAACCTTATCCAGACCAAGAAGAAATCGGAAATTTATTAAGAATAGACCATCTCAATGGAGAAGAAAAAAATAAATTGTTAAAACTATGTCAACAATACCACACCGTATTTCAGTATCCAAATCAACCTCTTCCAGCAACCACTCAAACCACTCATGAAATCAAAACTACTGATGAAGAACCAATATATACCAAATCTTATAGATTTCCAGAAATACATAAAGAAGAAGTTCAAAATCAAATAACAAAGATGTTAGAAGATGGAATAATAAGAAATAGTACAAGCCCTTGGTCAAGTCCAATATGGATCGTATCCAAAAAACCTGATGCCAGTGGAGTAAAAAAATGGCGTATCGTAATAGACTATAGGAAACTCAATAATAAGACCATCCAAGATAGATTTCCAATTCCCAATATAGATGACTTACTGGATAAACTTGGAAGAGTAC
Organism: Gonioctena quinquepunctata; assembly: GCA_018342105.1. Classification (NCBI taxonomy): domain Eukaryota; kingdom Metazoa; phylum Arthropoda; class Insecta; order Coleoptera; family Chrysomelidae; genus Gonioctena; species Gonioctena quinquepunctata. Next base: position 84,338 of record JAFIRS010000584.1, on the reverse strand, counting down.
AATATTTTACAACTTTGGATCTTGCCAGCGGGTTTCATCAAATAAGAATGCATGAAGACAGTATTGATAAAACTGCTTTCTCAACAGATGCAGGATATTTTGAATTCTTGAGAATGGCTTCTGGGCTTAAGAACGCACCGTCTATATTTCAAAGAATGATAAATGAAGTACTAAAAATCAGATTAACAAAACATGTTTAGTGTATATGGATGATGTGATTATTTTTTCTTCAACTTTAGATGAACATTTAATTAATCTCAGAAAAGTTTTTAGAAAATTCCAAGAATTTAACCTGAAAGTACAATTAGATAAGAGTGAATTTTTAAAAAGAGAAGCTGAATTTTTAGGACATGTTATTACAAATACAGGAATCAAACCAAACCCAAGAAAAATAGATGCAATAATGAATTTTCCAATTCCAAAAACACATAAAGAAATTAAGAGTTTTTCAGGAATGATTGGTTTTTATCGAAAATTTATTAACAATCTTGCTAAAATCACAAAACCCCTCACAATCTGTCTCAAAAAAGGTAAAAAAGTAGAACATACTAGAGAATTAATTGAAGCTTTTGAAACCTCTGAAAATATTTTATGCAATGAACCAATTTTGATTCATCCTGATTTTTCAAAAACATTCACTTCAACAGCTGATGCGAGTAAATTTGCTATAGGAGCAGTTCTTTGTCAAGATGGCAAACCTATAAGTTATGCTAGTCGCACTCTCGACCCCAATGAAATCAATTATTCAGTAATTGAAAAAGAACTTTTTGCAATTATATGGGCAGTAGAATATTTCAGACCATATTTGTTTGGACGTCATTTTGAAATAAGATCAGATCATAAACCATTGAAATGGTTAGAAAGCCTTAAAGAACCTAATTCAAAACTGGTCCGATGGAAATTAATGTTATCATAATATGATTATGAAATTGATTATATCAAAGGAAAAGAAAATGTTGTTGCAGATGCTCTATCTAGAAATCCAGCAGACAATATTTCCGTTATAAATGAAACAGGAGATGAAACAATCCAAAATGTATGGATGATACTGAGAACTATGTTACTACAGTTCATTCAGCAGATGAAATGCCTATACTTACATTTCCATATATTGATAAACCATTGAATAATTATAAACATCAGATGATAATAAAAATAACAGAGTCATCTCCGGTACCATTATGTATCAGAGAGAAAATTTTTGAAAATTATAGATATTACATAAATCTCAGAAAAAAATATATAGATGAAGATTTAGAAACATTCATAGCAAATCTTCATAATAATACTATATATTATTTACATTTTCCGAATAAACAACATGAAATATATTTTTTGAAAACAATTCAAGATAAAATAATTAGAATTAATTCGAAATTGATTATTTGCTTACCAAAGTTACTGATGTGACATTAGAAAATGAGAAACAAGACAAAATGAATTATCATCATGTATATAAAACAGGTCATAGAGGTATCACTACAACAATTGATTCTATAAAAAGAAACTATTATTGGCCCAATATGGATAAAAAAGATCCAAATTGAAAGGCAACCAAATGAATTTAAATATCAACCAATCCCAATAGGTTCGAGACCTTTCGAAAGAATCCATATTGACACCCTATCAATATTTAATGAAAAATTCCTTACTGTTATAGATAGATTTTTCAAATTTGCTCAAGCTTATCCAATGATGGGAGCTAATGCTATAAATGTACTTGATGCTATTTTAATTTTTATTTCACACTATGGTGTACCACACACTATTGTTTGTGATGGAGGATCAGAATTTTATAATGAAAATTTTCTAGACTTCTGCAAGCTCCATAAAATAAATACGCATTTTACTACACCCAAAAATCCAAATTCAAACAGTTATATCGAAAGATTTCATTCGACATTCTTGGAACAAGTAAGAATAAAAACAAGACAAAACCCAAAAGAATCACTCAATAATTTGATAAGATACTCACTTTTACATTATAATAATTCAATTCACTCAACTACTGACTATACCCCTTTTGAAATAGTCACTGGTCATTTCAATTCGAAAGATCCTTTTGACATTACAGAAAAAGATGTAATATCAAAATATGTTCATGATCATAAAGAAAATTTAAAATCGACTTATATGAAAATTTAAATAAAAAGAAAACTGTTCAACTAGAGAAAATAAATCTCAATCGAAAGGAACCTATAACAATTTCCAAAGACGATCAAATATATCACAAAGAACAAACGAGGGAAAAATTAGCACCAAAGTTTACCAAAATTGATCCCATTGTTCAAACAAAAAATAAAGTAAAAATGCAAACTTCAAAATATGCAAAACATAATCTGAAGAAACGTAAAAAATATTAATTTTATCATCTATTCCAGATGAGGCAAATGTTCATTCTATCATTCCCCCTTTTCATCATCTCTGAAGGATCCATTCAAAGACTAACCAACCCCAATTCTCCCTATTAATTTGAAAAAAACCAGAATCATAGTGAGCAAGCATACTTTTGTCAGCTATATGAATATCACAGAACTTTCAGAAATAAAATTTCATTTAGTCCTCCAACTGAGTTTCATTACTAATAAACAGAATTTGAGTACTCAGTCAGATTTGTTATTAAGGCAAGCAAATATTATATCAATACAAATTGATCACTTATTACAAACTATCAACCCACATATGAGATCTAGACGTGGATTGATTCATTTAGATGGAAAAATATCTAAATGGTTATTTGGTACCCTTGATTATGATGATGGAAAACGAATTAATATAATTATGAATCATTTAGAAAGAAATGATCACTTATTACAGGATGCAATAAACAATCACATATCCTTAGCAAAAGAGTTCATGACACAAACTAATCGCACTTTATTTAAAATTAAATCAAATATACTCATAACTTTAAATTTGATAAATTAATCTGAAGAAGAAATCAATGAAATTAATATTTTACATCTAATCATCGACTCCCTTATGAATTTACAAAGTCAATTGAACCAAATCATTAATACAATTAGTTTTGCTAATTTAAATAGAATTCATCCAACCTTTCTCCCATTAGAAAATCTCAATTCTATTATTGATAAAATGAATATTTTGTATCCCTCGATTCAAATAAGTAATTTCAAAAATCAACACAGCTATTATATGTTTTTGGGTATTTAATTAATATTCACGGAAGAGAGAATAATTTTTTTATACATTTTCCAGTATTGATGCCTATATTATTCCAAACATATTTCCTTCATCCCATTCCTCTCCAAAATAAGATAATACCACCTCAGAAACCATACCTTATCCTGTATGAGAGAAAAGAACTCCACCAATATCTAGAGGAACCATGTGCAGACATTGAAGATGTCCATTTCTGCAAGAATAATCTTCAAACAGAAGAAGATTGTGTTGTCATGATCCTGCTTAAGAATGAAGCTGCCAACTGTACCACATTACCAATTCACCTGGACAATTACATGGTCAAACAAATTACACCAGAGAATATTATTTTCACAACACCTTTCAACAACATTATTACTGAGAGTTGTTCTGTTGAAACACATCATGGAATCTAGCCTGGTAGTTACCTTATTACTATCCCAGAAGACTGTTTCTTCCTTATTGGCGAAGAGAAGTTTACCCATGGAAATGATGAGCTTGCTCCAATGAAAGTTATCCAACTTCCATCAATGAACATTTCCACACTTTCATCAAGACCCATTCAAGTTAATGACCAAAATGGACTTAGAAGAAATCCAACATTTGACAGCAAAGATGAATACCCATAATGAAGTCATTTTAGCAATGGAACCAGTACCCACCAGCATTACCTGTATGGCTTATTACCATTATTTGCCTCATGGTATGCATTGCTATTTATTTCGAGTAACATGCTACTATAAAACATGTTATCCTTACAACCTTGTTACCTACCTACGAGCAAGGACCACATCCCAACCAGCTGACATCTAGATGGATAGTCAGCCTAGCCAACCAAGCCAACCCTAGGCTTCCATTTTAGACGGGAGGAGTTACGTTTTATACCAGGCCGCCCCTGGACTATAAAGATAAGAACCGGGAATAGCTGATTATGAACTTTATTCGAGACTAATCTCTCCATTCGATTATTATCTTTCATAGTTTGCATTAATATCGTACTTTATCTATTATTGATGCATATAGTGATTTTATTTCGAGAATTATCTTTTATTTCTTATTTTCTTAAAGCATATTGTTTGATATGTTTATGAAAGCTCTGAGAATGTTTACCATTCAGTTCAGTTGTTACCAGCTATCCATTTGAATAAAAACACCTAGTGAGATTCGATTAATCTTTATTTGTGTGAAAGTTTGGGTGAAATAGAGTACAAAACTGGCTCAAAACCACGCAGGGGCTTCTACGAACCACCACTGCTGGAGGCTCAACGTAATTGCAGACCGTAGATTCCCGAACATTATTATATAAAACTAGTGTGAGCTTGTTCGAACTTGTTGAGACTTGTTGTTTTTGAAACCATGGTGGAAGTGTTAATGATAAAATCATATCATATTTTCAATTGCATGCGGATGAGTGATTGAAGAATATGATTACTACGGTGTTATTTTGGGGATAAATAAAGTATAACTCGTTTTGTAGAATTGAAAACAAAAGGGTCATGAGACTAATGATTCATTCAAATGGTTTTTGAAATCTGAAGCCTAACAACCAGTACAAAACAGATGGAAAAAGCAGAACTCACACATGGTTCTGGTTGAATTGTATTGAGAAAATATCAATACGCACATCAATATAAAGCGAACTATCAAATCTCGAGAATAAGAGTGTAGAAATAGTTTAATGAGATTGAGTCGGGTAATAAAAACAAGAGTATGAGGAACAACGGCACAGAGAGAAAAATAGGATGACAAAACGAGTACCTATATAAAAACAAGATAAAAATGAACGGTCGTGGGAAAATTGTAGACCTGAAGGAAGATGTTCATCAAATCAGAATCGAAATCAAGCCAATTGTTTCTATTTAACTCAGGATTGGAGCTTCAAAATAGCATTCATTAGGACTATTCCATCGAATAAAAAAAATAGGGAAATTCATGTGGGGTGCCTTCAGTGACTCTATGCGTTCGCTGAAAAGTTTGGTGCTCCATCATCGACATTACTCCTCATTGCGAATTAATATCGCTGCTGGAAAATGTGTTTTTAACTTTCCTGGTTTTTCGAGTGATCATAGATACGTGTAATTAATTGCCGCTTGCAAAAATTATTTGGATACCTACTGAATATAATGCTACATTTGCATCGAAGAGACAAGAGATTTCTGGCGACTACACATTTTTGTCAAAAACAAGATTATTCGCCTCAATAATAATCAAAACCCCTAGGATAAAGTACTGGATAACAAAAATAAACCATCTGATTGAAATATTTCCTGATCCTAGTCGGGATCAATCTGTGATATATTCAGAGGCATACGTACGTATAGAAAAATACCATGATTTTGAAGATGGTATGTCTTGAACTGGGAATTTATTCATGCCCAACCAAATTCACTTTGGTTCGTTACTGAAATTGAGTCTTACTCACTGACATGCCAATCATTTGAAATATATTCCACACAGTAGGTGGAGATATTGGCTTTTTTCCTGTTTCGAATTCCAAAAGTAAAATCAAAACATGTATGGTCACACCCCGCTTTCTGACGCACTGTTGGATCATCATATCTTCATAACTCAATCTTCTGATCATGAATTCCCAATGAATAAATAAATACAAATACTTTTTCAATTGGAATTCAGAGTTTCTGTTTCGGTATGTATGCCAAATACTAGATTTTCAAGAATAACTATCCATTGATTTTCCGTAAATCTGTTAATGTGTATATGATGACGTTGGACGAATATTATTGATAATAATGAAGAGATTACCAATGAATCTGTATTGATTGGTCTATTAGAACGGAAGGTTTTTGAGCCAGCACAAAATATAATGCAACTACACGATGGATAATCCAAAATTCAACTAGACTACTGTGGAATGTTTTCTCTCTCTACTGGTCCCATCGAACAATAGCTCGTTCAGCCGCCTCCGTCTCTTTTCGGTTATTACGTCCCTACCTTACATTCACAACTTCGAATATTGTGATTGCAACTGAGACTGAAAGCTGCAATGTGAATGTTATGTCCCGAAGCGGGATACTAGGAAGAGGAAACATTCGGGGGCGGTCCAGCTGAATACTTGATTATCCATCACTTATATCTGTTATATTTCATGCTGGTTCACTAGCTCTAGTATCTTTCGCTAACGCTAACCAATTGCAAAAGTTATGGTCCGCGATTTTATTTCCGAATATATTTATCACATGAGATAAAGATTAGAATATAATGTGAAATGTAACATCCTTTATTTAGACAATGACTATTACGATTATAACAAAAAACTGAATTCAACACAGATAACAGAGAAAAAATTACAGAAACCTTTGTTAACAGATATTTGAAAACGATGAAATTATGGTATGGATTAATGAATAAATTGTAAAAGTCGAGAGGGAGAAGTAATGAATAAATTGTTAAAGTCGAGAGGGAGAAGTAATGAAATATCATAGTGGTTAATTAGAATTTCATGATGAAAGTGGTTATATACACACACACATATATATTTATAAATATTTATATATATATTATATATATATATATATATATATATATATATATATATATATATATATATATATAAATATATATATATGTGTGTATATATACACTCTCATCATGAAATTCTCAATTAACCACTGTGATATTTCATAAAAATATATATATATATATATATATATATATATATATATATATATATATATATATATATATATATAATATTCTTCTTTGTATCTTGAACCATCAATTGTATAGGACTGGAGTTTTCTTGGGTATTTGGTCCGTGGTAGGAGTAAACAAATAAAACTAGTAGATTTTCATCTTGTATTCAAGGGATGTGACGTTTCGCTGGAGAATTTTAAGCTTCATCTGACATATTTCTTATAAAACTACAACCACAATTTCGGTTAGCCTTTAAGGGAGCCACTTAGGACACAAAATTCTTTTATTCTCTTCATTTCGAGATGGGGATTGAAGGTGTAATTTTTTATAAGTGGTTGAAAGTGGAAACTTAAATATTTTGGTTTTTGTATGCACAATGTTCTTATGATATTCTGTCGCAGGTGAAGGTTCTCTAGTATATATTTATATAAATATATATATATATATAAATATATATATATATATATATATATATATATAAATAATATATATATATATATATTTATATATATATATTATTATGTTGTATATGATTGAAGTTTTTTTTTATTTTTATTTATTTGACTTTTTGTGACATAAAGGTACTAATCATAAGGAAATGAAACTCCGGCTATGATGCTTGTATTTTTTTTCCTGTAATCTTAACCTCTCTTTTTTTATTATTCTACATTTTTCTAGCTCAGTCGCTACGTCGATGTCGAGATGATTCTCTCAATCTCAGGAGGATAGCAGCTGCGCCATCTAGTTGTTTACTTGATGTCAATATACTGTTAATGTCAGAAAGATTGATTTCAAAATGATCAAATTATGAATGATGAGTCCAAAAATAGTAAGATAGTTGTTCATGCGCAATAATTTGAATATTCCAAAATCGATATTGATAGGTTATTCTCAGTCTTTTTGATAAACAGAAGAAAAATGAGTTCCATGAATAATCCCACTTGATTGAGTTTATGAAGATGAAATACCTGTTATGAGTATTTCTTGCACTCACACAAATCCAGGAATATTCTGTGGTTAGTTTGGAATGGATGTCTTGCAAAATGGGGCTTTCTCACTGCTAGTGAAATGAAAAAATGTGACTCTAACCTCCAATTCTTCGTGAGTGGTTTCTTAGTAGATTTTGCTCCTGATTCGTTACAAAGTTGATTGTATGCATGAATGTCTTTCAAATGCAGTTATGAGCATTCCCCCTTCGAGATTTATCATAGAAATTAAGAGTTTTGCTTCATTTTTTATTTCTCTTTCTCCATGGTAACCATCACTTTTTGTCATCTTTGATCAATTTTCATTATTAGCACCTTCTTTGAAAAACTTCAAAATTTTTACCTATTATACTTATGTTATTTACAAATTTGATTTCTACACATAGTACTATTCACAAATATTTCTTCAAAGTTGAATTTTCTTTTTTTATGCTGAATTTTATCATTTTGATCATTCAGAAAAAAATACATTTGCCTGTCATGTTTCCTTTCAGTTCTAAATTTCATACAGGATTTTTTCTTGCATATAAATATAATGTTCACTTGAATTCCAAATATTTACCCAGCCGCGGCATCCAACAACAAAAAATCAAACACGCCCAAAAGCTATTTTTCAGTTGTCCCCCAACAATTTTTCTTTTCAAAGAACAGGAATCGTTTTTAATGCAATAGAGAATACACGTCTTCAAGAATATCTGATTCCACTAGGAACGATCATACAGCCGTAGAACATCCTTTTCTCATCCCGTCTTTCAAACCAAAGAATATGTTAGTACCTGGCAAGCAAAGCAATAGTAGATAAGTTTATAGAAAACAATGGCTCTATTGAAATCAGTGGTCGAACAATTAGAGCCAGACGCCTAATAACACCAACGGAAAGACTTATCCTATCCAATGTGAGCCCAATGATACCCCATGCTATCTTCGAAGCGGAACTCCAAAGAATAGGCCCGAAATTGGTATCACCGATAAACTTCCTGAGAATAAACTCTGCCGTACCTGAATATAGCCATATATTGAGTTTCAGACGACATATTAACTCGCACAACGTCGAAATTCCTAAATCCATCGTGCTCACTTTCTACAATACGTCATATAGAATATTCCTGTCTCAGAAAAACTGATCGTGTTTTTCATTTAAAAAACCGGACACAAAGCATCCCAATGCAAACTTTTCCCCGAAGAAACTCCCCAAGTAAATATTCCACCAAAAAATTCTATCATTGAAAACCAACAGTACCATACTAAGCAAAGCTCCAAAAATCGACCAACAATCCTCAGTAACGAATTATCCACCGGCGGCAACTCCAGCAAACGTACTGTGAATGAGATCCTCACTCCAATCGAGGAGAATCCAACAGATAACCCATTCGTCACACCACACCCTATTGAAAAGCAAAAAAATTCAAATCAATCAAGTCCAACCAAGATTAACTCAAGCCGGCTCAACAATCGATAGAAGAACTCAAATCTAGCCCAGTTCTGAATTTTGACCAACTCGTTAGCTTATTCGACAACATTCGAAGGTCTCACGATTCAGTATTGTGAGGGAATTTACCATCGACCTTTCAGCACTTGTTCATATGTTAAAATCTATATATCCACACCTGATTGAAAGAGCCATTAAAACGAGATGCACCAAATTGAAAAAAAAAACTACCAACTGAACTCCGTACTGAGACCCATGAAGAAGAAAGCGACTCTTTACAGGACTGTTTTTGACACCATCCTTTCATTCTATTTTTTAGTTCTTTCCAAAAACATAGGCTTCAAAAAAATAATCCAGTGGAATCTCAACGGATTCTTCCGATACATAGTCATGCTCCAGACTCTGCTATCAGAAAGCAGACGAAAAATATTATGTCCATAACAAACACATCTCACCCCACAGCACACATGCCACTTGAGAGAATTCAACTCAATCGTCAAGGATAGAGACAACCAGATCCAAGCAAGCGGCGAGGTAGCAATTCCAGTTGAAAAGCACATCGAAGCTGAGGCTTCACCCTCAATCACAAACCTCGAAGCTATAGCTGTAAAAATATCAGGAGCAAATACAATTGATATATGTAACATATATCTTCTCCCAAATCAGCATGCCGATGAAAATCACGTGATAGACTTGTTTGAACAAATTCCGAGACCACGGTTTTTTTTATGAGACTTTAACTGTCATAATCCAATTTGAAGGTTTAATCACATTAGTCCCAGAGGTAGAATGCCTGAGAACTTGATTCATAATCTTCAGCTCTGTCTACTCAATGACGGCAGGGCACCAGATCTAATGTAGCCACGGGATAATCATGTGCTATTAATTTATCATTATGCGATGCAGGACTCACCCCATCTTCGACATGGAAAGCACCTCATACACATATGGCAGTGATCATTACCCCCTGCAAATAACCAACCTGTTATCATAAGACCACCGCCAAAAAAGCAATACAAAATGGAAAATAAAATCGGCGAATTAGGAACTCTTCAGAGAAGAAATTGACAAAAACATGAGAACATTTATACATCTCAATAATATCGATGACACCTATGAAAACTTGATGGAAATAGTAATCAAATGTGCAGAGTTAGCCATCGGCAAAACTGAACATATCAAAGGTCATAATCCGGTCCCATGGTGGAATCATGAATGTGATGTTGCCATTCGTGCAAGCAAAATCGCTTCGACACAAAAATGATGAAACCCGTATGGAATTCAAAGAACTCAAGGCTAAGGCAACTTTAATCATCAACAAGTCAAAGAAACACTCTTGGAGAGAATACGTTTTTAGTATTAATAGTTCTACTCCCTTGTCCAATGTATGGAAAACAGTCAAAAAAATTTCGGGCATTAACCCACACCAAAATAAAACTGGACTGAAAATTAGAGGTAAAGCGATCATATCTGAGGAAGAAATAGCCGAAGCATTCGCACAGCTATCAAACTCATTCTGGTAATTCCAATTTTCACCCAAATTTTGCACTATGAAGAAGCCATAGAACAATAAGACGCAGATACATTCGGAGAGTTCGATGATCCTCTGAACCTGCCAATCACCAGACGAGAGCTCGATAACGTACTAGATGAACTGAAGGATACTTCAGCAGGACCAGACGACTCCCCTCCTATATTCCTGAAACACGTACCTGAAGCTGCAATAATTCATCTGTTTCAAATATACATCACCATTTGGATGAATCAAGTATTTCCTACAAAATGGACTTGAGCTATTATCATTCCAATATTGAAACCAAGCAAAACCCGATGTGATCCAGAATCGTATGGGCCTATCTCACTAACTTGTGCTGTGGGAAAAAAGTTGGCAAAAATTATTAATGAACGGCTCATGTGGATACTGGAAAAGGAATATCCCATAATCTCTGAAAAGAATGGGTTTCGGCCTCACCGCTCTGCGATCGACAACATCATAGATCTAGAAAGCGACGTACATGAAGCACCAGCAACTAAACAAAAATGCAATGCACTATTTTTCGATATCAAGATTTAGTTGTATATAGTAGGATAGGTGAATTGTACATTCAAAATGACAATAAAGATTTTTAAAAGGGAAGGAAAAGGATATCAAGAGAGCTTTCAATACTGCATGGAAACACAATATCGTGAAAAAACTAGAGTCACTGAATATAAAAGGAAACTGCCCTGCATTTATAGAGAAACTTCCTTAACAACAGATCATTTCAGGTTAGAGTAAACGGTACCTTATAGAAAAAATACCTTCAAGAAAATGGAACACCACAAGGATCAGTGACCAGTCCAACCCTATTCATGGTAGCTATCAACGATATCTCACACGGTATGAAGAAACTTGTGAAAGCGAGACTCTATCGATGACGTCGAGGAAAAAACCTATACCAGTGGAAAGATTTACAAGAATTTCTAAGATCTTTGGATTTGTGGTCTAGAAACACAGGATTTCAATTCTCTGTGCCTAAAATACACGCGGTTATATTCAGTGGAAACGGATACAAACCATATTCCAAGGCTCCAACTATATCAGCAGATCATCGAACTGAAAGCATCGATTCAATTTCTGGGTATGATTTTCGATCACAAACAGAACTGGAAGAAACCCTTATCAAATCTGGTACTTTCCTGTGATAAGAGACTCGACTTACTGAAAACATTAGCAAATAAAAACTGGGGATCTGATCAGTCAACACTTTTTCTCCTATATAGAAGTCTGGTGATATCCAAACTCGATTTTGGTTCGATTGCATACTCTTCATCTTGTAAGTCAAATCTGCAATCACTAGACATCATCCACAATAATGCAATCATATTAGTACTGTTCACGTAAAGAACAACACTTGTACAAAGCCTATACAGTTGAGCTGGAAAACCCTCCCTCCAAATCAGGAGATAGATATTAAGCTTATCGCATGCCGCTATAGTAGCCGCTGATGAAAGGTAATCGTCATACGAAAACACATTTACGACCAGATACCTAACACATTACAGGACCAAACCTTCTCTTCGTTAGACCATTCTATGAAAGAATTTGAAGGATGATAGAAAACCTGAACATAAGTTTCCCTGACATTTACCCCGATATCGTCGACCACCCACCTCCGTGGTCAGTGAAGATGCCGTCCTGCAACAGAAGTCTCATAATTTACGATAAGTCCAACACAAATCCTACCGTTATCAAAAATCGCTCAACAACATCCTGACCACCAATCACATAGCTTCAGAAAAGATTTTCACAGATGCTTCCAAATCAATCGAAGGAGTGGGCTGCGCAGTAGTATCGTCACATATAAAACAATACAAACTATCCCTTCTTAGCAGTATACATACGGGAGAGTTATATGCAATACTCCAAGCACTCAAATATGTAAATAGTGATAGCACAGACAACCACTGATTTGTTATCCTGACGGATTTCCTGAGCTCCATCCAAACTATTCAGAGCGTATTCACGAAACATCCTCTGGGTCAGACCATCAAAACACAACTGGATCTAGCGATGAGAAGCGGAAAAACTATAGATTTCATCTGGAATTCCCTCTCACGTTGGTATAACGGGACATGAATAAGCAGACAAAAGTGCGCGTCAAGCAGTGACTAGCGATAATGCCGATAAAAACATACAGTGTATTTCGTCGAATGTCAAAGCATACTTCAAAAAGTGTTTCGATAAGTGGCAAAGTAAGTGGCATACATCCCAAAATGAACTACGAACGATCAAACCAAACATTGATCCGATAGTACCTATTTCAATCAAAAGATCGCCGCAAGTGATGATAAACCCCCTTCGGCTAAGACACACAAGACTTACACATGAATACTTGATTAAACATAGTGCTATGCCAATATGCGAAGACTGCAATGTGCAACTGAGTGTGAAACATTTTCTGTCCAAGATTTTGCGTGAATAGTCCAACACACAAAATCCAAATGACATGTCATTAATTTTAGGACCATCCTGTAAAACAAACAACCTGATGGACTACCTGAAAGACATAGGCTTACTCTATAATCTGTAGATGTAAATGTATAATTTTTTGTACTCCTCTTATTGTTACATGTAATTTCGAATGAAACGTACCGTCGCTAATAACCAGTTGGTGGATGCGACTTTGTTCTAATAAAAACAAAGTTTTGCTTGTTTTACATGAATATGGTTGCTTTGACGGGTATTGTATGATTGAACATCGGACCTGGATTGTTTGTTCATTGAAAAATATTCAGGAAGCATATTGTTTACCAGTTTATCAATACTAATTAGTTTTCAGGATTTTATTAGTTTCCTAACAGTCATACAATGGAGCTGTAGTTGCATACGCTTCATACTTCCGAATCTATCATCCCTCAGGAGGAATTGCATACATATATTTTGTGAAATTTGAATATATGTGTCTTGGCACATGAACAGAATTGAAGAACAGTATTGAAAGTGGGGTTCGATTATGCTATTGTATATCATATCTCCACTGAACTGAGTGAGGTTTCTGCTGATTCTATATGCGAATCCAATCTTTTTAGATATCTTTTCACAAGCTTCCATTCAACTTGCTTCGTTCGTATGTCATTCTTTCCGGTTCAAAATAAGTAATCCATTTTTGGAGTACTTGTCGACATCCAATCGAGCTGAAATTTGGCAGGTGTTCATAGTTTCGGTTACAATGCATTATGAAATTTGTTGAAGGAAAAAACAAAATGGTGGCTCCAAGATGGCTTTGAGTTTTGTGATTATGGTACGATACGATTCAAAATTGGTATGTGGAGGTTCTCGGGACAGATATTGTGAATTTCTTGTCAAAATTGAAAAATTAAGGCGGCAACTCCAAGATGGTAGACAAGGTTTGTGATTATGTTCCGATTCGATTCAAGATTGTTGTGGTGGTTTTTCGGTGTCAGAAATTATGAATTTTTTGTCAAAATTCATAAATTCAAAATGGCAGCTCCAAAATGGTAGAAGAGTTTTGTGATTTAGGTGGATTTATATGAGGGGGTTTTCGGAGTCGGAGATTATGAATTTTTTCAAAATTTATAAAATTGAAATGGTGGCTCATCGAATTTTCGTTATAGAAAAAAACAAAACGGCACTCCAAAATGGCGACGAATTGAGGTTATGGTCCGATTCGATTAAAATTGGTTGTGGGTTTTTTTTTAATCCATAAAAACAAAATGGAGCTAAAATATGGCTCATGATTTCTGTGTGTATGGTCGAATTCCATTCAAAACTGGTATGCGGGGGTTTTCGGGATCAGGAGAATATGAATTTTTGATTCAAAATTCACAAATTTAAGATGACGGACGAGTTATGTAATTATGGCCGATTCTATTTAGAATTGGTTAATGGGATTTTTGGGGTCGGAGATTATGAATTCAGTCGAAGATTATTGATTTTTAGTTAAACTCATTAATCGAAGATGGCAACTCCAAGATGGCGGATGAGTTAGTCTCTGAATGGTCTTCTCATTGAAGGACTAGATAGCTCAGAAGTAACTGAAAAGAGGCTTCCTAATAACGATGCTTTAACAAAAATACATATATTAGGGCGTACTCAAGTACCTACCAAAAAGCACAAAATTAAATAATTATTGAAAAACCTTTTTAAAGGCAATCTTTCATTCAAATGCACTGAAGAGTGAGAAATAATTGCTTTGGATGAGTGGCATAGGTGAATCCGTTAGTTTTAGATCCAAAAGCTTGTCGCTTTTGTAATTAACTCACGGAATAAACTACGTCACATATCCAAAGCAATCATTTTTACGTTTTAGTGCATTTTAATGAAAGCTTGCCTTCTGAAAGGTTTCATATTAATTATTTTGAGATATATTCGATGTGTTTAGCTAAATGAAAGTTTATTGTCGATACTTCATGCTTTTTACACACTCGAGATCTAGATCATTATATTCAATATTATAGTCAATTGTATCATTTGCATGCCGTCTAATTCAAACAACTCCATCTCCATCGTGGATTTCTTAATTCACAGAAAAATCTTTCTTTTCAATATTCAATTGAGAATGTTACCCCTTTTGAAATGAATAGCTCACAAAGAGGTAATCTTGAACGATGGGAAGACACTGACTAAAGTTTATCCTTGAGTCGCAGATGGTTCCACATCTGATTGTATGAACATCCTGTTCATATTTCCAAACGAATCATGTATTTAGATTCATGAGTATTGATCGTTAATCTGTTTTCCATCAAACCACTCACTAATTTTCAAGGGGCTGTTGTTTATTTTCCTTATAAGGATATTCGTTTTCCTCATTATGTATACTATAGTATCGTCGGCGAACAAACGAATATCGCATTCACCTATATCCAATTTGAGCAGGTCATTGATTGAACATATGGAGGGTGTAGCGCCCAGGATGCTGCCCTGAGGTACTCCCGATATCACATGTATATGTTTCAAATGGATAACTTGAATAACTTGAATTGAAATGGGCACAGTAAACAGACACCTCACCAAACAATGCTCATGAAATTGTATTCACAAACCGCGATACGTCGAAGTTCATGAGGTGGAGATGATACCAAATTACACTACCAATCTTTTCATTTGGGAAGGAAGAGCAGGTAGTAGTAGGTGTGGAATCGTATCAAGGAGATTCCAATAGAACTGGAACTATATCGCATTGCCTCAATAATGTACAATGTATTCATTTCCCATTTTGTAATGATTCTGATAAATCCTAATATATACAACTAACTCTACCATATAAAGTTCATTTTCATGTGAACCTACGCTTAAAATTGGTATAACGGAGAAGCCATCTCTACTGGTGGTAACAGGAGGGATGGTTTATTTCAGGATGTGGTTTTAAGGGGTATGAAACGTTTTCTTGTCTTCAAATTTTCTATACGAGTATTCTCAATCATTTTTTATCAGATAGTTGAGTTTGCTAGGACTTTGGAATTTTGTATTTTTCAATTTTTTCAGAAAACGAAAAAAACAAAAACCCCGTTGAAAAAGTTGGTTGCTTTGAAAATTAATAAAAATTATTTTTCTAACCCAAAAATTTTCTATTATCGTGTTCTTTGTGTATTGGTTATCATTGTTCATTGAAAAAAAATGGGTGAATTTATTGAAACAGATTCGAGGTATCAATGGGATTCGAACTTCCAACCCCTTGATTCGCAGGCCTCCATTTTATTTCAGCGCCACTCGGAGTTTGTAATTGACTGAGTGCCCGTGGTATCTGGATGTGTTTCATCTACCTTCGTGTTATGGAATTTTTTGGTTGTTTTCAACATCATCGTTTTTCCTGAACAAATCCAGCTTTTGATATACGCGTGTAATGTTTTTGGTTTGCGATCTTTTAGGGATATGGAATATGTGTTCAGACTTCAATGATATATTCTTCTTTGTTTCGATGTCTTTGAACCCCGCAGATCATCCAGCCAGGTGTAGTTTTCACTGTTCGTTATTATACAAAGTAGCTCATTCTGCAGTCTTTCCAGTCTTGTGAATTGATACCTAGGCACACTGCAGAATATTGAACAAGCGTAAGTTATACGTGGTCTCATAATTTGTTCATGAAACAGAACCTTGCTTGCTAGAGGAAATTTTGAATTTCTCACAATTAGCGGATACGTTCGTTTTATTGCAGCCGAGCCTCTCTGCAGTGCCTATGAGATATGTATGTGCATTGTCATACACTTATCCAATTCAACTCCCAGCTATCTCACATAGTATTTCTAGTGCACCTCGTTATTCTCTACCCTCAACTTCCCGAAGATCTTCACATTCTTGAATTTCGTCGAGAAAATGATATCCTCAGTCTTTTGAGGATTCAACTTAACTAGGTAGGGTATGACCAACCGATTCTGATGTATCTGGATTTGTTTCGCAGTCACTCCGCTCCCAAACAAGTGGGCGAATAATGCCGTATCATCCGTATACATCGCCGCCGTAATCGTGCGAGCGATGGTCGGGAAGTCGTATGTACAGGGTGATTCAAAAGTACTCTGACAAACTCCAGGAGGTGATTCTCCATAATATTCTAATATGAATTGTCCAAAGGAATATATGTAGGTAAATGCGCTTCGTTTCCAAGAAACAGGGTGTTAAAGTTTTATTTTGGTTTTTTGAATAACTTTCGAAGTACTGCTTCAATTGAACGAAAATTGGCATTGAGAGGTTTTTTGAGGTGTCAAATTCGAACCTGATGTTGTTATTGCTCTTACTCGTAGGGGGAATCTACAGTCCTTTCTTTTTTGAAAATCCATAACTTTTTTTTAGCGTACTTCTGTCACATTTTTCAGTGGAAAAATCATTTCATTCATCATATATACGTAAAAAAGCTATCCCTGTTACAAGTCACTATAAGCAACCGTTATATTTGGACATGAAAATTTCAAGTCGATTATTTGATAATCGATGCGTGTTGGAGTTATTACCATTATTTTGCATTTTTCACAAGAGTGCTTAGGAAAAGAATTTGACGTTTGGTAAGAGTTTTGGTAATCACATATTATGTGACAGTTGAACGTTTTGTTGTTTGTTGAAGTTTCTGTATGTTTGAGAACACTGATTTTGAGAAACAATAATGCCCATTCAACCGATATGCATTTTGTTTTCGGCCTTGCGGATGGCAATGCGCGCGAAGCAAACTTATTTACCAGAAGCGATTTCCTAATCGAATACTGCCGTCAGCTCCAACATTTACCAGTTTCCACCGTCGCCTGGCAGAAACAAGTAGCTTCAAGAGGGCAGCTGATATTATTGGAAGAGCACGAGCAGTCCGAACCCCATAATTGGAAGGAGCTGTTTTGAACGCTTTCGAAGAGAATCCAGAAACAAGTACAATAAAAATTGCTGGAGCTCTCAATTCTACTCAGTCCACAGTTTGGAGAATTATCCACGATCAACAATTTTATCCATACCATATTCAAAGGGTACAAGCTCTTTTGCCACGAGACTTCCCTCAACGCATTACTATGTGTCTGTGATTTTTGAGAAAATTGGCTGGAAATCCTCAACTTTCAAGATATGTACTCTTCACGGACGAGGCAAACTTCTCCCGGAATACTATCACAAACTTTCTCAACAACCATGGGCTCTTGAAAATCCGCATGCACTCAGTGAAAGACATTATCAGTATCAATTTTCTGTGAATGTATGGGCGGCAATAATTGATAATTACTTGATAGGTCCTTCCTTTCTTCAATTCCGACTGATTGGCGCAACTTACAGGGACTTTTCAGAAAATGAATTGCTGGGACTAATTCAGCATGTACCATTGGAAATCCGTATCCACATGACGTTTATGCATGATGTCTATCCAAATCGATGGATCGGTAGGGGTGTAGAAGAACCTAACCAGGCGTAGGCACCAAGGTCCCCAGATCTAAACCCGCTAGATTTTTATTTTTGTGGACATTTGAAGTCACTAGTTCATTAAACGAGGAAGATCTGAGAAACCGAATAGTGAAACAATAAGGAACACACCAATAACTTTTGAGCGGGTACGAGATTCAATGACTAGAAAACTGAATGCCTGTATCTTTGCTGAAGGTTGACACTTAGAACAATTCATTTGAATGCAATTCAGTTTCCTTTATTTTATTTTATTTTATTTTACATATTCAAAATTTCTTAAAATAAAATGTTGATATTTCTTGAAAATGTTATTAAAACAAATACAGATTTTGCACCCTTGATACAAAAATGACTATCTCAGTCGAGTAAAAATAAATAGAATAGGTGGCGCCCAAAGTCAAATTCATCTCCTCAGCATTCTTGTGGAAAATGCAAAATAATGGTAATAACTTCAACACGCATCGATTATCAAATAATTGACTTGGAATTTTCAAGTCAAAATATCTATAAAACGGTTGCTAATAGCGACTTGTAATAGTGGTAGATCAATCACGTAGATATGACAGAGGAATTGATTCTTCTACTAAAAAATGTGCTAGAAGTACGCTCAAAAAAGTTTTGAATTTTCAAAAAAGAAACAGACACGTAGGTGGTGCCATCTACGAGTGAGAGCAATAATAACATCAAGTTCGAATTCGACACCTCGATAAACTCCTTAATACCAGTTTTCGTTCAATTAAGATCAGTTTTTCGAAAGTCATTTGAAAAAAACCACAATAAAAATAAAACTTTAATACCCTGTATCTTGAAAAAAAAGCGTTTCCGGACATATATTTATTTGGACAATTCATATCAGAATATCGTGAGGAATCACCTTCTGAAGTTTGTCGAAGTACTTTTGAATCACCCTGTATATAGGCACTACAAAATGGGTGACAAGGAGGATTTTTATGGTACACCTGTCCTCATTGGATATACTGACGAGCTTGCATTATTCACTTTTACTTCGAAAGTTCACCCCGTTAAGTGAGAATAATATATTTAGATGAGGTAATGAGGCATGCCCCCCTCATATATTTAATAATAATGTAACGTAAATAAACTTAACTTAGTTTATATAATTTATTTCACACTTAATCTACAACTTAATTTATATTACTACGCCACTGTATAGCTCGATGGTATGGGCTCGTTCAGACTGTTCACTCCCTCTTGAGGGCTGTCTATTTATCTCCGATACAGCATTCTCGATGTTTCGAATTCTTCCAGTTGGCGACGGCATGTTCCAATTGTTTTCCAATATTGACCGTTGCATTACGCGGAAGAGGGACTGGATGGTTCTCGAATATCTCGGGATGATCTCATCGCTTCATGTGACGGGAGGCGACAGGTCCGGTCTAGGTTCGTTACTTCCTTCTAAAGACATTCTCGTCCCGAAATTTCCATCCCTTGGAGTGTGACGATATCTGCATGACTTCCCCATATCTGCACCGTGAAGTTCGATGGAAGTAACACTCCACGGTCTTCTGATCGGTCGTGGAAGAGGGTTACAGCAAACCAAAATCTTGACGCCGCTGGATCTGAATATCGCCTCCAGCATACTTCTTATGACTCTCCAGTCCGACCCATCAATACCACAGGATAATTTTGGAATTGCTAGATCCACCAGATTCTGGTCCACCATAGTATCTTAGTTTGGTGAGACTCTTTCAGACATCTTCATAGGACAGTTTATCTTGGAATGCCTCTTGGTAACTAGGTAGTAGATGTTTCTCAGCCTTTCTCAACTGTATTACCCACCAACTTCTGGATTCTGCTCCCGCAGTGTTTGGAGTTGACCAAATTTCTTGGAGAACACTACGGTGATGCCCTGGACATTCGAAGATCTTCTGCCACACAGTGCGCTAGTGCGTAGTCAGCAGGCACCTCGAAAAGGTCTCGTGACTCCTCTCTAGTAATCCCATGTAGAACTTTCTGCCCGTTTGAATACAAGGACATAAACTCTCGAACGTCTTATCATCCTCCGGTGGCTTGAGGGTCGAACTTGGTCATGGTTTCCAGCGTAAGGGGCCAACCTGTTGAAATGGACGACCCTTGGTTTCCTCGGTGGCTTATGGATTCGGTACACAAAGGTCGTTTATCCTTTCACGATTTTATACGGGCCTTCCCACGAGTTCCGCAACTTTGGTGATAGTCCACGACGACGTTTGGGATTGTACAGCCAAACAAGGTCATCAACCTTGAATCTCCAGCGTCGGCCTTGATGTCATAGGTCTTCTTCATTTTATCGCTGGCACTCTGGATGTTCAACCGGACTCGTTCGTGGATGTCGTCCATTCTCTGCCGAAGTTTGCTGACGTAGTCCTCTCTCCGCAGTGTCTTGTCCTGGCGGTATCCCAAACTTCAGGTCACAAGGCAGTCGCAGTTTCGGCCCATTATAATACTAGCAGGAGTTTGACCGGTTGACTCGTGTACTGCGGATCGATAGGCCATCAGGAACAAATGAAGATACTGGTCCCAGTCTCTTTGATGGTCGGGAACAACCTTGGACAAGTGGCGGTTGATCGTCCTGTTCATCCGTTCCACCATTCCATCGGACTGCGGATGTAGGGCCGTGGTTTTTGGGTCTTCGGATGTTCAGCAGTAGACATATTTCTTGGAAAAGGTTGGATTCAGAAATTTCTGCCTTGACCCGAGTGCAGCTCCATTGGAATACCGAATCGACATATCCATTCTTTCCCAAGACGTCGGCGACGGTATGGTTTCCCCTGGTTGGGCAGGATAGGCTTCCGCCACTTACTGAAGTAGTCCATTGCCACAGGATGTATTTATTCCCGTGGTCGGATACGGGAAACGGGCCGGCGATGTCAATGGCGATTCTCCCCGAACGGGCTGCCTACGTTGTACTGACGCATCGGGGCCTTGGGTCGTATTCGCGGTCCATTGCTGGCAGCGCATACGGGCACTTCCTGCACCAGTCCGGGACGTCAGCTTGACAATTGGCCCAGTAAAACCGTTGCCTCACTTTCTGAAGGGGTCTTCGTCACTCCCAGATGTCCTCCGGCGACTCCATCATGGATTTCCCAGCACTTCCTCTCTTCTGTTCCTGGGAACAATTATTTGGCGTCTGTCTTCCCCACCAATATCGGCCTCAACACACGTTTCAGGATCCCATTGTCCAGAATAAGAGAGTTCCATTGTGCCCAATAGGACTTAACAGCCGGCGAGTAACCTGCGACTTCCTGCCATGATGGTCTTCGATTGCCCTTCTTCCAGCTGACGACTAAGCCAAGGTCGGGGTCTCTCTCTTGGTCTTTCTGGATCTTGCTGTCATTCCAGTTGTCATCCATTGCCGCGGTTCTACAAAGTGTTGCTTCTTTCTCTTCTGCTCGTCGGCAATGTGAGCATCTGCATTCTTATGGCTAGTTCCGGCTCGATGTTCGATCTCGAAATCGAATTTTGGAGTCTCGATCCAACGTGCGTGACCTCAGGATTTTGAACTGTAAGAGCCTTTTTGAGAGCTGCATGGTCAGTTCTCAACAGGAATCTTCTTCCGTAACGTACTTGTAAAAGTGTTCCACTCCCTTTACAACAGCTAACAGCTCTCGCCTGGTGACACAGTAATTGCGCTCTGGTTTGCTAAGCGTCTTGCTGAAATAACCAATGACCTTCTCCTGTCCTCCTGGATCTGAGATAGGACAGCTCCAAGTCCCACGTTGCTGGCGTCCGTATCCAAAATGAATTTCCTTTGGGTGGGGATAGCTCAGTATAGGTGCGTTGATCAAAGCCTTTCAGCTTCCTGAATGAGTCTTGACATTCTTCGGACCACTGGAATTTGTTTGGCCTTCCGTGAGCTTGGTCAGTGGTTTAGCGATGTTGGCGAATCCCAGCACATATCGGCGATAGTATGTGCATAAACCAAGGAAACTTCGAAGTTGGTGAATGTCTTTGGGATGGGCCAATCCTTCAGCTTTGATCTTCCTGGTCATCCACTGCTACCTCCTTCTCCAGAGACAACGGCCGAGGTATCGTACTTCTTTGGAACAGATGGCATTTCTTAGGGCTCAGCTTCCCAAACCGGGGTTCCTCAGTCGCAGGAATACTTCCTCCAAGTTTTCACGTGGTCCTCAAACGATCTGCCGACCACAATTATGTCGTCGAGATACACTAGACACGTGTTCCAGCAGAGTCCCTTCAGTACTGTTTCCATCAATCTTTCAATGTGGCGGAGCATTACAGAGCCCGAATGGCATAACGGTGAACTGCCACAATCCCGAGCCGATGGTAAAGCAGTCTTTTCTCGATCTTCCTGAGCCAGTTCTACTTGCCAGTATCCACTCTTTGATCAAGGGTCGAGAAAATCGTGGAACCAGCCAACTGTCTAGGGTGTCATCTATTCTCGGGAGAGGGTAACTGTCCTTCTTCGTGACATTATTAAGTTGGCGATAGTCTCACAAAGCGTGTCGATCCATCCTTTTCTTCACCAGTACGACTGGGAGGACCAGGACTGTCAGGGTGGTTCGATAACTTTCTTTTCCATACGCTGCCATTTTGTCAGCCTCTTCCTCTTGGCAGAGGAAGTCTTCTTGCGATTGCCGGATCGGTCGGGGACCCCAGTATCAATCTTGTGCTGGACCACATTAGTTCGACCCCTTTTCCTGTCCGGTATCGAAGATGTCTTGGTATTTCTTAACTAAATTCTTAGTTTGGGCTGTTGAGCTGGTTTATGTCTTTGGAAGAGATGGCAACTAATTTTTCTAGTTCTGTGGGCAAGTTGTTGGGTTGGCTAATCGTACCTCGTACGCCCCGGATCACAGATGAAACTGACGAGCAGTGCCCTAAAATTGTTCCCTTTCTTTAAGGTCACTGGAAGTAATTGTATCTGGACCTTACGGCAAAATTTTCAGCACGTAACAGGGTTTTCCCTAGCAATCCTCGTCAATTTTCTCATCATGAAGTTTGGGCTTCGAACATCACCACGTCTCCACTGCTCGCACTCCCGTCCAGGCAGGCCTCCAGAATGGTTTCAGCCCTCTCGGTAAAGCTTACATCTTCAGCCAACAGCACGGATCAACTCTTCACTTCTCCCATGAAGTACCAGCTCTTCTCCGTTGACACGTAGGACGCCGTCTTTGAAATCAATTCAAACCCCTCGGAATTCATGATGTCCATTCGATGATTGCATCGTTCGATGTCCGCTACGCCTGATGTTTCACTTTAGTGCTGCCTAAAATTATCCAATCGGTGGCTCGCCTACAGTAGTTGGCTCCCCTGTTAACATGCGTAGCTTCAAGTTGTCAGTTCAATCCGTTCCGGTGTCGCGGAAGGCCCGAGAATTGTCCTAGTCACCTGTATCTAGCAGCATGGTGCAAGGCTCGTTATTGATGGACCGTCTACGAGACACCTTTGTTCTGTCGTTGAAGGATAGCGACATAGCGTTGTTAACCAGGGGCTTGCCGGACGCCGACGATTGCCCCTTCTCGTCGACCTTTTTGTTTTCCTGCACGGGTCGATGAATGTTGGACATTTGCTACGCAGTGTCTCAATTTGCCACAATTCCGGTATCTTATCTACTGTCTTTTCTCAGGCCACTTCCTTCATCACTTTTCTTATGGCAGCTTCCAAGTTAGCGGGCTCCGGTGGTCTTCCTCAATCGTTTGAACTTTACTTGGGTTTTGCAGCATTGTTTTGCTGCTCGATTCAAAGCTCGTGCCAGTGGTCTACGGGTGGCTGGACGAGCTAATATCAACGCGTCTGGTTCCTTGGTCACGGTCCATCAAAGATACCTGAACCGCTAATCGCTCCATTACAATATCTGGTGTGGCTGGATATGCGAGACGAGACCAAGCGGTGCAATGTCAGTTTCAGATTCTTGTAAGGATTCGCCGAGTTTCTGGCAGCGATTTTTCAGTTGGGGTGGTATACGTGTTCCAAATGGGCGCTATCGGTAATTCTGTAGATGTTTAATCAGCTGATCATAGTCCTCCCTGTTCTTGGGCGGTGAGGTTTGTGAATCGTCGCTTCTCCACGTAATGCCGGTGTTATGCTACAAGCTCTTTCCCCGCATTCCATCCGTTTTTTGCTTCAAACTGCACGGCGGTAATTTGCCGTGGTTTCCGTCGAACTGGGGGCTTCGGAAAGGCTTCCTATTTCGAAATGACCTTGACATCTTTTTATACCCTCTGAACTTTATCAAGTTCAAACTCAAGTCCACATTGCATTTTGTTAACCATCTCTGTGGAGGGCGCCTATCAATTGTTTTTCAGCTTACTGATCGTTCTTTATTTGTCCACATTTTCTGTCAACGGTTTCCATTCTTCCTTCTAGAAAATTAAGCCACACCACACAATTCTTTTTTGGGCCTTCTGTGTTTCCAGGAACTTCTTCAGGCTTCTTGCATTTTCTTCCAGGCTTCTTGAATTTTCTCGAGCTTCTTTCAGATTTCTAAAGCTTCTCCAGATTTATAGACTTCTTTGAGCTTCTCCGATTTCTAGAATTTTCTTGAGCTTCTCTTCAGATTTCTAGAATTTTCTTCGCTTCTCTTCCACATTTCTAGCATTCTCTTAAAGTCCTCGAATTTTGTTGCGCTTTTCCCTTCAGGATTCTATTATCGGACTCAAATCCTCCGAACTTCTGAATAAAATGTTTCGGGGTCCTCCACCTTCTTGTATAAGTCCTTCTGCAAGTCTTCTCCTGGGTATTGCTTTTATGTTGTTTCCGGTTCCCTTCCTCCAACCTGTTTCATCATACCTTCAAATCAAGGCGCACTTTCTTGACACATTTTGTCTTTGACGAGGTATCAGTCTGTTTTCACGAAAGTTTATCAGTTTGTTAATTCACTTCGCGATCTTTCCACGGGCCACGTCTATTGTCTGTTTCACGCGAGTAGCAGCTTTATATTCCACGCACAATTGTCCACTTCGCGAAAACCGGCACTGTCTATTTTCTGCTTTCACGCGAAGAGTGTATCGGTTTATATTCCACGCACAATTGTCCACTTCGCGAAAACCGCCACTGCCTACTATTTTCTTTCACAGCGACAGTGTATCAGTTTATATTCCCACGCACAATTGTCCACTTCGCGAAAACCGGGCCACTGTTCTATTTTGGGCGTACAAAAGGTCTATCAATTTATTTTCCGACTATCCACTCCACGATCACTTGTTTTATTTTCAAAATCTCACTTCCGACACCAATTGTAACGTAAATAAACAACTTGGTTTAAGATAATTTATTTCACACTTAATCTACAACTAAATTTATATTACTACGCCACTGTATAGCTCGATGGTATGGGCTCGTTCAACTGTTCACTCCCTCTTGAGGGCTGTCTATTTATCTCCGATACAGCATTCTCGATGTTTCGAATTCTTCCAGTTGGCGACGGCATGTTCCAATTGTTTCCAATATTGACCGTTGCATTACGCGGAAGAGGGACTGGATGGTTCTCGAATATCTCCGGGGATGATCTCATCGCTGTCGATGGCGACGCGGGAGGCGACAGGTCCGGCCTAGGTTCGTTACAATAATAATAAGTTCATTCACTAATGTAAGACATCAAAAATTAGATACAATACGAAACAACAATACATTTCATCTACTCGATTTTGAATAAACGATGAACGATGAACCATTCTATTCAGATTGTATCGAAGGATTTTGACGTGCCTAACAGAACCATAAGTAATTATAATGATAATAATAATAATAATAATCTTTATTCAGTACAATTGAAATGGTATACTGAAATGGCGAAGTTCATCTCTTGCTGGGCGCAAGGTGATGGTTTTCCACCTGTGTTTGGTTTTCTATGGAAGGCCTCCTTCATCCCGTAGACAACTCGGGCTACTGGGGAGGTCGTTGAATGACCTTTCCTGAACTCGAATCTTTCCTGCGGGATGATTTTCAGCCTCTCCTCAAAATTCGAAACACGTTTCAAAATAATTATATCTATCACCTTAGCAACAGTGCTAAGGAAAGAAATAGGTTATTTGCTCTCAAATTCAACAAGGGCGACTTATTTGAACTGATCTGGTCAAGCAAATATTGTGTATGGTTAAGTAAACAACCTTCATTTCCATCATTGAATATTTCTACATCGGTAGCAAAACAGAAATTATTCAGTCAAGGGGTGAGTAAAAAAGTTGTAAAACCAGTTCTGAATGCTCTGTCCGTTTGACCTACATAAAAACTTGCATCAAAAGTTTATTCAGAAACTCCCGTTATTTGAAATTCTTTGGTTTTAACTTAACTCTTCTATATACATTTTCCAAATAATCAACCGTTTTGGAGGCAATATTGATTTGTTTTTCATTGATTTTCCATCGTTCAGTGTGGGACGTACTGCTTTCATAGCTCTCTCGATATATTTCTCGAAAGAATATTATTGTGCCTAATATTATTTCGAAACTTTTTTACAAAGAAGCTCTTATGCTGTTTTATACCAAAAAAAAATATGATTCAAAGTTATCACATATTTTGGCAATCTCGTTTCGAATCCATATCAATAATGAATAAAATATCAGAAATATTTCGTGTAAATCCAATAAGAATATAAACATGGAATAAAATATTTTTGAAATTAGAAATTGATGAGCTAACTCATCGTTTCTTTGTGAGAGAACAGGCAGAATATTCGCAAAGCAAATATGCGAATATAAAAACCCTTCTCTAAATGGCAGAACAAATTCAGCCTTTGTTATTTTCTCATTGATTGGGAAACACTGTCTCACCTACTGAATCAAAATATTACATGTGAAACAGAAAGGTGGTGTGCTTGACTTTTCTTCAGGGCTGTAGGAAGTTTGAAAACCAGTACACAATATTTTCTCAATAATAAATTTTATTTGAATACTTCTCTCTCTTTCAATTCATTCCATAATATATACAAGTATCAAAATATTATTTCCATTCTTTTCAATCACCCCCATTAAACGCCGCGATTGTGAATTAGTATTACATCTAGAAGCTATTGTATGGTGAAAGCCGTGTAAACTATTGTTGCATGATTTGTGATAGTACAGAATACTACTCCGGCGATGTTTATTTGTATTCGATTATATTGTTCAGAATGGTGGAACTCGTAACGGTAACCAAACTCCATAACATGGATTTATTATTTTCAACCCTCAGGCAGACGCGCCAATTTTGGAGACACTAAACACTCCGGGGTTGAACTCCACTTACATTTATTCTTGAATCACTTAATTTTGTATTTCTGAAGGAAAATTTGCAATCAGAATGTGTAATGTTTCTGTTGAAGACAATGATTTTCATAAAAAAAAATTACTCAAGATGATTTTATTTTAAATTCATTTTCTTAGTAATATGTCGGTTTCACCATTTTTCTATTTATAACAAAGAAAAACTCACTTTGTAACACTTGAATGGTTGTTTTTCATAAGAATACATGATTTCAAACATGAATAACAAAAAAATATTTGTATATAAAGTCATTACTTGACCTCTCCCTACCCCCAAGTGATCAAGTAATGTAATCGTGTGAAAAAAAAAAGATAATTACGAAAATATCCGTTTTGAGATCCTCCGAGACGATTGAGACCATTACCAGAGTGGAGTCTGTCTGTCTGTGTTTGTATGTGTTTGTGTGTCTGTGTCTGTAATCTACCTCGATTACTGCCGAAATGTTCGACCATTTGAGCTGAGATTTGGTATGACGATACAACTCCTGTCCCGAATGCGACCAGGTGCTGTCATTTCTACTGTCATCTGTCAAATAGAAGTGTTACTATTGAAAAATTACAGAGACTACTCCGCACAGGACTTGACTTGCACTTTGTCCGTTGAAAGCCCTTGAACAAATGTATTTAGAAAACAGGTATAAATAACAACCAAACAGAAGCAATCAGAAAACATAAACTGAATAATACTAAATTAGGATCATTTACTCTCATAAAATATTTCTGGGCGTGGTCACAAGCGTGGGGTCTACAATTTTTTTTTTTTGATGAATCAAATAAAATTAATTGGAATCAAACAAACTAAAGTATCGTATATGTACGACAAAACATAATATCAAAATGAGTAATAGTATTCATGCAAATCAGTTTCAATCAACAGAAACTGTTTTGCATGGACCCAAATATCTTATTCGACCAACTCGTTTTAGCAGAAATTTTGTTTTAACCAGTAATTATTTTGTTGGATTCAGATCTACAGAATTTGCTGATTGCTTCGACAAAAATATTCATTCAAACAAGTATTTATGTCTATTGATGAATTCAATAAATGTCAATCAACAAAATAAGCTGATCTCTTCACTGAAAATATTTAGTCCAATGAGTAATCATTTTAATAATCCACTGAATTGACAAATATGACAACCCAGCATGAGATCCTACATCAGACATTTGAGTCCAGACGTCGCAACGATGATAAGTTGGCTTTGCTATTTGGTAACATATCTGGCAAGGTCGTTGTGCGAAAGCTGCGCCATCTAACGCATATAATACAAACAATATTGATTTTTCGACCTATTTCCGTTGTTTGATTCGAACGAATATTATATTTCTGTTGAATATGAGTTGGAAGTTGTTTCAATAGATGAACATATATTCAAATCAAAGCATCGCATCGAGAAATACATTTTGTCACGGCAATATGATAGTTCCATCAATCGAATACACCTGCGTTTTGGGATGAATGTTATTTGGTCGGGTCAAGCCAATGAGAGTGACCAAACAAATTTGATTGAATCAACAAATCTTTTTTTTCCGTTTAGCAACCTAAAAAGAGAAATAATGCGCAAAAACTAGTTGGTTGACCATTCGGAAGGAAGGTGCTTACTGAAAGGTATACGGAGTTTTATATTCGGCGTTATTCAATTTAGCATTCTATCAACTGAAAACATAGTGCCTGGGTGGTATCCACTGCAGCGCTTGGGTGTTTTGAAATATTTTTCTCAATTTTCCAATATATACCTTCACACAAAATTGAAAGAGAAAAATGTCCTTCAATATAATCTCGGAATTGACGTTCCCTTTCTGTATGTAATATTATACTAGTAATATTGAAATGTAATTCTCCAGCAGGTCAATTTTGATTAGGAATCTTTTAGAGAAAAAAGGCCATTGTAGGGGTTCATGATCAGTTATTGATGGATTTTCTACTGAATACATAAGGTCTGAAGTATTTTCTTTCGCAAACTATGGCAAGGAGTTCTTTCCAATGCGCATGTTATTGCAAATCTCGTCCGATGGTCCTTGTGAAAGCACACTTTTGAGGGAACGTTTTTCGCGTCTGTACTTGACTTCAAGATCTACGAGAAATTGAGGATTTCAGTAGCGTTGCATGTTTCGAAACAAGTTAAGAACTTTTGACCATGTGCAATTTTTGCTACTTTCTTCATTTTATTCATTTTGTTAGTAGTTTGGTGACCCTTGCAAAATTATTGATGAATTTGCGGTAGTGGCCTAATAGTCCTAAGAATCTTTTGTACTCTTTCGGTATTTTGGGAATTTTTTGATTGGCCATTCGCGTTGGGTACGACACCGCGGCTCAGGTAGGCGACTTCTTGCCTCACAAATTCGTATTTTTCTAGTTGTTTGAAGTTTGAATCTCTTAGCTTCCGGAATACGTTTCTGAGTCCTTCGATATGCTCCTGAAGACAAGTGGAAAAAATAATTATGTCATCGAGGTAGACCAAACACAGTTCGCTTTGGAAACCACGAAGGCTCTTATCAAGACCCTCGTTTCAGCATAACTAAATCCCTATCAAGTCGGCAAAATTTCTGCTGAGAACTGATTTGAGTTCGTTCCATGAAGGGATATTTTGAGTAATGACAGGAAGTTTGGTATTGCCCATCAATTTAGAAATGATTGAATTCACCAATTGTATAAATCATTATTTTGAAAACTACCTACTTAGGTACGTCGTCTTTTTTGTGAAAATTTGTGATGAAATATTCGCTATTTGAATAGTATCTATCGAACTCATTGAAATTTCCATTGAACTCGGGAAGGCAATTGAGATATTTGAGTTCAAATTATTGAATCATATGGTATTCCAGGTTTGGTAAAAGTGAAGAAGCATTAATTTGGGAGTCAGTTGAAGGGGTATCTATATTCAAATGTTCAACAATATCCGATATTTCTTCCATAAAAATGTACTCACATTGAAATCAAAGTGATTATGAGTATATCCTGCTCAACTTCGGAGATTTTGTCTCTTAACGAGTCATTTCCGTAAATTTGGACGATTGTGACCCAAATTTCGATGATACGCTGATGAGGGGCTCGATACGGTTTCTGCGATATATTCGGTTCTTTGATGTTTGAAGAGCCTCCAATGCAATACCTCCACTGAACGAAGCACAAGGTTCAATTTTCATTCAATTGTTGAAATGTCCATGTTCGATACGCGAAACTCCGGGAAATCCACAAGGCTGCTCCAAATTACTTTTCGAAGTGCTCAAGTTCTTTTAAAAAAACTTGTTACCTTACCTCAGTTGAAAATAATGAAAACTGCATAAATTCGTTCTATCTAGGATGAGAGTGACTCTAGATTCGAAAATATTGTGGAAAGAGATCTGCCGTAGCATAATGAGCGTGTTTCTTGGGCATGGCTGTGAAATTCATGAGATATTCCACGTGTGCATGTGTAATATTAAAAAAAAAAATTATTATGTTTTTAGAATTTGTATTCATGGAATCTCTATCGTCATTGGTTGATTGTATTCACTGCAGATTGGTTTTTGAATGTTATCATTTCAATAATATCCACTTATCTCAATAATATCCCCTTACTTAATTATAACCAAATTATTATTTTTTCTTACGTAAAATATATCAAATATTTGTCCTGATCATTCTCGAATGAGCTTTTATTTTACTTCCAATTAATGTGTTCCCCTGTAATTTTCAATAACGGCAATACCTTCTTCATTGTATGAAAAGCAATAATTGAAATAAAGACGTCCCAATGACTCAATGAGGTTTTTTTGGCCGAAACGTTCGTTTTTTATACGAGATAATCAACTTTCCCCACCAGTTAGCCCCAACAAATTCCCAATACTACTGATTACGGCATATTATTGTTACACCCCCTGTGATTATCATCATTTTAATACAATTTAACTCTTCTATTGGGGTTGTTAACATATTCAGGAGAGATCGAAGCCCAGAGTCAAACAACGTAGAAATTTAATGGAAAATCAATTCGGATACGACTCTTTATATTCCACAAGAGAGTTTTTTCTGTATTTGAACCACTATTTTATTGTTGTTCGTTTTATCTCTTGCCCGCTTTCCCAGTGAATTTATTTCCTTCCAATCGAACCGTAAATATTTTCTCGCAGTTGTGTATTTACAAAAGACTGATTTTCGGCGTTAGGGGAACTGAGTTATCGGAAGAGGCTCCCAAACAAATAATTCACAACCATTTCACCTTAAATTTTGCAATACGAGCTAAAAGCATTCTTGCGTCTAATGGGTTCAACATAATCAATTGCATGATGATGAGAACTCACAAAACTTCTGCCGCCACCGGGTTTTTTATAATAGGAATTCAATATTTGGATTATACTGTAGGTTGCCATGTTATTGTGATTGGAAAGTACATTATACATTTATATTAAATGAAACTTCTGTATCTGAAAAAAGGTTTTTTCCTAAGTAATCAATCAATACATGTGAATGAGTAGTCTCCATATGATTCAATCGATCTACGGGAGAAGTCAGCAGGTTATGGGCCCAGATCACTGATCTTATTGAAGAAAGCTACCCCTGTTGAAAGAAAATATGTTTCAATTCAACTGAATAATATCAGAATAAAATTCTGTGGATCTTGTATCGATACACCGAAGGAAATGGGAGATAAAATAGGCGTAGCCAGCATCAATGAGTTTGATGAGAACAATTACCACCAATGCAAATTCCGGAGAAAATGTGCTCAGAAAGCAACAGGCATTTCTGAAGTTACCGACGGTGCTAATCTGAGGACAGGTGGAAAGAGTCCTCAGAAAGTGGAGAAGTAGGAGAGAAATATGCATAAGCCATGTTCATCATAACTCCTGAACTTTCACAGATTTTCCTATTAGAAAATTATGCAGATTCCCATGAACTAATGAACAAATTGGACTCAATTTATCAAAACAAGTCATAAACCAACAAAATGATAGTGCACGAAAATTTCATCAATAAATAATCAGTCAAAATGATCCAGTAGCACAACATATTGCAAAAATCGAGAATCTAGCCAGAGAAGTGCGGAAAGCCGGTGAAATAATCAGAGATGTAGCGATTATGGCAGAAATTTTGAGACCTTTGCCAATGATATAACGAAACGTTAGATTTGGATGATAGAAAACAGACCATTATTAATTCAACTGCACGCCTCCTTGATGGAAAAGCAAATCTTACATCATTTGAAAAACAGAATCAGCCTTCTCCACATTGACTATGAGCGATGAGAACGTTCTCAACAAAAAGTAGAGATATAAAGCCGCAATTTTAATGTTACATCTTGTTGGAAATATTTGGTTCCTTCCAACTGGCTGAGCTCTGGGTGGAACTTTGTTGACTAGCTTCAGCACAAAGTGACTTCATTGCTTGAGGAAAAGGAGTAATTCGAAAACTCAATTGCAATTTAAATACAATCTATAACATTGACTCAATAACTGCCACTTCCCTAATTAAACATTCACAACCTCCCTATCTATGGAAGTGTCTTCCAAAGTGTCCATAGGGTGGATATGAAAATATATTACAATTGGCTATTCTGAGGAATGTTGTCATAGTCTATTTACAATTTCATCGGCTTCGCTGAAGTAGATCTCCTGAGAAATACATTTATTAATATCGAGAATGCATCCACTATCGGTGAAATATACATTTTTGAGTGCAACTTCCATAACAGGTCCTGAGTCCTATGTATATTTTGCATTGGTATTTCTTGCATTTTAGGTGGATGGAGTTTTCCAGGCTTCCTCCACTTTTTGCATCAAACATCCAAAATATTCTTGAGTGTGTCGTCTGATGTATCTACTCATACTTCGAGAACAAAATGGCTTTCAAATACTTGCCACATTTTCATCAATCGACCAGTGACCCTTCTGAACATGTTATTCAATCCCAGTGGCTTTCCTCATGAAATAAAGCCATTTATTTTCCTTATTCACTTTCGATGACTTATTGAACGATTGTTATCGAATAAATGATCTTTCCAATGTTTTTTTTTGGTCTTTTTCCACATCTTTTTCCAGAGAGTTTTGTAATGTTAAACAATTTCATTATTGCAATAGAATGCCCAGACTATTCAGTGAAGAGCGATGTGAAGTTCTTTGGACCGCCTTGCTAGTTTCAAATTTATTTATGTTTCAAGCAAAGGTTTAGGAAATTGTGAATTGGACTGGACGCCAGAATTCTTTGTCAAATTGGGATGAAAATTCAAATTTTTCCTTCAATGATAATTGCAAATCAAATAAAGTTTCCTTTTGTGAATAACTACAACAATAAAAGAAAAACCAAACTTATATTAGTCTTTTTACAAATATACCTAATTTTTGGTTATATAACAAATATGTATCATATATCTGCTGTATGACAAATTTATTTATTTCAAAAAAAAAAAAAGAAAAAAAATATTGCTTTTATTTGCTAAACTTGCTCGTAGCTAGACTTCACGTAGTCGTGTGGCTCGCAATCAGGGGGGTACTAATGGCTGCCGGGCGACTGATCAGGGGGAACATACTATCATCAGCTTCTTGTCCATTGAATGATAGTTCTCAGCAATACAACATGAAAAACAATATTGCTTGTGTCAGAATTTGATATACGAGAATTCAACTTCTTCGAATTTGGGATTACTCAATGCACTCCTCAATGCATAGTATAAAATGAGTGTAATCTCATGAAGAGATTATTGCTTAAAACTAATTGAGCATATAAATCAGCTTGTGCTGAGATTTGGCAGTAATATTCAATACTGAAATTGAAGAATTAAGATAAAATTTTATGATTTAAACAAAAATTGATTTTTGCTCTATATGAAGAGAAGATGAGTTGTTCTGATCTTGATCAGCCAAGACTATATTTAACTAAAAAAAAACAATCAGAATTCCATATACAAAAATGACTTCAATTTTAACGATATCCAGAGCAAGTTTATGAGAACCGTCTTTGACCAATCGTCAAATACTTTTTCACAAAGCTCTTCTGTATGATGATCAAACTCCAGGTATTATATATGTACATATATATATATATATGTATATATATATATATATGTATATATATATAAATAGGATAATCTGTGAAAGTTCAGGAGTTATGATGAACATGGCTTATGCATATTTCTCTCCTACTTCTCCACCTTCTGAGGACTCTTTTCACCTATCCTCAGATTAGCACCGTCGGTAACTTCAGAAATGCCTGTTGCTTTCAGAGCACATTTCCTCCGGAATTTGCATTGGTGGTAATTGTTCCCATCAAACTCATTGATGCTGGCTACGCCTATTTTATCTCCCATTTCCTTCGGTGTATCCATACAAGGTCCACAGAATTTTATTCTGATATTATTCAGTTGAATTGAAACATATTCTCTTTCAACAGGGGTAGCTTTCTTCAATAAGATCAGTGATCTGGGCCCATAACCTGCTGGCTTCTCACCGTAGATCGATTGAATCATATGGAGACTACTCATTCACATGTATTGATTGATTACTTAGGAAAAAACCTTTTTTCAGATACAGAAGTTTTATTTAATATAAATGTATAATGTATTTTCCAATCCAACCGACGACACCAATAGTCGTTCTCCAAGTGCGTTCTGAGTAACACAAAACAAATAACGAGAATAAAAAAAATCTGTTACGAATCCAAGAGAGCCCACTATCCGCCTACAGCCTGTTTAATGGTTTCCCAATCATCAGGACGGCTTGTGGTCTCTTTCAAATTCGTATCAGATATCTCGTAGTGCTAATAGCTATCGGCAAGTACAAAAATGTGAAAAGCATCAAATTATAGATAGTGACACCTATAATCTGTGCGATGAAGCTTAGACCTGTTATCGTGGAATTATAATGACACGAAATTACGTGCACATTGATAGGTCACCAACAGATGTCAGCATAGGCCAACCCACAACACCAATAGTTGTACTCATAGTGCGTTCTGAGTAACGCAAAACGAATAACGTGAATAAGAGAAATCTGTTACGAATCCAAGAGAGCCCACCATCCGCCTACAGCCCGTTTCATGGTTTCCCAATCATCAGGACGGCTTGTGGTCTCTTTCAAATTCGTATCAGATATCACGTAGTGCTGATACCTATCGGCAAGTACAAAAATGTGAAAAGCATCAAATTATAGATAGTGACACCTATAATATGTTCGGTGAAGCTTAGACCTGTTATAGTGGAATTATAAAGTCACGAAATTTCGTGCACGTTAATTGGTCACCAACAGAGGCCAACCCACGACACAAATAGTTGTACTCCTAGTGCGTTTCGAGTAACGCAAAACAAATAACGAGGATAAGAGAAATCTGTTATGAATACAAGAGAGCCCACCATCCGCCTACAGCCTATTTCATGGTTTCCCAATCATCAGGACGGCTTGTGGTCTCTTTCAAATTTGTATGTAGGTGATACCTATAAAAATCTGAAAAGCATCAAATTTCAGATGGTGACGCCTATAACCTGTACGATTGTGGTCTCTTTCAAATTCGTATCAGATATCTCGTAGTGCTTATACCTGTCGGCAAGTACACAAATGTTCAAAGCATCAAATTATAGATAGTGACACATATAATCTGTGCGGTGAAGCCGTGCACATTAATAGGTCACCAACTATGCCAACCTATGCTCCTTCACTCATGGTCACAAACATGGACAATCTTTCATTATATAAAATCATTCTCGGTTGGTCCCTCAACTGCAACTCGGCTCAAGCTACCTACATTCACCATTTTATTACCATTTTGATGTTTTTTCCAAACTGTATTCAATCAACATTGTCTACCAACGTGAATTCTGTGGATCAATTGTTTTCCAGAATTGAGATGAACCAAAGCTTGACAAATGCTAACCAACATGAATTTCATTCCCAGAAGCCTCAGCCTTCCAACACACCAAACAATTGCCTATATTTCCAACCACAAAGAATGCTGAAACTTTTTTGCCCCGCTTGTTTTCTTGGAGACACAATAAACAAGATGCATTAACGTGTAACGACATCCCTGCAACACCTTAACTTGAATTTCAGATATTGTATCGAACAATTGCAAAACGGGAGAATTTTCTAGGGTTCATTTCATATTTTCGAATGCTTGTTGATGTTCATTTTTCCAGGAAAACTTTCCAGTTGCCTTTATCAAATTAGAACCCGGTCGTGCTAATAGTGCATGATCTTTCACAAATCTTCTGAAGAATCCTGTCAATCCTAAGAATTTCGTAACTACATTCTTATTTGTTGGTGAGACAAATTTTCCAATTTCTTTCAGTTCACTTGCACCTGGTTGGACTCTATCTGCACTAAGTTGAAATCCCAGAAATTTCACATAATTTTACCGAACTCAAATTTATTTAGCCAAAAAGTTAATTCAGCATTTTTTACGGCAGTGAACACTTGATATAGTTCCTTCAATATATCGGTCCAGTCTTTTGCACCTATCAAAATATCGATACACCTATTGTTTTTGTCAATGGTCCTAAAACTGGAGTTAATACTTTAGAAAAATCAAATGGCACATTCACAAGTCCAAAACATAATCTTTGAAATTCTGTGGTACCGCCCGGTTTAATAGGAGCAGTTTTCGCTTCTGATTCCTCGTCTAAGGGAATCTGTGAATATCAACATCATATTTCACACTCTGTGAGTGTTTGTGAAAATAATCATCTATATGGGTAATGAGAAAAGTCTACAAGTATTTTTCCCCGAAATTTCTGGTATTAAAATAACTGGTGATGCGTTTGACGAAGTAGTGTCTCTGACAATATCGCAATCACGACACTCATGTATTTGCTTATTTTGAGATCATCAAAATAACAACGATATGGTCTTGCCCTGACTGATGGATTATCATCTGAAATATTCACCTTCATATTATCTGTACGACAAAGTTCATGAATATTGAGTGCAAAACAATCAGGAAATTCATCAGTAAGCCCCAATGGTCTATAGGAATGAAAAATATCGCCAGACTCATCAATACTCAACATTCCAATATGGAAGCTCAATATCCCAGATAAATTGTTACCACTCACTCCACCAACAGGATCTCCAGCCTTCTTATCTATCCCAGAATGTGGAAGAAATTCTGATTCATTCTCGAATGCACTGCAATGGAAATTCATAATGCCTTCCTGTAATAAGGAATTTTGTTTTGCTCGAACTATTTTCTTTCCTTTTTCTTGCTTCCACTTCATATTTCGGAACGAATTCATATTTTTGTAACCAAAATGGAGTTCATCTCCTACCCGATTATATGCTTCGTTTGAAAGTTATGTGAAACATCTTTCAACTATCATGTCCATCGACTCTACATTATCCGGTTCTATCAGAACGTCAACTTCTTCCTGAACATCATCCAACGTTAGCTCACCATGGTCATCATCGTGCAATTTGTCGGCTGATTTCTACATCAATCAATATTCCATGTTTGAGAGTACAAACTGTATTACCTGGATCAATGAAACCAGAAACAGTACAATTGCTATTTGAAATAATATCGGGTGTTTATTTTTCTGCTGATTAACTGTGTATGGCAATATTTTTTCGTCATCCACCAATGTTTTGGTATTAACAACTGTATCATTGAAACGATTGGATACATTTTGTGCAGAACATTTCTGACTTGTATTTACTGATGTTGAACTAGCAGGGATGTGTTGGTACGAAGAACAATGTGTCTTCAAATAGCCCGCTTCCTTACATTTATTACAATTGAATTTTCTACTTGCCCCACCTCCGTCAAAATTATTTGGACTACTTTGTACAAAATTAGGAATTGAAATATCACTTTGATATTCTTTGGCAGTTCTGTCAGTTCTAGGATTCAATTTGTAAGTATTTTTATATCTGTTATGTGCTGAATTTGAGTATCATTGATTAACACTAGCAGAAATCCTTGCAAATCGCATAATTTCATGTGAGAGTTTATCAGTATCATTAATTCTGGTGACTTTTGAATCCGAAATATCGCCTTCATCGTATAAACTGTTCTTCGAAATCATATCCCAGAATTTGGCATCATGAAAGTGAAAAATTTGGTTCATTCTTACCTTGAATTCTCGTTTTCATTTTTTCATCCTCATTGATTTTCATATGGAAGGCTTTCCTGAATTCTACCTTGAAATCATCAAATGTTCTGATCTAATCAGATTTTTCTGAACATCATTTTTCTGCTGTACCTATTGAGTGGATTTTGGCGGTTCCTAATTGGAATTCTAATGGCCCATTATGCAACATTGCCACATTTCCAGTGCTTCGAATAGTCTTTCGCTGCGTTTCTCATACACTCCCCATTGATATCATCCATATTAGGAATGAAATCCGGTGTAATATGAAATTGGGTAGGTAACTGTACGAGTTGCACATTTCTCCTCTTCAGCAATTTCAATAATTTATCCATAAATTCGTTGTTCATATTTGTTGTCATTTCATTCTTTGCATCATTTTGCGTATTTCCGTCACCGTTTCCGTTCATTTTATTATTCTAAAATCCATAATTGTCTCCACTTCGCGTTTGTCTTAGTTCACCACTTCTATTATTTTGGAAATTTTTCCTTAATTTGGTTTGGGTAGGCGTTAATTACTGAGTTCAGCACAAAGTAACTTCATTGATTGAGGAAAAACAAAATAACTCGGAAACTTAATTGCAATTGAAATACAATCTATACCAATGACTGAACAACTGCTACCCCCAATCAAAGATTAACATCCTTCATATGAAAGTGTCTCTTGAAGAATCTATTGATGAATATGGAAATATATGACATTCTACAGAAGAAGGATCATTTCACACGTGACTGTCGAGCAACGAAAAATAGGAAAGTTGAAAATAAACCATTCGATATGAACTCACGCGAAGGTTTAGGAGCGAATCCATCCACTGCATTCATTGTAGATGAAGAAGCCTTCGATCAGATTCCTTTGGCAGATTTCTGGATCACGGATGGTGTAGCTTCTGCTCATGTAACATATCGTCGAGATTTTTTCCACTCATCTGAAGCAGAAGACAATCCTAATGCAGTTATATTCAGCAATTATCAAAGATAATTCGCAAAATGAAAAATAATTGTAAATATTCTGAAATTTGTGAATAAAAGCTGATACAAATCAACAATAAATGTTGTTTTTTCATTCCGGTTCCAAAACATTTTTTTTCAAGCGGTCATAACACCAAGAGGAATATAAATAAGCAAGCAAAAAAAATGGGCAAATGTGTTCATTGAAAGAGAACAAGTTGCAG
This sequence comes from Gonioctena quinquepunctata, assembly GCA_018342105.1. Taxonomy (NCBI): domain Eukaryota; kingdom Metazoa; phylum Arthropoda; class Insecta; order Coleoptera; family Chrysomelidae; genus Gonioctena; species Gonioctena quinquepunctata. The sequence continues at coordinate 44,308 of JAFIRS010000584.1, read as the reverse complement.
GTGCTATTTGGGACTCCAACAACATCAAATAATGGTATAGGAGTTCAGGACATATAAGTAGAAAATCGCTGGAAAATAGAGTTTCTAAAGAACTATTATCAGTTGCGGAATTCACTGACACTGACATGTTTTTCTGTGAAGGTTGTGTATACGAAAAGCGAAAAATATTCCTGTTTCATAGCCATACTAACAGAAACATGGAAACAGGTGTTCTGTACAACGAGCGAAATATTTATTTTCTTTCAATGATTATTTTTCGGTATTTCCTGATGTTGAACTAGCAGGGATGTGTTGGTACGAAGAACAATGTGTCTTCAAATAGCCCGCTTCCTTACATTTATTACAATTGAATTTTCTACGTGCCCCACCTCCGTCAAAATTATTTGGACTACTTTGTACAAAATTAGAAATTGAAATATCACTTTGATATTCTTTGGCAGTTCTGTCAGTTCTAGGATTCAATTTGTAAGTATTCTTATATCTGTTATGTGCTGAATTTGAGTATCATTGATTAACACTAGCAGAAATCCTTGCAAATCGCATAATTTCATGTGAGAGTTTATCAGTATCATTAATTCTGGTGACTTTTGAATCCGAAATATCGCCTTCATCGTATAAACTGTTCTTCGAAGTCATATCCCAGAATTTGGCATCATGAAAGTAAAAAATTTGGTTCATTCTTACCTTGAATTCTCGTTTTCATTTTTTCATCCTCATTGATTTTCATATGGAAGGTTCTCCTGAATTCTACCTTGAAATCATCAAATGTTCTGATCTAATCAGATTTTTCTGAACATCATTTTTCTGCTGTACCTATTGAGTGGATTTTGGCGGTTCCTAATTGGAATTCTAATGGCCCATTATGCAACATTGCCACATTTCCTGTGCTTCGAATAGTCTTTCGCTGCGTTTCTCATACACTCCCCATTGAAATCATCCATATTAGGAATGAAATCCGGTGTAATATGAAATTGGGTAGGTAACTGTACGAGTTGCACATTTCTCCTCTCCAGCAATTTCAATAATTTATCCATAAATTCGTTGTTCATATTTGTTGTCATTTCATTCTTTGGATCATTTTGCGTATTTCCGTCACCGTTTCCATTCATTTTATTATTTTAAAATCCATAATTGTCTCCACTTCGCGTTTGTCTTAGTTCACCACTTCTGATTATTGTTGGAAATATTTGAGTTCCTTCTAACGTTCTGTCAACTGGCTAGCTCTGGGTAGGACGTTAATTACTGAGTTCAGCACAAAGTTACTTCATTGATTGAGGAAAAACAAAATAACTCGGAAACTTAATTGCAATTGAAATACAATCTATACCAATGACTGAACAACTGCTACCCCCAATCAAAGATTAACATCCTTCATATGAAAGTGTCTCTTGAAGAATCTATTGATGAATATGAAAATATATGACATTCTACAGAAGAAGGATCATTTCACACGTGACTGTCGAGCAACGAAAAATAGGAAAGTTGAAAATAAACCATTCGATATGAACTCACGCGAAGGTTTAGGAGCGAATCCATCCACTGCATTCATTGTAGATGAAGAAGCCTTCGATCAGATTCCTTTGGCAGATTTCTGGATCACGGATGGTGTAGCTTCTGCTCATGTAACATATCGTCGAGATTTTTTCCACTCATCTGAAGCAGAAGACAATCCTGATGCAGTTATATTCAGCAATTATCGGAGATAATTCGCAAAATGAAAAATAATTGTAAAGATTCTGAAATTTGTGAATAAAAGCTGATACAAATCAAAAATGAATGTTGTTTTTTTCATTCCGGTTCCAAAACATTTTTTTTTCAAGCGGTCATAACACCAAGAGAAATATAAATAAGCAAGCAAAAAAGAGAACAAGTTGCAGGTGCTATTTTGGACTCCAACAACATCAAATAATGGTATAAAAGTTCAGGACATATAAGTAGAAAATCGCTGGAAAATAGAGTTTCTAAAGAACTATTATCAGTTGCGGAATTCACTGACACTGACATGTTTTTCTGTGAAGGTTGTGTATACGAAAAGCGAAAAATATTTCTGTTTCATAGCCATACTAACAGAAACATGGAAACAGGTGTTCTGTACAACGAGCAAAATATTTCTTTTCTCTCAGTGATTATTTTTCGGTATACAGAGTGGTACACTTCATTAAAAATAAGTCACATGAATTGAATTTTTTCGAAACTTTTCGCATTTTATCGATGCTCTGTAAAGATAATTCATGTTGACAACAAATCAAAATATTCTAATAAAAAATGTCACCGACATATATCTCAACAATGTGTGAACATAGAGAAAACTCCATAAAGCACACAACAAAATGGATGAGCAGATCGCGATAATAGATCCATTGTGGAGAGTGCTCGATCAATGCTACATACAGCAGGCGTTCCGAAGTATCTTTGGTCGGAGGCAGTGAATACTGCTGTTTATATTTTCAATCGTACCCCGACAACTGAAGCAATGAACTCCAATCCTCACGAACTTTGGACAGGAAAAAGCAGTGATTTATCCCACATAAAAGTTTTTGAAGGTGGAGCTCTTGCTCACATTCCTGATGTGGAACGCAAAAAATGCACGTACTGACTGATGTCATCCATCGCTGGAAGATAATGTTCCTAAAGAATTATTATCAGGTGAGAATTTACTGAAATGTTCTTCTGTGAAGGTTAGGTATACAAAAATCATAAAAGTTTTCTTCTTCAAAGACATACCAACAGAAACATGAAACCGGGTGTTCTGTACAAGGAGCAAGATATTTATTTTCTTTCAAATCAAATTTGTCGAGATACAGAATGGTAACTTCATCAACAATAAGTCAGATGTATTGAATTGTTCAAAAACTGTCTGCATTTCATCAATACCCTGTCAAGATAATTCATGTTGACATCGAATCAGAATATTCTTAGAGAAATGTTTACCAATAAATAAGAAGGTCAAGAAGGTGTATGGAGAGAACAGATCCATATAGCACACAACAAAATGAAAGAGCAGAACGCGATGATAGATCCATTGTGGAGAGTGCCCGATCAATGCTACATGCAGCAGGAGTTCCGAAGTATCTTCGGGCGGGAGCAGTGGATACTGCTGTTTATATTCCGTATCGTACCCCGACAACTGGAGCATTGAACTCTACTCCTCACTGAGTTTGGACAGCAAAAAACAGTGATTTACCCCACATAAAAGTGTTTGGATGTGAAGCTCCCGCTCATATTCCTGATGCAAAACGCACAAAATGGAAATCAAAGAGTCGGAATTTAATACTTATTTGTTATGAAGGAAACCTAGCAAACTACAGGCTATTTGATTCGGAATCTAATAAGATACAATGTCACGAAATGTAATTTTTTCCATAGATAACAACTCGAACAATGTCACAATTTCTCCAGAATTTCGAATGGAGGAAAGTCAAGAAACAGTTATTGATATTCGGGAAAGAATCCAGCAAGAGCCTATAGTTCAGCGCCCAGAAATAAATAGAAAGCATCTTCGTAGATGTTTTCGAAGTGAATAATATCGAAACAGACATTCCAAATAATCAATAATTATAATAATAAATAAATTTTTATTCGACAGATTTCATAAAAGGTACAGAATGGCAAAATAAATATAGAGTTCCCACAGGAGGATGAACCTGTGCGTGGGTTTTATCATATGAGTATAAATATAAGTAGTTTATTGAACATATAAATAGTATCATATAAGTATGAATATAAGTGTTAACATGAGTTATATAACGTACAAATAATAGCACATAGATTGTGTTACATATTGTGCAGTTTTGTCAATATATATGAGACTATTTGACTTCAGTGACAAATTGATGAAATTCTTTGAATTCTACTTAAATTGAAGGAAACAATTTGTACACTGAAATAGATATAAGTCGTTAGAATATGGAGCAATCCCAGGTGTTCCACAGGGGTCTGAATTAGGACAATTATGTTATTCATATCTATTAACGACAAACCAAATTCGCTAAAAGTTGAATACCAACTATTTGCGGATGATATGGAGCCCTCCTTCACTATGAACTGTTCAGGAGATTGTCAGATACTTGAAAATAATTTGGATAACCTACAGGATTGGTGACACAGGAACCTTCTACTTTCGAATGTATCTGAATGTTCAGTACAGACCCGAAAACAAGATCCGGTGCTTTCCGATTTTAGGTTGCACAATGCCATCATCAACAGATCTGAATGTGTCTAAGATCTGGGAATTTTTGTAGATCAATAACTCACCTTTGATTATCATATTTAGGAAATCATCTCATCAGCTATGAGGATGTTAGGAACCATTATGAGACACTGTAAATAATTTAAAAATATTAAGACTTTCAAAACAATTCATTACTAACTGGTAAGGAGTGAATTAGAAAATGCATTACTGTTCTGGTCACCTCATTATTTGAATGATATAAACGTCATCGAGCAAGTACAAATAGTGTTAGCCAAGTATCTCGTATTCAAAATGGATGGAGTTCACCCCGCTATATGCACATATAACCAACTCTTCCTATCTAGGTTAAATATAACAAATTCACGTCAGAGGAGAGTAAAGAATGTATGTATCTTTGGGTATAAATTATTCAATGGCTCTATTCGATGTGGCAATGTGTTTCTATTGCAATACTTAAGTCGTTCTATCTCTCAATCAATTATCATCCATCCCAAGCTGAACTTTTGAGTGAATTATTTCACCTGTGTATATATTCAGGCATTTTTTTCTGTTTCCTCTCCTGTGTTATCGATTATTTATGGTACAATCTATGAAATGTATTTCTATCACTATACCCACTTAGCAGTGAAGTTAACCAAGATGTGATCCCAAACCTATACGGAACATCATTGATAGCCTTCAGAAAAAGGTGCGGTGGCATCAGACCAATAACTTTACTACTTTTAGACGTCTTGTTTCCAAATCAGCATGTACACAAATCAAGGATTCATTAAATAATTTTTTCCGGCCCGTTGAAATTGGTTTTTGTACTCCCGGAGGATGCGAAGCCGTCGCCCATGCAGCATGTCGTTTTGTAAACCAACATCCAGATCCTTCTACTACTGTATTTCTGAAAATTGATTCTCAAAATGCTTTTAATATGATTCACACAAATATTCTATTGGAAAGATACTATCCCAAATCTCTTTACCATCATACGTCACTGTTCACTCTTCAGTTTTAGTCAGTATAAGTTAGTTCATAATTCATATTATCATATTACCAAATATTCCTAACCTTTATTTTACATGAATTTCATTTATCTTCAACTCCAAATCATACCTACCACTCAGTTGACATAATAAAAACTGACGGGGAGCAATCGAATGCTTCTAGCCTCGTTTTAAAATTTCCCGCGAAAATCAACAGTTGAGGTGACACCTACATGCCTCGAGAGGACAGAACAGTTCGAACGGCGAAATAGAGCGAATCGGTATTTTCAAATGAAGATGATAGTAAACTTCTTATCGCGAAAGTGTGTGTATTTCCACGTTTCCAAATGAGATCAACTGGAACGAACTGGAGAAGATAAAAGGAAGAACATTCGTCTGGTAAGTGTTTCTCTCAACTGTCGCAAATATTTCTTAGTTTGTTAAATTACAAAGTTTACTCGTAACCAGCGTGCCACCCAACATTTTAGCACCTCCAAGCCAAGGATAACGCTCCTCACTACCTCTTATTGCTCCCCAGTCAATTGATAATTCAATTTTTCCATCAGATATAATCGCGATTATTTTTCGCCAACATTCATAAAGTGTACACTTATTTTATTCCTCATTCATAAGAACCGCGTTTACAGTCCAAAGGTTGCTCGCAAAATACCAAGCTTGAAGTTCCGTGTTTTTTGGCCATCAGAAGCAGTGCTTCTTTGAACGGGACAGGGACATAGGCGCACCAAAGACAGTACTTATAATTTTGATTCAGCTATTCATTTCAGAATGTCTAGTACCGCAAATGAAATCAATCAATATAAGGCCCTACGCCAAATGAATATCAACCAAATGAATGAACTGAGAGTATTCGCGGATAGGGCTTCTGCCAATGACAAAACCGCTAAAATTCAGTTCACAATGATGTATCAGCAATTCGAATCGATTAATTCGGATTTCAAAAAACAACATCGATCTCTGATATCTCTAGTTGCCATTCAGGAAGGTGAAGATCTACAGGTCGAAGAAAGCATACGCAAATCGTTCGAATTTGAGGCATCATATGTCTATGCAATTTATCTTACTCTTTTCGAAATGCCAGATGATGCCAACCCCGATCAGACCCCCTTAGGTTCTAACTCATCTCGTCCAAATGTCAAACTGCCAAAAATTGTGATTCCCTAATTTTCGGGTGATATAAAACAATTCAAAACATTCAATGATATGTATACATCACTCATTCAAGAAAATGGGAGTTTATCGCCAATTGAAAAATGCAATTATCTCTTATCTTTTCTGCATGGTGGAGCATTAGCTTTAGTTCAGTGCACACAACTATCAGTGGGCAATTATCAATCTGCTTATGATTCGTTAATCTCACGATATGAGAATCCTCGAGTGATCGCATTCGCTCACATTCAAGCCATTGATAACGCACCAATTATCACAAATTCAAAAAATCTCAAGATCTCGTCGTTATTTTCAGTTATAAGGTTATAAGCGGCAAGGTTGCCGCTCTTGAAAATCAGGGTTTTAACGTTGAAGATTGGGATTTTTTATTATTTTACTTTTTCTGCAAACATTTAGATGATGATGCCATCACTAGATTCGAATTGGAAGAAGCATCTCCAAAAATTCCTTCTTTTGAATCCATAAAAAATGTCGTCCTAAAACAGTGTGAGGCTCTAGAAACCGTCAAATATGCATCTTCGGTTAAATTTGAGAATAAAATTAAAATTTCATCCATTCATTCTAACGCATTCAATCGCACAAAACAAACTTCTTCATTTTTCTCTAACTCGAATAAATCTCAATGCAATCTACGCAAGGGTGACCACAACATTTATAGATGCTCCCAGTTTCCTAACAAATCTCCAACCGAACGCTTGCAAATCGCAATGAGTAACAATTGGTGTACAAATTGTCCTAGAAGTCAACATATTTTCAAAAACAAATGTCGGTATTGTAACGCATCTCATCATCCATATGCACACATTGAGAGCAAAAACTCTCGTTCTTTTTCCAAAAATCGGGACGCCACTGGCCAGAACGTTTCAGTAGTAAGTCAGAATCGCGCAAGTCCTAACCCAAATTTGGATCGTATGGTGACCGATCCAACTGGCGACATTTTTGCTACCAATTCACAATCACAATCATATCAGGAAACACATTTTTGTGGAGTGGTTTCGTCGTCTACCAGAGTTCTTTCATCCACGGCACTTGTTGATATTTTAGATGCCTATGGAAATAATCAAACAATTCGCGTTCTCTAAGACTGTGGCTAGCAAACTAGTTATATTACTCAAAAATGTTTTAAACGGCTGGGTTTATCACGTTTTGATTTTTCATTTTTCATTCAAGGGCTGAGTAACATGCAAGAACGGACTTCTTCAGGTAGACTAACTTGCACCTTGAAACCAGTTGGGAACCCATTCCCAAAAAGTAATATAGATACGTTTATACTTTCAAAGTTATGTTCAGATATGCCACAAAACTATATAAATAGCAGTGCCTTCTCGTACTTTTCAAATTTGACATTGGCGAATCCTAATTTCCGTAAACCAGGTTCTATTGATTTACTTATTGGTGCAGATGTCTTTCCTTACATACAACAAGAGGGTCGTTTGACGAGCGGTGTCAACGAACCTGTAGCTATCAATACGGTTTTCGGATGGATTCTCATGGGAAAATTCACTGATCAAATCTCAAATCAGGCTAACAGCATTTCGCTCTTTACCATATCGGAAGACTTAATTTCCTTGGGAAAAACAATCAAAAGTTTTTGGGAGGTCGAAGAATTACCCAAAAATGTATTTTCATCTCCAGAAAATAAATAATGTGAACAATTTTTTACCGATACACATTCGCGAGAGTCGTCTGGTAGATCAACTGTCAATTTGCTTTTTAAAAATTCGTGTCACCATTTTGGTGTTGACAATTCACGTTCGCTAGCTTATCGCCGTCTGCTATCGCTGAAAAGACGTTTGGCCGCACAATGGTCCACTCATCCCCAATATTGTGCTCAAATGAAGGAATACTTAGACAATGGCTATCTGGAAGTTATTTTCGAAAATAATGAACCTGAAAGTTTCTTCTATATTCCACATCATGCTGTTGTCAAGTCTAAAAAAATACACATAGTTTTCGATGCATCTGCAAAACTTCCGTCAGGACTTTCTTTGAACGATACTCTTCTCACTGTTCCAAAATTACAAAATGACATTGTTTCAATAATATTAAATTTTCGTCTGCATAAAATAGTTTTCACATGCGACATCAAAGGCATGTTCAATCAAATATTTGTTACCAAACCTCATCAAAATTTTCAACGAATTCTATGGAGATTTTTGTCAAACGAACTTGTTTAACACTATAAATTCAAACGAGTGCTTTTCGGACTTGTATGTTCTCCATATTTGGCAAATAGAACAATTAGACAGCTAATACAAAAGAAAAGGAATATCCTCTCGTGTATCACATTCTTGAAAATGACATTCATGTCGACGACATCCTCACAGGGTGTTCGGATATAGAGAGCACAATTAATTTACGTAACGAACTCGTAGATCTACTGAAATGTAGGGGTTTCGAATTACGGAAATGGGCAAGTAACTCACAGTATTCATTATCCAACTTACCCAAATCGCATGTTTTACTAGATCCCTTGTCTTTTGATCCAAATGATAACAGTCTCAAAATTCAGGGATTATAATGGAAACCATCCCTAGATATCTTCTCGTATCAAGTAGATTTACAAGAAAGAAGTTGCACTAAACGTAACATTCTATCTGATATCGCTAGGATATTTGACCCCCTTGGTTATCTGAGCGCAATCACAGTGAGGTGCAAAATTCTCATGCAAACGTCATGGACTCTAGCTCTAGATTGGGACGAGTGCCCTTCCATTGAAATAATTGAATTTTGGTCAAAATTCAAATCCGAACTCTCACTTTTATCTGAAATCAAAATTCCACGACTTATCTCAAATAATGGAGACGCTTGCGCATATCAACTTCATGGGTTCAGCGATGCCTCAGAAAAAGCATATGCCGCAGTTATATAAATTTTAGAAATAAATGAATTTAATTCCAATACATTCTTTGTTATAGCAGAATCCAAGGTTGCTCCTCTCAAACAAATTTCTATTCCTCGCTTGGAACTCACCGCTGCGACTTTTCTCGCTGACTCAATGTCCTATATAATGAAGGTTTATGAAAAAAGATTCTCTTTTTCACAAGTTTTCTGTTGGTCATATTCTACCATTGCGTTAACATGGATTCGTTCTCCACCTCATAGATGGAAAACATTCGTTAATAATCGTGTGGCCCGAATTCAAGACAAAATTGCTCCTCAATATTGGAGACATATAGATTCTCAATACAATCCCGCAGATTGTGCGTCCCGAGGTGTTATGCCCTCACAACTTTCGAATAATAGCCAATGGTGGAAAGGCCCTCATTGGTTATGTCAATCAGATTCAATTTGGCCAGCAGATAAATCAAAGCTAGTTTAGCCACGAGAAGCTAGTTACTTTGAGGAAAAAACCAATTCTTTCATGTCAATTGTCGATGATAACTTTATACATATTCTGATCAACAAATTTTCCTCTCTTCCCAAAATATTGAAAATTATTGCCTTTGTTAACCGCTTCATTGCTAATTTAAAGAAGAGAAAGTCGCCCAAGAAAAATGTTTTAACATTATATTTTGAGAGTCGGAGGTCGACTTTCAAAGGCCACGCATTTATCTTTTGAACAAAAACATCTCGCTATTTTACTCTGCAACCATCGTATCACTGATCTTCTCATCGAATATTTTCATGAAATATATTTACACCCAGGTAATCAAACCATACAATATTCAATCATGCAGCAGTTCTGGATTCTTTCTCTAAGAAGAAGACGCCTACTTTCTTCTTGTCATAAATGTTGGCGTCTCTTCCTAAAGCCTTATCAACCGCCTATGGGAGACCTTCCTGAATAACGTATTTCGCAAATAAAACCCTCCTCATGTGTCGCAGTTGATTATGCTAGATCATTTTCAACGACCTTAGGGAGAATTCGTGGCGTAAAAAGTACCAAATCTCTCTATTTTTGTTTGTTTCGCTACTCAAGCTATTCTTCTAGATTTGGCCTCTTTTTAGCAGCCTTCAGGCGTTTCATATTACGTAGTACGTTGTACGAAGCTCTTTTCAGATTGCGGATCGAACTTCGTAGGAGCTAATAAGGAAATAATAAATTTATTCAAGAATGCCGCGGAAACTGAGGCAATAGAATGGTGTTTCAATCCTCCTTCAGCTCCTCACTTCATTGGTTTAGCGGAAGCGGGAGTAAAGGCAGTTGAAACACATTTTAAACGCGTCATAGGCGATCAAATTCTCACGTTCGAGGAATTGTGTACAGTACTGGTTCAAGTGGAGTCCCTGCTCAATTCTCGTCCCTTATGTCCTTCGAATTCAGATCCGAACGACTTATCCGTATTAACTCCTGGTCATTTCTTGACTCTGGAACCTTTGTCAGCCTTACCAGATCCAGATTTTTCACACCTGAAATTTAATCACCTGAACCGCTGGCAGCATCTGATTCGCATGAGAGACCATTTGTGGTCATGGTATCGCTCGGAATACCTGCATACGCTGCTACAAAAAGGAAAGTGGTTGGAACCCACTTTCCCGATTTGCATTGGCACTATGGTGCTTATTGAAAATGAACTCACTCCTCCACTCAAATGGAGTTTGGGTAGAATTGTGGAGCTTCACCCTGGTTCAGACGGAGTTTCCAGAGTTGCCACAATTTTAACGAGAGGCGGTGAGATGAAGATACCTTTGGTGAAGCTATACCCCTTACCGTCTCCGCCAATCGAATAAAGAAAATATACCAACGTATATTTTGGTGGGCAGTCAATGTTCACTCCTTAGTATAAGTTAGTATAAGTTAGTTCATAATTGATATTATCATATCACCAAATATTCCTAACCTTTATTTTACATTAATTTCATTAACTTCAACTTCAAATTATATCTACAACTTAGTTGATATAATGAATACTGACGGGGAGCAATCAAAGGTTTCTAGCCTCGTTTCAAAATTTCTCGCGAAAATCAACAGTTGAGGTGACACCTACATGCCTCGAGAGGACAGAACAGCTCGAACGGCGAGATAGAGCAAATCGGTATTTTCAAATGAAGATGATAGCAAACTTTTAATCGCAAAAGTGTGTGTATTTCCACGTTCCCAACTGAGATCGACTGAAACGAACTGGAGAAGATAAGAGAAAAAAGAATCGTCTGATGAGTGTTCCTTTCAACTGTCGCAGATATTTCTTAGTTTATTAAATTACAAAGCTTATTCGTTACCAGCGTTTCACCCAACAACACGAAGCCAAGTTTTTTGAATTTTGAAAATAACGTAATTTCTTCGGGAAGAGGCGTTCAACAAGGAGTTGGTTTGAATTGTAAATATAGTTCGTATCGTATCGTTAACGATTTAATCAAACATGCTTTTTCAACTACTGACAGTTTTTCTGTTCTGGAACCTCCAGGAATAAGTCGTGACGTTGATAAACATCCAGATGGGATGTCTTTCATTCCTTGGAACCATGGAGAACCACTAGTTTGGGACCTGTGCAGACACTGTTGCTCCGTCACATATTGATTTAGTATCAAAGTCTGCTGGCTGTGCTGCAGACTACGCTTCCAGTTTGATTGAGCAATATAATTTTCATCCAATAGCTATCAAAATGATTGCAATGCATTGAAATTCTTCGAAATTATCGGCCACAAACTCATTGATAAAACCAATGATCCTAGAGCGAGGAATTTCCTGTTTCAACGTATGAGTATTGCAATCCATAGAGGAAACGCTGCATCTGTCCTAGGCTCTATTCCTACGTCTAAGAGTTTCGACGAAATTTTCATCCGTCCCCCAAGATTGATAATCATAAGCAATTCTCCAATTATTTTTATAGTCCCACTTCTTACTTGCTCACCATCACCGCAAGTAGAAGAAGTCAACTCTGACGAAATGAAAGACACATCTCCTTGACGAGAAACTTTGAAGAAAAATCATTTGTCTTCCTCTTCCCAAAAATTAACTTGTCCTGACATATATCAGTTCAATTCAAGTAACTACAACACCACTAGATCACTCGGACTCGATGGGTTGAAGAACATTGGCAACACCTGCTTCATGAAAAGTATAATACAATGTTCATCGAACACCAGATGGTTGCTCGAGTATATGAGAAAAGACGAGCAAATTAGAGATATCAACACAAGCATTTCAAGTATGAAAAGTGCTCTGATGGAAGCATTTGCGATTGTGAAAAAAAACTTTGGTCGGAAAATTTGTCTGATAGGGTGGTGCATGTTGTCTCTTTGAAATTCCAGATACAAATATTCGCACCTCGCTTTATGGGGTACGCTCAACAAGACGCCCAAGAATGTCTCATATATTTATTGGAGAGTCTTCATGAAGATATGAAGAGAATGATAAAAAAGCCGAAACCTATTTGATTGAAATTGGTGAAGATGTCTAAGAATGAACAACTCAAAGAAGGTTGATAATCTTGTTGGTCAACTAAAATCATCATTGTACTGTACTTCCTGGAGCCATTGTTCTGTCTCTTCTGACCCTTTCTGGGACCTTTCACTCCATATTCCATAGGGAACTGGCCAACTGAGACTGTCACAGGAATTTCAGATGGCGAAGAGAAACCAACTTGATGTAAATGTAAGGAAAGAATATAATTCACAACGTTCTAGCTCTAGATTGGGACGAGTGCCCTTCCATTGAAATAATTGAATTTCGGTCAAAATTCAAATCCGAACTCTCACTTTTATCTGAAATCAAAATTCCACGACTTATCTCAAATAATGGAGACGCTTGCGCATATCAACTTCATGGGTTTAGCGATGCCTCAGAAAAAGCATATGCCGCAGTTATATAAATTTTAGAAATAAATGAATTTAATTTTAATACATTCTTTGTTATAGCAGAATCCAAGGTTGCTCCTCTCAAACAAATTTCTATTCCTCGCTTGGAACTCACCGCTGCGACTTTTCTCGCTGACTCAATGTCCTATATAATGAAGGTTTATGAAAAAAGATTCTCTTTTTCACAAGTTTTCTGTTGGTCATATTCTACCATTGCGTTAACATGGATTCGTTCTCCACCTCATAGATGGAAAACATTCGTTAATAATCGTGTGGCCCGAATTCAAGACAAAATTGCTCCTCAATATTGGAGACATAGATTCTCAATACAATCCCGCAGATTGTGCGTCTCGAGGTGTTATGCCCTCACAACTTTCGAATAATAGCCAATGGTGGAAAGGCCCTCATTGGTTATGTCAATCAGATTCAATTTGGCCAGCAGATAAATCAAAGCTAGTTTAGCCACGAGAAGCTAGTTACTTTGAGGAAAAAACCAATTCTTTCATGTCAATTGTCGATGATAACTTTATACATATTCTGATCAACAAATTTTCCTCTCTTCCCAAAATATTGAAAATTATTGCCTTTGTTAACCGCTTCATTGCTAATTTAAAGAAGAGAAAGTCGCCCAAGAAAAATGTTTTAACATTATATTTTGAGAGTCGGAGGTCGACTTTCAAAGGCCACGCATTTATCTTTTGAACAAAAACATCTCGCTATTTTACTCTGCAACCATCGTATCACTGATCTTCTCATCGAATATTTTCATGAAATATATTTACACCCAGGTAATCAAACCCTACAATATTCAATCATGCAGCAGTTCTGGATTCTTTCTCTAAGAAGAAGACGCCTACTTTCTTCTTGTCATAAATGTTGGCGTCTCTTCCTAAAGCCTTATCAACCGCCTATGGGAGACCTTCCTGAATTACGTATTTCGCAAATAAAACCCTCCTCATGTGTCGCAGTTGATTATGCTAGATCATTTTCAACGACCTTAGGGAGAATTCGTGGCGTAAAAAGTACCAAATCTCTCTATTTTTGTTTGTTTCGCTACTCAAGCTATTCTTCTAGATTTGGCCTCGGATCTATCAACGGACCACTTTTTAGCAGCCTTCAGGCGTTTTATATTACGTAGTACGTTGTACGAAGCTCTTTTCAGATTGCGGATCGAACTTCGTAGGAGCTAATAAGGAAATAATAAATTTATTCAAGAATGCCGCAGAAACTGAGGCAATAGAATGGTGTTTCAATCCTCCTTCAGCTCCTCACTTCATTGGTTTAGCGGAAGCGGGAGTAAAGGCAGTTGAAACACATTTTAAACGCGTCATAGGCGATCAAATTCTCACGTTCGAGGAATTGTGTACAGTACTGGTTCGAGTGGAGTCCCTGCTCAATTCTCGTCCCTTATGTCCTCCGAATTCAGATCCGAACGACTTATCCGTATTAACTCCTGGTCATTTCTTGACTCTGGAACCTTTGTCAGCCTAACCAGATCCAGATTTTTCACACCTGAAATTTAATCACCTGAACCGCTGGCAGCATCTGATTCGCATGAGAGACCATTTGTGGTCATGGTATCGCTCTGAATACCTGCATACGCTGCTACAAAAAGGAAAGTGGTTGGAACCCACTTTCCCGATTTGCATTGGCACTATGGTGCTTATTGAAAATGAACTCACTCCTCCACTCAAATGGAGTTTGGGTAGAATTGTGGAGCTTCACCCTGGTTCAGACGGAGTTTCCAGAGTTGCCACAATTTTAACGAGAGGCGGTGAGATGAAGATACCTTTGGTGAAGCTATACCCCTTACCGTCTCCGCCAATCGAATAAAGAAAATATACCAACGTATATTTTGGTGGGCAGTCAATGTTCACTCCTTAGTATAAGTTAGTATAAGTTAGTTCATAATTGATATTATCATATCACCAAATATTCCTAACCTTTATTTTACATTAATTTCATTAACTTCAACTTCAAATTATATCTACAACTTAGTTGATATAATGAATACTGACGGGGAGCAATCAAAGGTTTCTAGCCTCGTTTCAAAATTTCTCGTGAAAATCAACAGTTGAGGTGACACCTACATGCCTCGAGAGGACAGAACAGCTCGAACGGCGAGATAGAGCAAATCGGTATTTTCAAATGAAGATGATAGCAAACTTTTAATCGCAAAAGT
Source organism: Gonioctena quinquepunctata (assembly GCA_018342105.1). NCBI lineage: Eukaryota > Metazoa > Arthropoda > Insecta > Coleoptera > Chrysomelidae > Gonioctena > Gonioctena quinquepunctata. The sequence goes on along the minus strand of JAFIRS010000584.1, from coordinate 29,034 downwards.
GTGTGTATTTCCACGTTCCCAACTGAGATCGACTGAAACGAACTGGAGAAGATAAGAGAAAAAAGAATCGTCTGGTGAGTGTTCCTTTCAACTGTCGCAGATATTTCTTAGTTTATTAAATTACAAAGCTTATTCGTTACCAGCGTTTCACCCAACAACACGAAGCCAAGTTTTTTGAATTTTGAAAATAACGTAATTTCTTCGGGAAGAGGCGTTCAACAAGGAGTTGGTTTGAATTGTAAATATAGTTCGTATCGTATCGTTAACGATTTAATCAAACATGCTTTTTCAACTACTGACAGTTTTTCTGTTCTGGAACCTCCAGGAATAAGTCGTGACGTTGATAAACATCCAGATGGGATGTCTTTCATTCCTTGGAACCATGGAGAACCACTAGTTTGGGACCTGTGCAGACACTGTTGCTCCGTCACATATTGATTTAGTATCAAAGTCTGCTGGCTGTGCTGCAGACTACGCTTCCAGTTTGATTGAGCAATATAATTTTCATCCAATAGCTATTAAAATGATTGCAATGCATTGAAATTCTTCGAAATTATCGGCCACAAACTCATTGATAAAACCAATGATCCTAGAGCGAGGAATTTCCTGTTTCAACGTATGAGTATTGCAATCCATAGAGGAAACGCTGCATCTGTCCTAGGCTCTATTCCTACGTCTAAGAGTTTCGACGAAATTTTCATCCGTCCCCCAAGATTGATAATCATAAGCAATTCTCCAATTATTTTTATAGTCCCACTTCTTACTTGCTCACCATCACCGCAAGTAGAAGAAGTCAACTCTGACGAAATGAAAGACACATCTCCTTGACGAGAAACTTTGAAGAAAAATCATTTGTCTTCCTCTTCCCAAAAATTAACATGTCCTGACATATATCAGTTCAATTCAAGTAACTACAACACCACTAGATCACTCGGACTCGATGGGTTGGAGAACATTGGCAACACCTGCTTCATGAATAGTATAATACAATGTTCATCGAACACCAGATGGTTGCTCGAGTAAATGAGAAAAAACGAGCAAATTAGAGATATCAACACAAGCATTTCAAGTATGAAAAGTGCTCTGAAGGAAGCATTTGCGATTGTGAAAAAAAACTTTGGTCGGAAAATTTGTCTGATAGGGTGGTGCATGTTGTCTCTTTGAAATTCCAGATACAAATATTCGCACCTCGCTTTATGGGGTACGCTCAACAAGACGCCCAAGAATGTCTCATATATTTATTGGAGAGTCTTCATGAAGATATGAAGAGAATGATAAAAAAGCCGAAACCTATTTGATTGAAATTGGTGAAGATGTCTAAGAATGAACAACTCAAAGAAGGTTGATAATCTTGTTGGTCAACTAAAATCATCATTGTACTGTACTTCCTGGAGCCATTGTTCTGTCTCTTCTGACCCTTTCTGGGACCTTTCACTCCATATTCCATAGGGAACTGGCCAACTGAGACTGTCACAGGAATTTCAGATGGCGAAGAGAAACCAACTTGATGTAAATGTAAGGAAAGAATATAGTAATTCACTCGAAACAATTTTCGCCTGTGGGAAGATTTATGGAAAAATTGAATGTCAACATCGACTTTCCTCTCGAAGGATTGGATATGAGTAATTATGCAGCAGATGATGTAGCTCCATGTCAATACAACTTGTATGCTGTATCCAACCATAGTGGAACAACTTATAGCGGATACTACATGGCTTACTGTAAGCACCCTCATGCAGGCACATGGCACGAGTACAATGACTCCAGAATATCACTGATATCACCAAAATCCATTCACTTCTATGAGCAAGAGGACACCAATTCAGATTGGCTCTATTTCAATCTGAGTTGGCTATTACATATTGGAAAAAAATGATTTAAACTAATATTTATTAAAAAAAATAACATAATATTGTGGATGGATCAATGAACCAACATTATTTTCAAAATCACCTTAGTGTTGGCCAAAAGACAATTTTCAAAATTCTCCAGTAGATACGGATGACACAGAAAAAAAGACAGATTTCATTTTCGTCAACGTTACTAGGGCAGTCTTATAAATACCAGAAACAGGATTTTCTACATGGCAAAGGCTTTCGAGAGCTACTGCATGAAAGAAGAGATTCATCAAGAATTCCAGAAGAACTCAAAAAACATATGGTGGAATTGAAGTAGGATTAATGAAATAAGCAGAGAATTTACTTCTACGAATAATTTATGTGGATTCATTTGGACAAGAAGAAATCACTTTATCGAAAAATCTGGTAGGTTGTTCATTTCAAATTGTTTCTATGACACAGCAGAGAAACTGATAGTACTGGGGGGAAAAATGAACAATTCGACAAGACTCAATGAAAACATCGAATATCCCATAATTTTGGACCCAAAATTGATCATACTGTTTCATCACGAGAGAGTTATTCATCATGGATAGAAAATTACTATCGATAGCTTACGTCACAAATTTTAGGTTCTCTGCCTGAGACAAGCTGTACAAAATAGGGAATCAAATATCAATCAATTTTCATAGCAACACATTGCATTCTTTGAAACCTATTTCAGCCAGAGTATCAAAGAGATGAGGATGACTCAATCAATGTATCGAATGCTCCGCCAAGATCAACGAAAATACAAAAACAGGTTGTTTGGCAGAGTAAACAATATGAACAGGGTGATAATCAAATCAGATGTGGAATCATTCGCTACTCAAAGAGTAATTTTAGTCGATATATTGCATCGTTCAATATAACCTTTTTGGGGGTATTGATTTTGAGAGGGAAGACATCATCAAGTTTATTTCGAGTTGAATGATTTTTCCCGAAATTAAAGAATCGACACTACGAATGGAGTTATTTTTCGTGAATATCTATCAGATAACTACAACTTTTCCGGTTAAAAAAAAGCTGGACATTGAACTAAATCTGATGTATTTTCTGAAGGGATCCCATTCAGATTGTTATTCGATTTTCTATTCCAATCCTGATTGAAACGTCATATAGATGAATGAAACAAGGAACATTTTTTTCCAATAAGAAGTACCCAACACAAAATATTTGTAACATTCTCGAAAAAATAACTAATTTTAATTCTGAAGTTTTTAATTTCCAACAAAATCTTTATATTCAAAATAAAATCGAGAATTATTCTTTTTTCAAAATTAATACTTCCCGGAAGGTTATCTTGAATGATGGAAGATAGTGATTTGAGGTTATCATTGAGTCACAGATGATTCCACACCTGAATATATGGACACCCTCTTCATATTTTCAAAAAATAATTGTATCATACCTCATGACAGGTTATAGATGTCAAAAAACAATGATTCCAAAGTGTCACTCCGAAAGAAATGTTTCCTACGTTCTTCTATCTTCGCAAAAATAGGTTGCCTCCAAAGGAATGTGTTTCTCAATTTGTCCGGTCTTCCTAATCATCGTGATAGTAGAAGATCCGAACCTAGATCAACCTTTACCAAACTGATAATAGGATAAAACTAATTTTATAATAAATTTTGTATATTAGAAAATATATTAAAAATGGATTGGCTAAAAAATCCTGGACAGAATATTTTTAATTATTAAAAAAAAAAAAAAATTCATTAAATGTTGCAACATCAAGATAATGAGAAAATTGTATACTGGACTTGAAGTATAAAACATATAGAATGTGCAGACGTTGAGTTGTCTCTCATTTACCTGGACGAACTACTGGGTTGCCAGGTATAAACAGGTATGTCGATGCCAGTTATTTTCACTTGATTGGATAATAGAAAAAAAATTATATCTACATAAGCGCTGTTTTATTGCGAACACGTTGATATAGGGTTGTCTGCAAAAAATTCGGTCCTAATAGAGGTTTGCGAATTTTGAAGATTTGAATTTCAACGCGTGTGGAAATGAGTGACAGAGAGATCCGAGGTAAGTATACTGTGTAATAATGAAGTACCGAAGATTGCAGTCGTGTCTGATGGGACCCTGAGTATAAGAAAGTGCGCATGCTCGGTATGTAAACTATGGAGGGTAGAGGTACCTCTACCAGGACATTATCGAAATGGAAGTTAATGAGAAAGAACCTAATGAATCCGATGAATTCGAGAGTCACAATTTTATTTTACTTCTGATAATTGAATAGGAAATATTTATTAAAATTCATTTTTCATTAATATTATTTTTGTACTTATGCAGTTCTGTAATATATTTTCTTAATTGTAACGAATTTTTCGTAACTTCCTCATACATAATCAATTTCTCATAACTATTCCGGTTATCTTACGGTGAAACGGGTCATTAGTCACGGCCAATCGTGAACTATGGGACAGCGCCATCATTATCGTCTCGTGAAAATGGTATCGTGACAGTTGTATTCATGTCGTCAAGCTGTGTTTTTTCCAAGTGTTTTTCAATAGAGAAAAACCAAGAACAGTTTGTGAAAAAAACCCAGGTAGAATTGGTGATTTCGTCGAACCGAAAGGATAATCGTTCGCTTTCTTGAATAGAACGTCGAGATAGGCAGATGTACTGAGTGAGTTGGCTTTGATTTGTAAGATCTATAAATTAAATAAGTTTCACTGCTGGAGTTTAGAGTGATATTATTCTCTTTATCTTTTAATTAATGTTGTAGCTGGATTAGCATTCTCTTGTTTTTTCTTATGCTTGTAATATTAGAATTCTTGGATATACCGCATGGTAATTTTTGAAGGTTAAAGATAGATATTTCGGCCATTTTGACAAATCATTCATAGTACATATTGTGGCTAACGTAACATCTGTTCCGAATATTGGGAACTGATTTTTTTCATTGGAAATCAGTTCTACGCTTTTGCATTTTTTTAGGTACCAAGTAATTGGTAATTTCGAATGGACTAGAGCTTACCTACCTCACACGACCACCGGTTTGTTCCAAGGATTCCAATTGAAATGAAGGGCGAATTCGATTGTTCTGGGACAGTGACTAATAGGACGGCTCTCTGGTAAGCAATTTTCTTCTCTCTCTGGAAATTCTTCAATAAAAAGAATTATTTCACTTTATCTCCATCTAAGAGAGTCGTGCTCACTGAAAGACGTGTGTCTCTCTCTTCTTATCTTGGCTGAAGAGTATACTTTTACTCTGGTTATTATCTTGGTTCAGAAACCCTATATTTTTGTAGCTTACTAGAGTATTTTGGTTATAACGCTATATTTTCCTTTGGCACTTGCTTTAAAATAGTATATTTTTGCACTGGCAACATTTAAATATTTTGCTTTAAGAAAGTATATTTTTTCTCTGGCAATTTTATAGTATTTTGCTTTAAAATACTATATTTTTTCTCTGGTAAAATTTCAAGGAAATTTTTATATTTCTTTTGGAATACCTTTCCTTATTAAATTTTTTTACCCTTCTGGTACATAAAATCACCTTATCAAAACTTACCTGTTTCAAAATTTAACTGAATTTGAACATCACGTTTTGGGTGAGGTTTGTTTTGTTTGGTTTTAAATTTTGTTCATTTTAATTTTTAATTATTAAAATTAACTTATAAATTTAACTCCAGAATAGCAGATTGGATTGCTATTTATTATCTTTGTTCTTTCACTGTAACTTTCCAGTCTTTTATATAGACTGAGATTTTTATTGTATGCTATCATTTGCATCTATCTTTTGACTCTCGATTAAAATTTGAAACATAAAACTTGAGGTTCAAAGGATATCCTTCGTTCTCCCCTTTTTGTACATATTTTGATTCCTATCATCTTCTTCGCATGATATATACCACGGAGGGAACCCATCTACGGAGACGGAAGGACTAGTAGCCTGGGAGGTCTTACAGCACATCAATATCAGCACTGGTCCGTGAAGATCAACTAAATTCACGCCGATAAGGGGGTCTGAAATCAACTATCGAACCACCCCAGACCATCTTCATCGTAACCGCTGAAACCAAGTTCCTCCTAGAACCGCTGGGACCAGCTTCAAGAAACTAGCCTTCCTCTATCTCGCTCAAGATCTCCGAAGGTATATTCGTGACCAACAACTGGAGGAATCATAGGTGTAAATGTTCGAATTTTGATCAGAGTCAAAATTACTGGTTCCTTTTTTATGTAATTTTTCCATTTTTTTTTAAGAGAAGTTAAATACTTTTCTAGTTTTGTAATTTTTTTATCTTGTTCAAAATTCCAACTGGAATAAATTTGTTAAGTTGATTTATTGCATATTTATTTGCCTTCCCATACAAGCTAGGTAACATTTATTTAATTTTATTTATCTTTGACTTTTGTCTTTAGCAAGTCTGGCGCCCAACTATTGAACTAGTCAAGTTAATTAATGTATAATTTTTTTAGTGGCCAAATTTGATTAACTAGGAAAAGTCATTAATTGAACCTTACTCACGGCCTAACCGTATCCATCTGAGCAGCCTATCGGCAAAGTGATTTCACCTTGTTAAATTTGAATCATATAATTTAAAATCTGGGGTTCAAAAGTAAGGGTGTTGACAATTGGGCCCAACGTGGGGCTCGAAAACTTGACTGTTCTTTTCTCTTTTTCGTATCTTGTCCTAGCTTGGTGGAAGACATAATAAATTTTTTTGTTGAAAGAACATTTACAAATCTGATCCAAAAGAACTTGGTATATATTTATTTATATTTATATATTATCTATCTTTGATATTTTGTGATTCTTACTGCCTATATCGTTATTGAGTTGCCTATATCTTATTGAATTGCCTATATCGTACCGTATTGCCTATATCGTACCGTATTGCCTATATCTCTATTGTATTGCCTATATCGTACCGTATTATCTTTGCTATCGTATCGCCTACTATTTTTGAGTATTCCATAAGTACCAGCTTTATCTATTATCGTTGAATTTTAAATTGAGCAGATTTCCAAGTCCAACATGAATTCTAATCACTTGAAAACAAATGAATTGACTTATGAGCTAAAAATTCGTGGAATAGAACCTACCGGTGATGTAGATGCTAAACGAAAAATTTTAAGAGGACTTTTAAGTCAGGAAAATGCAAATCGTAGTTTTCGTGCGGGTTTTACAAATCCATACAAACATGCACCGGATGTTCTTGAATTGAGAGCTAGTATTGATGATTTGAAACAAGTTATATCTAGTTTTGGTGGATCTAAGGAAGATCCGACGTTTAACCGAATTTCAAGTCGATTAGCTCATTTGTCGAATCGTTTGTCCAGACTTTCTGTTGATGATCAAGATGAAGAAATTGCTAGAAAAGAAATTCAGTATCTGGTGTTGGAGTTGGAAGCTGGTTTTGATTTGAAAGTTTCTCCAAGTACTTCGACTCCTACTCAATCTTGCCCTCCTGTGGCTGCTAATGTTTTTTCGAATAATCGATCGGTAGCTCCATATAAATGGAATATCTCTTTCACGGGTTCCAATCAGAAAGAATCAGTTAATTCATTTTTGGAAAAAGTTGAATTATTGCGAGAAGCACGAGGTGTTTCAAAAACCGAACTTTTTCATTCGGCTTGTGATTTGTTTAAAGGTTCTGCCTGGACATGGTTTGTCAATAATAAAAATAATTTCCATAATTGGGATGAGATTGTTATTGCACTAAAAAAAGATTTCCTTCCTTATTTTCATGAAGAAGACTTAGAACGTGAAATTAATTCAAGAACCCAAGGTTCTACTGAAAGAGTAGCTTTATTCATTTCTTCTATGGAAGGTCTTTTTAATCGTTTATCTAACAAACCAGATGAAGAGACTAGAGTTCGCAAAATTCGTAGAAATTTGTTACCTCTTTTCATTTCGTCCTTGGCTTTACAAGATCCAAAAACTGTCACTGAACTTTCTGATTTGTGCAAAAGATTGGAAGAATCTCGTTTATGGGCTGATCGTTATAAAGCACCCCCTAGTCGTGGTACATTGGTTTATTAGAGCCTGATTTGAGTAGTCCCTATAGTGGAGCAGGTACTTCGTTTTCTTGCTCATCCCCTCCCGTGAATTTTAGGAAGAATCTTCCTGGTTCAAATATATCTGCCTTATCGAACACTCGATGTTGGAATTGTGACTTGCTGGTCATACTTATCGTGAATGTAGAAAACCCAGGTCCATATTTTGTTATGGATGTGGTTTGAAAAATACCGTTAAATCAAATTGTCGTAAATGTTGTTCAAAAAACGGGAACCAAGGTGGCAAAAACCTGGACGTTGTCACCAGTCAGTTTACCGAAGGTCCAGAAAACCAACCAGCCAAATCCCAATCCAAAAAATATCAAAAAAAGCAAAGCAAACAGGAACATTGAAAACTTCTGCCTCGGAATGGCAAAATTGGTTATGTACCGTTAAAAATTTCTTATCTCCTGTAAATATAAATCCTATTTTCATTAGAAAAATTAATGATAATCGTCCCTATCTTAATGTCGAATTTTTTGGTCAGAAAATTCTTGCCCTTGCTGACACTGGCAGTAATTCTTGTATTTTGGGTTCTGCAGGGTTTAGTCTACTGCAAAAATTTAATCTCCCTATTAAATATGAATCTATGGCCCATGTCACTACCGCTGATGGTAAGCCTCAGGATTTTTTGGGTTATATTTTGGCTCCTGTTTCTCTAAATGGTGTTACTAAGGATTTGAAAATTCTTATTGTTCCTTCCGTAACTCATAGTCTTATCTTGGGCATGGATTTTTTCCATCTCTTCCGTATTCAAGCCGACTTCAGTAATTTATCGTATTCTATCGAATCCAATATCTGTACCATTAATACCATCCTGCCATTTTCTGAACTTACGTGTTCCCAGAAAACTGAACTTCAGGAAGTCACTGACCTTTTCAAGTCTATAGCTCCTACTGATAAACTCGGTCTCACTCAATTGTTGACACACCGTATTGATACTGGTGATGCTAAGCCCATTGTTCAACGGCAATATCCTTTGTCCCCTACCATGCAAGAGCATTTGAACAAGGAAATTGATGAGATGTTGAAGCTCAAGGTCATTCAACCTTCCCAATCTCCCTGGTGTAGCCCACTATGGTTGGTTCCGAAACGTTCTGGAGATTTCCGGGTTTGTTTTGATGGTCGGAAGCTTAATGCAGTCACAGTCAATGATGCATATCCTATGCCTCTTATTGATAGTATCTTGAACAAATTACGGGATGCTAGGTATCTTACCTCCATTGATTTGACTAAGGCTTTCTTTCAAATTCCTTTAGAGGAGTCGTCTAGACCCAAGACCGCTTTTGCAGTGTATGGTAGAGGTCTCTTTGAGTTCACTGTCTCTCCCTTTGGTTTGAGCAATAGTCCGAAACTTATGGCACGTTTGATGGATATTGTTATTGGACCATCTTTGGCTCCATTTTGTTTCGTTTATCTTGATGACATCATCGTGGCCACTCCTAGTTTTGACCTTCATGTCAAAACCTTGAAGGAGGTGTTTCGGCGACTTAAACATGCTAACCTCACGGTTAATTTGGATAAGTGTGAATTTTGTAGACCCTCTCTTGTTTACCTAGGTTTTGTTGTAGACCAACAAGGCTTAAGGACAGATCCCGAGAAAGTTTCTGCTATCGTTAACTATCCCACTCCCAAAAATACCACTGAAATCAAAAGGTTGATAGGTCTCGTCAGTTGGTATCGTCGATTTATTAAAGATTTTTTTTTCTATTTGTTCACCCATATCTGATCTTCTTCATGGTCGAAAGAAAGGTCAACCCATAACTTGGACGCCAGAAGCGGAGGAAGCATTTTCAGAGATTAAATCTCGTCTTACTTCAGCTCCTGTGTTGGCTAGTCCTGATTTCACAAAGCCTTTTGTGATTCAATGCGATGCCTCAGATACTGGCGTAGGTGCTATTTTGTACCAAGAATGTGACGGTGTCGAACATCCTGTAGCTTATGCAAGTAAGACTCTTACTACTTGTCAACGTAAATACACAGTTACTGAAAAGGAGCTGTTAGCTGTCATTTTTGGTATAGAAAAGTTCCGAAGCTATATCGAAGGAACCAAGTTCACGATTGAAACTGACCATGCCTCCCTTATTTATCTTCATAACTTATCTAACCCTTCTGGACGTTTGACTAGATGGGCCGTGAAACTTTCTCAGTTTGACTTTACTATTAAGCATCGGAAAGGTTCCTTAAATGTAGTGGCAGATGCCTTATCTCGTTCGGTTGCCGAAATTTCTGTTATCGATGTCTCTACTTTTCAGCCGGATGCATGGTATACTTCCATGATCCAGAGAATCCAAAAAACTCCGGAAGCTTATTCCTCATTCCGTGTTGAAAACGGTATTATCTACAAACATATCTTTTCTCACCACAATCTAGTTAGTAATCTAACTGATTGGAAAATAGTTGTACCTTCTGCCAATCGGCAAGAAATTTTTAAGTTTTATCATGATAACGAAACTGCTGCCCATTTAGGGATATCAAAACCCTTTCTCGTATCTTAGAATTATATTACTCCAAAAATTCGCAAAGATGTCTATAGGTATGTTACAAAATGTCCTGTTTGTGCTGCTTGTAAAAGTTCGAATTTACCTCGAGCGGGTCATATGGGATCTTACAAAAATGTAAATTTTCCTTTCCAATGTGTTTCGGCAGATTTGTTAGGTCCTTATCCTAGGTCCAAAAATGGTAACCAATATGTTTTGGTCGTCGTAGACTGGTTTACCAAATATGTCTTAGTTCATCCAATGTCTAAAGCTATCTCAAAAAATATCGTAAAATTCATTGAAAATAATGTATTTCTTATCTATGGTGTGCCTCAAATTTTTATTGTGGACAATGGAGCCAATTTGTTAGCAAGAATTTAAAAAGTTAATGACAGATTATCGAGTTCAAAAGATTTGGTATAATGCCAAATATCACCCTCAAGTTAATTTTGCTGAAAGAGCTAATAAGGTGATAGTCACATCAATTCGCTGTTATATTCATGATAATCATAAAACATGGGATTCATCTATCTTTAAAGTTGCTCAAGCCATCAGATTAGCAAAACATGAGGTTACTGAATATTCTCAGCTTTCTTAAATTTTGCTAGAAACATTCCTGTTACAGGAGATTTTTATGGCAAAATTTCAGAAAATGAAAATAACATTCTTACTATCACTGATAAATCACAGCGAATCGATGATATTCAAGAACTTCCAAAATTGTTTGTTGATGTTCGTAAAAAGTTACATCAAGCTTATATTCGGAATGCTCGTCACTATAACTTGAGAAAACGAGAGCTGAAATTTCATGTCGGTGACAGACTTTGGAAGAAAAACGTAACTCTTTCTTCAGCTCCGAATAACTATTCCGCAAAATTGGCTCCCAAATTTATACCTTGCATTGTTTCTAAGGTTATCTCTAACTTGGTTTATGAGCTTAAAGACATGGATGGCAAAGACTTAGGACGTTGGCATGTTAAGGATCTCAAATCCGCTTTTGTTGATAACGATTCAAATTTATCTGATGAAGAATATTTTAGTGCTGGGTCCGAGAGTTCAGGCGACTAAATATTTTTCTCGTAACTTCTCGTGAGAGGGCATACTCCTTCTTTATCTTTTCTTTTTCTTATCTTATCTATTCTTAGGGCTCTGTGAGAGGGGCCTAAGACTGCTCTCACCATGGCATTTACCATTTGAGTAAAAAGTCTCAAAACTGGCCACTAACAAGAAAATCTTTCAACTTATGATTTATATTCTTAGGGCTCTGTGAGAGGGGCCTAAGACTGTCTCACCATGGCATATACTCAGATGTTGAGTAAAAGTCTCAAAACTGGCCACTTTTAGAATACATTTCCATCTTAGACTTCTATTCTTAGGGCTCCCGTGAGAGGGGCTTAAGAATTTTCTATATCTTTTCGGTTTAGTACTGTTTAATATTTAGTTGAGTATCCTTTGTTATTTGAGAGATATATCTATACACCTTATTTCCTTTGCCTTTCTCCTACATTTGCAGTAACTTATTGTTCAGTTGTCAAAGTCAACTTTTTTAGGAAAAGGTATATGTTGTTGTAGAACGTAGCAAATAGGGTCGACTAAGGTTGTACTTTGAGGAAGTGTTTATCTTTTTGGGAATTCCTGATGGAAACCTGTACTCCAAAAGGAACCTTGTCAACACCTTATGTGAGAGATTGATTTTGAATCATTTTGCTGTTTCTTTGTAGTTTTTTCAATTTGAATCTATACAAAATTCTTTGTCTTTCATGAAATCTGGTTACAGACTGCATCAATGTATTTCACTTGTCATTTCCTTTTCGTTTCTTATCTTCCCGTGGCTTTATTAGAAAATCAGATCTTAAACTGGAAATGATGTATTTCTATTCTTTGAGATAGTCTAATAATGTCTTATCGTATCATTGCCGCATTAGACAATTGGATCTCTGACTGGAGATGATGATTTTATTTCTGTTGGAGATTGTCTAATAATATCGTATCGTATCGTTGCCGTATTAGATGTTGGATCTTCGACTGGATGATGTATTTATTTCGCCGAAGATTGTCTAATAATATCGGTTGTATCTTTTCCGATTAAAACAATATCTCTTTAACTGAAGTGGTTTTATTTCACTTCTGCTCTTGATTGTTTAATAATTTTAGGGAACATAAAATTCTTTTATAAAAATTCTTTCAGGTAATAAGTTTTGATGTTTACAATTTTTGGGAACATATCGTGGTTATGTAAATCGAGTTAGGGAAATTCCATTGTTGGTTGATTTGAACTTTCCCTATGATCTTATCTTATTTTATCTTATCTTATTTTTTCCCCATCTTACCTTGTTTTATCCTTACCTTTTTTTTATCTGTTTACCTTTTTTTCTTTATCCATCTGTTTTGTTTTCCTTCAATTTATAGTTAAATTAGCGCAAATTCAAAATTTTAAGGACTGCTTTCCCGTTAGGTGGGCATATTTGGTCTGGCTGTTGAATTTTTTTAAAGGGATCTTGAAGGAAGGTATTGGGGGGTATTTGGGGGGGCGGCCTACGGGTGATCATGACTTTAGGTTTTTAAAGGTGACGGCTGGATGCAAAACGTCCCGACCTCAGCCGACTGGTCTGCTTAGGCTGAAGATTTCTGAGTGGCAAAAGGGGGAAATTCCGTCCCTTTTGATTTTTTATGGGGGAAACCCATAAGTTTTTTTTTTTGTTTTGACCTGTGTTCCCCTTCCCCTTGTAGGTGAAGCTGGAAAAACCCAAAATTTATATTTCATATTGAATTTTTTTTTCACCGGTTTGGAAGGGGGCCTTTTTTGTCCTGATTGGGGGGGCGGGTTTTTTCAAGAAGGGGGGCGAGGGTTATGAGTTTTCCAACGGCGCAGCACCTTTTTCCTTTGCAGCGCGGGGGGCACTTTTTTGGGGTTGTTTGGGAGGATCGGTTACACATTTTTGGGCCGGGATGTTGTCATTCCCTCCCCAATTTTTTTTTCCTTTTTCATTTGGGGCCGGGGGTAAAAAGAGAATGAAGTTTAGTTTTAAATGCATTTTTTACATTTAATTTTTTTAAAGATCTTTTTTCTTTTTTTGGGGCCAGGGTGCAACAAAGTTTAGTTTTTAAAGCTATAATTTACAAATATTTTTTTTTTATTTGTATTTTTTTAACCCCTTTTTCCCTGTTGTACAGGGGGGTTGGTTTTGGTTTTAATTTTATTTATAGCATGCCTATTTAATTTTGGTCCCCAATTTATATTTTTTTTGAATTTCTTTATGGGACTTTCACTTTTTTTTAATTCCTCGGGGTTTAAATAAAAATTTGAAACCCCAGGTTTCCAAATTTTTTCCCCGGGGGTGGTGTGTAAGGGAATTTTTTTGTTACTTCCTCATAAAATCAATTTCTAATACCGGTTATCTTATTTAAATTAATTAGTCCGGAACGTGAACCGGGGGGCCCTCATTATCGTCCGTAAAAAATGGTATCGTGACAGTTGTATTCATTGTCAAGTTGTTTTTTTTTAAGGTTTTTTTAAAGAAAAAAAACCAAGAACAGTTTTTAAAAAAAAACCGGGAGAATTGGTGATTTCCCCCCAACGAAAGGATAACGTTTTTCTTTAATAGAAGTGGGGTAGGAGATGACTGAGTGGGGCTTTTTATTTGTAAGATCTTAAATTAAATAAGTTTCACTGCTGGGGTTTAGAGTAATATTTTTCCCCTTTTTATCTTTTTAATTAATGTTGTATTTATTAGCATTTTCGTTTTTTTTTATGCCTTTTTAAAATTAGAATTTTGAAACCGCATGGGGGTTTTAAGGTTAAAATAGATAAATTTGGATTTTAAAATTTATTTGAAAATTTTTAAGTAAATCTGTTCGAATATTGGGAATGATTTTTTTTTTTGGAAAAAAAGTTCTACGCTTTGCATTTTTTTTTGGGACCAAGGGTGGTAATTTCGAATGGATTGGGTTTCCTCCTCAAGACCACCGGTTTGTTTTCCAAGGATTCCAATTAAATGAAGGGGGGGAAATTGTTGTTCTGGGACAGGACAAAAGGAGGCTCTAAGAATTTTCTAATTTTAAAAAATATATGTTTTAAATAATTTTCCTTTGGAAAGAATTGCTTTTTAAAGAGTTGTACCCCTGGCCCGGGCCCAAAACACTTTTATTGATTCAATATAGCCCCAAGGAAAGGATTTGTTAATAAATAATTTCATACATTCCCATTTTTTCCCAGGGGCTTTTTTTTATTTTTGATCGGGGAGTTTCCCAGTTCCACCTTGTTTTTAAGGGGGGCGTTCACTTTTAGAATTCTTTTATCGATTGAAAGGGGGGAACCGCCCCCCTTTCTTTTTTTTTATTTAAAAGTTGTGCCCACTGAAAGAGGGTCCCCTCCGTTTTTTTTTAAAAAACCCCTTAATTAAAGAAATTTAAAAATTATTTTTCCCCCAAAAGAGTTTGGGGCCCCCCCAAAGACGTGTGGGGTTTCCCCTTGGTTTATCTCTGGAAAATTTTAAAAAAAAAAATTATTTCACTTTTTCTCCATCCAAGAGAGTCGTGCCACTGAAAAAGTGTGTCCCCCCTTTTCTTCCAAAGTATCTTTTTTTTCCGGAATTATCCTTTTGGGTTGAAACCCCCTATTTTTAGCTTATTTTAAAATTTTTTTTAACCCAATTTTCCTTTGGGCCCTTTCTTTAAAATAGTATATTTTGCACTGGCAACATTTTTTAAAATTTTGCTTTTAAAATTTTGTATTTTTTTTTCTGAAATTTTATAGTATTTTTTTAAAATACTATTTTTTTTTCCCGGAAAAATTTTGGGAAAATTTTTTTTATTTTTTTTGGAAAAACCCTTTTTCCCCCCTTTAAAATTTTTTTCCCTTTTTGGTCCCCTAAAATCCCCCCATAAAAAATTACCTTTTTAAAAAAATTTTAAATGAACAAAAACTTTTGGGGGGAAAGGGGTTTTTTTTGTTTGGGGTTTTTAAAATTTTTTTCATTTTTTAAATTTTTTTTAAAATTATTAAAATTAACCTTTTTAATTTTTTAAACCCCCGAATAGCATTTTTGGGTTCAATTATTTCTTTGTTCTTTCACTGTAATTTTCCCCCGTCTTTTATATAGGGCTGAGTTTTTTTTTTAAAGCCTATCATTTGATCTATTTTTTACTCTGATTAAAATTTGAAACATAAAATTTTAGGTTGGGGTAAAACCTTTCCCCTTTTTGGGACAATTTTGATTCCATCATTTTTTTCGAAAGATATATACCACGGGGGGGCCCCACCAGGAGAGGGGGAAAGGGCTAGTAGCCTGGGAGGTTTTAAACACATCAAATCAGCACTGGCCCCTGAAGATCAATAAATTCCCCGATGGGGGGCTGAAATCAACTATCAAACCCACCCCGACCATTTTTACGAACCCCCCTAAAACCCGGGGTTCCCCCCTAAAACCCGCTGGAACCAGCTTCCGAAACTCCCTTTTCCCCCCATCCGCCCAAGATAAAAAGGATTTTTGGGCCAAAAAACGGGGGGAATCATAGGTAAAAAATTTTTTGAATTTTGATCAGACAAAATTACGGGTTTTCCCTTTTTTAATTTTTTTCCCTTTTTTAAAAGAAGAAATTTTTTCCCCAAATATTTGAAAAATTTTTTTATCTTGTTAAAAAATTTTCCCAAATGGAATAAATTTGTTAAGTTGATTTTTTTGCATATTTTTTTCCCCCCTTCCCCCCAAAAAAAGCTAGGAACATTTTTTTAATTTTTTCTTTTGACTTTTGTTTTTTCCAAGTCCGCCCAACCATTGAACTAAGGGGTTTAAATTTAAAGATAATTTTTTAAAGGGGCCCAAAAAATTTTATTAACCAGGAAAACCCCTTTAAATTTAACCCCCACCCCCCCAACCCGTATCCATCTGAGCAGCCAAATTTTTTCAAATGTTTTCCCCCCCCTTTTTTAAATTTGGGGTCCAAAATTTAAAAAGGGGGCCAAAAAGGGGGGTTTTAAATATAAAAAGATTTTTTAGAAAATTTTTTTTTATATTTTTTTTTTTAAATTTTTTTACAGTCCATTTTTTTCTCCTAATTTTTTTTAAACAAAAAAAACCCCCCCAAATAAGTTTTTGATTTTTTCCTTTTAAATTCTTAAATTTTTAATTTTTTAGTTAAAAAAAACCCTTTTTATTATGGGGTGTATTATTATCTTTTGTTAAAATGTATATATATATATATATATATATATAAATATATAAAAAAAATATTTATTTTTTTATTTTTTTTAATTGATGTTTTATTTTTTTAAATTTTTTGATTATATTAAATATATTAGATTGTTATGATTTAATTAATTATTTGTTTGAATTCAAAACAGTTGTCAAAATAAGCACATTCACTTTTTTGGGGGGTAGTAAGGGGGGGTCCTTTATTATCACACAGTATACTTACCTAAATTTTCTGCCCATTTCCCCTAAATTTAACCCCATATCAACGTGTTTTGCAAAAAAAAGCGCTTTTTTGTTGATATACAATTTTTTTTTATCCAATCAAGGGGAAAAATCCTGGCATCGAGTACCCCGTTTATACCTTTGGGAAAAACCCTTTGTTCGGGTTTAGGGAAAAAAAGACAACCCAACGTCTGCACATTCCCATATGTTTTATATTTTTGTCCAGTATAAAAAAAAATTAATTTCTTGATGTTCCAACATTTAATGGAAATCATTTTTTTTTAAAAATTAAAATATTCTGTCCAGGATTTTTTTTGGGCCCAACCCCTTTTAATATATTTTTAATATACTAAATTTATTATTTAAGTTTTATCCATTATCAGCCTGGGGCGATCTAGGTTCGGGGGTTAGACTATGAAATCATGAAATATATTTTTTGTCCAAAAAAAAAGTTTTTGATCTAGGGGAATGCGATGCCTGTCTTGCAAACAATGAAAAAAATAAACTAACGGGGTAATTCCCTTTTTGGGGGAAAATTTTTTCCCTTTTCCCTTCCCCAAAATGTTTAGAGTTTTTTAATTGGGGGAAAAATTTTGAAAGGGTTCAAGTCAAAATTAAATTTACCTTAAAGAGCAATGCTGTTGTCAAAAAAACGCAAAAAAAAATTTTTTTTTGGGGTTTTTTCCTTTCTTTAAATCCCGTTAAAACAAAAATTTTATTGTATTTATTTTTGGGTGGCAGCAACAGGATCGCCAATTCCCCGAAATATAAATGCAACCCTCGATATATGAATAAAAATTCCGGGGGGGCCCCAAGTTTTATGAAGAATCTGAAGATCTTGAATTTAAAATTATTTCATTTTTTCCCCCGAAAACAAAAATAAAATTTTTTCCCGCAAATAACGGAATTTTTTTTTTTTGATGAACTGAACTTAATTCCGAGAGAAACCAAAACTGAAAAATAAGAGCCCCAGTCCCTGTTCCAAAAAAAAAAATTTCCCCCCCTTTTTTTTTGGGTTTCCGATTATAATTCGTCCGGTAATCAGTCTGGGGAAAAAACACACTCAGGGGGTGCATTTTGGGGGTTTCCCTGTCCTTGCATTCCAAAATTTTGGGACAAGAATATACTACAATTAACTGCAGTAAGCGATGAATTAATTTAAGTACCAATGAAGTTCAGGGGCAAAAGGGTAAACCGCCGATTTTATGCTGTTCAATTAAAAGTATATAGAAAAAAAAAAAAAACCAGGAAAAAATAATTAATATGATAATTTTTTTTCCAAAAAAATTTTATTCCCACTGAAAATTTGGATTTTTTTTTCCCGGGGAAAGAAAAAACTCTCAAAAAAAAATTTTAGCTTCCCTTTTTTATCACTGGTGGAAAAAAAAAATGCCTTTGAAATATTTCAACGCTGAACGTGGGGAAAATCTCAAAGATATTTTAAAATCTCCCCCAAAAAAAAAAAAAAAAAATTGAAATTTTCTTTTCCCATTTTGGATTTTTTTTTTTTTCTCATTTATCGCCCAGATTGAAGGGGAAATAAAATTGAGAAGAGGGGTTTTAAAATTCCTGAAACCATCCACTTTAGTGGAATTCCTGGTCTGACAATTTCATTGTTGGGGATGATACGGGGGTGGATTTTTTTTCCCGGGTTTTTGAGGTTTAAACTTGTTGATGAGAGGAAAAGGAAAAGCGACAGAGAGAAAAGCAAGAGAAAGACTAAGGAGGTGGAAAAAAAGCAAGGGGAATTCAAGAAAAAAAACGAAAAAAAAGAAAAGAGGGGGAAAAAAATTCCTAGAAAATTCTGGAAGAAAAAAAATTACTATTTTTATCAGATTATGGGGGGAAACCCCTTTGGGGAAAATTAAAGGACGGAAGAATAATTTGAGGGGGATGGGGAGAAGAAAAAAATAAGACCCCCCCAAAAGAAGAAAAAGAAAGAAGGAGGGGTGCTAGCAGAACAAAAACCATAAATTTGTTTTATTGAAGATCCAAGACCACCTAAGGTTACATGTGTATTGGTATGAACCACAGTTACCATGGTCTTCAATTGGGAACAGGGGTTTATCTCAAAAAAAAGCCAAAAGGATGCAAGATGAGAAAAAAAACTCCCCACGTTTTGGCTTTTTGGGGACCCCGCTTTGGAATTCCCCCAAAACCATTTCATTGAATCAAAATCCCCAAGAAGGGGGATCTTATTGCTGCCTAGAATTAGGGTTTTAGTGATCAATGTAGAGGGAAAGGGACCAAAAGTTGAAAAAATACTAGTCCAGAAATCTGGGGTTTAAATTCTGCAGGAGTTTTAAGCAGACGTCCAGGGAAAATCATTTATCTTGCCCAAGCAGAAGCCCAGGATGATTCCAAGGAAAAAATTTATGCAGATTTGGGTTGGGGGATTGAGGACACGAAATAAAAAGGACTCAAGGGTGGACTGGTATTAATCGAATAGCCAATTTCAAAAATGCCAGAATAATGCAAATTTTCTGAAATAATAATGGGGGGACGGGGAAACCCGGGGAAAAAAAGCCCCCAAAAAACCAACCAAAAAAAAAAAAGGCCCAGAGGGATGGGAAACATTCCAAAAGGGGGGTTTTCAGCGGGGCGTTTTACAGTGCTCAGATCAAGCAAAAACAGAAATATAAAAAATTTTCCGGGAGGGGGAAAACTGATATCAATTTTTTTGGAAATTTGAGCCGAGGGCCCCAAAAAAAAGAATGGGGAAAACGAAGTTTTTCCCCAAAAAAGGGCCCAACATCATATTTACTATAGACTCTGGGGCCGGGGGGATCCTAGAACCAGATGGGGGGAGAACCCAAACAAATTTCCGACATTCCCAAATTTATGAGAGGGAAAGCATCGATACGAGAGGGGCTGGGCATTTAAACAAACCCCAGGGAAAATTTATGAAGAATCATGGGAGGAATTTAAAGTTACCATGGATTCCTTTTCCGATGATGCTTTAAAACCCAAAAAAATGGAGATATGGAAAATTTATCCTCACCATATTTTTAACTGTTTTCTGCGGGTTTGGGGGTACTTAGCTGGGTGGATCAGAAATGTATTAACACCGTTTTTTGGGGCCTCTACGGGGGGCGAGTTATAAAAAATGGTGCAGTTTATCCCCGGGAATTAAGAAATTTACGGGTCCCCTTTTGAATTTTTTTATTTCAAGACATAAGGTTGGGAATTTAAAATTTCCCCCAACTAGCCACAGAATAATCACTTTTTTACTTAGTTTGTGAAAAGGAAAACCGGCCCTGGTGTAAATAAGAAGATATATTTTGGGCCCCAATGGGATTTTTTTTTGATAGAGGTGTTCTAGTTTAGGTTCATTGTTAAAACCAATTTCCTAGGTTAAAATGTTTTGTAAAGGGTTTGAAAAAAGGTAAAAATTTGTTAAATTTGGGACTTTTCCCAGGGGGATTCTTTTTTTCCAAAAAAAAGTGTTCAAGTCAGGATGAAAAAAGGCATCCCTTACCCCTTTTCCGGCAATTGGCATAAAATCTAACCTAGGGCTGAAATTTGACCACGGGTTTTTTTAAAATTTCCAAATTGAGTTGAAGCGGACCCCCGACATTGTATTTCTGTTGGTGAGGAGGAAACCCCCATGATATCTGAGGCCCGGGAAAAAAACCCGGTTTTAAAAAAAATATTTTGGGATTGAAAAGGTTCAAGGTCGCAAAGTACGGATAGATAGTATTCCGCCCGGGGAAAGGAAAGGATACAAATTAAAATGATTTTGGGAGATTCCAGGTGCTATTTGAGGGATGACGTTATTCGAGGGAGAATGTTTCATATGATTCATGAAAAATTTTTTAAAACTTTTTGTGACATTGTTAATTCAAAAGTTGAGGGCCACCCCGACTGTTCTCCAATCCAGAAAACAATTTTTTGGGAGAAAAATTTACGATTGTTTCCCTTTGATATTATAGATTCGCAGTCTCCAATTTTATTAAAAAATGTATTTCAAATTTACTCCATAAGTGTGTGAATCTTGTAATTGATGTTGATTATACATCACTGTTATGCCCCGGGAGAATAAACATACATGAATATAACGAATTTTATAGGGAAGGGGCCACTTTCGAATATAAAAAATTTTTTCCCAAATAATAATCCTTTTCCCAAGAAGTGAAAAATGAATGAAAATAACTCCCAAAAATGGTGTTGAAAAAACCAATAATCCAAAACCATGTCGGGGATAGTATGAGGAAGTCAGACCTATTGAAACCATTCTTTATGAGCTAAATCTTCATCACATTTTATAAAAAACGGGATGGGGAAAAACATCATGAATTTCTAAGATTTATTACAACGTTTGGGAAGAAAAACATGTTCAAGTCTCCAAGCGACCATAAAACCCCGCTGCGTTATAAAAAATAACCCGAAATCCCCCTTTTCTTAAAAAAATTACATTATCAGATGTGTGAACCATATGAACTGGGGTGATTGAAATGATAGGTGAAAAAAAATTGGGGAGATGCAAATATCAACCCATCCGGTGCCCAATGATGTCTATAAATAAGAGTCATAAATAATAGTGAAATTTAAAAACCCCTTACGAGAAAATGAAGGGGGAAGTCGGGGGGATCCGATATAAAATGAGAAGGGTACATGATGCCAAAAAAATATTAATTCACCCCATTCACCATTCAAAAGCTTGAAGTGAAGGATAAAGTGTGCGTCAGAGAAAAGTCGGTATTTGATTCCCAAAAAATAATAACTGAAAAAATGGAAATGAAGGAGAAATTAATAATCAGTATTTATTATTCTTTCCCAAAAAAATTTTATTGTGTGTAAAAATGCAGAAACTGTAACAGCGGAAGAATGGTGAGCTTCATGTTCGTGTTTTGTTATTATTTCCATATTAGTTTCTTCCCAACCATTATTGAATCGCATAGCATATTCGATTTTCACGAAATATCTACCCAAAGTGAAAAATGATCATTTGTTGTTTTTTTTTTTTAAAAATCGAATTGCATAAGCTTTGAATTTTTTGAACTTCTTCTCTATGGAATCGCCATTTTTTTTGTTGTATGTAAAAAAACGAGACTTTCATTACTGTGAAATTATTTCCGTAATTATTTTGATTTTTTTGTTGATATCTGAATCCATATTTTTGATACTTCACAATTTTATCATTGAATCAAATTTATTTTATATGCGGGTTTTAAAAAAAATTCACCGTGATTAGGGGAAAAAGATTTTGGGTTTGGTTGAAGGGCTCTTCTCATTCAACAGATATTTTTTTTTCATTATCATTTAGTTATCCACTCAACGGAGTCTCCGACTTTTTGTAATGGGGAGTAAGTATAAGCCTTTGACTTATATGAATCATAAAATTTTTAAACAATTGATTTGAATGATGCTTGTTACCCACCCTAGGTTCATTATTTCCTTAGATTGTTGAATAAATAACATATAAGATATTATTTTAATGTGGTTGGAGAAAGCTGAATTTGTTTATAACTGGTTTAAAAGGGATTATTTTATATAAAAAAATATTTTTTCATCAAAAAAGTCATTTTTGAAATTATAGATTTTTTGAAATTCTTTTTTTCCCTTTATACAGGACCTTTGGGAAAAAATTGAAAATTTCCTCCCGTCAGCTTTTATAAAAAAAAATATCCAGGTTGTTTTGCATCATTCGAACTGATTTTCAGTCCCATGGAAGTATAAAAGGGATGGAATAGAATATCATATCATACAGTATGTTCATTTGTTGTAACAAATTTAATTTTTTTTAAATTAATATATTTTTTTCAAAAAATTTGCATAGTACCCCCCCAACTAGATTGGCAAGGTTCAAAATTTAAAACTATTCTAGCTCTCAAAATCTATAACATCTATACATTGGGGGGGCGATTCTTATCTGCCGCCCAATAAAAAATCATCACTGAGTTTTCATGAATTATTCACACCCAGTTTACCCCTTTATCCAATTTGGGAATATCATCTTAACCAAGTAAACTGGGGGAGGGTTTTCCATTCCAATAACACCCCCTATTGTGGGGTTGTTACAGGTGTAGGTTCATATCATCACACATGTCTGATCAACTTGGTATGTGAGAATTTAGATGGTTTTAGGCTCAGGACTCTCCGAAAACCCCAAAAGGGAAAAAGACAAAATAGAATTCGAACAACCGCTAAGAGAACACTGTGATTTATTGAAATGAGTATTTTAGATATAGGAATTTGTCCCGGGGTTTTTTTTGTGCACAATATAATTCCCGCGACCCAAGAGATGTCAAACACTGGACAACCTAATTCATGGAGGTAGGCTAGTTTCGATAAAAGAATGGTGTTGGGCAAAAAAACTAACTGGGAAAACAAATCAATAAAACCAAATAAATGAAAAAAAAATTTAAAAAAAAAAGTTAAACCGACCAAAGAAAAAATGAAAAAATTTAAAATAACCTCCTTTGTCCCAAAATTGAGCTCCTAAATTAATATAAGTAACTTATATCGAGTCGGCGCCAAAACAAACTAAAACAAAATTTAATTTGGTTAAGCGTGAAATGATGGCAGCGGGATGGGGGTTTCCCTTTTAATTTTTTCCGATTAAATGATTTCCTTTTATTGTTTAATTGACGCCGACTAAAAATTTGTTATTTATATTAGTTTAGGGGCTTAGTTTTTTTTAGGGCTGAAGAGGGTTATTATCTGTTTTATAGTTTATTTTTCTGTCGGTTCGATTTTTTTTTGAAAAAAATTTTCTAATTTTTTTGGAAAAAACAACTAGTCAGTTTCCCAAATTTCAGGAGAATCCCGTTCCCCGGGAAAAAAAAGATTCCCCATTTTTCCCCTTAGGGGGATTATTCATTTTTAAAGTCGAATATGACCAACTTCGAGGTATACCTTATTCCCAAAAAAGGAATTATCTGAATCGAATAGTCCAGTACAAAGGAGCCCCGATAGAATCGGTAAACGGGCCAAAAATTCAGAGGGTGAACAATCAAAATCCCTTTGGGGTGAATGTTTTCTCTCAAATTCTAATGGAATCGACTTCAAAAATGAACCCCTATCCAATGAAAACAAATCCCGGAATCGAATTACCTGTGAAAAGGTATGCGTGGTAATTCATAAGAAAAAAAAGCGTCGACTAGTGAACCTCCTTCTTTTTTCGTCGGTTAAACAGAGTAACGCTGTCCAAATTTTAATTATTATGGAGAGGTCGAAATGATGAAAACTTATTTTCCTGTCCACTATGAAAGTGCAATCCCCATTCCCGAAATCACAAAAGTACGATATGAGGATTTTGATTGATTGCAAACAGTGTCGCCCATTGGGTCAGTGGGTTTAAAAATTGTTGTGATTCGAAAATTATATCCATTCAACACTTGATCGTTTTTGGGGCAAGAATGAATTAAGAGATGAATTGTAATGATAAAATATCATTAGAGAATTACTAATTCTTCCAAATCAAATGACAAAACATCAAACAATCTGGGAAAACCAGAAATGCAGACGACCCCATTTATTGCAATGCAGAAAAACCCAAATTTATAGAGAATGGAATAGGGTTTTCCGGGGTACGATAAAAGATATA
Source organism: Gonioctena quinquepunctata (assembly GCA_018342105.1). NCBI lineage: Eukaryota > Metazoa > Arthropoda > Insecta > Coleoptera > Chrysomelidae > Gonioctena > Gonioctena quinquepunctata. The sequence goes on along the minus strand of JAFIRS010000584.1, from coordinate 4,694 downwards.
TTGCAAAGGAATACTTTTTATTCCCAAAGTAACTTGGGAAAACCTTTTTTTCCGATCTTTTACCATTATGAAATTGTAATTGGCCCGTTTGTTTTTTCTGTTTATTAGTTTGTTTGTTTGTTCACATCACGCCATTGGACCGGGTTTTGATTTTTTTCTTTTTTTAAACTTATGATTAACCCCCAAAAAATGGTATGATTTTTATCCCGATAGCGATGACGGGGAAAACCCGGGTGAGCAAATAATGAAACCAAATATATTCAAGGGTCAAGGAAAATAATATAAAATGAGTTTTCCCCTTTCCGTTTTAATATAAGGGAAATTTTAATGGGATCAGGGAAAAAGTTAAAAAGAAAACGGGGGTAACAGGGAAAAGGGATTACGGGTTATCGGGGATAACGGGGTTACGGGTCGATGGGATACGGGGGGAAACCCCAGGGATAAGCCAATTTTTAAAACCACAAAGATGGAAACATAAGGAGAATACAAATTCCAGACAAAAAAAGGGGGGTAGCAACTAGTTTTTCTATATAATAAAAAATTTAAACTCGATTTTCAAAAGCGGAAAAAATGAGAAAAGCCGGGCCGATTTTTCGATTTTTTTTTTTGAATTTTGTGAATTGAGGATGGGGATACGGAAAAAAAAAATTTAGGAAAGTTGCCCGAAATTGGAAAAAATTAGGTATATGAAAATTTATGGGCCATCCTTTCTTTTATTACCAAAAAAATAATTTGTTTCCTCGGCTTTCCAAGCAGAATATCAAGGAACCCCCAAACCCGGGGAATATTTTTTTTATTTTATAAAAACAACGGCTGGAAAGATTTGGTTTATAATTTTTTTTTGTTTGTAATAACCCCGGGATTTAGAAGGAAAAAGGATTTTTAAAAAGAGTTATTGGAAATTTCCCCTGTCATGGGAAAAATTTTTTTAGATATAAAAAATATAGTAAAATTAAGCCCTTTGTGGGTTTAACCATTTTTTTTCGTTAAACGGCATAACGAACGAAAAAAAAGGATAATGGATAACGAAAAACAGTATAAGGGAAAAAAGCAAAAAATGGAAAAAAAGGAAAAGGGGAAAAAGGAATAACGTAAAAAAAGGATGATGTAAACACGGGATAACGGGATTACGGAGGAATTTGGGGTAACGAAGAAATGGGAATAATGGAAAAAAAGGAATAACGGGTAACTGGAAAAAAGGGATATCGTGATAAAGGGGTAATTCGGTGAGGGGATGACGTAAAAAAGGAAGGAAGCGCAAACGGGATAATTTAACGGAGAGCGGAAAAAGTCAAAGGCATGACATAAATTAAAAACCCAAAAAAAAAAAAGGAGAAAAAATTTAGCGGAAAGAGTTTTAGGAAAAAAAAAGGGGGAAAATAGAAATTTGAAGAGGACAACATTTGTTTGGGGCAACTGGTATTCAATATAAATAAATATTCCACATTTGCTTCAACATAATTTTAACTTTGAAATATAAAAACCCGAAATTGGTTCATCAAATGGGTATTTAAAAAAAATTTTCACAAATATTGAATTGGGCGACATTGAAATGAAAATATGTTGAATGAATCTTGTAAAATGTGGTGTCTTTGAAGATGGAGTTCGAATATTTGATAAAAAAAAAATTCCCCCCTCCATTAACGACTCTCAGAACTTTATTTCGAATGAAATATCCCCCCAAGATTCCTGGATACGAAAAAATTTTTTTAGAAAACTGGGGAAAACCCGTGGGTTCGGCAAAACGAAATGCGGTAGGATTTTTTAATAAGAGGGCATCATGATTCCCGAACTTTTACAACTTCTTTGCAAAAAAATTAAAAAAGTGTTTTTTAATCGAACATATGTTCGTGAAAAAATATTTCAGAGTTATTCCTTTTTCAAATTCATTTAATTTTTTTCAGTTTGTGGAAGGTTATAATCACAAAAGTGCCAAAGATGAGATTTCTCCAAAAAAAGCTTAGAACAAATTTCCCCATTTAGTTTCTGAGTTATTCTAGGCCTTGTTTCTATAATGAATAAAAAAACATAAAGGGGTGTAAATAATTTTTTTTAAAGAGGTTTCACTAACACTTTTATTTTTTTTTTAAAAAAAAGTTTAATCCGACCCAAGGGAGATACGGGGGGGTTTCCATGAGAAGGGGAAAAAAAAATTGGGTTTTTTTGAACTGAAAAAATTTTGGGGTGAAAATATGGATTGGTAAAAAGATTTTTATGATCCAAAAGGTAAGGGATTTTTTAGCCCCCCACCCCCCCATTATTATTTCCATAATAATTTTTAGACTATCTTGACTACTATCATTATTTTTCGCAAACATCTTTATGTCCATTGCCCTGGCGCACAGTATACCGCGTGACAAGGGGACTGGGGCCATGCCTATATCTTCCTCACTTATCAACCAATGTGAATAAAATTCCGTACATAGATATAGACACAATTTCGGATTGACAAACTTATGAAACAGAATGGCCGAATTTCGGTTTTGCCAGAATAGCCACCAACTTGGATATTTCAAATGGAACAACCTGATGTTTGATGTTTTCAGTTTCCCTACTGCTCAAATTACATACGACAGTGTTGCTTAAAGATTTATTTCACAAAAAAAATAATCTCTCAATTATGAGGCTTTGATCAGGTTAAAATCAAAACCAATTAACATCAGTAACTCATAGTGATAGTCATTTCATCAATAAGAAATCCTACACAAAAAATTGAAATTTTTTGAACGCATTTTAACGAAAAAATGTTTTTTTGAATGATACCTACTGAAAGCCATCCTGCCTCGATAAAGAATTTAATTATCAATTCAACGATATAATTATGACGTTTTTTTTTAATTCAAAATGAAATCAATCAAAAAAAATTGGTAGGTAACATGATATCTATTCAATCTTTCAAACTTCACTTCAGAATGGTAACAATTAATTTCAACAATAATCGACTTGACAATATGTTATGGTCATGAACCCATTACAGAAAAGGTTCTTCAATATAATCAAACTGTTTGAATAAATCTAACGCTGAAACAGTAAAACATTCAACGTACAAATTATTACTCACATCCTTTATCCTGTTTTCAATAGAAGAGTTTCATAACCATCGAAAAGTCATTTCATGTAATAATGACCAATAATATTTCGAAGTGTTGCCCGTTTTCCCTAACACCTAGACTAGTTCTTTATTGTACACCCCATCACATTCATCAGTTCGAAGCTGTAATTTCCTGAAATGCGCGCTCAAATCTATGTCTCAAGTCCTCCAACGGGAAAAGGTCTCCTCGAGTATACTTTATTTGATGTGTTCCCATGAATCAAAATCAGTAGAAAGGGTTAAATCGGCAATCTGGGTTGCCATCTGATTCATCATTTGTTCCAATCTATCTCTGCCCTATATCCAGAATTACAAACAAAATCAGCATTATGTAGTCCTGCACCACTCTGCTGGAAAAACATATTTTCCGGATGTTCCAGGTGAATCGTTATATTAACGGTATCGTTCTCTAAGAATTGAAGATATCTTTGGCCCGTCGAAGGCCCGTTGAAAATAGTTGTTCAAAGATTCTTTTCCCCATGATTCCCCACCCAGACGTTGAATTCAAATCTTTCTTGAAAATTACCCTTCAGCAACCTGGGTTCCTTGGCCCAATAGCTTGTTTTTATTCCTATCGAAAATACTATCATCCATAAACCTAGACGTATCTTGAGATAAAATCATTATTCAAATCATGGTGATCAAAGCCAATTACAAAGTCAGTTTCCGTTCTGGGTCATTTTCATATAGATGCTGATGCAAACTAGGAGCGATATTTTATGTTTTCCAATACTTTTTGGGACTTTCTTGATCCACATTCACCAATTCTCAAGAGGCAGATGGGAAAATAAACATATGCTAAGACATTAGTTTCGTTTCTTCACTGACGATGAAGTGGAGTGGTTTTGATCATGGTTCTTTCCTAGCATCATTTCCAATTCCTGAAATGGGTCCTTGATGGTGCCCGTCTTAACGGATAACGAACAGTGTATATCATACTAGCATTGACATTTTTCCGTATATCAATATCATATCGATTTGTCGTTTCGAGAATAACGATTATTATTTTCCATTTCAATAGAAATTTCCACAAACGAAACGAGATGACAAGTAAAATTGGTATTTAACTTTCCACATGACATTATTCACCCACTGTTTTCCATGACATTCATTTCAAAACGTAAACGAAAACTATTTGGAATTTTTTAGGCATCGTATAAAATATTGTACAAATTCAATAATTGATCGTTTTAGGTTTGAACAAAAATAAAATGGTACATAATGTATATCGTTGAATTGTTAATTAAATTCTCATGGAATGGTGGGTACCATTTGAAAAAGCAATTTTTCGTTAAAATTCCAATTCCTGCTGTAACATTTTTATGGATCTCAAAATGGAATGACTATTACTATGAGTTACTGATGTGAATTAGTATGGATTTTAACCTGATAAAGGCCTCCTAGGCTGAAAAAATTTATGAGTTTTTTTTTGATTGTAAAATAAAAAAATTTTGGGAAACTGTCGTATATAACTTGAGCCGTAGAATATAAAGAACATCAAACATACAGAAGTCGTCCATTTTGTTTTCATATGTTGTCAATATTAAATTTGTATCATATCCATGTACAAAATTTAATTCAAATCGGGTTTATAAGTGAAGGA